>JAQOWZ010000012.1:18518766-19768766 GCA_035578165.1 Stenolophus ochropezus | reverse complement strand
CCACAGGTCGTAGATTCGACCGAGAATTGATCGACAATTACGAATTGATAGTAGAAGCGAGGTCAAACATCCCGGAAAGATTGAAACCTAGAATTGCACATGTGATTGTGAATGTAACCGTTTTTGATTTGAATGATAATTGTCCGATGTTTGTCAATTTGCCATACTACGCGGTTGTTTCGGTTGATGATCCCAAAGGTAGTGTGATTACAAGAGTGCATGCTGTGGATTTGGATCAAGGCGAAAATGGGGAGGTAAGAAATTAGAGTAAATGGTGCAGAAATAATAATTGTTGTATTGGTAGTTGTATTTGTGTATTTGTGATTTGTTCAGTGGTGTGTTTGGTTTTATGCTGATAAACTTGAAAAACAACAAAAAACGATTTTAATAAATATTTAATATAAAAAGTATTTCTTGATTACAACAGTAACTTTGGTTATTGTAAAAAAAAAGATTTTACTTCTTATTGATTACAAAAAAAAGTTGATTGTCAAAAGTATATGTTGATTGTACGAAGAAAATCGTTGATTAAAACAAAGAAAGTATTGATTTTTCACAAAGAATTGATATATTACAAAAAAAGTCAGTGCGTAGAAAAGTGTTGATTTTAATTAAAAAAAGAAAATAAAATTGATTTCAACAATGTTGATATAACAAAGTAAGTGATTATTTTAATCAAGAAAATTGTTGATTTCGATAACAAATATGTTGATTACAATATAAAAAAAAGAATTACAAAAACGAAAGTGTTGATTGAAAGAGAATTATGTTGATTATTGAAAAAAAATAGTGATTACAACAAATGAAATGTTTATTTTAACTATCAATTTAGAATTACAACAAAAAAAAATTATTGCAAGAATAAAACCAAAGAATTTCTTGATTTTCGTCAAAAAATGTTTACTACAACAAGAAAAATCATGATTGAAGAAATGTTATATACAAAAAAAAACTTTGATTATATTAAATCTCCCAAAATAATGATTACAACCATACATTGTACTTTATTTGTTGTAATTAACTTTTTTGTAGATAAAATTATTATATTCATATCTTATAATCAATTATTTGTATACTTTTGATGAAAATTAATATAGTTTTTGTTGAAATCAACATTATATTAAAATAAAACATCATTTTTCTTGAAATTATAAATGTTTTTCTTCTTAAAATCAACAAATTAAATGTATTAATCAACATTTTCGTGATAAATTCATCATTTTTTTATTTTAAACTAATTTTTCTTATTAAAATTAACACTTTCTTCATTAGAATCAACAAATTTGTATTTGAAGTCAACATTTTCTTCAGAAAATCATCACTTTTTTTGTTGTAATTAACTTTTTTGAAGATAAAATCAAAATATTTATTGGTATAATTAACTTTAATTGTATATTTTTGATTAAAATTTAAATATTTTTTAGTGAAACCAAGATTTTTAAAAATAAATCATAACTTTTCTTGTAATAATTAATATTTTTTTTCTTAATTAAATGTAATAATATACATTTTTGTAATAAATTCATAATTTTCTTTATTTTAAACTAATTTTTATTATTAAAATCAACAATTTTTTTTCAGTAATCAACAAATTTGTAGTTGGATTTAACATTTTCTTCAAAAAATCATCATATTTTTATTGTAATCTACAAATAAATTCTATAGAATGTTATTAATAAAAAGCAATGCACCAATTTGTACAACTAATAATTGTTTCTGCATTTTTTTTGTGTCTTTTACTAATTTTATTGACTTAATAATATATATTTAGGTTCGATATGAATTGAATAGAGGTCATGGAGAACTATTTAAAGTTTGTAGAAAATCTGGAGACATAGAATTAAAGCAAAGTTTAGAAGGTCATAACAGAGAATACGAATTACATATTTCAGCTTATGATGGCGGTAAGTTCCTTCTGAAAATGTCGTGTATCGTATTTTAAATTTTGAAACAATTTAAAATAAAAAATATTTCGAAAAAAAATTACAAGAAAAATAACAAAATCACACAAATACATTTTTTTTTTTACAAATTTTGATGTCATGTCTATATTAGTTTATTTAAAACCATAAAATTTAGGATATATATAGAAAAATGTGTGCCGATTACAAATTTTTAATCAGATTTGAAATACCACTTCTAAATTTTGAGGAACAACTTGTTAAAGTTGATAAAAATTTTGACACTTTTCAAAACAATTATTTTTTTATATATTCTTACTTAAAATTTGTACTATTTTGTTTTAAATAATAAAAATTGGTACAAATAATAAAAAATGTCTGCTGAATTCAAATTTATAATCAGATTTAAAAAATCACGACAAAATTTTGAGTAACAACTTGTTAAAGTTGATAAAAATTTTGACACTTTTCAAAACAATTATTTTTTTATATTCTTACTTTAAATTTATACTATTTTGTTTGAAATAATAAAAATTGGTATATATAATAAAAAATGTCTGCTGAATTCAAATTTGTAATCCAGTTTAAAATATCACGTCAAAATTTTGAGGAACAAGTTGTTAAAGTTGATAAAAATTGTGACACTTTTCGAAACTCTTAATTTTTTTATATATTCTTACTTTAAATTTATAATATTTTGTTTATAATCATAAAAATTAGTATAGATAATAAAAAAATATATGTGAAATTTAAACTTATAATCAAATTTGAAAATCACATCAAAATTTTGAGGAACAAGATGTTAAAGTTGATAAAAATTTTGACACTTTTTGATACTTTTAATTTTTTTATATTCTGATTATTTTTGAGTTCTAACTGCCATTTCGGGAGTTACAACTTATATATAAGTATAACTCTCTTCTAAAAATGTCGTGTATTGAATTTTAATTGTATTTTAATTGTATTTTAACAGGTATAACAGCATGTAGAACAGACGTAACAGTTCATGTTAAAGTAATTGACAAATCAATGCCCGTTTTCAAAAAACAATTTTATTCTGAATCCGTTCCTGAAAGTGTTGAACTACATTCACCTTTAGCCCTTTCGGTTGAGGCTGAAAGCCCTTTGGGCAGAAAATTAATTTACAGTATTGTAAAAGGCAATGAATTGGAGGAATTCGCCCTTGATTTTAATACTGGTAAGTTTTTTTTTTCAAGTTTTTAATGGTAGTTTGGTTTAAGGTTTATTGGTAACTTAATAGTTACAGATAAATTTCTAATTATTAATGAATTAATTAATTAATGAGTTAATGAGTTAATGAGTTAATGAGTTAATGAGTTAATGAAGTAATGAAGTAATGAAGTAATGAGAATACAATATGCTAGAGAGTAGACTAATAGGTTTTGGTAATTTTGGTCATTGTCCTGAATTGTCCTCAAAATGTTCCGATATATTAGTGATCGTTGTTATCCTAAAATTAATGTCAAAAAAATAAAAAAAGATAAAAAAAATCATCGCTTTTTTTGTTGTAATTATTTTTTTGTAGATAAAATTTAATATACTTTGTATATTTTTGATTAAAATTAATATTTTTTGTTGAAATCAACATTATTTTAAAATAAAACATCATTTACCTTGTTATAATTTATGTTTTTCTGCTTAAAATCAACGAATTAAATGTACAAATCATTATTTTCGTGATAAATTCATCGTTTTCTTTATTTGAAACTAATTTTTCTTACTAAAATCAAGACCTTTTTTTGTTGGAATTAACTTTTTTGTTGATAAAAGTAATACATTTTTTCCAATATTATTTTATTGAAATTATTTTTATTGTAAATAAATCGTCACTTTTCTTGTAATAATTCATAATTTTCTTCTTAAAATCAGCAAATTAAATGTATTAATCCATATTTTCGTAATAAAATCATATTTTTTTTATTTGAAACTAATTTCTTATTAAAATCGAGACTTTCTTTGCTATAATCAACAAATTTGTAGTTGAAATCAACATTTTCTTGAAAAAATTACCACTTTCTTTGTTGTAATTATCTATTTTGTAGATACAATTGATATATTTGTTTCTTATAATATATTTTTTAAATAAATCATCACTTTTCTTATAATAATTTAAATTTTTCTTCTTAAAATGAACGAATTAAATGTAGTAATCTATATTTTTGTAATAAATACATCATTTTCTTTATATTAAACTAATTTTTCTTATTAAAATAAACACATTCTTCACTAGAATCAACATATTTATAATTGGAATCAACATTTTCTTCAAAAATCATCACATTTTTTTATTTTAATTAACGTTTTTTTGTGAATACAATCAAAAAAATTAAAATTAATAGTTTTTTTTTTACAATTATCATAATTTTTAGATAAAACCGTAATTTCTTGATGCAATTTTGTTGGCAGAAATTATCCCTTTTGATATAATTACCATTTTTTAGACAAACATCAACATTTTACTATTTTAATCAACTTATTGTTGTTGTTCTTGAGTAAAATCGACTCCAATCAATATTTGCTTGATTAAATTTTGACATTATTTGTTTTCATCAACAATTTCTAGATTAAAATCAACAGTTTTTGGCAATTATCAAAGATTTACTACTTTTAATTAACTTTTTTTGTTGTTATCAACATTTTCTTGATTAAAATCAAATCTTTCGTTGCCGCCAATAACATTTTTTTAATTAAATCTTGTTATTATTTGTTTTTATCAACAATTTCTAGATTGAAATCAAACTTTATTGGCAATTATCAACGATTTTGTCTTTTAATCAAATTTTATTTGTTTTAATCAAAATTTTCTTGATTAATCAACACTTTTGTGACTATAATCATTTTTTTTTTGTTAAAATCATAACAATCTTTGAATAATTAATAATTTGTTGTTAAAATTTAATACTTTCTTGGCTATAATTAAAGTTTTCGTTAATATTTGTGATAATAAATGTTTAAATTCTCGCAATGAACATATTTAAGTGTTGCTTTCACAATTTTTGTGATAAAACCATCATTTTATTTATTTTAATCGACTTTTTCTTGACAAAAATCATAACTTTTTATTTTAAAACCAACATTTTCTTGATTAAATTCAACATTTTGTTGCTGGAATTACCATTTTTCATTAAAATCAACACTTTTGTGACTATAATCAAGATTTTGTTGTTACAATCATCACAATCTTTCAATAATTAACAATTTCTTGTTAAAAATCAATCTTTTACTCAACTTATTCTTGTTGTTTTTGAGAAAAGTCGACTTTAATCAATATTTTCTCGATTAAATCTTGACATTATTTGTTTTCATCATGAATTTCTATATTAAAATCAAACTTCTTTGGCAATTATCAATAATTTTCGTCTTTTAATCAACATTTTGTTTGTTTTAATCAAGTTTTTGTTGTAGTAATCAACATTTTCTTGATTAATTTTCACTTTAGTGACTATAATCTATATTTTCCTTGTTAAAATCACCAATTTTTTACTGTAACTAACATATTTATACATTTTTATATTAAAAAACAATCTCATCGTCATTTTTATGACAAAAATGTCAACGACAAACAACGATCACTAATGTATATAGTCCTCAAAGGATCAAAATTAGAAAAATTATTATTAAATCATCCTGAAATATCCTAAGAATTTTGACTAAAAACAATTTTTTCCTACAGCCCCTGACAGTAAAAACGGCCCCTGTGAGTATTTTTATCTTCTTTGCTGGTTTTTGATTTGCTTTTTGCACTTTTTAATCGTCGTAATTTTTTAATTTTACTTTAATTTTGCTTCGCATATTGTCATCAGTTAACCGCATGTGAAGTTGGTTAATAAATCATTTTGGTTCGTTAATCATTTTGTTATGTTTATTATTTTTTGAGACACTCAAACATAATTTTTAATGTTTAGGAGTGTCTTTTACATATTTTATGGTGTGTAAAAATATATTTGTTATACATTTATTCAGTGGGTTGTATTAGCGTAGTTTAAGGTCTTTATTAAGACTTGTATTAAATATTCAATTCAGTGACTTGTTTTAAGCTGTTTTTCACAGTTTAATACACTTGTATTTATTGCCGTGGTAATCAATACACTATTTTAAAACAGGACTGGGCTGTTTTAAACCTTGTTTTAATGTTTTCACAGACAAATTTGACAGATAATTTGTTGAAAAAAGGTTTATGCTTTGTGCAAAATTAGAATTGAACGTGTTCAACATATTAGAGTTAAAAGGCGAAGAAGGATATATATTGTAACAATATAATTTAAGAATACATTTAAAGTTGGTTTTAAATAGGTTTTATTGCATAAATAATCCTTGAATATTATTTTGGTTGTATGCAAGCATGCATTATATTTTCTCCTTTTATGATTTATTTATTATACGAGTACAGAGAGCTTCAATTCAATTAAAAATCATTAGATTAATCCCGGACTGATAATCAACACATGCTACATCTGTCTGTGGTAAATAATGACCAATTTATATAGATATAAATATTTATATCATACTTTGACGTAAATATGTTAAACATAATTTCAACCAACTTGTTTCCTGTATTTCTTTGTAAAAAGTATATTCTTTGGCCTTTATGTAATAACCACACAATTCTCAAATCAAAAATGCAATTCCGTTTGACAAAAGATAATACAGTGTAGTGAAGAATATGTTTTGAATACAAGTTTTAAGTAAAACAAGGTTATTCGGTAGCAGTGAATGAGGCTTGTATTAAAGTATGTTTTAAGGTAAAACAGTGTTTTAGGGAATACAAGTCTTAATACAAAAAACCAGGGCATGTAACCGGTTAAAAAAACCGGTTAATAAAAACCGGTAACCGATATTTTGAACGAAAATTGCGAACTTTAATTATAATTTAACCGATATTTTTCAGGCCGAAAATACCGGTAACCGTTAACCAAAAAAAAAATAAAAAACCGGTTTTAGCGAACATTAACCTTTATTTTAATATCATTTAGCGAGAAAAAATTTAATATTTTTTTTTATATCTGTGTTTTCTTTTTGTATTTGAACATGAGTCATGAGAGTTTTTACAATTAACATTTTATTGGAGAGTTATAAATGTAGGTAGTCTCTTTGGCCGTTAAGGTTACTTAAAAAGTCCCAAATAAATACGGCCTTTGTCAACACAGGCAAGTTTAAAATTGAAAAGTGATTTGCGTTTTTCTGAAGATATTACGGAAATTTTTGTGAATATTCATTAATTAAATTGCTTTTTTTAATTGTTATATTTTTCTCAGATGGTATTTTTTTTAATTAATTATTCTGTAATTTTTTTTAATTAAATTTTTATAATTAATTTATTTTAATTAATTTTAATTATTTTTTTAACCGATATATTAACCGGTTTAAACCGGTTTCCAATTTTCAAAAACCGGTTTTCGAACTAAAACCGTTATTATTATAACGTTCTCTATAAGGGATAACCGTTAACCAGTATTTTTTTCGGTTACATGCCCTGATACAAACCAATTGAATACCACCCAAAATGACAATATTTTTTACCCACCATACACATTTGTTTGTGGGAATGCCATATATATGTTTCATGTTTTTCTAACAACCTCACAACAAATTCTCAACAACATATTCTTATCAGGTGTGATATCTGTCGTTGACGAGCTAGACTATGAACAACAACAACAGTATGAGTTAGTTATAAGAGCGACAGATTCTGTCAGTGGAATCTATGCAGAAGTTCCAGTCTCCGTCGCTGTGCAAGACGTTAACGATTGTCCCCCAGAGTTTTTACAAGATTCGTACAACGTTTCGGTCTCCGAAGCGGCCAGTTTTGGAACTGCTGTTTTAAAAGTTATGGTTAAGGATAATGACACAGGTAGGTTTGGTTTGTAAAAGGATTATAATTATAATGAATTTATGTCAACTTATAGAAAAAATGTTCTAAGTAACATTTTGATTGTTGGAATTAACTTATTTTTGTATAAAAGCAACACTTTATTTGATATAATCAAAGTTTGTTCTTGTAATCAGCATTTCTTAATAGAAATCATTTTTGTAAATACAATTTTCTTTATTTTAATCAACATTTAATAATGAAAATTAATATTTTGTTGCTGGAATCAACATTTTTTTCTTAAAATTAACATTTTGTTACTGGAATCTACATTTTTTGATTATAATCAACATTTTGTTTATTGAAATCAACAATTTTTTATTGTAATCAACTCATTTTTGTTCTAAACAACTTTCTTGCAATTAAAATCAATAGTTTCTTTATTAAAATCATGAAATTCAATTGTATAATTGTATCTATTTATGTATTACTTCTAAGTAATTACATTAAAATTTTTACAATGTTCTTCAATTTCTTGTTAAAAATCAATACTATCTTTGCTATAATCAAAATTTTTGATATTAAAATCAACAGTTTTTTTACTGTTGTCGTTGCAATCAATAAACTTTTGACTAAAATTAATTCTTTTTTATTGTAATTAACTATTTATTAATTAAGAACATTATTTTCTTTGCAGTATCAATATTTTATGTTCTTGAGTTTGCTGTGATTAAAAATTTCAGAATTAAAATCATATTTTGTAATGTAATCAATATATTTGTTTTGTGTCACCTTTTTCTTAATTAAAATTGTCGGTTTTTTTTTGCAATAATTATTAAAATCATCCCAAGTTTTCTTAAAAACGTCTTTTTCTTATTAAAATATCATTTTCTATACAGTATCAACATCTTCTTTATTAAAATCAACAATTTTTTATTGTAATCAACACATTACTTGTTCTAAAGAACTTTTCACGATTAAAATCAATAGTTTCAAGTGTTTCTTTTTTTCAATCAACTTCTTGTTGTTGTAATCAACTTTTTTTTATAAAAATCAACACTTTTATTGTCACAATCCAGAATTTCTTGATTAAATACCCAAATTATTTGTTTTTATCAACAATTTCTAGAATAAAATCAAACTTATTTGGCCATTATGAATCATTTTTGTCTTTTAATTAACTTTTTGTTGTTGTAATCAACATTTTCTTGATTAAAATCAACTCATTTTTTGTTGTAAAGAACTTTTTGTGATTAAAATCAATAGTTTCTTTATTATAATCAAGAAAATCAATTGTGTAATTGTATCTATTTATATATTATTGTTACTTCTAAGTAATGACAGTAGAAATTTTACAATGTTTAATACAAAAAACAGTTTTTTTCAAGCAAATATAACAATGATGTATAGTTTCATTAATTTTTGTTGACATGAATTCATGATTGATATTTAGGAAGTATTGTTTATAAAATAATATTTATATGAATATGTTTTTAGGAATAAATCAAAAAGTAACGTTTTCTATTCAAACTGACTCAAGTAACTCAAGTGAATATTTTCATATTGAGCCAAATGATGGAACAATATACTTAAAACAATCTTTAGATCATGAACAGGCAAGTTTCCATCATTTTATTGTCGTAGCAACAGATCAAGGGGTACCAAGTCTATCCAGTACAGCTCACGTTTGGTTAAAAGGTAAAAAAAAATATTTATTTTTATAATTTCTTTTAAAAATGTAAGTTAAACCGTTGATTGAAAAATATATAGATAGGCAAGCCTTTGTTTTTGCCTTCGCTGTTTTGGAATCAGATTCGACAGAGCCATCTCGTTCATGATTCCATCAACTACTGAATTAAACAGACAAAAATATCAGATAAATAAACATGTCTTACATATTTACTGAATTTTTTGGCATCTATTAAAATGTTTTTTAAAATAATTCATTGGTATATTTTAAAATAGAACTAGTTTGTATTATTAATGATTTGACGTTTGCTTTTTTTTATAATATTTGACAGAAACGCCTGATATTAACCCAAATGCAACCAGACACACAGTTATGTAGGTGAAACAATTTTCTCATAAGTTTGCCTATCTATATATTTTTCAATCAACGATTAAACTTAAAACTATTGCTAAAAATCCGAAATACGGACCTTCATTATCAATGATTTCTGTTTTTTAATCAACTTTTTGTTGTTGTAATCAACATTTTCTTGATTAAAATCCGAGGTATGGACTCTTAAAGTATGAAATATTTAATAGAGAAATAATTATACACCGTCAGAAATAATCTTCAATAAGTTTTACAACAGGCGTTCGATTTATAAAATCAACATAATTCTCTTTCAATCAACACTTTCATTGCTTATATCAACTTTATACATAATGTAATCAACATATTTATTATTTAAATCACCAATTTTCTTGATTAAAATAATCATTTTCTTTGTTATATCAACATTTTTCTTCTAGTATTCCTCATATTCGTTGTTGGAAACAACTTACAAACATCTTTTTTTTATTGTAATCAACATTTTCTTGATTAAAATTAACACTTTTTTGTTGTAATCAACTTATTATTTCTTATAATTAATGAAATCTTTGTGAAAATCGATTCTTTTTTTGATGTAATCAATATTTTTAATCTTGCTATCAACATATTTACTATCGGAGAAATAATTATAAGTCAAGAGATTTAACATAGAAAAACAATCAAAATAGTTGAAATAATCTATGAAAAATATAACTGAATTGTAATTAAAAAATGATTTGATTTTTTCGACAATAATAATACATAATCTTTGATTAATTTCACAAAAGAAAACAAAACTTTTAAAAATATTAATAAGTCATGTATATTTTTTCATATTTTACTTTTAAGTATAATTAAAAATGTGCATACTAATCAAATATTCATGTTTAAAAGCGATATCACCAACAATAAATGAAATGCTGTCGTTTTGTGTTTATTATTATATAAACAAGACTATGACACTTTTTTTACTTTCTGTTTATACATTTCTTTTCTAGGAAGATGTATTTATAATATTCTAAAATTTGAAAATAAAATTACAACATGTTCATTAGTAATTACAAGTTAAATTTCCTCAATTCGAATTCGCATCAAAAGCTGTCTTATATACATGTTCTATTATTTTTTAAATGACTAAACTTAAAAAAATCCTTATCTTTAATATATATCAAGAAATGAATGATGATGATTTTAAAGTTTACTACAATTTTTTATATGGATTATTATAGAATATATTCACGTTCAAAGTGATGGCAAGTCATTATTTCTAATTTACAAAATTTGGATTTACAATGATCTCTGTATCCTAAACCAGAGATAATTCTTATTGCTGTTTTCTGAAGTATAAATATCTGAGAGGAAATAAAAAAATAACATCACCAAACTACGCCTTAAGAAATAAGCGAATGGAAAAGAGCAAAATAAATAGACTTAAGTGTAGACTTATCTATCAGATAGCTCAGTCTACGTAACAGAAAAATTATACAATACCGGGTGTCCCAGCTTGACCGACACATGGGAGTTTTACATGGGAAATCAGTTAATTATGAATAGTATCTCCCCAGTGCAAGATATTCACTTGAAATTTTGTTTACTTATCGGAGAATATTATTTCTATGGATTACAGTTATTTGAAATATGTAATTTCGTCTGCAAGACGAGATTTATTAAATTATCAAATCTAACATTTTCGTTCAAAATCAGTCAGCCATGGAAATAAAAGAAAATATGTATGTGACAGTTCTGACAGTTAATGACATGCCATTGTAGATATTTATATTTTTGTAATATTGGTATATTATTTAACAAAAAGAAACTAAATTCAACTTAAATAATATTAAAATACAGGGAATAAGAATTAAAATCAGTGATACTTCACTAAACTGTCAGATAAATATTTTCTTTTATTTCCATGGCTGTCTGATTTTGAACGAAAATATTAGATTTTAAATTTAATAAATCTCGCCCTGCAGACGAAATTGCATATTTTAAATAAGTGTGATCCATAGAATTAATATTCTCCGATAAGTATACAAAATTTGAAGTGAATATGTTGCAATGGGGAGATACTATTCATAATTAACTGATTTCCCATGTAAAACTCCCATGTGTCGGTCGAGCTGGGATACCCGGTATATCAGATAGCTCAATCTACGTAACAGAAAAATTATACTAGATAGTCTTGCACTTAATTTTGAGTAATATGCTGTTAATTTCACGCCAACTCATCTTTATTCCAGTTCTGGACATGAACGACAATCCACCTCGATTTGAACAGCTCTCCTACACTTGTGGCCTCTCAGTTCATGCCACTAGAGGACAATTTGTAACGGTTGTGACTGCCAGCGATCCAGACCAAGTCGATTTAGGTCGGTTGAAATACGCTATCATTGCTGGAAATGAACTGCAGACGTTTACAATTGGGTCTGATACTGGTAAGTGAGGAAATGTTTGTAAATGTGTGTAAATGTGTCTAAAAATGGAGAAAATGTGTTGGAAATAATGTCAGGAAATGGAAATGTAACGAGAATAATGGTTTATAGAAGGGGTATTACATGTTTTTGGTTAGTTAAGTCTATAAATCTATCTAAAATGGACAAACTTATTGTAAATAATGTCAGGCAACATAAATGTAACCAAAAAAACAATTTATTTGCGTGGTATAACATGTTTTAGTTTAATTAAATCTATAAATTTATCTAAGATGAACAAAATTTATTGTAAATAATATCTTACAATGAAAACGTAATCAAAATAATAATTTATTTGCATGGTATAACGTATTTTAATGTAGACTGTTGCTACAATTTGGGAAATTATGAATTTAATAACTTTTTTTAGACAGAAATCATAACTATCTATTTTAAAACCAACTTTTCTTGATTAAATTTAACATTTTGTTTCTGCAATCAACATTTTTTGATTAATTTTCGTAATAAAATCATAATTTTATTTATTTTAATCAATTTTCTTGACTGAAATCATAAATTTCCATTTTAAAACCAACTTTTCTTGATTAAATGCTACATTCTGTTACTGGAATCAACATTTTTTGATTAAAATCAACACTTTAGTAACAGTAATCAACATTTTGTTGTTAAAATCATCACAATCTTGGAATAATTAACAATTTCTTGTTAAAATTTAATACTTTCTTTGCTTTAATCAAAATTTTCGATAATATTTGTTGCCTCAATCAACAATTTATTGATTAAATCTGTACATTATTTATTTTATCAACAATTTCTAGATTAAAATTAAACTTATTTGTCCATTATGAATGATTTTCGCGTTTCAATCAACTTTTTGTTATAATCAACATTTTCTTGATTTAAATCAACACTTTTGTTGCCCCAATCAACAATTTATTGATTAAATCTTGCCATTTTTTGTTTTTATTAACAATTTCTAGATTAAAATCGACCTATTTTGGCCATTATGAATGATTTCCTTATTTTAATCAAATTCTTGTTGTTGTAATTAACATTTATTTGATTAAAATCAGCACTTTTGTTGCCCCAATAAACATTTTGTTGATTAAATCTTAACATTACTTGTTTTTATCAACAATTTCTACAATAAAATCAAACATATTTGGTCATTATGAATGATTTCTGTCTTTTAATCAACTTCTTGTTATTGTAATCAACATGTTTTTGATTAAACTCAACTCTTTCATAGCCCCAATAAACATTTTCTTGATAAAATCTTAACATTACTTGTTTTTATCATCAATTTCTAGATTAAAATCAAACATATTTGGCCATTATCAATGATTTTCTTTCTTTCAATCAACTTCTTGTTGTTGTAATCAACATTTTCTTGATTACAATCTACTCTTTCGTAGCCGCAATCAACAATTTCTTCATTAAATCTTGCCATTTTTTGTTTTTATCAATAATTTCTAGATCAAAATGAAACATATTTGGCCATTATAAATGATTTTCTTTCTTTCAATCAACTTCTTGTTGTTTTAGTCAACATTTATTTGATTAGAATCTACTATTTCGTAGCCCCAATAAATAGTTCTTTGATTAAATATTGTCATTATATGTTCTTGCCAACAATTTGTAGGATAATATCAAACTTTTTGGCCATTATCAATTATTTTCTTTCTTTTAATCAACTTCTTGTTGTTGTAATCAACATTTCTTGATTAAAATCAACATTTTTATTGCCATGATAAACATTTTCTTGATTAAATCTTTACATTATTTGTTTTTATCAACAATGTCTAGATTAAAATCAATCTTTTTTTTAGTCATTATCAATAATTTCTGTCTTTTTTTCTTGATGAAATACTCAGATTATGTATTTTTATCAACAATTTCTAAATTACAATCACTTAAAATCAAACTTTTTGGCTATTATCAATAATTTTTTTCTTTTAATCAACTTCTTGTTGTTATAATCAACATTGTTTTTATTAAAATCAACTCATTTTCTACTATAATCAACATTATTTTTCTTGTACCACGTTTTTAAATAAATAACTTTTAATTTAATGTTACAATCAAGCAAATTTAACACATGTCTTGTAAATTACATAAATTTACATCTAAAAAAATATTTTTTCACAGGTGTTGTTACATTAACAAACTTAGGCAACTTCGGTGAACAACGAACGACAACATTAAACATCTCAGTTTCTGACGGTGTTTATACAAACTTTGCTCGCTTAAAAGTGGATTTATTACCTGCAAATTTACATTCTCCTGTGTTTACAAATATATTTATGGAAGCTACTGTTTTGGAAAATAAACCACCTGGTCAATATGTTACAACAGTAGGTTTATTTTTTATTTATTTATAGTAGAAGTTTAGGTATATGAAACTGACTTATGCGGGTTTTACAACCTTTTATGTCTGGGTGGGAAGCTTTGTGGTCAGGAGTTATAAATAGACTGCATTAGTGTAACGGTCATTTTGTGGCAATTCAAACTGAAACCCTAACTCGCCTCTGCCGATTTATACGCCCATGTTATTCGGGAATAAAAATATGCTATCTTTAAACTGCTACAAACTATTATAAAATGCAAATCTTAACTATTAAACCTTATAAATACTAATCTCTAATGTTTTATCTATCTTCTAATGTAATATACACACTCAAAAAACTTAATATTATTTAATAAACTTCAATTTAAACAGTAGGTGCAAATTTCTGAAAACGTATGTCGTAGCTGTCTTAGTATTCAGTTGAACCTGTCACTTTAACTGCACCAAGTAACGACATATGTTACTATTTGCGATACTACTTTCTTTAAAATCAATTTTTTCTTAATTTATTTCTTTATTTGTACTTTTTCTGTACGGAAACCAAAGAGTAATGTTTTAGAATATAAAGAAACCCTATGTTATAATTAAGAATCGTCAAAGTGCTTTAATATCGTGTATTGAAAATGTACTCCCATAAGAAATGCATACACTCAGATTTGAATTAGGGTTTCGCGCCAAATGTAAATCTTAAACTCACTAACGTGATGTATTATCTCAACTCAAAGGTATCACTTGAAAAGTAAAGGGCCGTATCATATTCTTCTCACATTGGATACATATTTGCAGCGATTTTTCAACATCGACAGCTGATCTGCTAGATGTTGAACTATTTCTTACGAATGTTGTTTTCAGCATGACTTACGTCCACAAAATTATATTCCCAGGATCTCCACATATTCAGTTTTACAATTTTATGAACAATACTAAAAACTGCAAGCACAGAATAGTTATTTGTGTATCAAGGTTCTAAAAGTAATCTTTTTGGGCCGAAACAGAAGTTTGCAGCCGAGGCAAAGCCGAGGCTACAAATCAGATGAGGCCCAAAAAGAACTTTTAGCCGAGGTGCACACAACATTTTTTAGGCGATTACAACAAGAAATTATGAATTTTCATTCAAAATCAATTTTTGACATCTGTCAAAATTTATTTACGGCCGTATTTACTTTACGGCCGCATTTACCTTACGGTCGCATTTACTTTACGGCCGCTAGGTTTACTCGCAAATTCATTACTTTTTCATTAATATTTGTAAAGGAATAGTTAAAATTTTACTTACATTTGTTATTATATTCTAAAATAATTAATCACATTAATATAAACTATGTAAATCAATAATGAACAAACTAGCGGCCAAAAATTTTGACTTTGATAGATGTCAAATAAAAATTGATACTTTAAGGTTGCCAGCAGATACGAAAAACAACAATTTATGTACCAGCCGCCTAAAAATAACTTTTTGATGACTTGTCCAAAACTGACCGTACCTCTAAATTTTTAATAACTAATAATAGAGTTCTTAGAATAATTGGAAATCCAAATTAAAAGAAAAATCTTAAGAATAAACAACTTGACTTATTCAAATCTCTGTTGATTAATAATATTTTGTTAATTAAAAAATTAAAATTAATAATCTTTTTATTATTATTTATTTGTTGCAATCAATATTTTCTTTGTTGCGCTCAACAAATTTCTTGTTATAATCAAAATTTTGTTGATTAAAATCGAAACTTTGTGTTTTATTCAACGATTTCTTGTCAGAAATTATCACTTTTTAGTGTTTCTTGATTAAATACAACAATTTATTGTTGTAATCAACATATTTCTTCTTATAATCAACGTATTTGTTGTTGTAATCAACACATTTTTTATTAAAATCAATTATTTTTTCTTATAATTAATGTTTTGATTAATATCATCAAAATCTCTGTTGTAATCAATTTTCTTTGTTGTAATCAAAACATTTCTTATTTTAATCAACATATTTGTTTCAATAATCAACATTTTCGTGATTAAAGTCAATATTTTTGTTGTTATGATCAACATATTTGATAAAAATCAACGTTTTCTTTAAAATTATCAACAATTTTTTAACTAGTAAAAACTGCAAGCACAGAAATAACTTTTTGATGACTTGTCTAAAACCTTTACCTCTAAAGAAAATTTTAATAACTAATAATGGAGTTCTTAAAATAATTGGGAATCCAAATTAAAAGAAAAATCTTTAGAATGAACAACTTGACTTAGTCAAATCTCCATTGATATTTTCGCTTTAATCCTTTTTAGATTTTCCTATTGTAAAGCTAGTTAATACTTAGTTTCTGTCTTTGTTCTTCTATGTATAAATACTAAAAATTTTCTGTAAAGTATATTCATTAAGATTTCCTGATAATGGTCTTAGAAGACGAAATATAAATAAATATTTCTTATATTTATTTATATTCTATTCTAATCTCTTCTCAATTTTCAAATTGAAATTAGAAGACGACATTTAAAATGCATTATTATTTGAATATTTTACTCTAGATTTAAACATACATAATTAGGACACATTTTGAAAGAAAATTTCTAATATGGCCCTTAACAACAACGACAGAAGAAAGTATCTGCCTAAAAACTTTATAAGGGCCAATCGGCTTATCCGAAAGTGAATTTCATATACCTAAACTTCTACAATATATTTTTTTTCACATTTAAAAATATTAAAATAAAAACATTTTAGGTTAAAGCGACCGATTTAGATTTTGGCGATTTTTCTCAAATAACTTATTCAATTCATTCGTCTTTGTTAAACGAAAAGTTTAACATTGATAAAATCTCAGGAAAAATAACTACAGCAACAAAATTAGACCGAGAATCACAAAAATTATATGAAATACCAATAATGGCAACGGATTTTGGTGGAAAAGTCGGTTTTATGACAGTCAGAGTTAAAGTTTTAGACGACAATGACAACACACCTCAATTTTTGTTAAAGGAGTACAAATCTAGTATTCATAGCAATTTCAGCGTTGGAATACCATTTTTAAAGGTAAGAAAATCAATAAATATTACGCAAAGTCAAGTAAAAATCTTAAATATATTATGTATTGTTTTAAAATGTTCCCGTATTATAATTAAAGTTTTTTATTTGCTGTACATAATCTTTACTTCTTACAAACAACGTATTGTTGTTGTAGTCAACATTTTGTTGATTAAAATCAACACTTTTTGTTGTAATCAACTATTTATTGTTAAAAATCACATTTTGTTTTAAACATTAACCATTTTTGTAATTGTAATTTACATAATTATTCTTACAAACATTGTTTTAGTAGATATCGTGACTTACATTGTAGTAATTATAATTTTCTTGATAAAAATCAACCATTTTTTGTTGAAATCAACATTTTCTTGATAAAAACATCACTGTCTTTTTAGTAATTTAAGTAATTAACATTTTATTTATTAAAATCAACGTTTTTCGTCTTACAATCAATATATTTGTTTTTGTAATTAACATTTTTTTATTAAAATTTATAATCAATAATCCTTTTAACATTATTTTTAATGTTTTTAATAAAATCTTCACTTTATTTGTTGTAATCAACATTTTATTTCTTAAAGTTCACAAATTTCTTGTTTTAATAAAAATTTTGTGTATTAAAATCTACATTTTTTTGTTGTATCAACGATTTTTTGTTGGAAATCATCACTTTTTATTTTGTTCATTAAAAACAGGGCATGTAACCGGTTAAAAAACCGGTTAATAAAAACCGGTAACCGATATTTTGAACGAAAATTGCGAACTTTAACCGTAATTTTAACCGATAATTTTAAGACCGAAGATACCGGTAACCGTAAACCAACAAAAAAATAAACCGGTTAATAGTATATTATTTAACAAGCATAATATGTAGGCTATATTACACGAGGATGTAATTAAAAATACGAGCGGTAGCGAGTATTCTTAATCATCCGAGTGTAATGTAGCCATATTATGCGAGTCAAATACTATACTTTATCTACAACTATCAGGCATATAAAAAATCTGATATTATTTGTTAAATATTCAGTTATGTGTGAGTAGTTCATATATAGCTTAACAGATGGCGCCACAGTAGCACTTAAATGTCAAAATAACTATTCAAATTGTATTTGTTATACTTTTATAATCATTTATATTGATATTTATGATAAAAAATATATTATTAATAAATTAACAGTTTATTAAAATGTTATATGTTACATTACATGCTCTATTTATTACAGAAAAGTTTAGCGTGTAATATAACTTTTCATATTACACTTGTGTAATATGAGTAGTATATTATATGTAGTATCACACGTATAATGTACCCATATTTCAATAGTTGTAGATTGTATTGTATTGTATGTATTTGAGGGTTTAAGCGTTTTGTCGCTTTTTGTCAGCGCGACCTAGAAGATCTATTGTGACATAGCCCTTACTTAGTTTTCCGGAAGTAGATCCAGATTTTTGATGAAGCCGATTATGGCTCCAGGAGTCAAGTTCTTGATCTCCTCTGCCGTAAGATACCTCTTACCTAGTTGATTGAGTCTCTGCACAGTTACGGCTGGGCATTCACACAGTATGTGTTCCGACGATTCTTCGTCCTCTTCACAGAGTCGACAGGTTTCATTTTCAGCTATACCAATTTTGTGCAAATGGTACTTTAAAGGACAGTGGCCAGTAATAGTTGTAGATAAAAAATATTTTATATTTTTCTAAACTACTCATTAATAAAAAAAACTATTAGTTATTTTTACAATTATTAAAATATATGAACATGTTTTACAATATTTGCTGCACTATTATTTATAAAAAAAATATTTTGCACTCACCAATATAAATTGCTGCTTCTATAAGAAATTATACCATTTGAAATAGGTTCTGCTTCATTTCCATCTATTATTCCCTAAAAATATCTGAAGAAAGAAATTTATAAAAATTGCTTCATCTGTAAATTATATCAATATAATATTAAAGTGGAGATGTTGGTCCCATTCTCTATTATTTCACATTTGATATAAAAATTAATAAAAGAGTCTAAGGTTATAATTAAAGAGCGGATTCTATGCAATTGCATGTGTTGTTTATATTAGGCATATCAACAAACAGTTTTCATATGTTCACGTTTCATCAAAAATTAATGCCAAATATCAAAAAAAAAAATAATGCATATTTTGCATTTAATGATACTTTATTGCATATTTTGATTCTTTTTGCATATTAGTGCATATTTTAAGACTTTTTTCAAAAACAAAAAGTAATTTTTGACAAATTTTGTTCTTTTTTGAAAACAGTATATTACAAGAAATATAATTTTGATCGTACTTTTAATAAGTGAGCATTTATATGAAATGTACTCATTGAAACCATTACAATCATATTTATTTTCTCGTCAGAACAAAAAAAAAAGTGATTCTATCAGTGTTTTAGAACTGTTTAGAACTTAAGTAATTCTTATTTTGTAAGTAAGGTAATTAAATAATATCTTTCACTGAAATTCGTATATTTGGAACTATAACAACAATTAGTAATGCCGAAAAAAATGTATTAAAAATATGAGGAGCAAATAGCAACTTTCTCGTTAAAGATGACTTTTTAGATTTTTGTTTCAAAAAAGAACTTTTGTAAATTTCAATATGAATATGAATTCGGGATGTTTTTATTTTTGTTAGAATTACCTGTGATATTTATTGTCTTTATACATTTCATGAAATGTTCCAAATAAAACACTGCATGTAAAAATAGAAATAAGAAAATGATATCAGTAAAACGAGCATGATGACATTAGTTTTTTTGCATATTTTCATTGTAAAGTGCATATTTATAACTTTTTTGCATATATCATGCATATTTTGATGATTTTTTAATGCATATTGCATGCATATTTTGACACTCTTTTAGTGCATATAATCCGCTCTTTAGTTATAATATATTTAAATTAAAATAAAAATTCACATTTGATGTTTAGAGGATGGTTAAGCCCTGCCACCACGACAAGGTCTCTCCACTTCGGCAAGGGGGGAAGGGATGGTTTTGGGTTTAAGGAAAGGAGGAAGACTTAAAACTATTAAAAAATTAAAATTAAATTAAATCTAACCGCGACTTAAAAGTTATTCGGCGCGACTTAAACTAATGCAGTGTACTTCCAGCGAAAAGGGTCAGGGGCATTGGCATGAAAACCAAGAAAGAAGTAGAAAATAACAATATAACATTAATTATTACAGTCTATGTACAAACTCACTCCACAATTAGACATTTCAACACGCTAGCGGTCAGACACCCTTCCGGCCCTCCAGTACTAACGCCCAAAATGGTAAAAGGGTAGCAAGATGCACCAAGCACATCCGTAACTCTAACTTACAGACACGCTAATACGAGGGCGGTATCACAACCCTTCCGTGCAACCCATACCAACGACCAGAATGCTGTAAGCAGAGAAAGGAGTGCCTCGACTTATAAACTACGGGGTTTTGCACATTCAACGTTCAAATATTATAATTGGAGGACTTTAAAATCAAAAATTATTTTTTTAGGGAAAAATTAATGGTTGAAATTAGTAAATAAAAAAATTAAATCTAGCAATATTTGCACAAAAATGAGTAAAAGTTGAGTAATATTTACATTTATAGTGAATTAAATAATGTACTCATAAATAAACAAAAGCAAAACAATTAATAAAACAAGGCACATTATAAACCTAAAATAAGTTGTACCTAAAAGCTCGTCTTTACTGAAAGCTTCCCGGGTAGTTTTGCAGTAAGAATTTGCTTCCATTCATACATCATACCTTATATCTACACATCACATCTCAGATCTAACCATCACACTGTATATACATTTTCATACATTGTATTTAATCATCACACCTTATATTTAATCATCACACAATATATTCAATTATCACACCATATATTTAATCATCACACTATATATATAATCATCACACGTTAAATTTCACCATTACATCTTAAATTTAATCATCACACCTTAAATTTAATCATCACACCTTATATTAATCATCACACCTTAAATTTAATCATCACACCTTATATTAATCATCATACCTTATATATAATCATCACACCTTATATTTAATCATCAAACTTTATATCTAACCATCACACTTTATATCTAACCATCACACTTTACATTTAATCATCATTCCTTACATTCATCACACCTTATATTTAATCATCACGCCTTATATTTAATCATCACACCTTAAATTTAATCATCACAGCTTAAATTTAATCATCACACCTTATATTTAATCATCACACTTTATATTAATCATCACACCTTATATCTAACCATCACACCTTATATTAATCATCATACCTTATATATAATCATCACACCTTATATTTAATCATCAAACTTTATATCTAACCATCACACTTTACATTTAATCATCATTCCTTACATTCATCATACCTTATATATAATCATCACACCTTATATTAATCATCACACCTTACATTTAATCATCATTCCTTACATTCATCACACCTTATATATAATCATCACACCTTATATTTAATCATCACACCTTAAATTTAATCATCACACCTTATATATAATCATCACACCTTATATATAATCATCACACCTTATATATAATCATCACACCTTATATATAATCATCACACCATATATATAATCATCAAACCTTTATAAATCATCACACCTTATATCTAACTATCACACTTTATATCTAACCATCACACCTTATATTAATCATCATACCTTATATTTAATCATCATATCTTATATTTAATCATCATTCCTTAAATTTAATCAGCACACCTTAAATTTAATTAGCACACCTTAAATTTAATCATCACACCTTATATTTAACCATCACACCTTACATTTAATCATCATTCCTTACATTCATCATACCTTATATTTAATCATCACACCTTAAATTTAATCATCACACCTTATATTAATCATCACACCTTATATTAATCATCACACCTTATATTTAATCATCATACCGTTCCCTACATCTAAGCATCGCACTTTATATCTAAGAAGCATACTTTATATCTAATCATCACACCTTATATCTAAGCATCACACTTTAATTTAACCATCATACCTTGCATTCATCATACCTTATATTTAATTAGCACACTCTATATCTAACCATCATACCTTATATTTAAACATCACACCTAACCATCACACTTCACATGTTCACTCCACACTTTATACCTAGATCTCATTTCATACCTAATGTGCCAAGTCTTATTAATTTGTTTAGGATTAAATTTAATGCAATATATTTGCATTATACGGTATCAGTTAAAGTTAAGATTAAACAATGTCAACAATGTATCACTGAAATAATTTAAATTAAAAATGAACTAATGGGAATTAAATTTAATGAAGTCGTAAAATATTTAGGGAGGATATTATTCTTAAATAGCAAAATTGGACTTACTATTTCAGTGGTGAGAAAAAAAACTGAGAAGTACCTGCTTCCCCCCTTACGTCTATATCTTATATCTATATCTTATATCTAGAAAGTATCTGGAACCTGAAACAATAAAAAATATGAATTAGTTTATTTATAACAAAATTTGTTTTTAATAATTATAAAAAAATATTTATACTGTACACTAGTTTCAATAATAATATAGTAGTAGTAAATCGGAATCAATTATTAAAATTCAAATTAAAAAATAAAATTATAAATTGTGCTCACCTGATGACTGCTGAAAAGACACTGAAGATTTCTGTGTCGTTAATTATCATTTTAATAAATGAATGAAGGTAGGGGGATTACGAAATAGCTAACAGTTATTCAACGTTATATTAAAATTATTATATTAAATTAATAGTAGGGTATTAGCTAACACTATCAAGTATAAAATATAATTTAAATAAAAAATAAATACATGTAAATAGAATTGTAGTGTTACCGATGTCTAGGACGTACGAATTTTTGTTGTAATCAACAATTTCTTGTCAGAAATTATCACCTTTTTTGGTTTTCTGGATTAAAAACAACAATTTATTGTTGTAATCATCGTTTTTCTTCTTATAATCAATATTTTTGCTGTTGAAATTAATATATTTTTTATTAAAATGAATAGTCCTTTTATTATAATTATTGTTTTGACTAAAATCATCACAATCTTTGTTGTAATTAACATTTTCTTTCTTGTAATCAAAACATTTCTTGTTGTAATCAAAGTTTTGTGGATTTAAAACTACACTTTTTGTTGTAATTAACGATTGTTTTATCAGAAATCTTAACTTTTTTTGTTTTTTTTGATTAGAAACAACAATTTATTGTTGTAATCAAAGTTTTTCTTCTTAAAATCAACGTATTTTTTATTGTAATCAACTTATTTTTTTATTAAAATCAATAATTCTTTTCTTATAATTACTGTTTTGATTAAAATCAACACAATATTTCTTATAATCAATGTTTTTCTTCTTGCAATCAAAACATTTCTTGTTGTAATCAATATTTTTTTATCATAATCAATACTTTTTTTGAAATAATCACCGATATCTTAATAAAATTACAACTTTCTTTGTTGAAATCAACGAATTTATTCTTGGAATCAACATATTTGTTGTTATATTCAACAATTTTGTTGTTGTGATCAACATATTTGATAGAAATCAACGCTTTTTTGAAATAATCAACAATTTCATAATACAATGACATTTTTTTGTGTATTAATCATAATTTTTCTCGTTTTAATCAATATATTTATTGTTCTAAACATTTTCCAAATTAAAATCAACAATTTTCTTGTAGGAATCAATATTTTTATATAGAAATCAAGGATGTATAAATAATCAACAAATTTGTTATTCAAATTAACACATTTTTGCCAAATTCAACATTTGTTGATACATATATTTACTTTCTCTGTTAAAATTAATAGTTTCTTTGCTGTATTAACAATATCTTGTTAGAAATCATTACTTTTTTGTTATAATCAACATTATCTTAATAAAATCAGCACTTTATTGATGTAACAAACATTTTTCTTCTTGCAATCAACATTTTGGTAATTAAAATCAACATTCTTCTATTATAATCAATTTTTAAGAACATTAAACATTTATAAAACTGTCCCCATATTTTGTGTTCAATAATCAATTTCTGTTATGTTTTATGTTCATATTTTTTGTTTTATACATTTTTAAGATTTTTACTTGACTCTAACTAACAATAATGAACACATCTACAACATTTAGATGTATTTTTAGATAAAAGCAACTGATTTAGATGAAGGCCCTTCAAGTACAATCGAATATACAATCTACGAAACACAAACCTCTGGAGTATTGGAATTATTTTCCATAAATCCGAACACAGGGGCACTATTTCTTCTCAAAAGTGCCATACCATGGGGTAAATTTTTGGATAAACATTTTATTTATGTTTATTAATACTTTTCATTGTAGAAAGTCAAGTATTTCAGTTTTTTGTTCGAGCGAAAGATTTAGGAAAGCCAGCGTTGTACTCAGATGTCCCAGTTTCAGTTTTGATTATGGCTTCCACAGATCAACCTCCAATTTTTGAAAAACGAGATGATAAATTCTTTTTCCCTGAAAATTCTCAACCGGGTAAGTGATTTTAATATTTAGCAAAGATATTTAGTAGAAGTAGATGTATATGAAACTGATTTTGATTTTAAAACATTTTATGGAGGGGTGGGAAGCTTTGTGGTTTATATAATACTTTGAAGTAAACGTATTAAGTCTACTTTCAACCAATTTTCATGTGTTGTCTTGCTATAATTCTTTTGAATTTTCAAAAATAATGGCCAATTTAGCAAAATCTCAAAACTTTTTTCAACTTTACAGATAGATATTTCAGAAACGACATTAAATATTTCAAATCTGATTGTAGATTCAAATTCAGCACACTTTTTTTACAATAAATGTCAATTTTTGTAATTCCAAAACAATTATTACAATTCTGGCATAAGGTTTTACAAAAAATGAACATTTTAGCAAAACAATAAAACTTTTTTAATTTTATAGATTTATATTTCAAAAACTAGATTAGGTATTTTTAATCTGATTGTAGATTCAGATTCAGCACACTTTTTTTACTATATATTTTAAATTTTTGTAATTCCAAAACAATTATTACAATTTTGGCATAAGGTTTTATCAAAAATGACCAATTTCGAAAAACGTTAAAACTTTTTTCAACTTTCAGAAACCATATTTCAAAAACTAGATCAGATTACAGAATTTTCTGCAAAATATATTCATTAGTATTTTGTGATAATGGCCGTATAATACGAAATATAAATAAAGTTATTTTTTAATACAAACAAATATTTTTTATATTTATATCAATTACTATTTGTATTTAAAATTTACTCTAATCTCTTCTCAATTTTCAAATTGAAATTAGAAGACGTGCGTTTAAAATGCATTATTATTTGATTATTTTAATCTAGATTTAATAATACATAATTAGGAAACATTTTGAAAGAAAATTTCTGGTACGACCCTTAACAGCATACGACAGAAGAAAGTACCTGCCTAAATGAACCATTACCGCAAGTCCCATAAAACTTTATAAGGGCCAATCGGCTTATCCGAAAGTTAATTTCATATATCTATGCCTCTACTATAGTTATTTGATTATAATTTACGATTAAAAATACAAAATTTGCATCCAAAATTTTGATTTTTGAAAATAGTCCATATTGATAGACAAAAGAAATATGTTTACTGTAAAAAATCATTGTTTGTTTAACTGATAGGTTAGTAAAAATTAAAAATTCACATTTCTAAGTAATTTACAATAATAGTTAAACATGAAAACATACAATTTTTAGTTTTTCACCTTTAAATTTTTCATATAAAGCCGAAATAATTAAAAAAAAATAACTTTTGGGTCCAAAATTTTGATTTTTGATAATAGTCCACATTGATAGACAAAATTACGCTGATTTCAAATTTTCAAACCGATTTCAAATATCTCTTCCCATTCCTGAGATATTTGGTTTCAAAGTTGCACCTCAAAAAAGTGTGTTTTTTCACAATATCTCTAAAATGTGTAGAGATACAATCTCAACGATTATTCCAGTCGATTCTTCAGGCAAAGTTACATAAAGAAATGTTTTCTCCGCATATACGTTCTTTGGAACGATTTGGTGAAAAATGAGAAAAACGAAAAAACAGGAATTTCAGTTTTTCGCTTGGAAACTTTTTGTCTCCAAATTTATTTATTTTTTGGACTTAAGTCAATAAGAATGCGCTGATTCCAAATTTTCAAACCGATTTCAATTATCTTTTCCCGTTCTCGAGATATTTGCATTCAAAGTTAAACCTGAAAAAATGGGTTTTTCAGGAATAGTCCTGAAATGGGTCGAGATACGACTTCGGCGACCTCACCAATCGATTCTACGCGCAAAATTACATAAGTGTACCAATTTTCAGATTTTTATTCCTACTAATACAATTTTTAGAGCGAAAAAACAAAAATCGGCGAAAATCGAAAAAATGCCTGATGAACCCCTTACGATTTTTTTCGTTTTTGGCCATTTTCAGTTTTTCCTTTCTAAAAACTGTATCCGTGGGAATAAAAATCTGAAAATTGGTACACTTATGTAATTTTGCGCGTAGAATCGATTGGTGAGGTCGCCGAGGTCATATCTCGACCCATTTCAGGACTATTCCTGAAAAACCACATTTTTCAGGTCTAACTTTAAATGCAAATATCTCGAGAACGGTAAAAGATAATTGAATTCGGTTTGAAAATTTGGAATCAGCGCATTCTTGTTTACTTAAGTCCAGAATATGAAATAATTTGGAGACAAAAAGTTTCCGAGTGAAAAACTGAAATTCCGGTTTTTTCGTTTTTCTCATTTTTCACCAAAACGTTCCAAAGAACGTATAAGCGGAGAAAACATTTCTTTATGTAACTTTGCCAGTAGAATCGACTGGAATAATCGTTGAGATTGTATCTCTACTCATTTTAGAGATATCGTGAAAAAACACACTTTTTTGAGGTGCAACTTTGAAGCCAAATATCTCAGGAATGGGAAGAGATAATTAAAATCGGTTTGAAAATTTGAAATCAGCGCAATTTTTTCTATCGATTTAGTGTATTTTAAAAAATCAAAATGTTGGACCCAATATTGAAATTTTTTGGATTATTTAGGCTATATACAAAAAAATTTAAGGTAAAAAACTAAAAATTGTATGTTTTCATGTTTAACTACGATTGGAAATTACTTAGAAATGAGAATTTTTAATTTTTACTTACCAATCAGTTAAACAAACAATGTTTTTTTACAGTAAACAAATTTTTAACTCAAAAACTGAAAGATTTTGCTAAAATTTGTGTTTTTCTTTAAAAATGGTAAAGGCCAGTAAACAAATTAACACTTTATTTGTAATAATCAATTTTTTCTTTCATGTAATCAACATTTCTTGATTAAAATCTAAACTTTATTTGTTGTAATCAACTTTTTTGTTGTAATCAACTAATTCGTATTTAAAATCAACTTTATTAGTTTTATTTGTACATAAATAAAATCTAAACTATATTTGTTGTAATCAAAATATAATAATATACTTACAATACAATCATTTTTTACAGTAAACATATTTTTGACTTATAAACTACTAGATTGTATAAAAGAAATCAAAATTTATTTGTAGCAGGGCATGTAACCGAAAAAAATACTGGTTAACGGTTAACCCTTATAGAGAACGTTATAATAATAACGGTTTTAGTTCGAAAACCGGTTTTTGAAAATTGGAAACCGGTTTAAACCGGTTAATATACTGGTTAAAAAAAATTAATTATAAAAATTTGATTAATAAAATTATGGAATAAATAATTAAAATTTTTTTGAAAATATTACCACCTGAGAAAAATATGACAATTAAAAAATGCAATTTAATTAATGAATATTCACAAAAATTCCCGTAATATCTTCAGAAAAACGCAGGTCACTTTTCAATTTTAATCTTGCCTGTGTTGACAAAGGCCGTATTTATTTGGGACTTTTTAAGTAACCTTAACGGCCAAAGAGACTTCCTACATTTATGACTCTGCAATAAAATGTTAATTGTAAAAACTGTCATGACTCATGTTCAAATACAAATAGAAAACACAGATATAAAAAAATATATTAAAATTTTTTCTCGCTAAATGATATTAAAATAAATGTTAATGTTCGCTAAAACCGGTTTATTTTTTTTGGTTAACGGTTACCGGTATTTTCGGCCTGAAAAATATCGGTTAAAATTACGGTTAAAGTTCGCAATTTTCGTTCAAAATATCGGTTACCGGTTTTTATTAACCGGTTTTTTTAACCGGTTACATGCCCTGGCTAGTAATCAATGTTTTCTTTCATGTAATCAACATATCTTGATTAAATCTAAACTTTGTTGTTGTAATCAACTTTTTGTTGTTGTAATCAAAACATTCGTATTTAAAATCAACTTTTTATAGTTTTATTTGTATATAAATAACATTAAACTGTTTTTATCTTAATTTTCTTACTTTATATTTATACTGTATCAAAAACTAATACAAATATTTGTAATTTCATTACAGGAACAGTAATAACAAAGCTTAAAATGGTCTCCAACGTCTCTGTTTCTTATCGTATCGTCTCAGATTTTGACGACAGACCGCAATTCTTGATCGACGAACATGGACAATTATGTTTGGCTGCTCCTTTAGATTTTGAGGCGAAAGATTCTCATATTATTGGAATTTTAGCCGAGACTGATTCAAGTCCAGCTTTAACTGCATTGGCAGAAGTAAATGTTCAGGTTTTAGACGAAAATGACCACGCTCCACAATTTGAAAGTAATCCATACGTGGTTCATATTGCGGAAAACATTGATGAAGGAACTTCTATTCTTAAAGGTAAGAAAATATTTTTATCTACAACTATTGAAATATGGGTACATTATACGTGTGATACTACATATAATATACTACTCATATTACACAAGTGTAATATGAAAAATTATATTACACGCTACACTTTTCTGTAATAAATAGAGCATATAATTTAATACATAACATTTTAATAAACTGTTAATTTATTAATAATATATTTTTTATTATAAATATCAATATAAAAGATTATAAAAGTATAATAAATTCAATTTGAATAGTTATTTTGACATTTAAGTGCTACTGTGGCGCCATCTGTTAAGCTATATATGAACTACTCACACCTAACTGAATATTTAAAAAATTATATCAGATTTTTTATATGCCTGTTAGTTGTAGATAAAGTATAGTATTTGACTCGCATAATATGGCTACATTACACTCGGATGATTAAATATACTCGCTACCGCTCGTATTTTTAGTTACATCCTCGTGTAATATAGCCTACATATTATGCTAGTTAAATAATATACTATTATCCTACACATATTAAATATAGTTTGTAAAATGCGTAATTCAAATCAACAGTTTTGTTTTTGTAAAATAAAAATCATTTTCCAAATTAAAATCAACATTTTTTTGTTCTAATCATTTTTTTTTATATAGAAACCATTTTTGAAATAAAGAATGATTTCTTAATTAATATCAACATTTGTGTATTTTTAAATAATTATTTAACAAGTAATAAACATTGTTTTGATTAAAATCAACATTTTTTGTTGTAATTAACGCATTTATTCTTGCAATCCACTTATTATTTCTTGTAATCAATATTTTGATGATTATAATCAACATACATGTTTTTGCAATCAAAATTTTATAGATTAAAACATTTTATTTGTTATAATTAACATATTTCCTTGTTGTAATCAATTTAATTAATGTTTTAAGCAACGTTTTTACAATTTCTTTATAGTAATCAACAAATTAGTTATTGTAATGAAGATTTTGTTGATTAAAATCAACAATTTAATTGTTATAATCAACGATTTTAGTCTTGCAATCAACATTTTTTTTTGTAATTAATATTTTGATGATTAAAATCAACATATTGTATGGTACAATCAAAATTTTATAGATTAAAACACTTTTTTGTTGTAATCAATATCAGTTCCTTGTTGTAATCAATTTAATTCATGTTTTAAGCAACATATGTACCAATTTTCATAACTCCAAAACAATTATTACAAACTTGGCACACATTTTTATCAAAAACGACAAAACTCGGACTATTTTCCCTATATATTCCGGTTTTTAAACTATAGACAGCACTAGACGAAGTCACATTTACACCACAGCGTTAGTGAATTACTAGTTGTTCTGAAATAAACAGGTTTTAATCGTGAAATATCACAAAAAGAGAAATGAAACGAAAAACAAGTGCAAATTCAACAAGTGATTTGATAACTACAGAGAGTTTGACGTTTCAATTACGTTTAAGAAGGTTAATTTGAAATTTTGTCTGTTTAAATGCGGCTTCATGAAATGGCGCAGCAGCCAATCACAGGCTTTGATTTTTTCACTAGAATTCCGAATTACTGTCTATAGTTTAAAAACAGAGTATATATACTTTACTGTCTATAGGTTTTTATTGTTTATATCTTTTATGGGCATTGGAACAGTAAAGAACTGTTTATTTAGCTCTGTTTCTAGGGGTTACAAGACGTTTTACGGGCTAGACCGTGTAAAAATTATAAAGGGCCATTGACATGGATATACTATGACAACGTATCTTATTTGAAACGTCTGACATGCTTTGACATTGACATTGACGTTGCACAAATGCAATGAACATAAATATATTGCGATGCAAATGCCCATAAAACATTGTACAATGCTCTACCGTTACCTGAAGTTTACAGCCTCACACAGATAACAGATTACCATTCTGTGTTCACCTTTACATTTCTGTATAACGGTCTTACAATGTAAATAACTATTCCTATTTATAAACATATATTGTCTATATATATTTACTGTCTATCTATTGCACTGTTTATCTATAGTTAACTATAGATAAACAGTGAGGTTGATAAACAGTATATGTAAATAGACAGCATATGTATATAGACAGTGAATGTATATAGCCAGTTATGCACCAGTTTTCATAACTCCAAACACAATTACAACAATTCTACCACACATTTTTCCCAAACCCTCCAAACACCTCACTATTCTTACACATTCCCCTACCATAACCACCATTTTCACACTTTTTCCCCCTTTTTTACACTTTTTACCCCTTTTTTCACACTATTCACCCCTTTTTCACCCCTTTCTTTCACACTTCCAGTAACCGCCCACGACATAGACACCGGCAGCAACGGAGAAGTTCGCTACTCATTCCCAACAGACATCACCGACGCCGGCAACGTCTTCTCCATAGACACCCACACCGGCTGGGTCACCAACTTGGTCCTCCTCGACAAGGAACTCAAACCAGAGTACAAGTTCCACGTCATGGCGGTGGATAACGGACATCCTAAACATACAGCCAGGACCACTGTTGTTATCAAACTGAAGGATTATAATGATAATGGGAGTTTGTTTAAGAGGAAGGAGTATGATGTTGCGGTTAATGAAGATGCTTTACCTGGGAGGTTAACCTAAACCTAAACCTACCAGGCAAAGCATCTTCATTAACCGCAACATTATACACCTTCCTCTTAAACAAACTACCATTATCATTATAATCCTTCAGTTTGATAACAACAGTGGTCCTCGCTGTATGTTTAGGATGACCATTATCCACTGCCATGACGTGGAACTTGTACTCTGGTTTGAGTTCCTTGTCGAGGAGGACCAAGTTGGTGACCCAGCCGGTGTGGGTGTCTATGGAGAAGACGTTGCCGGCGTCGGTGATGTCTGTTGGGAATGAGTAGCGGACTTCTCCGTTGCTGCCGGTATCTATGTCGTGGGCTGTTACTGGAATTGAAAGAAAGGGGTGAAAAGTGTGATTACTATAGAGGAAATTGTCTGGGTTTTGTTGGTTTTGGGAAAAATGTGTGCTAAAGTTGTAATAATTATGTTTGGATTGTGAAAATTGGGACATATGTTGCTTAAAACATCAATTAAATTGATTACAACAGAGAATTGATGTTGATTACAACCAAAAAGTGTTTTAATCTATAAAATTTTGATTGTAACATAAAATATGTTGATTTTAATCATCAAAATGTTGATTACTACAGAGAAAATATTCCGGTTTTTGTCGTTTTTGAGAAAAACTTATGGCAAAACTGTAATAATTGGCTTTTTGTTATAGTGTGTCGTCTCCTATATGAATAGACCACATTAGTGAGTTTAAGGTTTACTTTTGGGGCGAAATCCTAATTCAAATCTGAGTGTATGTATGTCTTATGGGAGTACATTTTCAATTCTCGATATTAAAGCATTTTAGCGATTCTTAATTATAACATAAGGTTTTCTTATATTCCAAAACATTACTCTTTGCTTTCCGTACAGAAAAAGTACAAATACAAGAATAAATTAGGAAAAATTTGATTTTAAAGAAAGTAGTATCGCAAATAGTAACATATGTCGTTACTTGGTGCAGTTAAAGTGACAGGTTCAACTGAATACTAAGACAGCTACGACATATGTTTTCAAAAATTTGCATCTACTGTTTAAATTGAAGTTTATTAAATAATATTATGTTTTTTGAGTGTGTATATAACATGAGAAGATAGATAAAATATTAGAGATTAATGTTTATAAGGTTTAATAGTTAAGATTTGCATTTTATAATACTTTGTAGCAGTTTAAAGACAGCATATTTCTATTCCCATAAGAATAACATGGGCGTATAAATCGGCAGAGGCGAGTTAGGGTTTCAGTTTGAATTTGGCGCCACAAAATGACCGTTACACTAATGCAAGTCTATAGGTGTCACTACCTACTAAAACCATGACTAAAACCTGATTTGTGAATGCTTCTGCAGATTGCCGTAAAACATAAAACGTAAAACTAACACTAATTTTGATTTTGAATGGGCCTTAACTCTTATTATCCAGTGATTTTCTCTAGCAAGAATCTTCGTGTTTTCGAAACTACATGGAATTGATTTATTTTGATTAATTATGAATTCTGAAAGCTTCTTTCAATATTCCAGTAACCGCCCACGACATAGACACGGGCAGCAACGGAGAAGTCCGCTACTCATTCCCAACAGACACCACCGACGCCGGCAACGTCTTCTCCATAGACACCCACACCGGCTGGATCACCAACTTGGTCCTCCTCGACAAGGAACTCAAACCAGAGTACAAGTTCCACGTCATGGCGGTGGATAACGGACATCCTAAACATACAGCGAGGACCACTGTGGTTATCAAACTGAAGGATTGTAATGATAATGGGAGTTTGTTTAAGAGGAAGGAGTATGATGTTGCGGTTAATGAAGATGCTTTGCCTGGTAAGTTAAATAATAAGAATAAATTTTCAAACCTCAAGGTCATACATTTAGAGGTTAAGGAGTTATTGAAGAAAAAACAAAAAACTAGCTTGAGACAAAGTCATATTTTTTGAGATAACTCAAGAACGAGAAAAGATATTTAAGTTCTGTTTGAAAATTTGGAATCAGCGCATCGAGAATTACTTATAAACTTATTTTCCAGATTTTAAAATTATGTGCTTTTAACAATATTTTAATATACATACTTCAAAGTTTAAAATTTATTATTTCCGGTACTGCTTCTTAAAAAATATCCTTCCGGTAATGATTTTATTCAAAATTTAATGCAAATTAAAAATTTTTAAACCTCAATTCGATATCTACAACCGTTGATGAGTTATTGTCCAAAAATATGAGCTGGTGACAAAAAACAAAATATTGCAAGAACGAGTAAAGACTTTTATTTCCACCTTCTATACAATTGTCACTTTACAAAGTTCTTGGTAGCTAAGTAAATAAACAATTACAGTAACTAACCTGTAAAACTTTACAGGCTAGCCTTGTAAAATTTTACAATGCTCATAAAAAATTATAGAAAATAATGAAAGTGTTTTTATGCATTTTATTATAAATATTACAAAATTAATTTAATTTAAATTTATGTGAGTAATTATACACATTTATAGTACATAATATGTTTAATTATCGTAAAGTTCGATTGTTAAGTTATCAAATGAAACCTTAAAGTTTATAAATGGTGGAAGATACATACATAAAATTTTAATTGGTATTGTAATTAAAATGATAATGTTGTAGATTCAAATTAACACATTTCTTGTTGTAATCAATGTTTTATTTATTAAAATCAACACTTTATTTGAAATTACCAACGTTTTCTTTAAAATAATGAACAATATATTTTTGTGATGAATCGTTTTCTTTTTAAAATTAATATTTTGGTCAGCATATTTTGATGTTAAACAATATTTTCTTATTTATTTACAGTTTTCTTTAAAATAATCAATGATTTCTTGATTTAAGTCAACAGTTTTGTTTATTACCAACGTTTTCTTTATTAAAATGAACAATATATTTTTGTGATGAACTGTTTTCTTGTTAAAATTAACATTTTATTCAACATATTTTTGATTTTTTACAGTTTTCTTTGAAATAATCAAAGATTTCGTGATTTAAACCAAGAGTTTTGTGTTTGTAATCAACTCGTTTTTACAATCAACATTTTTCAAATTAAAATCAACAACGTAGATTCAAATCAACACTTTATTTGAAATTACCAACGTTTTCTTTATTAAAATGAACAATAAATTATTGATGAATTGTTTTCTTCTTAAAATTAAAATTTTGTTCAACATTTTTTTGTTTTAATCAATATTTATTTGTTTTTTTTCACAGTTTTCTTTGAAATAATCAACAATTTCTTGATTTAAATCAACAGTTTTGTTTTTGTATTCAAGTCGTTTTTATAATCAACATTTTCTAATTTAAAATCAACACTGTTTTGTTGTAATATTTTTTTTAAATCAAGCCTTTTTTGAAATAATCAACAATTTCTTAATTAATATTAAGTTTTAGAGTTGCATTCAAAATTTTCTTGTTAGAAATCACTACATTTTTATTATAATCAATTCTTTTTTATAGAAATCAAGACTTTTTGAAGTAAAGAACGATTTCTTAATTAATATCAACATTTGTGGTGTTATATTTAAAATTTTCTTGTTACAAATCATTACTTTCTAATAACAATCCACTTTTTTGTAATTAAATGCATCAATTTATTTGCTGTAATAAACATTTTTATCTTGCAACTCATATTTTGTTGTAAAAATGAAAAATATGTTGTTAGAATCAACTTTCTATTTCAATTTGACACATTTTAAGATTTCATTTACCTCAAACACCAATTTACACATTTCTAAACACATATTTACTATTTCTATTACAATTTCAGGTACAGTTCTATTACAACTAGGTATAACTGACGCTGATACAGATTTACAAACCCCAGTTTCTTACTATATTGTCGGTGGTGATTTAAGATCTCAATTTCAAATTAGACAGACAGGCGAGGTTTATGTCAGTAAGCCCCTTGATAGAGAAACAGTTGCTGTCTATGAATTGGACGTAGTTGTGACCGATGGTGTATTTACTGATAATACGAGAGTTAATATCGATATTTTAGACGCAAATGGTGAGTAATTTAACATTTAAACTAAGTTTTCTTGTCGTTTTTTCTCGCAGAAGTGAGAAATTAATTAATCAACAAAATCTTGCATTCAAATTACAGTAGACTTTTTTCTCTGGAGATATTTAAAGAAATGTAATCATTTTTATATAGAAATCATGGCTTTTTGAAATAAAGTATGATTTCTTAATTAATATCAACATTTGGGTATTTTTAAATAATTATTTAACAAGTAATAAACATTGTTTTGATTAAAATCAACAATATTTGTTGTAATCAACGTATTTATTCTTGCATTCAACATATTATTTGTAGTAATCAACATTTTTTTGATTAAAATCAACATACTTATTATTGCAATCAAATTTTTTTAGATTTATACACTTTTTTGTTCTCATCAACATCAATTCCTTGTTGTAATCAACTTAATTAATGTTTTAAGCAACATTTTTATATTTTATTTACAGTAATCAACGAATTTGTAATTGTAACCTATAATTTATTGCAATCAATACATTCAGTGTTGTAATAAACTTTTTTTTCATTAAAATCAACACTTTTTTGTTGTAATCAACGCGTTTATTCTTGTAGTCAACATTTTTATTGTTGTAGTCAATATTTTTATTGTTGTAGTCAACATTTTCTTGATTAGAATCAACATATTTTGTGTTACAATCAAAATTTTATTGATTACAAAATATTTCCTTGTTGTAATCAATTTAATTAGTGTTTTAAGCATTTTTTTTTACATTTCTATTAACAGTAATCAATGAATTTGTAATTAAAATTCATATTTGCTGACAATCAATATATACAGTGTTGTAATAAACATTGTCTTGATTAAAATCAATATTTTTTTGTTGTAATTTACATATTATTCGTTGTAGTCAACATTTTGACAATAAAATCAACATATTTTGTATTGCAATCAAAATTTTATAGATTAAAACACTGTTTTGTAGTAATCAACATCAATTTGTTGTTGTAATCAACTTAATTCATGTTTTAAGTACTATTTTTACATTTTATTTACAGTAATCAACTTATTTGTGACTAAAATCAACACTTTATCTATTTTAATTACTTTTTAAAGTTAATAACATGAAACATACTAACAAATTGTAACTTAAACTGCTTAAAAACAACACCATATTATCTTAGCTGTAAACTGTTAATCTTTTTAGACAACCCGCCATATTGTCTACGCCATAGATACAGAAACGTTTTATCCGAGGGTGTGCATCCAGGTACATACGTTTTAACCGTGTTAGCGTCTGATAGAGACGATTCTGAACATTCAAAACTTCGATATGTCTTAACTGGAGAAGGATCTGAATATTTCCAACTGGATAAAGACTTTGGTAAGTGTTAAACAATTTATAAAGTGTGAGAAACTAAAACTGAAACCGTTGATTGAAAAATATATAGACAGGCAAGCCTTTGTTTTTGCGTACCGCTGTTTTGGAATCAGATTCGACAGAGCCATCTCGTTCATGATTCCATCAACTACTGAATTAAACAGACACAAATATCACATAAATAAACATGTTTTATATATTTACTGAATTTTTTGGTATCTATTAAAATGTTTCTTAGAATAATTCATTGGTATATTTTAAAATAGAACTAATTTGTATTATTAATTATTTGACGTTTGCTCTTTTTTATAATATTTGACAGAAACGTCTGCTATTAACCCAAATGCGACCAGACACACAGTTATGTAGGTAAAAAGAATTTTCTCATAAGCTTGCCTATCTATATATTTTTCAATCAACGTTGAAACTAGGAAATGAGCGTTTTAGCAAAACGTTAAATCTTTTTTCAACTTTACAGAGTCATATTTCAAAAACTAGAATATATATTTCAAATTGATTGCAAATTCAGATTAAGCACACTTTTTTTACTATATATATCAATTTATTAAAACAATATATTTTTGTGATGAACTGTTTTCTTCTTAAAATTAAGATTTAGTTCAACATATTTTTGTGTTTTCTTGTTTTCTTTGAATTAATCAAAGATTTCTTGATTCAAATCAATAGTTTTGTTTTTGTAAAATCAAAATCATTTTCCAAATTAAAATCAACATTTTTTTGTTGTAATAATTTTTTTATATAGAAATATAGGCTTTTTGAAATAAAGAATGATTTCGTAGTTAATATCAACATTTGTGTATTTTTAAATAATTATTTAACAAGTAATAAACATTGTTTTGAATAAAATCAACAATTTTTATTTTAACTAACGCATTTATTCTTGCAATCCACATATTATTTCTTGTAATCAATATTTTGATGATTAAAATCAACATATTTTGTGTTACAATCAAAATTTTATTGATTGAAAGATTTTATTTGTAGTAATCAACATGTTTTTTTTGTTATAATCAACGTAATTCATGTTTTAAGCAACGTTTTTACATTTTATTTATAGGAATCAACGTATTTGTTCCACAATATGTAAAAATAAATATTTCTCAGAAGATTAGATACTTAAATCAAGTTTTTTTTTACTATTATCAATGTTAAATTTGTTGTAATCAACGTATTTTTTCGTAAAATCATTCTTAAATTTGTTGAAATTAATATTTTCTTTATTAAATTAAACATTTTTGTACAAAAATCAATGTTTTTGGTATTAAAATCAATGGCTAATTTATTAAAATCACGTTTTTTCTATTATAATCAAATTTGAAATTGTTGTAATCAACGTATTTTTAAATATATTCATCATTTAATTTCTTGAAATTAACATTTTCTTTATTAAATTTAACAATCTTGCACAAAAATCAATGTTTCCGATACTAAAATCAAATGTTAATTAGTTGTAATCAAATGAACTTTTAATTTGTTGAAATAAACTTTTTTTGTAAAATCAAACTTAAAATTGTTGTAATCAACCTATTTTTTAATAAAACTATCGTTTGATTTATTGAAATTATTTTATTTGTTATTATAATGAAGATTTTATTGATTAAAATCAACACTTTATTAGTTTTAATCGCTTTTTGAAGTTAATAACTTGAAATCTACTAAATAAATTGAGGCGTATACCTTATTTGTTGTAATGAACATGTTTTCTTTATTGTAATCAACGTAATTCATATTTTACGCAACGTTTTAACATTTTATCTCGCCTCACAAATTTCCAGCTCGCCCTGTAAAGATTAACTTACACCGCTGGCCACGTAAATAACTATTAATCAAAAAAAATTGTTAATTTCTTGCAGGGCACTTAAAAACAATTAAACCACTGGACAGAGAAGCAATTTCGAAGTATTCTTTGACAGCCCATGTACAAGACAGAGACCATAACCAATGGGAATGTTCTTCAAAGATAGAAATTGTCGTTTCTGATTTGAACGACAATTCGCCGTTGTTTTCTTTGCCTTATTACAGTGTTACTTTACCAGAAGACGTTGAAGTTGGCACTTTGGTTACTAAAGTTCACGCTACTGATGCTGATATTGGTAAGTTTAATTTTATTCATTACAGAGAAATTTATTTTTTAATATAATCATAGTTTAATTTATTCGTATTATCATTTTTTTTATGAAATTCTATATTCTTGTATAAAAATCAATGTTTTCGTATTTAAATTAAGTGTTAATTTATTGAAATTAAGTTTTTTTTTACTATAATCAAATTTAAATTTATTGTAATCACAATTAATTTGTTAAAATCAACTTTTTTTTACAAAAATCAAAGTTAAATTTGTTGTAATCAACTGATTTTTTAATAAAATTATGGTTGAATTTGTTGAAATTAACATTTTCTTTATGAAATTCAACATTTTTGTACAAAAATCAATGTTTCTCATACTAAAATCAAGCGTTAATTTGTGGAAATGAACTAAAATCAAATAAAAATATATAAAAAATTGTAACATCTGTCAAGCCTTTTATAATATACGTTGTATACAATCCAAAAATATATAAATCATCGTTTAATTTGTTGAAACTAACATTTTCTTTATTAAATTCAACATTCTTGTACAAAAATCAATGTTTCCAATATTAAAATTAACTGTTAATTTAATAAAATTAAGTTTTTTTTTACTATAATCAAAGTTAAATTGTTGTAATCAACATATTTTTAATAAAATCATGGTTGAATTTGTTAAAATTAACATTTTTTTTATTGAATTTAACATTCTTGTACAAAAATCAAAATTTCCAAAACTAAAATTAACAGTTTTTTACTAATATAAAAGATAAATTTATTGTCGTCAATGTATTTTTAATAAAATCATCGTTTAATTTATTGAAATTAACATTTTCTTTATTAAATTTATGATTCTTGTACAAAAATCAATGTTTTCTATACTAAAATGAACTGTTAATTTGTTGAAATTAACTTCATTTACTAAAATCAAAGTTAGATTTGTTGTGATCAATTGTTTTTTTTTAATAAATCATCGTTTAATTTTGTAAAATGAACATTTTCTTTATTAAATTGAACATTATATACAGTAATCAAAGTTATTTTTAATAAATCAGCTTCAATCTGTGTTTATTTTACTAAATTAATAAAATCATCGTTTAAAATGTAAAAATTAACATTTTTTTTTTATTAAATTCAACGTTTATTTACAAAAAGTTTTTGTTACTAAAATCAGCGAGTAATTTATAAATATCAACTTTTTTTACTAAAGTCAAAGTTGAATTTGTTAATTCTTTTATTAAAATCAACATTCTTGTACTCTGATACTAAAATCAGATTTAAATTTATTGTAATCAACTGATTTTTTAATAACATCATCGTTAAATTTATTGAAATTGACATTCTTGTACAAAAATTAAACTTCTGATACTAAAATTAAGTGTTAATTTGTTAAAATTAATAATTTTTTATTGTAATCAACGTATTTTTTAATGAAATCATCGTTTAATTTGTTGAAATTAAGATTTTCTTTATGAAATTCAACATTCTTGTACAAAAATCTGTAGTAATCAATTTAACATAATTTTGAAAGTATGTCGCAAGTAAATTTTTCTTTAATGTTACATTCTTGTACAAAAATCAATCGTAATTAAATTTACATACTTGTAATCAAAGAAAAACTTATGTAAATTTTTCTTTAATGCTTATTTTTCTTTCTTTTCAGGAATAAACCGCAAAATCAAATACTCATTTCTCGATTCATCAAACAACCATTTCACAATGTCTTCTGATTCAGGCATTGTCACACTTGCCAAACCTTTAGATCGTGAAAGTAAAGCCTCTTATAACTTAACAATCCAGGCCGTAGACATGGGAACACCTCAAATGAGTTCAATCGCAAATTTACTCGTCATTGTCCTTGATGTTAACGATAATCAGCCAGAATTCGCTTCTAAATATTATTTTGCGGTCGTTCCCGAAATAGACGCGGTGAATACAGAGGTTATAAGAGTGTTAGCGACGTCAAAAGACACTGGCGTTAATGCGGATATATATTATTCGATTGTGGGCGGTAACGAACATAAAAAATTTAAAATTGATAATAAAACCGGCGTGATAAGTATTGCAGACATGTTAGACTATGAAAGAGCAAAAGATTACTACCTTACAATCCAAGCAATGGATGGTGGCTCACCTCCTTTATCAAACACAGCAAATGTGAACATTACAGTCATAGATTCGAATGATAATGCGCCAATATTTAACCAAATGTCCTACAATGCGCATATTCCTGAAGATGCTCAACTTGGAGACAAAATTATACAAGTTTTAGCCATTGATTTAGACAGTAATCAAAACGGCAAAGTAACCTATTCAATCGAAAACGGCAACCGACAGAATCATTTTCAAATCGATCCAGAAAATGGATATTTGTCTGTAAATGACCAACTAGACAGAGAAACAACTTCTAGTTATGTTCTGGAAGTCCTGGCGAAAGATAATGGATTACCAGTGTTGTCTAGATCAGTGCTGGTCAATATTGAGATTTCTGACACGAATGATAATAGTCCTGTTTTTGGTCAGGATAATTATACGACTATTGTTCAGGTAAGAAACTTTATAAAAATATTTTGCAAACTAAATATATTATATTATAAGATATTTCACATCCGAGTTTACTTTAAGGGGTTGTATTTTGGGAAGTAATGGAGATATGCCAAATTTGGGTACAAATTTGGAATTAGTGCATTTTTTTGAGTATGTGTACCAGTTTTTGTGTTTTTGGCCAAAAAAAAATACAGATTTAAAATGAGTATACATAAAAATACAACATTTTACTCACAAAAAACTTAGATTTTTAAGTTAGATTTGTTGTAATCAACGAATTTTTTAATAAAATCATCGTTTAATTTATTCAAATTAACATTTTCTTTATTAAATTAAATATTCTTGTACAAAAAATCAATGTTTTCGTATTAAAAACAACTACTAATTTATTAAAATCAAGTTTTCTTTTTTACTTTTTGTTACTAAAATCAACGGTTAATTTATAAAAATTACCTTTTTTACTATAATCAAAGTTGAAATTTTTGTAATTAAGGTATTTTTTTAAAAAATCATTGTTTAATTTGTTAAAAATAACATTTTCTTTATTAAATTTAACATTTTTGTACAAAAATCAATGTTTCCTATACGAAAATCAACTATTAATTTGTTGAAATTAACTTTTTTTACTAAAATCAAAGTTAGATTTGTAATGAACATATTTTTTAATAAAAACATCGTTTAATTTATTAAAATTAACATTCTTGTACAAAAATCTATGTTTCCGATACTAAAATTTGTTGAAATTGACAGTTTCCTACTAAATTCAAAGTTAAATTTGTAGTATTTAACGAATTTTTTTAATAAAACATCGTTTAATTTATTGATATTGACATTTTCTTTATTAAATTTAATATTTTTATACAAAAATCAATGTTTTTATCGCTAAAATCAAATGGTTATTGGTTGAATTGAACTTTTTTTACTAAAATCAAAATTAAATTTGTTGTAATCAATGAATTTTTTAATAAAATCATCATTAAATTTCTTAAAATATTTTTTTTACAAAAATTAAAGTTGAAATTATTGTAATCAATTTTTTCTTGATTAAAATCAACAATCTTGTTATTGAAATCAATATTTTTTGATAGAAATCAACTCTCTTTTTAGAATTTCTAAATAATTAATGATTTTGTTATTCAAATTAACATTTTTTTGTCAAATTCAACATTTATTGTTAGATATCTTTACTTTCTCTGTTAAAATAAACAGTTTCTTTATGAACTTCGACAATCTTATACAAAAATCTATATTGCCGACACAAAAAACAACTGTAAAGTAATCAATAATTCTCTTACTAAAATCTATAGTTAATTTGTTAAAATTTTTTTTATTCAATTCAACATTCTATTACAGTAATAAAATCAACTTCAATCTGTATTTATAAAATCATCGTTTAAAATGTTAAAATTAACATTTTCTTTATTAAATTCAACATTTTTGTACAAAAATCTAAGTTTCCGATATTAAAATCAAATGCAAATTTATTGAAGTCAACTTATTTTACTAAAATTGTTGTAATCAACGAATTTTTTAATAAAATCATCGTTTAATTTATTGCAATTAACATTTTCTTTATTAAATTCAACCTTCTTGTACAAAAAATCAATGGTTTCTTATTAAAATCAAATGTTAATTTATAAAAATCAATTTATTTTTACTATAATCAAAGTTGAAATTGTTGTAATCAACGTATTTTATAATAAAATCATCGTTTAACTTATTGATATTAAAATTTTTGTTATTAAATTAAACATTCTTGTATAAAAATCAATGTTTGCAATACTAAAATCAAGTGATAATTTGTTGAAATTAATTTTTTTTTGTAAAATCCAAGTTAAATTTGTTGTAATCAACATATTTTTTTTAATAAAACGTTAATAATCGTTTAATTTGTTAAAATGAACCTTTTACAATAATATATATTGCATACAAACCAAAAATAATACGTTTTTATTCCAATCCACCGCCATTTTCTCATTTTTTCCTCATTTTCACAGGAAGACAAACCACTAGGATACCCCATCCTAAAGTTCACGGTAACAGACGCCGATGCACCACCAAATGGTGCCCCTTACACGTTTGACTTCCGCTCCGGCAACGAAGGTGGTTTCTTCCGTCTAGAACAGGATGGCATTCTGAGAACCGCTACTAAGTTCAATCACAGAGTTAAGGATATATATGTGTTGAATATTAGGGTGTTTGATAATGGTACTCGGCCTTTGTATTCGGATACTTGGGTGAGTGGATTGTTTGGAGTTGTGTTTTGTGTTTTGTGTTTCAAAAATTATTTGTTTTGTGTGATTAGTTTAAAGTTTTGAAGCTTGTATCTTATAAACGGAGTAAGATTTTTCAAATATGATTACAGATTATTAATCATATTAAGCATATTTTTTTAGTATGTGTACTTTTTTGTATAATTTTAGAATAAGTATTACAAATTTGTTAGAAAACAACAAAAAAATTATACGGAAAATCATTAAAAAATTGATTTATCAATCAAATTCAATATATTGAAAGAAGCTTTCAGAACTCATATTATTTTTTTTCATATAATCAAAGTTAAATTTGTGGTAATCAACGTATTTTTTAATAAAATCATCATTTAATTTATTAAAATTAATATTTATTCTTGCACAAAATTCAATGTTTCCGATGATAAAATCTACTGTTAATTTAGAAAAATAAACTTTTTTTTTTACTATTCAAAGTTAAAATTGTTGTAATCAACTGATTCTTTACGTAAATCATCGTTTTATTTGTTGAATTTTATATTTTCTTTATTAAATTTAACAGTCTTGTACAAAAAGTCAATGTTCCCGATTTAAAATCAACTGTTAATTTATAAAAATCAACTTTTTTTACTATAATCAAAGTTAAATTTATAATAATAATAAGATGATATACTAAAATCATCGTTTAATTTGTTGAATATATCTAATAAATTTAAAATTTTTGTACAAAAATGTTTTTCTTATTGAAATTATTTATTAATTTATTAAAATTAACTTTATTTATTAAAATCAAAGTTACATTTGTTGTAATCAATGTATTTTTTAATAAAATAATCGTTTAATTTGTTGAAATTAACATTTTTATTAAAATCAGACTTAAATTTGTCATAACGAATTAATTCTTTACTAAAACCACAGTTTAATTTGTTGAAATTTACATTTTCTTTATTAAATTCAACATTCTTGTACAAAAATCAATGTTTCCGATACTAAAATCAATTGTTAATTTATTGAAATCTATTTTCTTCCAAAATTTTGTATAAAATTAATACTTTCTTGATTATTTCTTGTAATTTCTTTGTGAAATCAACAAAACATTTATTGTAATTAACATTTTGTTCCTGAAATCATCATTTAGTTGGTTGAAATTATCATTTTTTATATTCGAATCAGCGATTTTTATCATAATCAATAATTCCTTTATTAAAAATCAACATTTAATTTATTGAAATTAATATTTTCTTTATCAAGTTCAACATTTTTGTACAAAAATTAATGCTTTCGTATTAAAATCAACTGTTAATTTGTTGAACTAAACCGTTTTCGTACTAAAATCAAAGTTAAATTTGTTGTAATCAACGTATTCTTTTCAAAAATCATCGTTTAACATGTTGAAATTAACATTTTCTTTACTAAATCTAACATTCTAGTACAAACAATTTTATGTAAAACACTTTCTTGATTATTTCTTGTAATCAAATAAGTATCAAATGTTCGCCTTTTTTAATAAACTCGTTTAATTTGTTGATATTAACATTTTCTTTTATACATTCAACATTCTTGTACAAAAATCAATGTTGTAATCAACATTTCCTTTAATATAATCAACTTTTTGTAGTATTCTCTTTAGTAAAACTATATTTTGTGTCAACAAAATCTTGATTTAAGCAACACTTTTTTAACATAAATTGTTTTCTTCAACAATTTTGTTGATTATTTCTTTCGCCTTGTGTAATAAACAATGTAATTCATTCCAGGTAATCGTAAAAGTGATCGAAGAATCACAATACCCGCCAATAATCACCCCGCTCGAAATATCCGTAAACTCTTTTCTCGACGAATATTCGGGCGGTATAATCGGCAAAGTTTATGCCTCAGACCAAGATCAATACGACACTTTAACTTACAATCTTTCACCTACGATTGGTATACCTTATCCTGTTGCCGATTTATTTCAAATAGATCGCACAGATGGTACTTTACGCGCGTTACCTCGGTTAGATGTCGGCGATTACCGGTTAAATGTTTCGGTTACCGACGGTAAATACTATTCGCATACAATAGTCAAAGTTGCGGTTGAAATAGTCACAGAAGAAATGCTTGACAACTCAGTTGTTGTCAGATTTAGGGAAGTTACACCAGAAATATTTATTTTGAGCCACAGAAAAGGTTTTATTCGTGCAGTTCGCAACGCGTTAAACTGTCGCCTCAAAGATGTTGTTATAATCAGCGTTCAAATCTCAACCGACGACAATTTAATACAACAAGGACCGCGAACAAAACGACAAATAGTTTCTCAAGACTTAGACGTGTTGTTCACCGTTAAAAAACCACAAATTGGTACTTTCTACACAACAGATACAATCCGAAAAGCGTTAAAAGAAAACATAGAAGAGTTAGAAGAATCTACAAAACTAGTTGTCGAAGAAATAGTTCGAATGAAGTGCACATCAAACTATTGTGTCTCTGGAATTTGCCAAGACAGAATAGTCCTAGATACCTTGGATATAACGCCGGTGGCAACGGATGTAACGAGTTTTGTAAGCCCAAAACATCATCACAAAATGGATTGTCTTTGCAAAGTCGGTTTCTCGGGAGACAGATGTGATAATATTGTGAATGAGTGTGCAAGAGAACCGTGTTCGAATTCTAAAATTTGTGTGCCTGACGGGTCCCCACAAGGTAAGGTTTTAAATTATTGTGTTTTTAGTTTGGTGTAAATTTAAGATAATTGTTCAAAATTTAATGATTTAGATGTGAAAATCAATTGTTAATTTGCTAAAAAAAGTTTTTTGGTACTAAAATTAAGGATTCGTTTATTGAAATTAACATTAAATATGTTGATTGTTAGTCAATATGTTTGTAGTTTGTTGTAAATTCAATGTTTTAAATGTTGAAATCAACTGATAATTTGCTGAAAATAACTATTTTACTAAAATTAAGGATTTATTTATAGAAATTAATATTCTTGTCTAGATATCAATGTTTTTCTTACTAAAATCAAAGTTAAATTTGTTGTAATCAACATATTTTTTTAATAGAATCATTAATTAATTTGTTGAAATTAATATATTTTTTTACTAAAATCTACATTCTTTTACAAAACTATTAATTGTAGTAAACAACATTTTCTCCATAAAGTCAAAAAAAATTGTAAAAATTAACCCTTTCCTTATAAAATCAACATAGTTTTTATTGTAATTAACATTATGTTTCTATATTCACTGTTAATTTGCTGAAAATGACGTTTTGGTACTAAAATTAAGGATTTGTTTATTGAAATTAATACGCTTGTGTATAAATCAACTGATAATTTAATAAAATCAACTTTTTTTAAGTTAATGTTGTTGTAATCAACGTATTTTTACAAAAATCATGGTTTAATTCGTTAAAATTAATATTTTCTTTACTAAAATCTACATTCTTGTACAGAAATCAATGTTTTTGGTATTAAAATCAACTGTTAATTTATTAAAATCAACTTTTTTTTACTAAAATCAAAGTTAAATCTGTTGTAATCAACGAATTCTCTGCAAAAATAATATTTTTGGTATTAAAATCAAGTGTTAATTCATTGAAATTTCCTTTTTTTAGTAAAAGCAACATTTAAGATGTATTCAATGTTTTTTTAGTAAAATCAATGATTAATGGCCGGTTGCACCAGGTAGTACTTAAATTTTAAGCTTCCCTTAAATGAACAATATCACATCGGAATAAAATGTCAAATGAACTATTTAACATTGCTGTCAAAATTTCGATTAGCATTTTTTTGTTTAAGTGTCGCTTAAAATTTAAGCTTTATTGGTGCAACTGGGCATAAATCGTTTTTGCAACGTTTTCTTTACTAAAAATCTACATTTAATACGTTGTAATGAAGTTTTTTTTAATAGAATCAATGATTAATTTGTTATAATCAAAGTTTTTTTAAAAATAAATCAACATATTTCCCAGTTGTAAAATCTAAAACCAATACTTAGTTCGTTATAATTAACATTTGTGTATTAAAATCACCGAAATTTTAATTGAAATCAAAGCTTTTTTGCTTAAAATTAACATATTTCTTATTGTAATCAAAATTTTGATTATTAAAATCAACGATATTTGAGTTGAGACATTTTCTTTATTAAAACAGCGTAAAAGTTATTACAATCAAAATAATCAACATATTTCCCAGTTGTGAAATCTAAAACCAACATTTAATTAGTTGTAACTAACATTTGTGCATTAAAATTAACAAAATTTATTTCAAATCAAAACTTTTGTGATTACAATTATCGAATTTGTTTTTGTAATCAAAATTTTGGTCATTAAAATCAACGTATATTGAGTTACAGTAAACATTTTCCTGATTAAAATTGGGTATAATTTAATACAATCACCATATTTGTGTATTAAAATTAACGAAATTGTAATTAAAATCAAAGCTTTTGTGACTAAAATTACCATATTTTTAATTTTAATCAAAATTTGGTTATTAAAATCACCAATTCATGAGTTACAGTAAACATTTTCTTTATTAAAACTACTTATAACTACAACCCAACTATTAACTACTTCAATCACCATTTTTTTCAATCAACAACGATTTAATCTCCATTTCAGGCTACACTTGCCAATGTCCTGAAGGCTTCGGAGGCTCAGATTGTGAAATTAAAACATCCGAATGCTACGACACTAGTTGTTACATCCCTAGAAATCCCGTTTCATTTTCGGGAAAAAGTTACGCTCAGTACAGAATTATAGATAAAAGAGCGATTGAACAACAACAGACTATGAGTTTGAGAGTCAGGACTGTTTACCCGACGGGGAACTTAATGTTTGCTGCTGGTCGAGTTGATTACAACATTCTAGAGGTAAGAAATCAATAATTTGTCTTTATTTTCAGAGGTGTATACATTTTATCCTCCACACATGTTATATTGCTTGGCATTGTATCTTTCAAACATTTAATCTTGCACACTTTTTGACGTGCACACTTTTAATCCGCGAAGAAAAGTTATCTTACTGAAATAATCGTTTATTTTGTTGAAATTACCATTTTCGTTCCTAAATTCAACATTTTTGTACAAAAATTAATGTTTTTGGTATTAAAATCAACGGTTAATTTGTTAAAATAATTTTTTTTTATAGAAATCAACGATTTCTTTAAAATAATCAACGATTTCTTAATAAAATCATAACTTTCTTTGATGTAATCAACGTATTTCTTCTTGAAATCAACATATATGTTCTTATAATCAATTTTTTCTTGATTAAAATCAACAATCTTGTTATTGAAATCAACATTTTTTGACAGAAATCAACTCTCTTTTTAGAATTTCTAAATAATTAATGATTTTGTTATTCAAATTAACATTTTTTTTGTCAAATTCAACATTTATTGTTAGATATCTTTACTTTCTCTGTTAAAATAAACAGTTTCTTTATGAAATTCGACAATCTTATACAAAAATCTATATTGCCGACATAAACAACTGTAAAGTAATCACTAATTCTCTTACTAAAATCTACAGTTAATTTGTTAAAATATTTTTTATTCAATTCAACATTCTATTACAGTAATAAAATCAACTTCAATCTGTATTTATTTTACTAAATTCAACAGTTATTTTTAATAAAATCATCGTTTAAAATGTTAAAATTAACATTTTCTTTATTAAATTCAACATTTTTGTACAAAAATCAAAGTTTCCGATACTAAAATCAAATGCAAATTTATTGAAGTTAACTTATTTTACTAAAATCAAAGTTAATGTTGTTGTAATCAACGAATTTTTTAATAAAATCATCGTTTTATTTGTTGAAATTAACAGTTTCTTTATGAAATTCAACATTCTTGTACAGAAATCAATATTTTTGTTACTAAAATCAACCATTAATTTGTTGAAATAAACTTTTTTTATTTATAATCAAAGTTAAATTTATTATAATCAATGTATTCTGTACAAAAATCAATGTTTTTGTTACTAAAATCAACGATTCATTTGTCGAAATTATCTTTTTTTACTAAAATCAAAGTTAAATTTATTGTAATCAACGAAGTTTTTAATGAAATTGTGGTTTAATTTGTTGAAATTACCATTTTCATTTCTAAATTCAACATTCTTGTACAAAAATCAATATTTTTGTTACTAAAATCAATGGTTAATTTGTTGAAATTAACTTTTTTTATTGAAATCAAAGTTAAATTTGTTGTAATCAACGTGTTTTTTTAATAAAATCATCGTTTATTTCATTGAAATGATCATATTCATTCTTAAATTCAACATTTTTATACAAAAATTCATGTTTTCAATGCAAAAATCATCGTTTAATTTGTTGAAATTACCATTTTCATTCCTATATTCAACATTCTTGTACAAAAATCAATGTTTTTGTTACTAAAAACAACGATTTATTTGTTGAAATTAACATTTTTCTTATAGTAATCAACGCTCTCTTTAAAATAACCAACGATTTCTTAATAAAATCATAACTTTCTCTGTTGTAATCACACTTCTCCCCTGTTTCTTGTCACCTCTACCGCTTGTTCCAGATCGTGAATGGGGCCCTGCAGTACCGGTTCGAGCTGGGCTCCGGCGAGGGCGTGGTGCGCGTGTCCAGCGTGTACGTCTCGGACGGGCGCTGGCACGAAGTGAGGCTCGAGAGAGACAAGAACAGCGCTCGGCTGACGGTGGATGGGAACTATGTGGCTCACGGAAATGCGCCTGGGATTGCAGATATGTTGAATTTACAGACGCAGAATATGTATATAGGGGCTGGAGTACATCAACATCCTAGCATTCTAGGTAAGGGGTTGTTAATTGCGGACGTATACATTTTATACTACACACATGTTATATTGCTTGACATTGTACCTTGCACACTTCAATCTTGCATACTTTTTATCCTCCACACTTTTAATCCACGAAAAAAGCTGTCTTATATACATTTTATCTTGCGCACATTTTATCATCCACACATTTTGTCTTTCATTCATTTTATGTTCCACACATTTTATCTTCGCCAACGTTTCATGTTTAAAACATTGTAATTTGAGCTGTCATTCATTTTATTGCCCATACAATTAACATACTTATGATTAGATAAAATATTCAGTGTTAAATGTTTCGGAAGATAAAATTTGTTGTAATCAACGTATTTTTCAAAACCAACTATCAAATTGCTGAAAATAACATATTTATTTTCTAAAATTAAGGATTCATTTAATGAAATTAATATTCTTGTCCAAATATCAATGATTTTCTTACTAAAATCAACTACTACTGTATTAAAATTGAAGTTAAATTTGTTGTAATCAACTGATTTTTTACTAAAATCATCGTTTTATCTTGAGAAACATTTAATACTGGATATTTCATCTAATTATAAGTATGTTAATAGCATGGGCAATAAAATGAATGACAGGTACAATTACAATGTTTTAAAAATGAAAATTTGGCGAAGATAAAATGTGTGAAACATAAAATGAATGACAGACAAAATGTGTGGATGATAAAATGTGCGCAAGATAAAATGTGTGTAAGACATCTTTTTCGTGGATTAAAAGTGTGGAGGACAAAAAGTATGCAAGATTGAAGTGTGCAAGGTACAATGTCAAGCAATATAACATGTGTGCATGATAAAATGTATACGCCCCAATTAAACAACCCCTTACCTAGAATGCTAGGATGCTGATGCACTCAGCCCCTATATACATGTTCTACGTCTGTAAATTCAACGTATCTGCGATCCCAAGCGCATTTCCATGAGCCACGTAGTTCCCATCCACCGTCAGCCGAGCGTTGTTCTTGTCTCTCTCGAGCCTCACTTCGTGTCATCGACCGTCCGAGACGTACACGCTGGAGACTCGAACAAAGACTCTCGCCGGAGCCTAGTTCGAATCTGTATTGTAGGGCGCCGTTCAGCAATGTTTCTGATACTAAAATCAATTGTTAGTTTGTTGAAATTATCTTTTTTACTGAAATCAAAGTTAAATTTGTTGTAATCAACTGATTTTTTACTAAAATCATCGTTTAATTTGTTGAAATTACCATTTTCATTCCTAAATTCAACATTTTTGTTCAAAAAACAATGTTTCCGATATTAAAATCAAATGTTAATTTATTGAAATGAACTCTTTTTACTTGAATCAAAGTGAAATTTGTTGTAATCAACGGATTTTTTACTAAAATCATCGTTTAATTTGTTGAAATTAACAGTTTCTTTATGAAATTCAACATTCTTGTACAGAAATCAATGTTTTTGGTATTAAAATCAACGGTTAATTTATTGAAATCATGTTTTTTTACTAAAATCAAAGTTAAATTTGTTGTAATCAACGGATTTTTTACTAAAATCATCGTTTAGTTTGTTGAAATTAATATTCTTTTCACTAAAATCTACATTCTTGTACAAAAATCAATGTTTCCAACACTAAAATCAATTGCTTACTTGTTGAAATCAACTTTTTTCACTGAAATCAAAGTTAAATTTGTTGTAATCAACGGATTTTTTACTAAAATCATCGTTTAATTTGTTGAAATTAACAGTTTCTTTATTAAATTCAACATTCTTGTACCAAAATCAATGTTTCTGATACTAAAATCAAATTTTAATTTGTTGTAATCAACGCTCTCTTTTAAATAATCAACAATTTCTTAATAAAATCACATGTTTCCTTGCTGTAATCAATGTATATCTTCTTGTAATCAGCATACTTGTTCTTATAATGAACATTTTCTTGATTACAGTCTACAATCTTGTTATTGTAATCAACATATTTGATAGAAATCAGCACTCTTTTTAAAATAACCAACGATTTCTTAATAAAATCATAACTTTCTTAGATGTAATCACAATCTACTCTAGTATCTCTACCGCTTCTTGCAGATCGTGAACGGGGCCCTGCAGTACCGGTTCGAGCTGGGCTCCGGCGAGGGCGTGGTGCGCGTGTCCAGCGTGTACGTCTCGGACGGACGCTGGCACGAAGTGAGGCTCGAGAGAGACAAGAACAGCGCTCGGCTGACGGTGGACGGGAGCTATGTGGCCCACGGCAGTGCCCCTGGGATCGCAGACACGCTCAATCTGCAGACGGAGAATATGTACATAGGGGCGGAGGTTCATCAACATCCTAGCATTCTAGGTAAGGGGTTGTTAATTGCGGACGTATACATTTTATACGCTACACATGTTATATTGCTTGACATTGTACCTTGCACACTTCAATCTTGCATACTTTTTATCTTCCACACTTTTAATCCACGAAAAAAGCTGTCTTATGTACATTTTGTCTTGCGCACATTTTATCATCCACACATTTTGTCTGTCATTCGTTTTATGTTCCACATATTTTATCTTCGTCAACGTTTCATGTTTAAAACATTGTAATTGTAACTGTCATTCATTTTATTACCCATACAATTAACATACTTCTGATTAGATAAAATATTCAGTGTTAAATGTTTCGGAAGATAAAATTTGTTGTAATCAACGTATTTTTCAAAACCAACTGTCAAATTGCTGAACATAACATATATATTTTCTAAAATTAAGGATGCATTAAATGAAATTAATATTCTTGTCCAAATATCAATGTTTTTCTTACTAAAATCAACTACTACTGTATTAAAACTGAAGTTAAATTTGTTGTAATCAACTGATTTTTTACTAAAATCATCGTTTTATCTTGAGAAACATTTAATACTGGATATTTCATCGAATTATAAGTATGTTAATTGCATGGGCAATAAAATGAATGACAGTTACAATTACAATGTTTTAAACATGAAACGTTGGCGAAGATAAAATGTGTGAAACATAAAATGAATGACAGACAAAATGTATGGATGATAAAATGTGCGCAAGATAAAATGTGTATAAGACAGCTTTTTCGTGGATTAAAAGTGTGGAGGACAAAAAGTGTGCAAGATTGAAGTGTGCAAGGTACAATGTCAAGCAATATAACATGTGTGCATGATAAAATGTATACGCACTCAATTAAACAACCCCTTACCTAGAATGCTAGGATGTTGATGCACTCAGCCCCAATATACATATTCTGCGTCTGTAAATTCAACGTATCTGCAATCCCAGGCGCATTTCCGTGAGCAACGTAGTTCCCATCCACCGTCAGCCGAGCGCTGTTCTTGTCTCTCTCGAGCCTCACTTCGTGTCAGCGACCGTCCGAGACGTACACGCTGGAGACTCAGATAAGACTCTCGCCGGAGCCCAGCTCGAATCTATATTGTAGAGCTCCGTTGAGAAATGTTTCTGATACTAAAATCAATTGTTAGTTTGTTGAAATTATCTTTTTTACTGAAATCAAAGTTAAATTTGTTGTAATCAACTGATTTTTTACTAAAATCATCGTTTAATTTGTTGAAATTAACAGTTTCTTTATGAAATTCAACATTCTTGTACAAAAATCAATGTTTTTGGTATTAAAATCAACGGTTAATTTATTGAAATCATGTTTTTTTACCAAAATCAAAGTTAAATTTGTTGTAATCAACGGATTTTTTACTAAAATCATCATTTAATTTCTTAAAATTAACATTTTCTTTATTAAATTCAATATTCTTGTACCAAAATCAATGTTTCTGATACTAAAATCTAATTTTAATTTGTTGAAATTTACTTTCTTTTTACTATAATCAAAGTTAAATTTGTTGTAATCAACGCTCTCTTTTAAACAATCAACGATATCTTAATAAAATCACATGTTTCCTTGCTGTAATCAATGTTTCCCTTCTTGTAATCAGCATACTTGTTCTTATAATGAACATTTTCTTGATTACAGTTAACAATTTTGTTATTGTAATCAACATATTTGATAGAAATAACCACTCTTTTTATAATAATCAACGATTTCTTAATAAAATCATAACTTTCTTAGCTGTAATCACAATTCTACTCTTGTATCTCTACCGCTTGTTCCAGATCGTGAATGGGGCCCTGCAGTACCGGTTCGAGCTGGGCTCCGGCGAGGGCGTGGTGCGCGTCTCCAGCGTGTACGTCTCGGACGGGCGCTGGCACGAAGTGAGGCTCGAGAGAGACAAGAACAGCGCTCGGCTGACGGTGGACGGGAGCTATGTGGCCCACGGCAGTGCCCCTGGGATCGCAGACACGCTCAATCTGCAGACGGAGAATATGTATATTGGGGCCGAGGTTCATCAGCATCCTAGCATTCTAGGTAAGGGATTGTGTTAATTGTAGACTTAATACAGAGACAGACTTGAAGTTATTTTAGGTAAGAAGTTAAGTTACTCTGTTATAAATTTGATACAGAGACAGTTTTAAAGGCATGTGTTATTTTTTATATAACTTGTTTGGTTTTTTTATTTAATTTTCCCTGTCGCAAAGTTTTTGGATTTAAATAAACGCTTTATTTGCTGTAATAAATATTTTGTGTCATGCAATCAATATTTTTTTGTTGTAATCAAATTTTTTGTGAGAAAAATCATAAATTTATTAGAATTATCATTTGATACAGAGACAGTAGTGAAATAGTGAAGATATGTATTGTTCTTTTTAATAACTTGTTTCGTTCTTTCATTTAGGTAAAAGTTACTCAAGTATAAATTTTATATAGAGACAATTGTAGAGTCATATATTGTTCTTTTTAATAAGTTGTTTTGTTCTTTTATTTGTCTTCCCTTTTGCAAAGTTTTTGGATTTAAATTACCTAACGATTTATTGTACATTAACTCTTTATTGACTGTAATAAATATTTCGTATCTTGCAATCAAAATTTTTTGTTTGTAATCAAAAAATTTCATACAGAGACAGTTTTAAAGTTATGTATTGTTCTTTTTAATAATTTGTTTCGGTCTTTCATTTCTCTTCAATTTCACAAAGTTTTGGATTTAAATTAACGATTTATTGGCTGTAATGAATATTTTATATCTTGCAATCAATTTTTTTTTGTGTAATCAAAAAATTTGATACAGAGATAGTTTTAAAGTTATGTATTATTCTCTTTAATAAGTTCTTTCGTTCTTTCATTCTACTTCCCTTTCGTAAAGTTTTTATGCATTATATAGTAAAGTTATTCAATTATATATTTGATACAGAGACAGTAGTGAAATAGTGAAGTGAGGTATTGTTCTTTTTAATAACTTGTTTCGTTTTTTTATTCATCTTCCTATTCGTAAAGTTTTTGGTTTTAATTTAACGCTTTATTTGCTCTAATAAATGTTTTATATATTGCAATCAACAATTTTGTGTTGTAATCAATTTTTTTTTTTGGTAAATATCGTGTTTTTTTGAATTATCACTTGATACAGAAACAGTAGTGAAATAGTGAAGTTATGTATTATTCTTTTTAATAACTTGTTTCGTTCTTTCATTCATTTTTTCTGTCGCAAAGTTTTTGGATTTAACTTACCTAACATTTTATTGGCTGTAATAAATATATTGTATCTTGAAATCAACATTTTTGTGTTGTAATCAAAATTTTGTGATAAATATCTTAAATTTATTTGAGTCATCATTTTTTTCTTGCTAGAAATTGGTACGGGTTACTCAATTATAAATTTGATACAGACACAATAGTGAAGTCATTTATTGTTCATTTTAATAACTTGTTTCATTCTTTTATTCGTCTTCCTTTTTGTAAACTTGTTGGATTTGAATTAATGCTTTATTGGATGTAATAAATATTTTGTATATTGCAATCAACATTTTTGTGTTGCAATCAAAACTTTTTTGATAAATATAATGAATTTATTTTAATCATTGTTTTTTCTTGCTAGAAATTGATACTGTCAACTTATGGATGTGTTATTTCACTTTCGATTTTGATAAATTTGGTAAAAAGTTCGTAGTAAGCATGACAAATACGGAGAAAATAAATAAAACATGGCGGTCTGATTTGGTTGATTTTAAATTGTAATTTATTTGTTTTTAAAGCAGTTTAATACAAAAAGTGTTTGCACACACATGTATCTAACCTAACTTAATCTAATTTAATTTAACCTAACCTAATACAAACCAACTTAATCTAATCTAACATAACCTAACCTAAGCTAACCCAACTTAATTTACCCTAACCTGATCTAACTTAACCTATTAGGCAGTCCAGAACAAATGAAATTGGCAGAGGGCAGCTGTCAAAATATTATTTCAAATTTATTAAAAGTTTACTGGTAATACAATAAAATAATTTTATACATCTGTATTGATATTTCGCATTGTAGAGATATTGTTTAAATTATATTTTCACTCAAACTGTTTAAAGTTTGTCAAATATATCTAATAGTGAGGTCAGACTTCACTATTATATATATTTGACAAAGTTTTTGACAGTTTGAGCGAATATATAATTTAAACAATATCTTTACAATGCGAAATATCGATACACATGAATAGAATTATTTTATTGTGTTACCAGTAAATTTTTAATAAACTTGAAATAATATTTTGACAGCTGCCCTCTGCCAATTTCATTTGTTCTGGACTGCCTCACTTAATCTAATCTAACATAATCTAACCTAAGCTAACCCAACTTAATTTAACCTAACCTGATCTAACTTAACCTAACATAATTAAACCTAACCTAATTTAATCAAACCTAACCCAACTTAATCTAATCTAACATAACCTAACCTAAACTAATGGGTCGCGTGCACGTGACGTCACGGCCATTTAAATATGTCTGCCTGGTGGACCAACATGCCATTGTACACCATGCAGAAATAGTCAAAAATGCCTCAATTCTGTGTTGTTGTGGGATGTTCAAAAAAAAGTGGAATTGGGGATAGAATATATTTTTATAGGTTTCCCTCAGAAAAAGATAATAGAGGTAGGATTATTCCTTTGGCGGTAGAAAGACGGAAAAAGTGGACAACTGCGGTTAAGAGACAACACTTAACAGAATATAAAATAAAATACGGCAGAATATGTCCGAGACATTTTATTAAAGGTATTTTGTTGTCCCTAATACTTTAATTCTTTGAATACAAACAAATATAAATTATTATTTGGCATTCTCATAAAGTATCTAACGAAATTATGACAAATATAGGTAGAAAGTTTGCCCGGTGGTTCGAAATAAATTATTATATATATTTTTGTTTATACTAAGTGACAAAAAATATTATTGAAATATGATTTATATAAAACCCATATTTTTATTAATTTTAAATAAGTACTTGTGTTGTGATAAATGTTATCGTAACCAAATATGCTTAAAAATTATTGCAAAATTGAAGGGAAACCAGCTGATTTAGATGATAAAAACAATCCCGATTGGATACCATCGTTAAATATGGGCTAAGCAAAAGCATGTTATAATGCAAATAAAAGTTTACAGCGTTATAACAGATTCACAGATCGACATGTTAAGGTTTGAAAGTTTTATTAACAAAAATATGTCGTAATTATCATTTAGTTATAAACATACATATCACTGACTTGAATAGAATGGTAATAGTATATGTCATGTAAATAACTTTTACTAACAACTCATAATGCATTTATCATATATCATTCAGTCATTACTAAAGTTACTAATAATTAGTAAATGTTCTTCCTTTTATAAAAAATGTATTTATTTTGGTAAATGATTTTATTATATACATGAAAATAACAAATTTATACAATTATAGAAACAAGCTGTAAGTTCTTCCGTGGAGCCTGTTTCTGTAAATGAGGAACAGGCTATTACTAACATTGGTAGCACTAGTTCTTGCACTAACGAAACATTACCTCACACTGAAACTGATCATGAAACTTCTAAAAATGTGACAGATTTGAAAAATGAAATAATATCTTTGAAAAATCTCTCCAAAACTCTATAACACAAAAAACAGCTTGTTGCGCAATGGAAACGAAACGAGTGAAATGGTTTGTTGGTCCACCAGGCAGGCGGGTTGCCTACTTCGAGTCACGTGCTGCACGCGACCCATAGAATCTAACCTAACCTCACCCAAATATAACCCAATTTAATCTAATATAACCCTTCATTCCAGGCTTCGAAGACATCCAACGCGGCTTCACCGGCTGCCTGGACGACATCCGCATGTCTCGCATCTCCGTCCCACTTCACATGTCGGGCGACAGTTCCGTGGCGGTGCTGCTGCGCTTCGCTAACGTGGAGTTCTCGTGCGACGTGCCGGGCGCCGCCCCGGGGCCCTGCGGCTCGCAGCCCTGCCTGCACGGGGGCACCTGCCTGGAGCGCCCCGGCGGCTACGAGTGCCAGTGCCACGCCCGGTTCCGCGGCCCGCTGTGCCAGCTCGACACTGAGCCCTGCGCCGCTAACCCCTGCCTGTACGGCGGCAAGTGCCGAGCTGTCGGTGAGTCACGCCCCACACTACCACTAGCTCCGTACCTAACTCACTCACGCGGCCCTTACAACCAAACTACTCAAACGTGTCGCTTGGAAAGTAACAACGGGGCCATGGCATAGTCTTCTCACATTGGATACATATTTGCAGCGATTTTTCGTCGTCGACGGCTGATATTGTTGTTTTCAGCATGATTTACATCCTTAAAATTATATTCCCAGGATCTCCACATATTCGTATTTACAATTTTATACACACACTACTAAAAACTGCAAGAATGACAAAAGTTTTTCAACTTTACAGAGCCATATTTCAAAAACCAGGTCAGATATTTCATATCTGATGACAGATTCTGATTCTGCACACTTTTTTTATTATAAATACCAATTTTTGTAATTCCAAAACAGTTATTACAGTTTGGACTTAAGGTTTTATAGATTAAAACACTTTATTGGTTGTAATCAACATCATTTCCTTGCCATAATCAACTTAATTCATGTTTAAACAAGGTTTTTATAATTAATATTTAAAATGATAGATATTTTGCTTCAACAATAACAAAATCAACAGAATATTGAAGATATTGTGCTAGCTAATTTAATTTCTTGTTATAATCAACGTATTCTTTCATAAAATCAACAAATTTAGATCTTAGGAGAGTTGTTTTGAAGGTAATCAATGAATTTATTGTACAGTACAGTTTTTAATCTTAGGAGAATTGTTTTGAAGACAGTCAACGAAATTATTTGATTACTGAGTTTAAGTTATTGTTATTTTGCTTCAACAATAACAAAATGAATAGAACATTGAAGTAAATTTTTTTTTCTTGTTGTAATCAATGTATTCTTTTATAAAATCAGGGATTTAAACTTAAAAAACGTTGGGTTTCAGTTGATTACAACAAGAAATAAAATTTACTTCAATGTTTTAATCATTTTGCTATTGTTAAAGCAAAATAACAGTAATTTTAACACAGTAATCAAACAATTTCATTGATTATCTTCAAAACAATTCTCCAAAGAATAAAAACTGTTCATTTTATAAAAGAATACGTTGATTACAACAAGAAATTATTATTTTATAACAAAAATAATAACCAAATTGAAAAATATTGGTATTAAAACCAGTAAAAATATAAATATTGTACTAAAGTAATATATGTTACTCACAAATCGTTACCAATAATCGAAACCGAATTATTATTAATGTAAAAACAGTTAATCGTAACTGAAACGCAACGATTTTGCTTAGAATCCCTGATTTTAAAAAGGAATACGTTGATTACAGCAACTAACACAATATTTTTGATATTATTTTCATTTTGTTACTGTTGAAGCAAAATAACAATAATTTAAATTCAATAATCAAACAATTTCGTTGATTACTTTCAAAACAATTCTCCAAAGATTAATAACTGTTGACTTTATAAAAAAATACGTTGATTACAACAGGATATTAAGATTACTGACACAATATCTTCAATATTCTATTCATTTCAAGCAAAATAACAGTAATTTAAACACAATAATCTTCAAAACAGTTCTGCTAAGATTAAAAACTGTTGAAAACTGAAACAATGTCGTTGATTATCTTTAAAACAGTTCTCCTAAGACCAAAACCTTAACTCTGTCGTGACAAAACAGTGACCCCTGCCTGTACGGCGGCAAGTGCCGAGCTGTCGGTGAGTCACGCCCCACACTACCACTAGCGCCATACCTAACTCACTCACGCGGCCCTTACAACCAAACAACGCAAACGTGTCGCTTGGAAAGTAACTACAGGGCCGTGGCATATTCTTCTCACATTGGATACATATTTGCAGCGATTTTTCAACGTCGACGGCTGATATTGTTGTTTTCAGCATGATTTACATCCTTAAAATTATATTCCCAGGATCTCCACATATTCGTATTTACGAATTTATGCGCACACTACTAAAAACTGCAAACACAGAAATAACTTTTTGATGACCTGTTGTAATCAACGTATTCTTTTATAAAATCAACAGTTTTTGATCTTACGAGAATTGTTTTGAAGATAATCAACGAAATTATTTGATTACTGTGTCAAAATTACTGTTATTTTGCTTCAACAATAGCAAAATGAATAGAACATTGAAGTAAATTTTATTTTTTGTTGTAATCACTGTATTCTTTTATAAATTCAGGGATTCAAACTTAAAAAACGTTGGGTTTCAGTTGATTACAACAAGAAATAAAATTTACTTCAATGTTCTATTCATTTTGCTATTGTTGAAGCAAAATAACAGTAATTTTGACACAGTAATCAAACAATTTCGTTGATTATCTTTAAAACAATTCTCCAAAGAATAAAAACTGTTCATTTTATAAAAGAATACGTTGATTACAACAAGAAATTATTATTTTATAACAAAAATCATAACCAAATTGAAAAATATTGGTATTAAAACCAGTAAAAACATAAATATTGTACTAAAGCAATATATGTTACCCACAAATCGTTACCAATAATCGAAACCGAATTATTATTAATGTAAAAACAGTTAATCGTAACTGAAACGCAACGATTTTGCTTAGAATCCCTGATTTTAAAAAGGAATACGTTGATTACAGCAACTAACACAATATTTTTGATATTATTTTCATTTTGTTACTGTTGAAGCAAAATAACAATAATTTAAATTCAATAATCAAACAATTTCGTTGATTACTTTCAAAACAGTTCTCCAAAGATTAAAAACTGTTGGTTTTATAAAGGAATACTTTGATTACAACAGGAAATTAAGATTACTGACACAATATCTTCAATATTCTATTCATTTCAAGCAAAATAACATTAATTTAAACACAATAATCTTCAAAACAATTCTCCTAAGATTAAAAACTGTTGAAAACTGAAACAATGTCGTTGATTATCTTTAAAACAGTTCTCCTAAGACCAAAACCTTAACTCTGTCGTGACAAAACACTGACCCCTGCCTGTACGGCGGCAAGTGCCGAGCTGTCGGTGAGTCACGCCCCACACTACCACTAGCTCCGTACCCAACTCACTCACGCGGCCCTTACAACCAAACAACGCAAAGGTGTCGCTTGGAAAGTAACTACAGGGCCGTGGCATATTCTTCTCACATTGGATACATATTTGCAACGATTTTTCGACGTCGACGACTGATCTTCTGCTAGATGTTGAACTATTTCTGCCGAATGTTGTAAAATTATATTCCCAGGGTCTCCACATATTCATATTTACAATTTTATGTTCACACTACTAAAAACTGCAAGCGCAGAAATAACTTTTTGATGACTTGTCCAAAACTGACTGTGTATTATAGATATTTTGCTTCAACAATAACAAAATCAACCGAATATTGAAGATATTGTGCTAATTACTTTCATTTCTTGTTATAATCAACGTATTCTTTTATAAAATCAACAGTTTTTGATCTTAGGAGAGTTGTTTTGAAGGTAATCAATGAATTTATTGTACAGTACAGTTTTTAATCTTGGGAAAATTGTTTTGAAGACAGTTAACGAAATTATTTGATTACTGAGTTTAAATTATTGTTATTTTGCTTCAACAATAACAAAAGGAACTGTCCATTGGAGATATTTTATTAGTTAATGTAATTTCTTGTTATAATCAACATAATCTTCTATGAAAACAGGAATTTTTCTTTTGGAATCTCTGATTATAAGCAATACGTTGATTACAACAAGAAATAAAATTTACTAACACAGTATGTTTTAAATTAAACTCAATAATCAAACAATGTCGTTGATTATCTTTAAAACAATTCTCCAAACATTAAAAACTGTTAATTTTATAAAAGAATGCGTTTATTACAGCAAGAAACTAAGATTACTAACATAATATCTTCTATATTACTTTCATTTTGATATTTAAACTCAATAATCACACAATTTCGTTGATTACCTTCAAAACAATTCTTCTAAGACCAAAAACTTAACTCTGTTGTGACAAAACCAAGAAAATAGCAATAAAATATGACTGTCCAACAAGATAACGGTTAATTGAAACTGAAACGCAAAATTTTTCTGTTCACATCACTGATTATAAGCAACAAATTGATTACAACAAGAAATACAATTTACTAACACAGTATCTTTTAAATTTAACTCAATAATCAAACAATGTCGATGATTATATTCAAAACAGTTCTCCAAAGATTAAAAACTGTTGATTTTATGAAAAAATACGTTGATTACAACAGGAAATTAAGATTACGGACACAATATCTTCAATATTTTATTCATTTCAAGCAAAATAACATTAATTTAAACTAAATAATCTTCAAAACAGTTCTCCAAAGATTAAAAACTGTCGACTTTATAAATGAATGCGTTGATTACAACAAGAAATTAAGATTGCTAACACAATATCTTCAATTTGAGTTTCACTTTGTTATTTAACCTCAATAATCAAACAATGTCATTGATTATCTTCAAAACAGTTCTCCTAAGACCAAAACCTTAATTCTGTCGTGACAAAACCGCTAAACTAGTTCCCCACCACGCGTGTATTAGTTGATGCCAGCCGCTAGTCTCGCATCTCCGTCCCACTTCACATGTCTGGGGACAGTTCCGTGGCGGTGCTGCTGCGCTTCGCCAACGTGGAGTTCTCGTGCGACGTGCCGGGCGCCGCCCCGGGGCCCTGCGGCTCGCAGCCCTGCCTGCACGGGGGCACCTGCCTGGAGCGCCCCGGCGGCTACGAGTGCCAGTGCCACGCCCGGTTCCGCGGCCCGCTGTGCCAGCTCGACTCTGAGCCCTGCGCCGCTAACCCCTGCCTGTACGGCGGCAAGTGCCGAGCTGTCGGTGAGTCACGCCCACACTACCACTAGCTCCGTACCCAACTCACTCACGCGGCCCTTACAACCAAACAACGCAAACGTGTCGCTTGGAAAGTAACAACAGGGCCGTGGCATATTCTTCTCACATTGGATACATATTTACAGCGATTTTTTGATGTCGACGGCTGATCTTCTGCTAAATGTTGAACTATTTCTGCCGAATGTTGTTTTCAGCATGACTTACGTCCACAAAATTATTTTCCCAGGATCTCTACATATTCGTATTTACAATTTTATGCACACACTACTAAAAACTGCAAGCATAGAAAACTTTTTCAACTTTACAGAGCCATATTTCAAAAACTAGCTCAGATATTTCAAATCTAATTTCAGATTCTTATTCAGCACACTTTTTTTACTATATATACCAATTTTTGTAATTCCAAAACAGTTATTACAATATTGGCACAAGGTTTTATAGATTAAAACACTTTATTGGTTGTAATCAACATCATTTCCTTATTATAATCAACTTAATTCATGTTTTAAACAAGGTTTTTATATTTTATTCACAGAATATTGAAGATATTGTGCTAGTTAGTTTAATTTCTTGTTATAATCAACGTATTCTTTCATAAAATCAACAGTTTTTGATCTTAGGAGGGTTGTTGTGAAGGTAATCACTGAATTTATTGTACAGTACAGTTTTAATCTTAGGAGAATTGTTTTGAAGACAGTCAACGAAATTATTTGATTACTGAGTTTAAATTATTGTTATTTTGCTTCAACAATAACAAAATGAACAGAACATTAAAGATATTTTGTTGGTAAATTTAATTTTTTCTTGTAATCAACTCATTCTTCTATTAAATCAGGAATTTTTCTTTTGGAATCTCTGATTATAAGCAATACGTTGATTACAACAAGAAATTAAATTTACTAACACAATGTCTGCAATATTATTATCATTTTGTTATTGTTGAAGTAAAATAACAGTAATTTTAGCTCAATAATCACACAATTTCGTTGATATACCTTCAAAACAATTCTTCTAAGACTATAAACTGTGCTCTGTTATGACAAAACCAAGAAAATACGATAAAATTTGTCTGTACAACTAAAAAACGGTTAATTGTAACTGAAACCCAATATTTTTGTGTTCAAATCTCTGATTATAAGCAACAAATTGATTACAACAAGAAATATATTTTACTAACACAGTATCTTCTAATTTAAACTCAGTAATCAAACAATTTCGTTGACTGTCTTTAAAACAATTCTCCAAAGATTAAAAACTGTTCATTTTATAAAAGAATACATTGATTACAACAAGAAATTAAGTTATTTAACACAATATCTTCAATTTTAGTTTCATTTTGTTTTTGTTGAAGCGAAATAACAATAATTTAAATTCAGTAATCAAACAATGTCATTGATTATCTTTAAAACAAGCTTCCTAAGACCAAAAACTTAACTCTGTTGTGACAAAACCAAGAAAATAGTAATACAACATGATTATACAATAAACAAAACTGTTAAATGTAACTGAAACCCAACGTTTTTTAGTTTGAATCGCAGATTTTATAAAAGAATACGTTGATTACAACAAGAAATTAAGATTCCTAATACAATATCTTCAATTTGAGTTTCATTTTGTTATTTAACCTCAATAATCAACCAATGTCGTTGATAATCTTCAAAACAGTTCTCCTCCGACCAAAACCTTAACTCTGTCGTGACAAAACCGTGAAACTAGTTCCCACCACGCGTGTATTAGTTGACGCCAGCCGCTTGTCCCGCATCTCCGTCCCACTTCACATGTCGGGCGACAGTTCCGTGGCGGTGCTGCTGCGCTTCGCCAACGTGGAGTTCTCGTGCGACGTGCCGGGCGCCGCCCCGGGGCCCTGCGGCTCGCAGCCCTGCCTGCACGGGGGCACCTGCCTGGAGCTGCCCGGCGGCTACGAGTGCCAGTGCCACGCCCGGTTCCGCGGCCCGCTGTGCCAGCTCGACTCTGAGCCCTGCGCCGCTAACCCCTGCCTGTACGGCGGCAAGTGCCGAGCTGTCGGTGAGTCACGCCCCACACTACCACTAGCTCCAGACCTAACTCACTCACGCGGCCCTTACAACCAAACTACTCAAAGGTGTCGCTTGGAAAGTAACAACAGGGCCGTGGCATATTCTTCTCACGTTGGATACATATTTGCAGCCGTTTTTCAACGTCAAAGGCTGAACTTCTGCTAGATGTTGAACTATTTCTGCCGAATGTTGTTTTCAGCATGACTTACGTCCACAAAACTGTATTTCCATGATCTCCACATATTCGTATTTACAGTTTTATGCATACACTACTAAAAACTGCGAGCATAGAAATAACTTTTTGATGACGACAAAACTTTTTCAACTTTACAGAGTCATATTTCAAAAACTAGGTCAGATATTTCAAATCTGATTACAGATTCAGATTCAGCACACTTTTTTTAATATAAATACCAATTTTTGTAATTCCAAAACAGTTATTACAGTTTTGGCTTAAGGTTTTATAGATTAAAACACTTTATTGGTTGTAATCAACATCATTTCCTTGTTATAATCAACTTAATTCATGTTTTAAACAAGGTTTTTATATTTTATTGACAGAATAGTTATATACAGAAACGACAGTAAGACACAGAAACGAAAATTTGAGACAGATGAGGAAAGCCAACAAACCTAAAGGGCTCATCGTTTCAAATCTCAATGTTTCATCATATCTTCCTGCCTCGAGTTTCTCTGTTTATCAATCATTAACACGCCTACAACATTTTCAATAAGGGAACAATCTTATGATTCAATATCATCGTATACATGGACGTCGACAAAGTGTGGAAAGCTGATACAGCTTCTTCCACTTTGGAGTGAAATATAATCATTTCTTTTTGATAATTATTTTGCTTCCGATTAAAAACTGTTACTTATGTGGATTTTACAACCTTTTATGAAAGGGTGGTAAACTTTGTGGTCATAGGATACATATTTGCGACTCCGTTTTTTCGACGTCTAAGACTGATTTTTTGCTAGATGTTGAACAATTTAAAATGATAGATATTTTGCTTCAACAATAACAAAATCAACAGAATACTGAAGATATTGTGCTAGTTAATTTAATTTCTTGTTATAATCAACGTATTATTTTATAAAATCAACAATTTTGATCTTAAGAGAGTTGTTTTGAAGGTTATCAATAAATTTATTGTACAGTACAGTTTTTAATCTTTGGAGAATTATTTTGAAGACAGTCAACAAAATTGTGTGATTACTGAGTTTAAATTATTGTAATTATGCTTGTAACAATAACAAAATGAAAATAACATCGAAGAATTCTCTTAGTTCATTTAATTTCTTGTTGTAATCAACGTATTCTTTTATAAAATCATCAGTTTTCAATCTTAAGAGAATTGTTTTGAAGGAAATCAACGAATTTATTGTACAGTACAGTTTTTAATCTTAGGAAAAATTTTTTGAAGACAGTCAACGAAATTATTTGATTACTGAGTTTAAATTATTGTTATTTTGCTTCATCAATAACAAAATGAACAGAACACTAAAGAAATTGTGTTAGGTAATTTAATATCTTGTTGTAATCAACGTATTCTTTTACAAAATCACGAATTCGAACCAAAAAACTTTGGGTTTCAGTTATAATTAACCATTTATTTTGCTAGACAGTCATATTTTATCACTATATTCTTGGTTTTGTCACAACAGAGTTAAGTTTTTGGTCTTAGGAGATTTGTTTTGAAGATAATCAACGAAATTGTTTGATTATTGAGTTTAAAAACAAAATGAAAATAACATCGCAGATATTGTGTTAGTAATCATAATTTCTTGTTGTAATCAACGTATTCTTGTATAAAATTAACAGTTTTTAATCTTAGTACAGTTGTTTTGAAGGTAATCAACGAATTTATTGTACAGTACAGCCTTTAATCTTAGGATAATTGTTTTGAAGACAGTCAACAAAATTATTTGATTACTAAGTTTAAATTATTGTTATTGTTCTTCAACAATAACAAAATGAAACTAAAATTGAAGATATTGTATTAGTTAATTTAATTTCTTGTTGTAATCAACGTATTCTTTTATAAATCTAACAGTTTTTAATCTTAGGACAGTTGTTTTGAAGGTTTAAATAAGAAAATGACCTGAACATTGAAGATATTGTGTTAGTAAATTTAATTTCTTGTTGTAATCAACGCATTCTTTTACAAAATCACCAGTTTTTAACCCTTGGAGAGTAGTTTCGTGGATAACCAGGCTTGTTTGTGACCTCCCCGTATTCCAGGGCAGGGCGACTACCACTGCAGCTGTCCGCACCCACTGAGCGGGCCGCGGTGCGAGTTCGGCAGACACTGCAGCCCCAACCCCTGCAGACACGGCGGAGGCTGCGAAGAGGGCGACTCCGGGCCTCTGTGCAAGTGTCGAGGCTACACCGGGGACCTCTGCGCCCTGGAGCTAGACGAGTGCTTGAGCAGCCCGTGCTTAGGAGGCGCCACTTGCGTTAATGAGGTTGGCAGCTTTAGGTGTGTCTGTCCGCAGAATCTTACAGGCCAGACACACCTAAAACTGCCGACTTTGTTAACGCAAGTGGCGTCCCCTAAGCAAGGGTTGCTCAAGCACTCGTCTAACTCCACAGCGCAGAGGTCTCCAGTGTACCCTTTACATTTACAAAGGGGTACAGAGTCGCCTTCTTTACAAACACCGCCGTTTCTGCAAGGGTTAGAGATACAATGTCTTTCGTATTCACACCTAAAACCGCTCAATAGGTGTGGACATGTGCAGTAGAAGGCGCATATTATTGTTATTTTGCTTCAACAATAACAAAATGAATAGAACATTGAAGATATTGCGTTCATAAATATATTTTCTTGTTGTAATCACCGTATTCTTTTATAAAACCAACAGTTTTTAATCGTTTTGACGGTAATCAACGAATTTATTGTACAGTACAGTTTTTAATCTTAGGAGAATTGTTTTGACAGTAATCAACGAAGTTATTGTACAGTACAGTTTTTAATCTTGGGAAAATTGTTTTGAAGACAGTCAACAAAATTATTTGATTACTGTGTTTGAATTATTGTTATTTTGCTTCAACAATAACAAAATGAAACTAACATTGAAGATATTGAGATAGTTAATTTAATTTCTTGTTGTAATCAACGTATTCTTTCATAAAATCAACAGATTTTGATCTTAGGAGAGTTGTTTTGAAGGTAATCAATGAATTTATTGTACAGTACAGTTTTTAATCTTAGGAAAGTTGTTTTGAAGACAATCAACAAAATTATTTGATTACTGAGTTTAAATTATTGTTATTATGTTTCAACAATAACAAAATGAAACTAACATTGAAGATATTGAGTTAGTTAATTTAATTTCTTGTTGTAATCAACGTATTCTTTTATAAAACCAACAGTTTTTAATCTTAGGACAGTTGTTTTGAAGGTAATCAACGAATTTATTTTGCACAGTACAGTTTTTTATGTTAGGAGAATTGTTTTGAAGACAGTCAACAAAATTGTTTGATTACTGAGTCTAAATTATTGTTATTGTGCTTCAACAATAACAAAATGAACAGAACACTAAAGAAATTATGTTAAGTAATTTAATATCTTGTTGTAATCAACATATTCTTTTATAAAACCGACAGTTTTTAATCTTAGGACAGTTGTTTTGAAGGTAATCAACGAATTTATTTTGCACAGTACAGTTTTTTATGTTAGGAGAATTGTTTTGAAGCCAGTCAACAAAATTGTGTGATTACTGAGTTTAAATTATTGTTATTTTGCTTCAACAATAACAAAATGAAACTAAAATTGAAGATATTGCGTTCGTATATTTAATTTCTTGTAGTAATCAACGTATTCTCTTACAAAATCACCAGTTTTTAACCTCTGGAGAGTTGTTTCGTGGATAATCAGGCTTGTTTGTGACCTCCCCCGTATTCCAGGGCAAGGCGACTACCACTGCAGCTGTCCGCACCCACTGAGCGGGCCGCGGTGCGAGTTCGGCAGACACTGCAGCCCCAACCCCTGCAGACACGGCGGAGGCTGCGAAGAGGGCGACTCCGGGCCTCTGTGCAAGTGTCGAGGCTACACCGGGGACCTCTGCGCCCTGGAGCTAGACGAGTGCTTGAGCAGCCCGTGCTTAGGAGGCGCCACTTGCGTTAATGAGGTCGGCAGCTTTAGATGTGTCTGTCCGCAGAATCTTACAGGCCAGACACACCTAAAACTGCCGACTTGGTTAACGCAAGTGGCGCTCCCTAAGCAAGGGTTGCTCAAGCACTCGTCTAACTCCACAGCGCAGAGGTCTCCAGTGTATCCTCTGCATTTACAAAGGGGTACAGAGTCGCCTTCTGAGCAAACACCGCCGTTTCTGCAAGGGTTAGAGATACAATGTCTTCCGTATTCACACCTAGAACAGGTTAATGGGTGTGGACATGTGCAGTGGAAGGCGCATATTATAGTTATTTTGCTTCAACAATAACAAAATGAACAGAATATCGAAGATATTGCGTTCGTAAATTTATTTTCTTGTTGTAATCAACGTATTTTTTTATAAAATCAGCTGTTTTTAATCGTTTTGATGGTAATCAACGAATTTATAGTACAGTACAGTTTTTAATCTTAGGAGAGTTGTTTTGAAGACAGTCAACAAAATTATTTGATTACTGTGTTTAAATTATTGTTATTTTGCTTCAACAATAACAAAATGAAACTAATATTGAAGATATTGAGTTAGTTAATTTAATTTCTTGTTGTAATCAACGTATTCTTTTATAAAACCAACAGTTTTTAATCTTAGGACAGTTGTTTTGAAGGTAATCAACGAATTTATTTTGCACAGTACAGTTTTTTATGTTAGGAGAATTGTTTTGAAGACAGTCAACAAAATTGTTTGATTACTGAGTCTAAATTATTGTTATTGTGCTTCAACAATAACAAAATGAACAGAACACTAAAGAAATTATGTTAAGTAATTTAATATCTTGTTGTAATCAACATATTCTTTTATAAAACCGACAGTTTTTAATCTTAGGACAGTTGTTTTGAAGGTAATCAACGAATTTATTTTGCACAGTACAGTTTTTTATGTTAGGAGAATTGTTTTGAAGCCAGTCAACAAAATTGTGTGATTACTGAGTTTAAATTATTGTTATTTTGCTTCAACAATAACAAAATGAAACTAAAATTGAAGATATTGCGTTCGTATATTTAATTTCTTGTAGTAATCAACGTATTCTCTTACAAAATCACCAGTTTTTAACCTCTGGAGAGTTGTTTCGTGGATAATCAGGCTTGTTTGTGACCTCCCCCGTATTCCAGGGCAAGGCGACTACCACTGCAGCTGTCCGCACCCACTGAGCGGGCCGCGGTGCGAGTTCGGCAGACACTGCAGCCCCAACCCCTGCAGACACGGCGGAGGCTGCGAAGAGGGCGACTCCGGGCCTCTGTGCAAGTGTCGCGGCTACACCGGGGACCTCTGCGCCCTGGAGCTAGACGAGTGCTTGAGCAGCCCGTGCTTAGGAGGCGCCACTTGCGTTAATGAGGTCGGCAGCTTTAGATGTGTCTGTCCGCAGAATCTTACAGGCCAGACACACCTAAAACTGCCGACTTGGTTAACGCAAGTGGCGCTCCCTAAGCAAGGGTTGCTCAAGCACTCGTCTAACTCCACAGCGCAGAGGTCTACAGTGTACTCTCTACATTTACAAAGGGGTACAGAGTTGCCTTCTGAGCAAAGACCGCCGTTTCTGCAAGGGTTTGGGATGCAATTTCTGCCGTATTTACACCTAAAACCGCTTAATAAGTGTGGACATCTGCAGTAGAAGTTGCCTATTATTGTTATTTTGCTGCAACAATAACAAAATGAACAGAATATTGAAGATATTGAGTTAGGTAATTTAATTTCTTGTTGTAATCAATGTATTCTTTTACAAAATCACGCATTCGAACCAAAAAACTTTGAGTTTTAGATACAAATAACCGTTTATTTTGTTGTACAGTCATATTTTATCACTATTTTCTTGGTTTTGTCACAACAGAGTTAAGGTTTTGGTCTTAGGAGAGTTGTTTTGAAGGTAATCAACGAATTTATTGTACAGTACAGTTTTTTTTATGTTAGGAGAATTGTTTTAAAGACAGTCAACAAAATTGTGTGATTACTGAGTTTAAATTATTGTTATTGTGTTTCAACAATAACAAAACGAAACTAAAATTGAAGATATTGGGTTAGTTAATGTAATTTGTTGTTATAATCAACGCATTCTTTTATAAAACCAACAGTTTTTAATCTTAGGACAGTTGTTTTGAAGGTAATCAACGAATTTATTGTACAGTACAGTTTTTTATGTTAGGAGAATTGTTTTGAAGACAGTCAACAAAATTGTGTGATTACTGAGTTTAAATTATTGTTATTTTGCTTCAACAATAACAAAATGAACAGAACACTAAAGAAATTGTGTTAGGTAATTTAATATCTTGTTGTAATCAACGTATTCTTTTATAAATCCAACAGTTTTTAATCTTAGGACAGTTTTTTTTAAGGTAATTAATTTATTGTACAGTACAGTCTTTAATCTTAGGAAAATGGTTTTGGAGACAGTCAACGAAATTATTTGATTACTGAGTTTAAATTAGTGTTATTTTTCTTCTAACAATAACAAAATGAAAATAACATTGAAGATATTTTGTCAGTTAATTTAAATTCTTCTTGTAATCAACGTATTCCGTTACAAAATCATCAGTTTTCAATCTTTGGAGAACTATTTTGAAGGTAATCAACGAATTTATTGTACAGTACAGTTTTCAATCTTAGGAAAATTGTTTTGAAGACAGTCAACGAAATTATTTGATTACTGAGTTTAAATTATTATTATTCTGCTTCAACAATAACAAAATGAACAGAATATGGAAGATATTGAGTTAGTTAATTTAATTTCTTGTTGTAATCAACGTATTCTGTTATAAAACCGACAGTTTTTAATCTTAGGACAGTTGTATTGAAGGTAATCAACGAATTTATTTTGCACAGTACAGTTTTTTATGTTAGGAGAATTGTTTTGAAGACAGTCAACAAAATTGTGTGATTACTGAGTTTAAATTATTGTTATTTTGCTTCAACAATAACAAAACGAAACTAACATTGAAGATATTGTGTGAGTTAATTCAATTTCTTGTTGTAATCAACGCATTCTTTTACAAAATCACCAGTTTTTAACCCTTGGAGAGTAGTTTCGTGGATAACCAGCCTTGTTTGTGACCTCCCCGTATTCCAGGGCAGGGCGACTACCACTGCAGCTGTCCGCACCCACTGAGCGGGCCGCGGTGCGAGTTCGGCAGACACTGCAGCCCCAACCCCTGCAGACACGGCGGCGGCTGCGAAGAGGGCGACTCCGGGCCTCTGTGCAAGTGTCGAGGCTACACCGGGGACCTCTGCGCCCTGGAGCTAGACGAGTGCTTGAGCAGCCCGTGCTTAGGAGGCGCCACTTGCGTTAATGAGGTTGGCAGCTTTAGGTGTGTCTGTCTGCAGAATCTTACAGGCCAGACACACCTCAAACTGCCGACTTGGTTAACGCAAGTGGCGCTCCCTAAGCAAGGGTTGCTCAAGCACTCGTCTAACTCCACAGCGCAGAGGTCTCCAGTGTACCCTCTACATTTACAAAGGGGTACAGAGACGCCTTCTTCGCAAAGACCGCCGTTTCTGCAAGAGTTAGAGATACAATGTCTTCCGTATTCACACCTAAAACTGCTCAATGAGTGTGGACATATGCAGTGGAAGGCGCATATTATTGTTATTTTGCTTCAACAATAACAAATTCAACAGAATATTGAAGATATTACGTTCGTATATTTAATTTCTTGTTGTAATCAACGTATTCTCTTACAAAATTATGGATTCGAACCAAAAAACTTTGGGTTTCAGTTCTAATTAACCGTTTATTTTGCTGTACAGTCATATTTTATCACTACTTTCTTAGATTTGTCACAACAGAGTTAAGTTTTTGATCTTAGGAGATTTGTTTGGAAGATAATCAACGACATTGTTTGATTACTGAGGTAAAATAACAAAATGAAAATAACATTGAAGATATTCTCATAATTCATTTAATTTCTTGTTGTAATCAACGTATTCCGTTACAAAATCAACAGTTTTTAATCTTACGAGAACTGTCTTAAAGGTAATCAACGAATTTATTGTACAGTACAGTTTTTAATCTTAGGAAAATTGTGTTGAAGACAGTCAACGAAATTATTAGATTATTTAGTATAAATTATTGTTATTTTGCTTCAACAATAACAAAATGAAACTAAAATTGAAGATATTTTGTCAGTTAATTCAATTTCTTGTTGTAATCAACGTATTCTTTTATAAAACCAACAGTTTTTAATAATCTTAGGACAGTTGTTTTGAAGGTAATCAACGAATTTATTGTACAGTACAGTTTTTAATCTTAGGAGAATTGTTTTAAAGACAGTCAACGAAATTATTTGATTACTGAGTTTAAATTATTGTTATTGTGCTTCAACAATAACAAAACGAAACTAAAATTAAAGATATTTCGTTCGTATATTTAATTTCTTGTTGTAATCAACGTATTCTTTTATGAAATCACCAGTTTTTAACCCTTGGAGAGTTGTTTCGTGGATAATCAGGCTTGTTTGTGACCTCCCCGTATTCCAGGGCAGGGCGACTACCACTGCAGCTGTCCGCACCCACTGAGCGGGCCGCGGTGCGAGTTCGGCAGACACTGCAGCCCCAACCCCTGCAGACACGGCGGAGGCTGCGAAGAGGGCGACTCCGGGCCCCTGTGCAAGTGTCGAGGCTACACCGGGGACCTCTGCGCCCTGGAGCTAGACGAGTGCTTGAGCAGCCCGTGCTTAGGAGGCGCCACTTGCGTTAATGAGGTTGGCAGCTTTAGATGTGTCTGTCCGCAGAATCTTACAGGTAATGTGGTATAAGTTGTAATTGTTTTAAACAGCAAAAATGTAGCTTGAAATATTCTTTAAAGTTAATGGAGTTTCTACCATTTTTTTTATTTTGTTTTAAAGTATGAGAGACAGTAAGACTTTTGGTAAAAATCTGATGAAAATATTTATATTAATAACTATTTTCTTCGTAAAATGTTCGTGAAGTATATGCTGTTTCTACATTACGTTTACAAAAAACAAATTAATATTACAATACAGTTTCTGTTTTGACGAAAATATGAATCAGATATTGATGAAAAATTAATTATTTTTAAGGGTATTGGAGATAGTTGTTGAAATTGTATCTATATAAAGTAAGATTAATTTTGAGTAACATTTTTCAACACATTTTTTATTGTAATCAAAGTTTTAGTTTCTAAAGTAAGTATTTTTTGGTTTTAATTAAATTTTCTTTATTAAAATCAACGGTAATTTGTTATAATCAACATTTTTTTTACTAAAATTAAGTTTTTTTTCCTTTTATCAAAGTTTTTGTTACTGAAATCAACTTTTCAATACTTGCAACCAACTTTTTCTGCATTAAAATCAAGTAAAAATGTTATATTTAACCTTTTTTTTATCAAATTAACATTTATTTTGTTGATATTGTAATCAAAATAATCGTTAGTAAAACCAATTTATTGGTTATCATAATTAAATTTATCGTTAGTAAATTCAAATATTTCTTGTAATCAACAATTTTTTGATTGACATTGACTTGTTGTTGTATTTTAGTTTTCTGTAGTAAAATTAACATAAAATTGTTTGAATCATCTTTTTGTTTAGTAAAATCAATTAATTATTTGTTTGAAAACAACCTTTTTGCTGTAAAATCAATATGAAATTTGTTGTAATCAATTTCTTTAGTAAAATCAATGAATTTCTTGGTATAATCAAACTTTTCTTTAGTAAAACAACAAATCAGTTATTGTAATCATTTTTTTTTGTTTAGTTTAGTCATTAGAAATGATAATCATTTAAATTAACGATTTTTGTACTAAAACTACAGATTTTGTGTTGAAATTTATTTATTTTTTTGAAAATAACTTTGAAGTTTGATTCGAATTCTGGATTTATTTTCTTGGTAGATTCTCAAAGAAATATTTATTACTGTTTCTCAATCTTAACACAGAATAAACTTTGAAATATATTTGTTTTATTTCGAGTTAAACACAATTTATTTTATAATTTGATGATTATTTAGAGTAAAAAACAATATAATTTACAAGTTTTGCACTTAATTATTTGATTTTAGGTTCACACTGCAACATATCTTTAAATTCCAACAAAATCTCAAGTATTTTCAACGTAACAATCGAAGAATTAATCGCAATAGCAGGAGGTTTAACAGTTATAATTCTTTTAATAATTCTTGTAATCATAATTCGTAAATGTTGTGTACGAAAACGTAGAGACAGGGCAAGAATTAACAACGAAACAAGAAAAGAACCAATTTTGTTAAATTCAGCAAGGCCCCATGAATTGACGGACTTAAAAAGAAACTCAAAACTCAGCAATTTGGAAGTCAATAGGGTAAGTAATTTTTACAATTTTTTATTTTATTTTTGTAGAAGACACAATGGGTCTTAATTCAGACCCTTGTATAACACCACATTTAATAAATTTAAACCACAAACTATAAACTCTGTTTAATTTATATATGTTTATATTTTATTTAAGGTAATTTTTAAGAATTTAAGACCATATGACTTCCTTGTATGTCTATTGAATTAAAAAAAAATGCATAACTAGATATTTAACAGTACCATATACAAGATTACATTCTACGGCTAATTTTTGAATTAAACAAAGTGCCCTTTTGACACTGCCGATTTTTTACTATAATCAAAGTTCTTGTACAAAAATCAATGTTTTTGGTATTAAATTCAACGATTAATTTGTTGAAATTTACTTTTTTTACTATAATCAAAGTTGAATTTGTTGTAATCAATGTATTATTTACAAATATCGTCGTTTAATTTGTAGAAATTCATATTCTCTTCACTAAAATCTACATTCTTGTACAAAAATCAATGTTTTTGGTATTAAAATCAATGATTAATTTGTTGAAATTAACTTTTTTTCTACAATCATAGTTAAATTTGTTGTAATCAATGTATTATTTTAAAAAATCATCGTTTAATTTGTTGAAATTAATATTCTCTTCACTAAAATTTACATTCTTGTACAAAAATCAATGTTTTTGTTATTAAAATCAACGATGAATTTGTTGAAATTAACTTTTTTACTATAATAAAAGTTGAGTTTGTTGTAATCAATGTATTATTTATAAAAATCATCGTTTAATTTGTTGAAATTAATATTCTCTTCACAAAAATTACATTCTTATACAAAAATTAATGTTTTTGTTATTAAAATCAACGATTAATTTGTTGAAATTAACTTTTTTTCTATAATCAAAGTTAAATTTGTTGTAATCAATGTATTATTTACAAAAATCATCTTTTAATTTGTAGAAATTAATATTCTCCTTACTAAAATCTATATTTTTGTTTCGAAATGGATTCTTTTGAAGTTTTTATTAAAATGTTTATCACTATTCGTTATTGCATTACACAAAATTATTTTAATTTATCAAGAAACCAAATGTTTCCTACAAAAATTAAAAGCCAACTAATAGTTATTTTTTATACAAGACGATAAAATAATATTTTATCGACAAGCGGAAAGTGTTAATTCACGAGCGATACAATCGCGAGTGAATTATTTTTCGCGAGTCGATAATTTAATTTTATCGTCGTGTATAAAATTCTATTTTTTTCTATAGCAGGTTTTGAAGAGAAAAGAATTAGAAAAATTAAATTATTATTTAAGAACAATTTTAAAATGTCAGTAGTGTGTGTTGTTATGGAAATGTACTTCTAATAAACAAAAGTTAAAGTACTTTATCTACCCTTGCTGTTAAAGTGTTACTTTATCTACCCTTGCGGTTAAAGTGCTACTTTATACACTATTTTGAGTTGATAAAATTGCACTTTAACATCTGCTATAGAAAAAACAATTTTTATTGAGTTTCTGCCAAAAGTAAACTACTTTTTGAAAAGGCAGATTGAAACCAAAAATGGAGATGCATAAATAGATGTTATAATAATTACATAAACAAAATTTCAACATTCTACGTCTAATCGTTTTTGAGTTATGCGAAAAATTCAAAAACCACTACGAGCAAAGTGCCCTTTTGGCACTGCCAATTACAATAATAAAAAAAAATACACAACTAGATGTTATAGAAGTAGTAAATACAAAATTTTAGCATTCTAGGACAAATCATCTTTAAATTATGCAAAGTTATCTGAAATTTAAATTTTTTCTTGATTACAATACTTCCTTCACATTGTAAAAGGAAGTAAAATGTTTTTTACTTTTTATTTTAGAGAGACGGTCCCGTAATGCCCCCTAGACCAGTTTCTTACACTCCTAGCAGTCACAATGAACCACAATACAACTGCAATTCAGTGGTTTTGAATAATCTGGACACTTTGCGAAGTTACGGCAGCGCTGGTAAGTGATTTTACAAAATAACTGTTATTAAATATGTTAAAATATGTTTTATCTACAACTATTGAAATATGGGTACATTATACGTGAGATACTACATATAATATACTACTCATATTACACAAGTGTAATATGAAATGTTATATTACACGCTACACTTTTCTGTAATAAATAGAGCATTTAATTTAACACATAATATTTTATTAAACTGTTAATTTATTAATAATATATTTTTTATTATAAATATCAATATAAATTAGTATAAAAGTATAATAAATACAATTTGAAAAGTTATTTTGACATTTAAGTGCTACTGTGGCGCCATCTGTTGAGCTATATATGAACTACTCACACCTAACTGAATATTTAACAAATAATATCAGATTTTTTATTTGCCTGTTAGTTGTAGATAAAGTATAGTATTTGACTCGCATAATATGGCTACATTACACTCGGGTGATTAAATATACTCGCTACCGCTCGTATTTTTAATTACATCCTCGTGTAATATAGCCTACATATTATGCTTGTTAAATAATATACTATTATTTCCACCTTCTATATAATTGTCACTTTACAGGCTTCTTGGTAGTTACGTAAATAAACAATTACAGTAACTAATCTGTAAAAATTTACAAGCCTTGTAAAATTTTACAATGCTCATAAAAAATAATAGAAAATAATTAAAGTTTTTTATGCATTTTATTATAAATATTACAAACTTAATTTAATTAGGTTTATGTGAGTAATTATACACATTTATAGTACATTTTGATTCGCGAAACTCATTTGACAACGTCTAGCTATAAATTGTTCTACCACCGCCAACTACCAATTCCAAAATAGAGAAAATCTTTTTTTGAAAAATAAATTAATAAAAAAAAACGCTATGAAGGTGGAAATATAAATTTGTACTTGGCACGCGTGCAATTAATCTTTACTGGGCTCACTGGATTATGAAACGTTCCTTCGTCGCTCGCCTCACAAATTTCCAGCTCGCCCTGTAAAGATTTACTTACACCGCTGGCCACGTAAATAACTATTACAAAATAACTCTTACTAAATATGTTAAAATATCTTCTGCACATGTTGGTAAATCTTGTCTGATGTTTTCAGGTTGATAATTTGTTTATTTCTGTGTTTTTTCGTAATCAAAAACATAAAACTTGTTATAATCAACAATTTCTTTAGTAGAATCAACTTATTGTTGTTGAAATCAAGATTTTTTTTGGTAAAATAAACTTTTTTCTTATTGTAATTAACTTTTTCCATGATAAAATCGTCTTTTGCTTTTCAAAATCAACGTTTTATTTATTAAAATCTACTGAAAACATATTATATTCAACAATTTCTTAGTAGAATCAACTTATTAATGTTGTAATCAAGGTTTTCATTGGGAAAATCAACTTATTTCTTAATGTAATAAACAATTATTGTTGTAAATTCAATGTATTTCTTGTTTTAAAGTCAATATTTTCTTATAAAATCGACATATTTCTTGTTATAATCAATCTTCTTTACTAAAATCAACGAATTTCTTTTTGTATTCAACAGTTTCTTTAGTAAAATCAAATTATTGCTTATTGTAAAGTTGTTTTTTTAAGTAAAATCAACTTGTATCTTATTGTAATCAAAGAATTTTTAGTAAAATTAACTAATTTCTTATTGTAATCAAAATAATCTTTAGTAAAATCAATTTATTGGTTACCATAATTAAGTTTAAAGTTAGTAAATCAACATTTTTTTGATTGATATTGTATTTTAGTTTTTTGTAGTAAAATTTACAAAAAATTGTTTTAATAACCTTTTCTTTAGTAAAATCCATACATTATTTGTTTGAAAATAATGTTTTTTCAGTAAAATCAATATTAAATTTCTTACAATCAATTTCTTGATGTAACCAAAGTATTCTTTAGTAAAACAACAAATCAGTTATTGTAATCAATCAAAATAAATTTTTTCTTTTGTAATCAACTTTTTTCATCATAAAATCGTCTTTTGCTTCTCTAAAATCAACGTTTTATTTATTAAAATCTACTGAAAACATATTATATTCAACAATTTCTTTAGTAGAATCAACTTAATTGATATTGTAAGCATTTTTTGTTGTTTTCCGTTTGATAATTTATCTATTTTGTATGTTTTTTCATTCTAGGAGATGAATTAGAGAACGTTCCACCTGATTATTTAAGAAACTTAAACAGAACAACAGTTCCCGTTGCTAATCATTGTGGAACTGATTCAGATACTCTTCATAAATCTACCTGGGCAGAACAAATGCATTTGGCGACCATGGGAGAAGCGAACAAGATCAAAAACGGTAAGAAAAATCAATTTTTGCACAAAATCAACGTATTTCTTGTTGTAATCAACATATTTTTTATTAAAATTAATAATAATAATTAAAATCATCGCAATCTTTGTTGTAATCAACGTTTTTTTCCTGCATTCAACAAATTTCTTCAACTTTTTTGTCCTTAAAATTAACGTATTTTTGTTGTAATCAACATATTTTTTATTAAAATTAATAATCTTAACTTTTCTTTCTTGTTATCATTACATTTCTTGTTGTAATCAACATTTTGTTACTTAAAATCAACACTATTGATGTTGTCATCAAGAAATCATCATTTTCATTGATGAAATAAACGTATTTCTTCTTGGAATCAACATATTTGTTGTTGTTATCAACACTATCTTGATTAAAGTCAATAATTTTGTTATTGAAATCAACATTTTTTGATAGAAATCAACGATTTCTTTAAATTAATCATTTCTTGATTAGAATTATGACTTTGTTTGACATAATAAACAGTTTCTTTATTAAAATCAACACTTTATTTGCTATAATCAATGTTTTTCGTTTTGCAATAAACATATTTCATATTATAATCAATTTCTTGATTGAAATCCTATCATTTCTTTGCAAAATAAACATTTTCTTTATTAAAATCAACACTTATTTGTTGAAACCAATATTTTCTTGTAATCAAAATAATCGTTGCTAGAATTAACATATTCTTAAATAGAATTATGAGTTTCTTTAATAAAATTAACAGTTTCTTTATTAAAATCAAAACTTTATTTACTATAATCAATATTTTGCCTTTTGTAGTAATCAAGATTTATTCGTAATAATCAATATTTTTGGTGTTAAATAATCTCTTTCTGAATTAAAATCAATACTTTTCTTGTCAAAACAAACGCTTGTTTGATAACAATCATCATTTTAGTTGTTGTAATTAATATTTATCAAAATAATCGTTGTTGGAATTAACTTCTTTATAAAAACTTTATAAAAACACTTGCTGTTTTATCATCTACATTTTCTTGATTAAAATAGGACATTCTTCGTCTTTATCAACATTTTTCTTTATTAAAATCAACATTTTATTTGTTTTAATTAACATTTTCTTTATATAAATCATCTCTTTTTATATTACAATCAAATCTTTGTAGATATTATTAACATTTTCTTTATTAAATCAACTGATTTATAACTTATTGAGACACATTATTGTTTCAGACTTAAAACTGACTTCACCAGTTCTATCAGAACACAATTCCCGACTACACAATTCAATGAGGAACTTTGGAAGAAATGAAGATGACCCAAGAATTTTAGGTGGTAAGTTAAAAAAGTTTTTAAACTCAAAAATCATAAAAATCATTCATCATATTCATCTTTTAATATATTTTGACAAAAACACTAGTTTAGTAACTGTTGGAGCACTTTTATGAATTATTTTTATGATTTTATTTACATATAATTTAAGTATATTCCTTCTTTTTCCTTAATTTCTATTCCTACTTTTTTCTGTGATATTTTTTTTGAGTTATAACATTTTAATCCTGTTTTATATTTTATTAATTCCTAAAATATGTCCCACAGTAATTAATCTTCAAATTTTACATTATACTTCGTTTACAATATTTATTAAGTATTATTAATAAAAAGGAATCAATTTTGGGAAATTTACTTACAATAATTTAATTTCAAATATGAAATTTAATGTACAACAAAAGAAATAACAAATACAACTAAAATAGTTATAATTTCTATCAAAATATTGTTAATTATAACAATAAATATAATAATAATCAAAGAAATGATGAACAAGATATAAATATTAAGTAAAATGTATCAAATATACTTGAGATTTGTTCTTAAATGATTAAAAACACAGGGGTCTGATTAAAGAACCTTGAGGTACTCCTTAGAGAACATTTTTCTTTCTTGAATTTTAACATTTATGATATGATTAAGTAAAATGTATCATATATACTTGAGATTTGTTTCTAAATGATTAAAAGCAAAAGAAGTCTAATAAAATAACCTTGAGGTACTCCTTAGAGAACTTTTTTTTTTATAGAATTTTAATATTTATAATAACAAAATACAAAATTATATAAAAAAAATAACATACTTGATATTTGTCTGAAAATGATTAGAAAACAAAAAAAGGACTTATAAAAGAACCTTGTGGCATTCCATAAAGAACATTCAAGCTACAATTTTCCATTACAAATATAACAATTATTTTCTTGCTTAATATTATGTAAAATGTATCAAATGTACTTGAGATTTGTTTCTAAATAATTGAAAACACAGGGGTCTGATAAAATAACCTTGAGGCACACCTTAGAGAACATTTTTCTTTGTTGAATTTTAACATTTATAATAACAAGATACAAAATTATATAAATAAAATATCATATTTGATATTTGTCTGAAAATTATTAGAAAACAACAAAGGACTTATAAAAGAACCTTGTGGCACTCCATAAAGAACATTCAAGCTACTATTTTCCATTACAAATATAACAATTATTATTTTTGAATTGAGAATTGTGTAATTATTACGGAAATGACAGGAAAGAGGAATAAGGAGTCCAATAATTCATTTTTTAAAACGAAATAGTGACCAAAAAATGCATATTTTGACGTTTGTTCTTCGAGCGAATGACAATTTACATGTGCTCCGTGAAGAATCTACTTTTTACAAAGAAATACAAGAAAACAAGTTGGTTGAAATTATTATTTTGGAAATATAAAATAAGAATCTTTTTTAAAACCAAATATTGATCTCCTAAGATCAAAAACTTAGATCTGTTGTGACAAAACCAGGAAAATAGTGATACAGCATGACTGAACAATAAAATAAACTCATTATTAAGCATATTTACATAACTATTCTGTAAAAATGTATCAAATATACTTGAGATTTGTTTACAAAATTATTAAAAACACAACGGTCTGACAAAGAAACCTTGTAGCACTCCATAACGAACATATAAGCTAGCATTTTGATTACAATAACAGTTATAAGACCAGACAATCTTTCTGCAACCATCTACAACCGTAATTATTACAAACTCCCTATCTGTAGCTTGCACTAATTGCAAATTGTAATTACGAATATGTGGAGATCCTAGGAATATAATTTTGCGGACGAAAGTCATGCCAAAAACATGATCAGATATCGACGTCGAAAAAAACAGAGTCGCAAATATGTATATTTGATACAATGATAAGATTTTAATACCAATGTCTTTAAAAACATTTAAGTACGTCGCTTAATATAAGCTCAGATGGTTACAGCATGATTGTCTGGTCTTATAATTGTTATTGTAATCAAAATGCAAGCAAGGTTTCTTTGTCAGGCCGTTGTGTTTTTATAAATTTATAAACAAATCTCAAGTATATTTGATACATTTTCACAGAATAGTTATATAAATATACTTAATAATGAGTTTATTTTATTGTACTGTTATGCTGTATCACTATTTTCTTGGTTTTGTTACACCAGAGCTAAGTTTTTGATCTTAGGAGATCATTATTTGGATGATAATACATTTTATCTTCCATACATTACATGTAATATTGCTCGACATTGTCTCTTTCAAACATTTAATCTTGCACAATTTTTATGCTCCACATTTTTAATCCGCGAAGAAAAGTTATCTTGCACACATTTTATCATCCACACATTTTATCTTTCATTCATTTTATGTTCCACACATTTTATCTGCGCCAATGTTTGATCTTTAAAACATTGTAATTGTACCTGTCATTCATTTTATTGCCCATACAATTAACATACTTATAATTAGATTAAATATCCATTATTAAATGTTTCTGTTGGGAATCCAGAGGTTAATAATTTAATCAAACGTCTGTTGATTATGTGCTTTTTATTTAAACAAGACACAAGTTAGTTTCAGCACAAGAAAATACAAGATGGATGTACATTTCGCATAACATAAAACAAGAATAAGAATGCAATAGATGCGTGAGTCGAGTTTTGCTCAGCTCTACAAAATATTCTGTATTACTCTACTCAGAGCCATCTAGCCGGGTCGCGTAGTAGTAGTTCACGCGCTCAATTCAAAATATGTTTCAAGCGCAACTCCAACAGTTTCTGACGATAAAATGTGTAAAAGATAAAATTTGTGGAAGATAAAATGTGTGTAAGATAACTTTTTTCGCGGATTAAAAGTGTGGAGGATAAAAGGAATGTAAGATTAAAAGTGTGCAAGATACAATGTCAAGCAATATAACATGTGTGAAGGATAAAATGTATACGCGCCAAACGTTTAAGTCTGTCGCTTAATATAAGCGCTGTGTTACATGATAGAGTTGGTAAACAGTTACAACACTAGACAGTCTATCTATACCCATCTGCAACCCTAACTATTCCAACCTCCGCTGCCTCTAACGTGTTGTACCTCGGTCCCCCTTCCCCTCTCGTCCTGGTGGTTGTTCCCTGCGTGGGCGGGCACTAACCCGGGCCTGTGTGGCCAGGCTACCACTGGGACTGCTCGGACTGGGTGCGGCGCTCGCAGAACCCGCTGCCCAACATCAGCGAGGTCCCGGGCGGCGAGGTGCCGGACAGCAGCAGCTTCCACAGCAACGAGAGCAACGAGAGCCACGCCCACCTGCCGCCAGGTACACACACGCACGCACACAGCGCGGGGGGGGCTGCCGTGCGCTACACAACCAGGGGGGGGCGCGCTTCCAGAGAGAACAGCCAGAGTGTGTGTGCGTGGGTTGTGTGTGGGTTGGGAATTGATGAGTGACTTACTATACAAGGGATACAATTCAATACGTAATACAAGACTTAATACAAACCTTAAACGCCAATACAACACACTAAATAACACCCATTGATTATAACATGTTGGGTACGCGCTCTAAAAACGACGCATTCAATCTGAACAATCCCAAATGGTAGCCTCGTCAAGACATGTGCAGTGCCCGTGGTTAGTGCAAGCTAAAAACAGGAATGGGAAAGAAATATGAATAAATAAGTAAAAAGCAAAAAAGGTTATAATAACTAAGGTTGTAGATGGTTATAGAATGACTGTCTAGTGTTATAACTGTTATTCAGCTCTATCTACATGATAGAGCTTATATTAAACGACGTACTTAAACGTTTTTAAAGACATTGGTATTAAAATCTTATCATTGTATCAAATATACATATTTGCGACTCTGTTTTTTTCGACGTCGATATCTGATCATGTTTTTGGCATGACTTTCGTCCACAAAATTATATTCCTAGGATCTCCACATATTGGTAATTACAATTTACAATTAGTGCAAGCTAAAGATAGGGAATTTGTAATAATAAGGGTTGTAGATGGTCACAGAAAGATTTTCTGGTCTTATAACTGTTACTGTTATCAAAATACTAGCTTATATCTTCGTTATGGAGTGCTACAAGGTTTCTTTGTCAGGCCGTTGTGTTTTTATAATTTTATAAACAAATGTCAAGTATATTTGATACATTTTCACAGAACAGTTATATAAATATACTCAATAATGAGTTTATTTTATTGTACAGTCATGCTGTATCACCATTTTCTTAGTTTTATCACAACAGAACTAAGTTTTTAATCTTAGGAGATCACTATTTGGATAATATATACATTTTATCCTCCATACATGTTATATTGCTCGACATTGTATCTTTCAAACATTTAATCTTGCACACCTTTTATCCTCCACACTTTTAATTTACGAAGAAAAGTTATCATCCACACATTTTACCTTTCATTCATTTTATGTTCCACACATTTTATCTTCGCCAACGTTTGATCTTTAAAACATTGTAATTGTACCTGCCATTCATTTTATTGGCCATGTAATTAACATACTTATAATTAGATTAAATATCCATTATTGAATGTTTCTGTTGGGAATCCAGAGGTTAATAATTTATTCAAACGTCTGTTGATTATGTGCTTTTTATTTAAACAAGACACAAGTTAGTTTCAGCACAAGAAAATACAACATGGATGTACATTTCACATAACATAAAACAAGAATAAGAATGCAATAGATGCGTGAGTCGAGTTTTGCTCAGCTCTACAAAATATTCTGTATTACTCTACTCAGAGCCATCTAGCCGGGTCGCGTAGTAGTAGTTCACGCGCTCAATTCAAAATATGTTTCAAGCGCAACTCCAACAGTTTCTGACGATAAAATGTGTAAAAGATAAAATTTGTGGAATATAAAATGTGTGTAAGATAACTTTTTTCGTGGATTAAAAGTGTGGAGGATAAAAGGAATGTAGGATTAAAAGTGTGCAAGGTACAATGTCGAGCAATATAACATGTGTGAAGGATAAAATGTATACGCGCCAAACGTTTAACTCTGTCGCTTAATATAAGCGCTGTGTTACATGATAGAGTTGGTAAACAGTTATAACACTAGACAGTCTATCTATAACCATCTGCAACCCTAACTATTGCAACCTCCTGTGCCTCTAACGTGTTGTACCTCGGTCCCCCTTCCCGTCTCGTCCTGGCTGTTGTTCCCTGCGTGGGCGGGCACTAACCCGGCCCTGTGTGTGGCCAGGCTACCACTGGGACTGCTCGGACTGGGTGCGGCGCTCGCAGAACCCGCTGCCCAACATCAGCGAGGTCCCGGGCGGCGAGGTGCCGGACAGCAGCAGCTTCCACAGCAACGAGAGCAACGAGAGCCACGCCCACCTGCCGCCAGGTACACACACACGCACACAGCGCGGGGGGGGCTGCCGTGCGCTACACAACCAGGGGGGGGCACGCTTCCAGAGAGAACAGACAGAGTGTGTGTGCGTGGGTTGTGTGTGGGTTGGGAATTGATGAGTGACTTACTATACAAGATAAACACTTCAATATGAAATACAAGACTTAATTCAGACCTTAAACGCTAATACAACACACTGAATAACACCCATTGCTTATAATATGTTGGGTACGCGCTCTAAAAACGACGCATTCAATCTGAACAATCCCAATGGTAGCCTCTTATAGACATGTGCAGTGCCCGTGGTTAGTGCAAGCTAAAGACTGGAATGGGAAGGAAATAAGAATAAAGAAGTAAGAAGCAGGGAAGGTTATAACAATTACGGTTGTAGATGGTTATAGATAGACTGTCTAGTGTTATAACTGTTATTCGACTCTATCTACATGATAGAGCTTATATTAAGCGACGTACTTAAACGTTTTTAAAGACATTGCTATTAAAATCTTATCATTGTATCAAATATACATATTTGCGACTCTGTTTTTTTCGACGTCGATATCTGATCATGTTTTTGGCATGACTTTCGTCCACAAAATTATATTCCTAGGATCTCTACATATTCATAATTACAATTTACAATTAGTGCAAGCTAAAAATAGGAAGTTTGTAATAATTAGGGTTGTAGATGGTTACAGAAAGATTTTCTGGTCTTATAACTGTTATTGTAATCAAAATGCAAGCTTATATCTTCGTTATGGAGTGCTACAAGGTTTCTTTGTCAGGCCGTTGTGTTTTTATAATATTGTAAACAAATCTCAAGTATATTTGATACATTTTCACAGAATAGGTATATACATTTACTTAACAATGAGTTTATTTTATTGTACAGTCATGCTGTATCACTATTTTCTTGGTTTTGTCACAACAGAGCTAAGTTTCCGATCTTAGGAGATCATTATTTGGATAATACATACATTTTATCTTCCAGACATCTTATATTGCTCGACGTTGTCTCTTTCAAACATTTAATCTTGCATAATTTTTATGCTCCACACTTTTAATCCGCGAAGAAAAGTTATCTTGCACACATTCTATCTTTCATTCATTTTATGTTCCACACATTTTATCTTCGCCAACGTTTGATCTATAAAACATTGTAATTGTACCTGCCATTCATATTATTGGCCATGTAATTAACATACTTATAATTAGATGAAATATCCAGTATTAAATGTTTCTCACGATAAAACGATGATTTTAGTAAAAAATCAGTTGATTACAACAAATTTAACTTCAATTTTAATAAAGTAGTACTTGATTTTAGTAAGAAAAACATTGATATTTGGACAACAATATTAATTTCATTAAATGAATCCTTAATTTTAGAAAATAAATATGTTATTTTCAGGAATTTGACAGTTGGTTTTGAAAAATACGTTAATTACAACAAATTTTATCTTCCGAAACACTGAATATTTTATATAATCATTAATTGCATGGGCAATAAAATGAATGACAGTTACAATTACAATGTTTTAAACATGAAACGTTGGCGAAGATAAAATGTATGGAACATAAAATGAATGACAGACAAAATGTGTGGATGATAAAATTTGTGGAAGATAAAATGTGTGTAAGATAACTTTTATCGCGGATTAAAAGTGTGGAGGATAAAAGGAATGTAAGATTGAAAGTGTGCAAGGTAAAATGTCAAGCAATATAACATGTGTGAAGGATAAAATGTGTACGCGCCAAACGTTTAACTCTGTCGCTTAATATAAGCGCTGTGTTACATGATAGAGTTGGTAAACAGTTATAACACTAGACAGTCTATCTATACCCATCTGCAACCCTAACTATTGCAACCTCGTCTGCCTCTAACGTCTTGTACCTCGGTCCCCCTTCCCCTCTCGTCCTGGTCGTTGTTCCCTGCGTGGGCGGGCACTAACCCGGGCCTGTGTGGCCAGGCTACCACTGGGACTGCTCGGACTGGGTGCGGCGCTCGCAGAACCCGCTGCCCAACATCAGCGAGGTCCCGGGCGGCGAGGTGCCGGACAGCAGCAGCTTCCACAGCAACGAGAGCAACGAGAGCCACGCCCACCTGCCGCCAGGTACACACACACGCACACAGCGCGGGGGGGGCTGCCGTGCGCTACACAACCAGGGGGGGGCACGCTTCCAGAGAGAACAGACAGAGTGTGTGTGCGTGGGTTGTGTGTGGGTTGGGAATTGATGAGTGACTTACTATACAAGATATACAAGTCAATACTTAATACAAGACTTAATACAGACCTTAAACGCTAATACAACACACTCAATAACACCCATTGGTTATAATATGTTGGGTACGCGCTCTAAAAACGACGCATTCAATCTGAACAATCCCAAATGGTAGCCTCGTCAAGACATATGCAGTGCCCGTGGTTAGTGCAAGCTAAAGACTGAAATGGGAAGGAAATAAGAATAAAGAAGTAAGAAGCAGGGAAGGTTATAATAATTAAGGTTGTAGATGGTTATAGAATGACTGTCTAGTGTTATAACTGTTATTCAGCTCTATCTACATGACAGAGCTTATATTAAGCGACGTACTTAAACGTTTTTAAAGACATTGGTATTAAAATCTTATCATTGTATCAAATATACATATTTGCGACTCTGTTTTTTTCGACGTCGATATCTGATCATGTTTTTAGCATGACTTTCGTCCACAAAATTATATTCCTATGATCTCCACACAGTCGTAATTACAATTTACAATTAGTGCAAGCTACAGAAAGGTTGTAGATGGTTACAGATAGATTGGTCTGGTCTTATAACTGTTATTGTAATCAAAATGCAAGCTTATATGTTCGTTATGGAGTGCTACAAGGTTTCCTTGTCAGGCCGTTGTGTTTTTATACTTTTATAAAGAAATCTCAAGTACATTTGATACATTTTCACAGAATAGTTATATAAATATACTTAATAATGAGTTTATTTTATTATACAGTCATGCTGTATCACTATTTTATTGGTTTTGTCACAACAGAGCTAAGTTTTTGATCTTAAGAGATCATTATTTGAATAATATATACATTTTATCCTCCATACATGTTATATTGTTCGACATTGTATCTTTCAAACATTTAATCTTGCACACCTTTTATCGTGCACACTTTTAATTTACGAAGAAAAGTTATCTTGCACACATTTTATCTTTCATTCATTTTATGTTCCACACATTTTATCTTCGCCAACGTTTGATCTTTAAAACATTGTAATTGTACCTGCCATTCATTTCATTGGCCACGTAATTAACATACTTATAATTAGATTAAATATCCATTATTAAATGTTTCTGTTGGGAATCCAGAGGTTAATAATTTAATCAAACGTCTGTTGATTATGTGCTTTTTATTTAAACAAGACACAAGTTAGTTTCAGCACAAGAAAATACAAGATGGATGCACATTTCGCATAACATAAAACAAGAATAAGAATGCAATAGATGCGTGAGTCGAGTTTTGCTCAGCTCTACAAAATATTCTGTATTACTCGACTCAGAGCCATCTAGCCGGGTCGCGTAGTAGTAGTTCACGCGCTCAATTCAAAATATGTTTCAAGCGCAACTCCAACAGTTTCTGACGATAAAATATGTAAAAGATAAAATTTGTGGAAGATAAAATGTGTGTAAGATAACTTTTTTCGCGGATTAAAAGTGTGGAGGATAAAAGGAATGTAAGATTAAAAGTGTGCAAGATACAATGTCAAGCAATATAACATGTGTGGAGGATAAAATGTATACGCCCAAACGTTTAACTCTGTCGCTTAATATAAGCGCTGTGTTACAAGATAGAGTTGGTAAACAGTTATAACACTAGACAGTCTATCTATACCCATCTGCAACCCTAACTATTGCAACCTCCTGTGCCTCTACCGTCTTGTACCTCGGTCCCCCTTCCCCTCTCGTCCTGGTCGTTGTTCCCTGCGTGGGCGGGCACTAACCCGGGCCTGTGTGGCCAGGCTACCACTGGGACTGCTCGGACTGGGTGCGGCGCTCGCAGAACCCGCTGCCCAACATCAGCGAGGTCCCGGGCGGCGAGGTGCCGGACAGCAGCAGCTTCCACAGCAACGAGAGCAACGAGAGCCACGCCCACCTGCCGCCAGGTACACACGCACGCACACAGCGCGGGGGAGGGCTGCCGTGCGCTACACAACCAGGGGGGGGCACGCTTCCAGAGAGAACAGACAGAGTGTGTGTGGGTGGGTTGTGTGTGGGTTGGGAATTGATGAGTGACTTACTATACAAGGGATACAATAGACTGTATTAGTGTAACGGTCATTTTGTGGCGCGAAATTCAAACTGAAACCCTAACTCGCCTCTGCCGATTTATACGCCCATGTTATTCTTATGGGAATCAAAATATGCTATCTTTAAACTGCTACAAACTATTATAAAATGCAAATCTTAACTATTAAACCTAATAAATACTAATCTCTAATGTTTTATCTATCTTCTAATGTAATATACACACCCAAAAGACATAATATTATTTAATAAACTTCAATTTTAACAGTAGGTGCAAATTTCTGAAATCGTATGTCGTAGCTGTCTTAGTATTCAGTTGAACCTGTCACTTTAACTGCACCAAGTAACGACATATGTTACTATTTGCGATACTACTTTCTTTAACATCAAATTTTTCTGAATTTATTCTTTTATTTGTACTTTTTCTGTACGGAAAGCAAAGAGTAATGTTTTAGAATATAAAAAAAACTCTATGTTATAATTAAGAATCGCCAAAATGCTTTAATATCGTGAATTAAAAATGTACTCCTATAAGAAATGCATACACTCAGATTTGAATTAGGGTTTCGCGCCAAATGTAAATCTTAACCTCACTAATGTGGTCTATATTAAATACAAGTCTTAATACAGACCTTAAACGCTAATACAACACACTGAATAACACACATTGATTGTAATATGATGAATACCCAAAGTTTGAATGTGTTTTGGATGTGAATTGTGAATTGATATTGTTGAGTGACTTGATTTTTAATCAAAAGACAATGGCTCGTATTACGAGCTCACTTTTATAATAAAATCGCGATTTTAACGCCCACTTTTACATCATAATCTTATGTAAAATTGAAAGTTAGACTCACGATATTATTATAAAAATGAGCTAGTTCGCTTTTATAACAAAATCGCAATTTTAACGTTCGTTTTTACAAAGGATTTTGATGTAAAAGTGAGCGTTAAAATCACGATTTTATTATAAAAGTGAGCTCGTAATACGGGCCATTGTATTCAATGAGTACCCAAAGTTTGTGTGTGTTTTGTGTTTTGGATGTGAATTGTGAATTGATTTTGATGAGTGACTTACTATATTAATATTTAATCAAAAAACAATATTTTGGTTTAAAGTTCTGTAAATTTTTTATTAATTATTTATTTCGTAAATTAATAAATTTTTAACAGAACTTTGAACCCAAATATTGTATTTTGATTTTTGATAAATTGTGAGTTCTGAAAGCTTCTTTCAATATATTAATATTTGTTTTTAGGTTTAGTTTAAGACAAAATACACTTTTCTAAATTTGTTTTTTCATGATCATCTTAGATATAGGTCTAACAATTATAAATATAAAAATATATTGACCATTTCAATCGTAAATAAATAAATAAATAAACAAATAAATAGAACAAACATACTTAAAACTAATAGAATACACAAAAAACTTTTACTGGTAGCTAATTAAGGGCTGAAAAATTTTACAAAATTCTTTTAGATTCATGTTCAACGACATTGACTTTAGTTAAAAACTTGTTTTGCAACAATTAATTTTGCTTTAAATTTGTTTAAACAAGTAGAATACATAAATACGCGGGAACAGCAAAATGCAAAACTATTTTAATTGTAGCTAATAAACGACAGAAAATTTTTACAAAATTCTTTCAGATTCATGTTCAGCGACATCGACTTTACTTAAAAACTTGTTTTCCAATAATTTATTTTGCTTTAATTTTTTTTAAACAAGTACAATCCATAAATACGCGGAAACAGCAAAATGCAAAATTCTTTTATTTGTAGCTAATAAACGACTGAAAATTTTTACAAAATTCCTTCAGATTCATATTCAGCGACATCAACTTTACTTATTAGATTATTTTTCAACAATTAATTTTACTTTAAATTTGTTTAAACAAGTAGAATACATAAATACGCGGGAACATAAAAATGCAAAACTTTTTTACTTGTATCTAATAAATGACTGAAAATTTTTACAAAATTTCTTCAGATTCATGTTCAGCGATATTGACTTTACTTAAAAACATGTTTTGCAACAATTAATTAGCTTTTAAATCCGTTAAAATAAACACAATACACAAATACTCGCGAAATGGAATATGAAAACTGTTTAATAGTAATAAACAACTAAAAATTTATATTATTATTACAAAATTCTACCAAAATCATGTTCAGAAAGATGGACTTTACTTAAAAACAAGTTTTGCAATAATTAATTTTGCTTATACAAGAAGTAATCAAAATTTCTTGTTGTAATCAATAATCAAAGTATTTTTTTGATTACAATAACACTTTCGATATTTATTTTATATTTCTTTGTAGTGTTTTATAAATTAAACAATTTTTAATACAGTTATACTTCAATAAACAATTTATTTATCGTTTAATGTTATTGACAAGACAAGTTATCAAAATCAAATACAATAAATCAAAATAAATAACTGAATAATCTACGAAATGGTCACAAATCACAACTAAACCTAAAATAAAATTAAAATTTAACGAATTTGAATATAGTTTTAGGACCAATTGACTCAACAAGAGATATAGAAACACTAAATGAAGATTTGGAATCAGAATATATTGCAGACAGCGAAAATGAAAATTGTCCTTCCAGTCCAAGATCTATTGGAGTTCCTTTAAATGCTCTAGATTCTGGCTCGGCCGACGAATATAGATTTACTACTGGTAAGTTTAAAAATGTTTATTTTTACTTAAATTCGTATAAAAATTGTTCTGATTTGGAAAACAATTGGTGGTATAGACCACGTTAGTGAGGTTAAGATTTACATTTGGCGCGAAACCCTAATTCAAATCTAAATGTATACATTTCTTATGGGAGTACATTTTCAATTCACGATATTAAAGCATTTTGGCCATTCTTAATTATAACATAGAGATTTTTAATATTCCAAAACATTACTCTTTGCTTTCCGCACAGAAAATGTACAAATAAAAGACTAAAGTAAGAAAAATTTGATTTTAAAAAAAGTAGTAACGCATGTAGTAACATATGTCGTTACTTGGTGCAGTTAAAGTGACAGGTTCAACTGAATACTAAGACAGCTACGACATACGTTTTCAGAAATTTGCACCTACTGTTTAAATTGAAGTTTATTAAATAATATTATGTTTTTTGGGTGTGTATATTACATTAGAAGATAGATAAAACATTAGAGACTAGTATTTATAAGGTTTAATAGTTAAAATTTGCATTTTATAATACTTTGTAGCAGTTTAAAGATAGCATATTTTGATTCCCATAAGAATAACATGGGCGTGTAAATCGGCAGAGGCGAGTTAGGGTTTCAGTTTGAATTTGGCGCCAGAAAATGACCCTCACACTAATGCAGTCTATTCAGTAGGTTATACTAAAGTCACAATTTAAATTCAAAATTCAAAAAATGATTACTGTTTTCTGGGTACAATATTTTTTAGTTTTTAAAATTGAAAATTACTAACAAAAGGTGTTAAAATATACAAAAATTTGATTGTGAAAACATTTTTAAGGTATACACGGTACATTCGTCTAAATTCCTCTTAAAATAAGTGAGTAATTGTTGTAAATTGTGTGAAATTTTGATGAAAATAACAACTGTTTTGTTTTATAACTATTGCAGAATTTTTATAAAAATTCTGCAACAGTCTTAAAGAAATAATAATACTAATACTTGTATTATTTTTCTGCAGTGCCTTTTTTAATAAATAATACAAAAAGTGAGTACATTTTAATAGTGCTTTTAAAGCATGTGCTTTTTTATATTTAAATTTTGTGCACTATTTTGTTTCGCTCTATTTATATGATGAAATTTGTTGAAATTGTTGAAATTGTATCGCCAATATTATAAATGCATAAAAATCTTTTGGTTATTACAATTTAAATGTTGATTTTAATACAGAAAACTATGTATTGATTTGAAAATTGTTGATTATAGTGAACTAAACGTTGATTTTTGTAAAAAAAAAATTGATTTGAATAAATTAACCGTTGATTTTAATAACAAATATATTGATTTTTGTACAAGAATGTTGAATTTAATAAATTCAACATTGATTTTATTGAAAAATACGTAGATTACAATAAATTTAAGTTTGATTTTAGTAAAAAAAAGTTGATTTAAAAAATTAACAGTTAATTTCTGCTTTGGAAACATTGATTTTTGTACAAGAATGTTGAATTTAGTAACAAAAATGTTAATTTCAACAAATTAAACGATGATTTTATTAAATAATCCTTTGATTATAAGAAATTTAACGTTGATTATAGAAAAAAAGTTGGTTTTTATAAATTAACCATTAATTTTAGTAACAAAAACATTGATTTTTGTACAAAAATGTTCAATTTAATAAAGAAAATGATAATTTTAACAAATTAAACTATGATTTTAGTAAAACTCAGTTGATTACAGCAAATTTAACTTTGATTTTAGTAAAAAAAAGTTAATTGCAATAAATTAATATTTGATTTTAGTATGGGAAACATGGGTTTTTGTACAAAAATGTTGAATTTAATAAAGAAAATATTAATTTCAATAAATTAAACGATGATTGTATTAAAAATTACGTTGATTACAACAACGACTGAATTTCTGTACAAAATTTCTTCAAATTTATGTTCAGCAACATCAATTGTACTTAAAAAATTTGTTTTTCAACAATTAATTTTAAAGCAATAGAATACAACGAAACGATACATATATTTTTAATAAAAACAGTACATTCCAACAAATTAAACATTGGTTTTAGTAAAAATAACATTGATTTGAACAAATAAAACAATGATAAAAGTTGATTTTAGTAACTAAAACTTTGATTATATCAAAACAATTTGATTTTAGTGCAAAAATGTAGATGAAATCAAATTAACTGTTGATTCCAGTAAAGAAAATTGATTACAACAAAACATATATTCAAAATATTCCTCAACATTAATCTCCAACACATTAAGTGTTGATTCCAATAAAGAAAATTGATTACAACTAAAAAAAAATGTTTAGTTCAATAACCAAACTTTGATTACAACAAAATCTGTCGCAAATGTTTCTCAAAATCAATCTCCAACAATCTCACAAGATTTTCAAGCATTTATACCAATTTTGTGATACAATTTCAACCTCAATTCCCAAAATCCTTACAAAAACCCTTACAAATAACTGAAATAACCAAAATAAACACCAAAATCCTTACAAACAACCACTTTCAACCACCTTTAACAACCTTTAACCACCTTTAACAACCTCTAACCACCCACTCACTCATTGTAGACTCATACCTGCGCCACCCAAACACGTACTTGCCGCCGCACGCCTACAACATCCCCAGTTGCTCGGAGACGGAGACAGAGCCCTGCCTGGCCCGGCCGGGACAGCCGAGGTCTCCCCAGGACGACTCGGACCCCGAGGTGGAGCCCTACGGCTTCCCCAGGACCCGGAGGACCAGGCGACGGAGGGACCAGGACTTGGGCGGGATTCTGTTGGGTGAGTTGAGGTTCGGGGAGGATTGCTCGGAGTTGTTGGCGTTGGGAATTGTTGGGATTTGGTGGGAATTGTAAAGGGTAAAGGGTAGAAGTTTGATGTTGGGTTTTAAAAAGGAGTATAGACTGACAAGAGATCTGCAGTTGACGTTTAAATTGTTTTTCAGACGACCACATATGAAACTAGCCATATTTACACTGTAATTAACACCAGAAAATGTAACATAGCACACGGCGTGTGTTACAATAATACACTTGTGTGTTATATAACCGGATATGACGATTAGTAGTCAATAGATGGAACTTTGATAATGAAATGTAACAAAATTAATGAAAATTTGCTTAAAACTACGATTTTAAAATTGGTAGTGAATTAATAACAAAAATAAAGAGTCAAAATGTACTGATAGTTTTATTAATTGTTCAAATAATACGTACTAGACTTCCAAATCAGTTTCCGGTTAACTAGTGATACTTAACCTCAAACCCAAACGTCAATGCTTTCGTGAGTTGTGTTTGACATTGACACTTTTGTATAAACCCTGTTTTTATCATAATATTTTGTGGTCATCTGAAAATAGTGTACATAACTCGTTTGAAAGTGCATAGCAACGCTCGTGTATTACAATCACTCAATCTCTACACTCGCTTGCTATTTACCACTTTCCACGCTTGTTATGTAAATAACTATTATAGTTGTGGTATCTATTAAGTTTTTTCCTGAGTGAAAGAATTGAAAGAAATGTGACCTTTATGCATTCTGATTTGAGGTATAGAACTGTACGAAATCCATTAGTATATACTGGATTTGGAAATCCCAAAGAAACATTAACATCCCTAACTTGCTATAGATGGATTACTGTACGACATAGAAATAATTAGACAGTAATCCATCTATATTAAGTTAGGGATGTTAATGTTAATTAGGGATTTCCAAATCCAGTATATACTAATGGATTTTGTACAATTCTATACCTCAAAGCAGAATGCATAAATGTCACATTTCTTTCAATTCTTTCACTCAGAAAAAAACTTAATAGATACCACAACCTTAAAACAACATAAACGTCAACTGCAGATCTCTTGTCAGTCTATCCTCCTTTTTAAAACCCAACATGCAACTTCTACCCTTTACCCTTTACAATTCCCACCAAATCCCAACAATTCCCAACCCCAACAACTCCCAGCAATCCTCCCCGAACCTCAACTCACCCAACAGAATCCCGCCCAAGTCCTCGTCCCTCCGTCGTCGGGTCCTCCGGGTCCTGGGGAAGCCGTAGGGCTCCACCTCGGGGTCCGAGTCGTCCTGGGGAGACCTCGGCTGTCCCGGCCCCGCCAGACAAGGCTCTGTCTCCGTCTCCGAGCAACTCGGGATGTTGTAGGCGTTTGGGTGGCGGAGGTATGAGTCTAGAATGGTAGAAAATACGGTTTAAATATGTTTAAAGATGTTTAAAGATGTTTAAAGGTGGTTATTTCAGTTATTTGTAAGGGTTTTGGGAATTGATGGTGAAATTGTATCGATAATATTGGTATAAATGCATGAAAGTTATTTGAGACTGTTAAAGATTAGGCCAATTCTGAACAAATCTGTAAGACTTACCTAATTCCCAAAACCCTAACAAAGAGACTTATACATTTTATCCTCCACACATGTTATATTGCTTGACATTGTATGTTTCAAACATTTAATCTTGCACACTTTTTATCCTCCACACTTTTAATCCGCGAAAAAAGTTATCTTACACACATTTTATCTTGCGCACATTTTATCTGCGCCAACGTTTGATCTTTAAAACATTGTAATTGTACCTGCCATTCATTTTATTGCCCATGCAATTAACATACTTATAATTAGATGAAATATCCAGTATTAAATGTTTCTGAAGATAAAATGTGTAAAAGATAAAATGTGTGGAACATAAAATGAGTGGAAGATAAAATGTGTGGATAATAAAATGATGTGGAAGATAAAATGTGTGTAAGATAACTTTCTTCGTGGATTAAAAGTGTGGAGGATAAAAGGTGTGCAAGATTGAAAGTGTGCAATGTATAATGTCAAGCAATATAACATGTGTGGAGGATAAAATGTATAAGTCTCTTTGTAAGGGTTTTGGGAATTAGGTAAGTCTTACAGATTTGTTCAGAATTGGCCTATTAATCTTTAACAGTCTCACATAACTTTCATGCATTTATACCAATATTATCGATGCAATTTCAACCTCAATTCCCAAAACCCTTACAAATAATCGCAAAACCCTTCCAAACAACCAAAATAACCACCTTTAACAACCTTTAACCACCCATTTACCAATTCTAGACTCATATTATCGATGCAATTTCAACCTCAATTCGCAAAACCCTTACAAATAACTGAAATAAGCATCTTTCAACCACCTTTAACCATCTTTAACCACCCACTCGCTCATTATAGACTCATACCTGCGCCACCCAAACACGTACTTGCCGCCGCACGCCTACAACATCCCCAGTTGCTCGGAGACGGAGACAGAGCCCTGCCTGGCGGGGCCGGGACAGCCGAGGTCTCCCCAGGACGACTCGGACCCCGAGGTGGAGCCCTACGGCTTCCCCAGGACCCGGAGGACCCGACGACGGAGGGACGAGGACTTGGGCGGGATTCTGTTGGGTGAGTTGAGGTTCGGGGAGGATTGCTGGGAGTTGTTGGTGTTGGGAATTGTTGGGATTTGGTGGGAATTGTAAAGGGTAAAGGGTAGAAGTTGGATGTTGGGTTTCAAAAAGGAATATAGACTGACAAGAGATCTGGAGTTGACGTTTATGTTGTTTTAAGGTTGTGGTATCTATTAAGTTTTTTCCTGAGTGAAAGAATTGACAGAAATGTGACCTTTATGCATTCTGCTTTGAGGTATAGAACTGTACGAAATCCATTAGTATATACTGGATTTGAAAATCCCAAAGTAACATTAACATTCCTAACTTAATATAGATGGATTACTGTCTTATTATTTTCATGTCGTACAGTAATCCATCTATATTAAGTTAGGGATGTTAATGTTACTTTGGGATTTCCAAATCCAGTATATAATAATAGATTTTGTACAGTTCTATACCTCAAAGCAGAATGCATAAAGGTCACATTTCTTTCAATTCTTTCACTCAGGAAAAACATAATAGATACCACAAGAAATGTGACCTTTATGCATTCTGTTTTGAGGTATAAAACTGTGCGAAATCCATTAATATATACTGGATTTGGAAATCCCAAAGTAACATTAACATTCCTAACTTAACATAGATGGATTACTGTACGACATGGAAATAATAAGACAGTAATCCATCTATATTAAGTTAGGTTCCAGGTACTAGATTTAGAAATCCCAAAGTAACATTAGCATGCCTAACTTAATATAGATGGATTACTGTCTTATTATTTCCATATCGTACAGTAATCCATCTATATTAAGTTAGGGGTGTTAATGTTACTTTGGGATTTCCAAATCCAGTATATACTAATGGATTTCGTACAATTCTATACCTCAAAGCTGAATGCATAAAGGTCACATTTCTTTCAATTCTTTCACTTAGGAAAAAACTTAATAGATACCACAACCTTAAAACAATTTAAACGTCAACTCCAGATCTCTTGTCAGTCTATATTCCTTTTTGAAACCCAACATCCAACTTCTACCCTTTACCCTTTACACTTCCCACCAAATCCCAACAATTCCCAACGCCAACAACTCCCAGCAATCCTCCCCGAACCTCAACTCACCCAACAGAATCCCTCCCAAGTCCTCGTCCCTCCGTCGTCTGGTCCTCCGGGTCCTGGGGAAGCCGTAGGGCTCCACCTCGGGGTCCGAGTCGTCCTGGGGAGACCTCGGCTGTCCCGGCCCCGCCAGACAAGGCTCTGTCTCCGTCTCCGAGCAACTGGGGATGTTGTAGGCGTTTGGGTGACAGAGGTATGAGTCTACAATGGTAGAAAATACGGTTTAAATATGTTTAAAGATGTTTAAAGATGTTTAAAGGTGGTTATTTCAGTTATTTGTAAGGGTTTTGGGAGTTGATGGTGAAATTGTATCGATAATATTGGTATAAATGCATAAAAGTTATGTGAGACTGTTAAAGATTAGGCCAATTCTGAACAAATCTGTAAGACTTACCTAATTCACAAAACCCTTACAAAGAGACTTATACATTTTATCCTCCACACATGTTATATTGCTTGACATTGTATGTTTCAAACATTTAATCTTGCACACTTTCTATCCTCCACACTTTTAATCCGCGAAAAAAGTTATCTTACACACATTTTATCTTGTGCACATTTTATCTGCGCCAACGTTTGATCTTTAAAACATTGTAATTGTACCTGCCATTCATTTTATTGCCCATGCAATTAACATACTTATAATTAGATGAAATATCCAGTATTATATTTTTCTGAAGATAAAATGTGTAAAAGATAAAATGTGTGGAACATAAAATGTGTGGAAGATAAAATGTGTGGATGATAAAATGATTTGGAAGATAAAATGTGTGTAAGATAACTTTCTTCGTGGATTAAAAGTGTGGAGGATAAAAGGTGTGCAAGATTGAAAGTGTGCAAGGTACAATGTCAAGCAATATAACATGTGTGGAGGATAAAATGTATAAGTCTCTTTGTAAGGGTTTTGGGAATTAGGTAAGTCTTACAGATTTGTTCAGAATTGACCTATTAATCTTTAACAGTCTCACATAACTTTCATGCATTTATACCAATATTATCGATGCAATTTCAACCTCAAATGCCAAAACCCTTACAAATAATCGCAAATCCCTTCCAAACAATCAAAATAACCACCTTTAACAACCTTTAACCACCCATTTACCAATTCTAGACTCATATTATCAATGCAATTTCAACCTCAATTCGCAAAATCCGTACAAATAACTGAAATAAGCATCTTTCAACCACCTTTACCCACCATTAACAACCTTTAACCACCCACTCACTCATTATAGACTCATACCTGCGCCACCCAAACACGTACTTGCCGCCGCACGCCTACAACATCCCCAGTTGCTCGGAGACGGAGACAGAGCCCTGCCTGGCCCGGCCGGGACAGCCGAGGTCTCCCCAGGACGACTCGGACCCCGAGGTGGAGCCCTACGGCTTCCCCAGGACCCGGAGGACCAGACGACGGAGGGACGAGGACTTGGGCGGGATTCTGTTGGGTGAGTTGAGGTTCGGGGAGGATTGCTGGGAGTTGTTGGTGTTGGGAATTGTTGGGATTTGGTGGGAAGTGTAAAGGGTAAAGGGTAGAAGTTGTGTGTTGGGTTTCAAAAAGGAATATAGACTGACAAGAGATCTGCAGTTGGCGTTTATGTTGGTTTAAGGTTGTGGTATCTATTAAGTTTTTTCCTGAGTGAAAGAATTGAAAGAAATGTGACCTTTATGCATTTTGCTTTGAGGTATAGAACTGTGCTAAATCTATTAGTATATACTGGATTTGAAAATCCCAAAGTAACATTATCATCCCTAACTTAATATACATGGATTACTGTACGACATGGAAATAATAAGACAGTAATCCATCTATATTAAGTTAGGCATGCTAATGTTACTTTGAGATTTCCAAATCCAGTATATACTAATGGATTTCATACAGTTCTATACCTCAAAGCAGAATGCATAAAGGTCACAATTCTTTCAATTCTTTTACTCAGAAAAAAACATAATAGATACCACAATCTTAAAACAATTTAAACGTCAACTGCAGATCTCTTGTCTGTCTACACACCTTTTTAAAACCCAACATCCAACTTCTACCCTTTCCCTTTACAATTCCCAACAAATCCCAACAATTCCCAACACCAACAACTCCCAGCAATCCTCCCCGAACCTCAACTCACCCAACAGAATCCCGCCCAAGTCCTCGTCCCTCCGTCGTCTGGTCCTCCGGGTCCTGGGGAAGCCGTAGGGCTCCACCTCGGGGTCCGAGTCGTCCTGGGGAGACCTCGGCTGTCCCGGCCGGGCCAGGCAGGGCTCTGTCTCCGTCTCCGAGCAACTGGGGATGTTGTAGGCGTTTGGGTGACAGAGGTATGAGTCTAGAATGGTAGAAAATACGGTTTAAATATGTTTAATGATGTTTAAAGATGTTTAAAGGTGGTTATTTCAGGTATTTGTAAGGGTTTTGGGAATTGATGGTGAAATTGTATCGATAATATTGGTATAAATGCATGAAAGTTATGTGAGACTGTTAAAAATTAATAGGCCAATTCTGAACAAATCTGTAAGACTTACCTAATTCCCAAGACCCTTACAAAGAGACTTATACATTTTATCCTCCACACATGTTATATTGCTTGACATTGTATATTTCAAACATTTAATCTTGCACACTTTTTATCCTCCACACTTTTAATCCGCGAATAAAGTTATCTTACACACATTTTATCTTGTGCACATTTTATCTGCGCCAATGTTTGATCTTTAAAACATTGTAATTGTACCTGCCATTCATTTTATTGCCCATGCAATTAACATACTTATAATTAGATGAAATATCCAGTATTAAATATTTCGGAAGATAAAATGTGTAAAAGATAAAATGTGTGGAACATAAAATGAGTGGAAGATAAAATGTGTGGATAATAAAATGATTTGGAAGATAAAATGTGTGTAAGATAACTTTCTTCGTGGATTAAAAGTGTGGAGGATAAAAGGTGTGCAAGATTGAATGTGTGCAAGATACAATGTCAAGCAATATAACATGTGTGGAGGATAAAATGTATAAGTCTCTTTGTAAGGGTTTTGGCAATTAGATAAGTCTTACAGATTTGTTCAAAATTGGCCTATTAATCTTTAACAGTCTCACATAACTTTCATGCATTTATACCAATATTATCGATGCAATTTCAACCTCAATTCCCAAAACCCTTACAAATAATCGCAAATCCCTTCCAAACAATCAAAATAACAACCTTTAACCATCTTTAACCACCCATTTACCAATTCTAGATTCATATTATCGATGCAATTTCAACCTCAATTCGCAAAATCCGTACAAATAACTGAAATAAGCTTCTTTCAACCACCTTTACCCACCTCTAACCACCCACTCACTCATTGTAGACTCATACCTGCGCCACCCAAACACGTACTTGCCGCCGCACGCCTACAACATCCCCAGTTGCTCGGAGACGGAGACAGAGCCCTGCCTGGCGGGGCCGGGACAGCCGAGGTCTCCCCAGGACGACTCGGACCCCGAGGTGGAGCCCTACGGCTTCCCCAGGACCCGGAGGACCAGACGACGGAGGGACGAGGACTTGGGCGGGATTCTGTTGGGTGAGTTGAGGTTCGGGGAGGATTGCTGGGAGTTGTTGGTGTTGGGAATTGTTGGGATTTGTTGGGAAGTGTAAAGGGTAAAGGGTAGAAGTTGGATGTTGGGTTTCAAAAAGGAGGATAGACTGACAAGAGATCTCAAGTTGACGTTTAAATTGTTTTAAGGTTGTGGTATCTAAGGTTTTTTGCTGAGTGAAAGAATTGAAAGAAATGTGACCTTTATGCATTCTGCTTTGAGGTATAGAATTGTGCGAAATCCATTAGTATATACTGGATTTGAAAATCCCAAAGTAACATTAACATCCCTCACTTAATATAGATGGATTACTGTACGACATGGAAATAATTAGACAGTAATCCATCTATATTAAGTTAGGCATGCTAATGTTACTTTGGGATTTCCAAATGTAGTACCTGGAACAAACAGTGTATACTAATGGATTTCGTACAGTTTTATACCTCAAAGCATAATGGTCACATTTCTTTCAAAACCATAAAACAATTTAAACGTCAACTCGAGATCTCTTGTCAAACTATACTTATATCTTTGGTTCAATTGTAATTCAGATTAAAATAACAAGAAATGGTGAATGGTTTATCAAAAATTAAAAGTAGGGTAAATTTGATTGTTGGGAATTGTGTAATTTGTAAAGGGTAAAAGTTAGATGTTTGAAGTTGGAAGTTGGGTTTCAAAATGATAAAATTAAGTGTGTATGTCGTTGAGTGAGTTGGAATTGAGGGTAAAGTAATAAGAAATGGGGAGGGTTTGATAAAAAAATAAAGAAGGTGTTAAATTTATAAAAGTACAGAAGGTGAAGTTGGGTTTCAATATGAAGTGTGTATGTCTTTGAATGAATTGATTCAGATTAAAATAATATGAAATGAGTAGGGTTTAATAAAAAATAAAGGTAGTGTTAATTTTTGGTTGTTAGAAGTTGGGTTTCAAAATGAAGTATGTATGTCTTTGAATGAATTGTAATTCAGATTAAAATAATAAGAAATGAAGAATGGTTTAATAAAAAATAAAGACAGTGTTGATTTGTGGTTTTTTTTTTTTAATAATATTTTGATTACAGTTGATTTTAACATAAAAAAAAACTTGATTTTATTAATAATTTTGTTTAATATATACAAAAAATTGTTCGTTTTCATGAAAATATTGATTTCAACTCTTGAAAAACAACTGTTAATTTATTTATTTAAAGATTTGATTACATTAAAACATTAAATAATCTGCAAAATTAAGGAATATAATATTCATTTTTATTGAAAAATTTGTAGTTTTCATATAAAAATGTGAATTTTAATAAATAAATAGTTTTAATAAGGATATCGTTGATTAAAACAATAATTTAGTCAGAATTTGAAGAAATGTATATTTTAATAAACGATTTGGTGATTTTAATAAAACTAAATTGATTGCAACAAATTATGATTTTAATACAAAAAAAGGTTGATAATATCAAACAATATATTGATTTTAATTAATAAAATGTTTATTGCTACTAATAGATTATTGTTTTAAGAATTCATTTCTCTAAATTCGATTGAGCTAGAATTCCTTATTGTAATCAAGTATAAGTAATATTCAATGTTTTTTGTAGTAAAACTAAAAATTTAGTATTTCTAATTAATTTTTCTTTACTAAAACCTACAAATGTATTCCTGTAATCAATGTTTTTATATTAAAAGAACATTTAATAAATAAAAAACTAATTATGATTTTCTTTATTACAATCACGAAATATTTATTGTAATCAATTTTTTTACAAAATCCAGTCGATAAAACCAACCCTACATTATTATTATTAATTACAATAAACAAACATTAATCTGAATTACAATTCACTTCAAACCCCAAACCACAAACCACAAACCACTAATCCACACTTCGCTTCACTTCAGACGAACGACATTCCCTATTGGGCCTCTGTGCATCAAATAGTGACATTTCCACAAACGTATGCGACATCGAAGACTCTGAATGTGAAACCGAACACAAACCTTTAAATGTTCACACGACAACCACAGGAGGAATACATCAAACGGCCGTTTGACAAAAACATACCCCGGGAAAAACCCGATACGTTGGATAGTATTCACTGTTTCACGTTTGTGTTGTGAATATGGACGATATATAAACGTAAATGGTTTGAAAATCGTGATTCGAAAACTAAAATCGAAACTATAAACTCTAAAATCGGTAGTGTAAATACAGTGTGACAGTTAAGTGCGATTAATAAAATAAAAATAAACAGAAATGAACAGAAATAAACAGATTTGTGACTACAAGGCAGCTATAATGTGTAGTTTGTTGATTACGTCAACAAAATTGATTACAAAAAGCGTTGATTGAAAAATATATAGGCAAGCAACAAAAATAAACAGAAATGAACAGAAATAAACACATTTGTGACTACAAGGCAGCTATAAAGTGTAGTTTGTTGATTACGTCAACAAAATTGATTACAAAAAGCGTCGATTGAAAAATAGATAGGCAAGCTTTTGTTTTTGTCACTGTTTTGGTATCAGATTTGACAGAGCCATCTAAGAACGAACTATAATACTTTGCGCAATTAAACAAAAAATATCAGATAAATAAACATGTTTTACATATTTACCAAATTTTTTGGTATCTATTAAAATGTTTCTTCGAATAAATCATATATGAATTCACGTTTGCTCTTTTTTTATAATATGTATAGATAGGGCAAGGTTTTGTTTTGCGTACCGCTGTTTTGGAATCAGATTTGACAGAGCCATCTCGTTTATGATTCCATCAACTAACGAATTAAACAGGCAAAATATCACATAAATAAACATGTTTTACATATTTACTCAATTTTTTGGTATCAACTAGAATGTTTCTTAGAATAATTCATTGGTATATTTTAAAATAGAACTAATTTGTATTATTAATAATTTTGTTTGCTCTTTTTTATAATGACAGAAACGCCTGATATTAACCCAAATGCAACCAGACACACAGTTATGTAAGTGAATTCATTTTCTAATAAGATTGCCTTTGTATATATTTTTCAATCAACGCAATTGGTTAATTTTAAAGTGTTTAAACATCGTATCATTTTGTATTTTAGTATAATGACTGACTAAATATTGAGCACCTATATATAGTATATGGAAATATATAAGCATATCATATATAATACAATATTTATTATTTTTTCACTTAAATATTGCTTTTAGTTACCTTTTTTAATACAAGGGGCCATAATGCATTTTGAACATTTTGTTGTTAAATGCTTCATCTTTTATGACTTTACGAATTATTTACAGAATTTAACCTGGTTTTATGAAGTTAAATTAAATTTTAACACGAATTAAATTTATTAACTCTACAAGAAAGAGTTAAACTTAACCTCAACTAAAACGTGAAAACCTTTGATTAAAATGACTTTTTTACTTTTATTTGGTTAAATATTCAAAATTTAGTATTGATTATTATTAATTTTTCTTCAAATGTAAGTATTTTGTACATTATTCCTAAACAATTACATTACAAAATGTCATATGTGAATTTTATAACGACTCATGATTCAGACTTTCCAAAAATGTATTTCTTTTTTATTTAAAGATACAATCTGTCGAAAAAAACACAAAATAATAATTCCATATTCTAAATTTTTTGCAAATGTCTTTTAATAATACAGTAGGATTTGTTTTATATATTTTTTAGTTGTATTTTTGTAACTTTCAATTGCATTTAATAATTTTTTCTCCATTTTTTCGCGTTTTCTGGTTGATATCCTATTTGTTATAAAAAATATAATCAAATAAATAGACAAGAATATTATTTATAATTCTTATATTAATTGGAAACAATATAATACTTGTATATTACTGTGTAAATGTTCTGTTTTTATCAAAAGAAAAATTAAACAATTAAATTTGACGCAAAAAATATGTTGTCAAATTATTGAAGATTTTATTAAGCCGAGGTCAAAATTTTGAAGACCATTTCAAGAAACACATTTAACTTTCAAACCTAGATTAAAATTAATCTAGAGTTTGAGAATTTTGATTTAACTTCTCATGAAACTAGGAATTATTGTTTTATAACTTGATTCCTTTAAATAATTGTGTTTTCTAATCATTTTTTAACGTTTTTAATCTGTACATGATTCGTAAAGCCATAATAGTCAACTTTTAGTAGATATGTGTTCAATTTAGTAAATTTAGTTTTAGTAATTTTGTATGTTAGGTTTAATATGTATAAGTATCTTGTTTTGTATCGACCATTCATTTGGTAAAGCCTAATAAACCAACAAACCTTATTTTGTCTTTGTAATATACATTTGTATATGTTTTTGTTAAAATATTTTTACTTTTCAGCAAAAAATTTACAAGATTTAAACATTCAGGTAAGTTTATTATTTGTTTTTTCAGACGACCACATATGAAAGTAGCCATATTTACACTGTAATTAACACCAGAAAATGTAATATAGCACACGGCGTGTGTTATAATAACACACTAGTGTGTTATATAACCGGATATGACGATTAGTGGTCAATAGATGGAACTTTGATAATGAAATGTAACAAAATTAATGAAAATTTGCTAAAAAATACGATTTTAAAATTGGTAGTGAATTAATAACAAAAATAAAGAGTCAAAATGTACTGATAGTTTTATTAATTGTTCAAATAATACGTACTAGACTTCCAAATCAGTTTCCGGTTAACTAGTGATACTTAACCTCAAACCCAAACGTCAATGCTTTCGTGAGTTGTGTTTGACATTGACACTTTTGTATAAACCCTGTTTTTATTATAATATTTTGTGGTCGTCTGACAAATAGTGTACATAACTCGCTTGAAAGTGCAGAGCAACGCTCGTGTATTAAATCACTCAATCTCTACACTCGCTTGCTATTTACCACTTTCCACGCTTGTTATGTAAATAACTATTACTTTTCAGTAACAAATTTACAAGATTTAAACATTCAGGTAAGTTTATTGTTTGTTTTTATAAGTTAAAAAGATTTCAACAAAATTTAAATATCCATTTTATTATTGTGACAATTCACATTAAATATATAAGCGTAAAAAACTACCAAATCATAATAGTTATTTACATTGCAAGACCGTTATACAGAAATTTCCAGGTTTGCACAGAAAGGTAACGGGCGAGCCTGTTATCTGTGTGAGACTGTAAACTTCAGCTAACGGTAGAGCATTGTACAATGTTTTATGGGCATTTGCATCGCAATATATTTGTGTTTAATAAAATTAATTGCATTTGTGCAACGTCAATGTCAATATCAAAGGATGTCAGACGTTTCAAATAAGATACGTTGTCATGGCATATCCATGTCAACAGCCCGTTATAATTTTTACACGGTCTAGCCCGAAAAACGTCTTGTAACCCCTAGAAACAGAGCTAAATAAACAGTTCTTTATTGTTCAAATGCCCATAAAAATTAAAAACATAACAACACATTTACTGATTTTATTCTTTCAGACAAAAACTACGCCTATATTTATGTTCTGTTGCAACAAACTCGTAATGGGTGTTGCCTAAAATCAATCCTTAAATAATCGCGAATTACAACATGGGGTGTTTACGCAACAAAAGCTTTTAAATTTTGAAAGGGTTGATTTTAAGCGAAAACTTTATAAGGGTTTATTATAGAGGACATAAATACGTGTAAGTTTTATTTGAAACATTTTTGTCCCAGATTTTTTCTTTACGAAATATTGGTTAAGTAATAAAAACACAGTTGAATATACAACACACATTCTTTATAAGTAAAGCGTAATGCCTATAAAGCAGTAATAATAAATACTAGTTTTTATTGTTGCATTTTAAATGTCCATATGTTTGCTACAATAATATTTAAATATTTATAATCTACAGCTGCAATTGAATTCATAAAAAATATTGTTCTCAACACATTTTTATTGCAATTCAAATTTTGATAAATTTAGTAACTATTTATGTTATTATTTTGACTATTTAGGACGACTTGTCAATTTAACAAGTCAATTTCTTTATCAGTTTTTGTCTGTACGAAAATGTATTGAAGAATATAAATATTACAGCATATCATGGCATTTTTAGGTACAGGTAACAAAAATAATAACTATGTTTATTGAATACATGTTTATTGATATTAATTTTTTGATTCCGCCGTCAAAAAAGTTATAGTACCAAATTAAACTTTTCCTAAATGATTATATACTTTTTAATATTGTTAATATCATTTAAATATGTCAAATTATTATTCTAGATTAAAGTATAACACATATTTTAAACTATAGCGTATAATTATACATATTCTATTGAGTGTAATAAACAATAATAAATATAAATATCAGGTGTGAAGGTCACAGGTAGTGGGGATAAGATGGCCGACACAAAACAACAACAAAAGTGACATTTCGTGGTTAACTGCAATAAACAACAACAAAACAACATTAATATTACATGTGTAGTGCTTTAAAACAATAAGTGCGTATTTAAAACCAGTTTTTTGTGGGTGGACACAAATAAAACCGGTTTGCAGTCAACAAAACTGGTTCTAAAACTCGTCAAACTGGTTTTGGAGCCAACACAGCCACAAGAACCGGTTTACAGACAATGTTTGGCTTCTAAATGGAGCTCCAGGTAATAACTCAAGTAGATTTAGTGATAATTGCAGTGGCAGTATGTGTAGACGTTTAGAATAGAGCTGCAGCTTGTAGTGCTTGGTAAACAAACTGTGTTTGACAATAATAATAACAACAGAGGTGAATTTGTACTAAATATATTTATATTTCAATACTACAGAGTTTCTATAACGATTATAGTGTTTCCTTCTTGTCAATAATTGTCTGTTTTTAAATAAACACTAACAAATTATCGTGTAGTAAGTTCTGATTTGTTTAAACGCAGTACCCGATGTCTAGAAGTCAGTAGTTGTTACAAACGTGTGAATTAAGTAAGAACCTTCGTTCAGGACTAAGTTTAGGCCCTGGATTTGAAATCCCAGGGGTTGATTTAGGGGTGGACTCTCATGCAACCCTTATTTCAAGATAGTTTGTTGCCGATTTGGTTCAAGCTTGGTAGACGCCAGAGACGTAGAGTTAGTGTCTGACTAAGTTGAGCCTCTAGGGGTTGATTTGAAGGGAAGAAATAAATTTTAAATTGGGATTTTGGATCTTGGGAAGGGTTGACTTTAGAGAAGAATTTTCTGAAGGTTTTTTGTTCGGATACAACACTAAGGAAGACTTTTAGTAACAATACATTTAAAATACAACAATAGCGCTTTTTTATAATTTATTTTATTCGCTAATATGATTAGTTATATACAGGCTGTTAATACTAAGTTGTAACACCTGAAAACGACATTGAAACAAGCAACTTTTCTTACTTCAAATTTTTGATTTGGAGCCCCAATAGTTATTGGCGTTCTGTTGTTTTTCGGAAAATCGTCATTACTCCCTTATTTTAAAGAATATTTAAAAAATACAAAAACTTTCAGCATTTGCTTTCGGTTCTCTAAAAAATTTGTATTTAGAATTTTGTAGGTCAAAATTTCAAAACCAGGTATTTTGAAAACCAGTCGATCGATTTTTGAAAATAAAACATTTATAAAATCTTTAAACTATCTATTCACGTTTGTCTGAAACATCTGTCTAAACGAAGTTTTTATTCAAATTGAATTGCAAAATACATTTTTACAAACTGCAACAATTTTTTGATAATTATGCATTTTTGTATACAAATTATGCAAATAACTTTAGAAGATAAAGTAGTAAATAATTTCTATTTATAAATAAAGACATATCTAAAGAACAAGATCAAAAAGTATTTAAATTTGAATGTATTTTTTAGCGAAAAGTATGTTGTATGTATCCTATTATTTCAACCCTCTCTATTATAGGAAAAATAGTAAAAAAATCCCAAAGCCGTAGTTTTCGACTGATACACTTTTTAAGAGAGACAAATTTTTGTTAAATCTTGAAAAATTGTTATGTAATTTTAAGCGGTCTATGTTATGTAATTTTAAGGGATGTACCTATTTCAAATTGTCAGTTTATTTAAAATGTGAATGCATGTGCCATCTATTAAGCATTCTAGTAACTACTGTACTGGCCAGCTGAGTATTCACATATTTTAAATGCAATTTTCAAGTAGACGACTTGTCTGTTCCAATGATTTCGTTTTCGAAGCAAAGTTTCTATTTAATGCGAAAAGTGAATGCATGTGCCATCTATTGAGAAGTCTAGTAACTACTGTACTGGCCAGTTGAGTATTCACATATTTTAAATGCAATTTTTAAGTAGATGACTTTTCTATTTCATTTTGTTTTACATAATGTTTAACTTGTATTTTTGATTTACAGGATCTTCAACTGATGACTTTGATTTCTTGGCTGACAAGGTAATTAAAACAGAAACATAATTAATATTTATTTCATATTTATTGTAATAATTATTAAAAAAAAAACAATCTTTTAATTTCTTCAACATCACTAGACATATTTATTTATGGACTCTTTATTTCAAAATCGATTGCTTTGAATTTTTTTGTGGGTCTCTAAAAAGACATTTCTTAAGACAGTCAAAATGTCTTAAAATCTTAAATAAATGGCCCTCTATATTTTCATGAAAAGTATGTTATCCGATTATTTCAACCCTCTACATTACGAGAAAAATAGTGAAAAAATTCCCAGAGCCGTAGTTATTGAGTTAGACAGTTTTTAAGACAGTCAAATTTTCATAAAATCAACAAATATTTATCTCCTATATGTTAAATTTTGTACTTTGTTTAATATTTATTTCAAATTCCAATTTCTGACTTATGTACTGACCAACTAAATTATCAGCTCTAAAACAAGTAGGTAGTACTTGTCTGAACAACACGAATTCATATTTCACTCGGTTTTCAATTTAACTCAAAAACTGAACGCATATGCCATCTATCTACAACTCCTGGAACTACTCACTTGCTCAAGCAAATATTCAACTGTAAATAATCATGGCATTACTTGTCTGAACAACACGATATGAAATTTTCCTCTAAATGCGATTTAGCTTGAAAACTGAACGCATATGCCATCTATTGACAACTCTTGGGACTATGTACTTATCAACTAAAATCAAAATCGAATGTTAAATATTATTATTATATTACCTTCCGTATAGTTTTAGTCAAGCTTGTTTCAAGACAGTTACGAGCTAGATGGGTGACCGTGTCTCAGAGATAACTTTACTTGTATTTCATGTTAGTTGCAATTAGATTATAAAGTATTTGTTATAGTTATTAGCTACGTTTTTTAAACTACATTTCGGGTAGTAAATAATTAACTAGTCAAGCTTGTAAAACGGCAGCTTCTTGCAAGATGGGTGACCACGTTTTAGAGATAATTTCACTTCTTTTATTCTTTCGACGAGAGCATTTCTGTATCTGATAAATTTAGAACCTCTAGAGGTTGATAATAGGGTAGTTATTAAATGTTGATAATTTAAGTGGTGGATTACGTAAGACCTGTGGGTCATATCGAAGTTTGGGCGTCAGGTTCGGAATCTACGCCGTCGAGTTAGTGGGCAACATGTATGAATCACCCCTTAATATAAGCACCCCTATACATGTTATGTGCTTACATTTCAGCTACTGAAAAATCCAACAATTCGTATACGTGTGAAATAATTTTTTTGTAGCTGATTTGATTCAAATATACGTATACGTAAAATAGACACATAGGGCTAGATTCTGGCCAAATTTGGGCACTTAAGGGTTGATATTAAGGGAGGAAATGAATTTTCAAATAAAATCGCTATTTTAGAAACTTCTAACTTTAAAGAAAAACTTTATTAAGCTTTTTTGATGAGAATAGGTTTCTAAACAACTTTTATTTGAAAAATTTTCTTCTACGACTTTTCATTTTCGAGAAAAAATTTTAACCCCTAAAGGGTGCTCTAGATTTTTCATAATTTTTTTATAAATATACCTTAGTATATACAACTTATCTACAAAGTTTCTTTATTTTCCTTTCATGTGTGTGGAAAATAGAATAGTTTTTTTGAAAAATCTTCAAGTAAACTACATTTTGTAGCCATTCCTAATTTTTGGTAATTTTTTTAAAGGTGTCCCTTAGTATGTACTACTCAGATACAGAGTTTTAATTTTTTTCCTTAATGGGTGTGGAAAATAGAACATTTTTTTTGAGAATTCTTCAAGTAAAATAAATGTTGTAGCCACTCCTTATATTTAGTAATTTTTTTGTAGATGCCCCTTGATATCAGCTACTCAGATACAAAGTTTCAATTTTTTCCCTTAATGGGTGTGGAAAATAGAACAATATGATTGAGAATTCTTCAGGTAAACTACATGTTGTAGCCACCTCTAATTTTTGGTATTTTTTTCATAGATACCCCTTAATATCTACTACTCAGATACAAAGTTTCAATTATTTCCCTTAACGGGTGTGGAAAATAGAACATTTTTTTTGAGAATTCTTTAAGCAAACTACATGTTGTAGCCATCTCTAATATTTGGTAATTTTTTTATAGATGCCTCTTAATATCTATTACTCAGATACAAAGTTTAAATTTTTTTCCTTCATGGGTGTGGAAAATAAAACATTTTTTTTGGGAATTCTTTAAGTAAATTACATGTTGTAGCCACCTGTAATATTTGGTAATTTTTTCATAAATGCCCTTTAGAATATACAACTCAGATACAAAGTTAATAATTTTTCACTTGATGGGTATGGGAAATAGAACCATTTTTCTAAAAAATCTTCAAGTAAACTACATCTTGCAGCCACTCTTAAATTTTGGTAATTATTTTGTAGATGCCCTTTAGTATCAAAAACTCAGATGCAAAGTTTCAAATTTTTCCTTTCATACGTTTGGGAGATACAATTAATTTTTTGAAAGCTGGGCTGTGTTCTAATCAAGTGTTTAGTGTATTCAAGTGCCGTCCAAACGAAGCATTAACTCTAGGTAGCATTGTGGAAAACAGCTTCCAGTAGCCATCTGTTGACAGCGACACGAACTAACTAAATTATGCCATCTGTGGCAAAGTGCTCGAACTATTGAATTTACATATGTCGGTAATAAAGGTGACAGCATTTTGGAGTTGCCTTTTATAAAAATATTTACTATTATTAACTAATTTAGAGTACTTTCGAGCACAAGGCATACTTTTACATTTAATTTTATGTATTTTGTGCAAATATGAGTATTTTTAATGCAATAATAAAGAATAAGGGGTTTTAATTAGAGGAATTATTTAACAATAAATATAATTACGTAAGAACTACAGGTTGTAGAGAAATTTGATCACCAGATTCGGAATCTACGAGATCGAAATACGGGTATACAACCAAAAAAAAATCACCCTTTAATATGAACACCCCTACACAAATGTAACTTCTAGACATAACGTTATACATTCCAAGATATTGTTAGGTCTCTCTTATTTCATAAACCCAATAATGATTATATAAGTACTACTTACTGCGCAGATTCCAAATTTTCAAACAGAATTTAAATATCTTTTCTCGTTCTTGAGATATGGACACCAAAAGTTGAAAAGATTATTTGACAAAATGTCTCAACTTTCTGTTGGATTCCCTCTGTAGTTTTTTGTTTATAATTTTTGAAGGAGTAAAGATATCGAACTGAGATTTAAAAATTTGGAATCTATATTGAATTGTGAATAAAATACAACCAGAAAATATTACATTAGATATGAATTACATTAAAGGGGAAGCTGTAAAAATGCATGTAACATATGTATCAAATATTCAAAATATCATTTTCCATTTTGTACTCCTTGTGGCTATCCATAGTTTTTGGTATTTTTTTATATATGTCCCTTAGTACCATCTACTCAGGTACAGAGTTTAATTTTTTTCCCTTAATGGGTGTGGAAAATAGAACTGTTTTTCTGAAAAATTTTCAAGTAAACTACGTGTTGTACCTACCCCTAATTTTTGGTAATTTTTTTTATAAATGCCCCTTAGTATCTACTACTCAAATACAAAGTTTTAGTTTTTTCCTTAAATGGGTACGGGAATTAGAGTAGTTTTTCTGAAAAATCTTCAAGTAAACTACATCTAGTAGCCACCCCTAAATTTTGGTAATTTTTTTGTAGATGCCCCTTGGTATCTACAACCCAGTTGCAAAGTATTAATTTTTTTCCTAAATGGGTGTAGGAATTACAGTAATTTTTCTGAAAAATCTTTAAGTAAACTACATGTTGTAGCCACCCCTAAATTTTGGTAATTTTTTTATAGATGCCCCTTAGTAACTACAACTCAGATACAAAGTTTTAATTTTTACCTGTTATTAATTTGGTAGATATAATTAAATTTCTAAAATTTGGGCTGTGTTGTAATCAAGTGTTTAGAGTGTTAAAGTGATGTCGGAACGAAGCACTAGCACTAGGTAGAGTTTGGAAAACAGCTTAAGTGTGCTGCCATCTGTGGCAAAGTGCTTCAACTAATAATTTACATGTATCGGTAATTTAGATGACTGCATTTTGGTGTTATTGTTTATAAAAATATTTATTATTATTAACGTATTTAGAGTATTTTCGAATATAAGACATACTTCTGCATTTAATTTTATGTATTCTGTGCAAATAGGAATAGTTGTAATGTATAATAAGTAAGTAAACATTGATTTTTTTTTACAGGTTATTGGTGGAACTGACATCTTCTGACTACCCAACAAGAGAAAATCTGGTTTTCATACCAGACCATCTCCAGGCAAAAAATTCACATGGTTTATATTATATACAACGAGGAATTTGAATCTGGCCACGAAATGAAGATATTTGTAACCGTTGAGGAGTTACGAGCCAGGGAAAGTGAAGTAACATTTCCAGACAATGTTCAGAGGTAAATAGGTACGTATATTTATAACTGTGCACGTTGTAAACGTGTGTATTGTGGCAGACAGCTGTCCGGAGCTGGTGCGGAGGGACAGACACGCCGGACACCTGGGGAACGTGTCCAGCGAGCCTCCAGGTCCGGACTTCAGTTCCGGGCTGATAAATTCACCACCGCTGCGAATTCTGCACCAATTCTTCTAGTTTCTAACGCTGTGGGAAATTCTACTTTGATATTTGTAAAACAGTTTGAAAATAAATGTTGTATTTTGTCAGTATTAAGACATAAAAATGTGCCAAGTGTTGTAGCGACATTTTTGTAATTTTCATTTTGGGTTGCCACTCCTACACGGTTAAAGATAATGCCTTTCTGTTTCAATATTTGAACTCTACATAAAATTTGGCATAAGATACATTATAATTATATTTTCTCCGATGAGTGGTTTAATTTTTATAAGAAATCAAAAAGAATGTCATTTTTGTAATGGGTTCAAATTTTACATTTTGGCTTGCCATTCCTACACGGTTAAAGATAATGCCTTTCTGTTTCAAAATTTGAACTCTACATAAAATTTGGCATAAGATACATTATAATTATGTTTTCTCCGATGAGTGGTTTAATTTTTATAAGAAATCAAAAAAATGTCATTTTTGTAATGGGTTCAAATTTTACATTTTGGCTTGCCACTCCTACACGGTTAAAGATAATGCCTTTCTGTTTCAAAATTTGAACTCTACATAAAATTTGGCATAAGATACATTATAATTTTATTTTTTCCGATGAGTGGTTTAATTTTTATAAGAAATCAAAAAAAATGTCATTTTTGTAATGGGTTCAAATTTTACATTTTGGCTTGCCACTCCTACACGTTTAAAGATAATGCCTTTCTGTTTCAAAATTTGAACTCTACATAAAATTTGGCATAAGATACATTATAACTTTATTTTTTCCGATGAGTGGTTTAATTTTTAAAAGAAATAAAAAAAAATGTCATTTTTGTAATGGGTTCAAATTTTACATTTTGGCTTGCCACTCCTACACGGTTAAAGATAATGCCATTCCGTTTCAAAATTTGAACTCTACATGAAATTTGGCATAAGACATATTGTAATTTTATTTTTTCCGATGAGTGGTTTAATTTTTATAAGAAATCAAAAAAAATGTCATTTTTGTAATGGGTTCAAATTTTACATTTTGGCTTACCACTCTTACACGGTTAAAGATAATGCCTTTCTGTTTCAAAATTTGAACTCTACATGAAATTTGGCATGAGATACATTATAATTTTATTTTTTCCGATGAGTGGTTTAATTTTTATAAGAAATAAAAAAAATGTCATTTCTGTAATGGGTTCAAATTTTACATTTTGGCTTGCCACTCTTACACGGTTAAAGATAATGCCTTTCTGTTTCAAAATTTGAACTTTACAGAAAATTTGGCATAAGATACATTATAATTATATTTTTTCCGATGAGTGGTTTAATTTTTATAAGAAATCAAAAATAATGTCATTTCTGTAATGGGTTCAAATTTTACATTTTGGCTTGCCACTCTTACATGGTTAAAGATAATGCCTTTCTGTTTCAAAATTTTAACTCTACATGAAATTTGGCATGAGATACATTATAATTTTATTTTTTCCGATGAGTGGTTTAATTTTTATAAGCAATTAAAAAATATCATATAAGAAATAACCTCCTATATTTATGTATTGGTGACACAAGGTCGTGTTGGGTGTTGCCTAAAATTTAATTCGAGGGGAAACGTGAATTACCCCTAAACTAGGGGTTGGCGCACAAAACGGACATCAGATTCGTTAGTTTCACGGTTGACTCTGTAGGATAGCATACTTTTTTACCCTAATTTCACTAATTAGTTGCATCTTCAAAAACCCTGGAGCCCATGGTTTTGAAACTCCAAAAAATTTTTTGTCTCCGATTTCGATGAAACTTTGCATACATGCAGTAGGGACCTAAACTTAGTGCGGAATATAACTTGAGCCCTTAAGGGTTGATGGTAAGGGAGTTATTGAACTTCAATGTGGGATTTTGGAAAGGGTGTAAATATTAATTTTAGAGAAAAACTTTATTAGGATTTTTTGTTCAGAATAAAATTCTAAGCAACTTTTATTTGAAAAATTTTCTTGTCCGATTTTTCCTCTAGAAGAAAATGAACCCTTAAGAGTACATGTAGTATATACAATATTGTTATTAAGAAATTAGGGTTGAAAGAGACAATTACAACAATAGGGCATGTTCCTAGCAACAATATTATTATAATAGAACAATTTTTAATTGTTTAATAACAATTATTTGTTGTGATGTAATATCAACACTTATTTATTTATTGTTGTATGTTAAAAATATCTAGTAATTATTATATTTCTGTTTGTTTACAGGGTGAATGACCTACACCTTATCTCTGGATGCGGCAGTTGCAGTTCAAAGGGCTACAATTGTTAATAATTAATAAATAACATGTATTTATTTATTGTATTGTAATATTAATATATTTATATGTATCTATTGTTATATAATAAACGAATGATCAATTTATATCTTATCTATCATTACTCTACCCTTTCAACAATATCCCAACCCTCTTTTGCAGCTCATCCCTTATTTAAGGGTAGTTACGTAACGAAGGGTCGTATACGTTATATAAATGAATGCGGTAATAAATAACTATATTTTAAACTATTTTTATTAAAAAAAAATTTATTTAGCTTTGCGAGGTCATTGACCTTTGCTGTACAATTTAGACCCCCGCTGAGATCGTGTTTTCACGTTTTCAAGAAAATCGGATTTGGTATCCGGGTCACATGAATCCTAGGAGCACTTTTTTTCTTTGTTTTGTATTTAACTCCAGAAATAAATTGTTAAAAAAAATTATTTATATAGAAAAGGGTAGAATTAAGGGTGCTGAAGCGAATAAAACAATAAAATTAAACTTTCCTCAACTTTTTGGAAAATTACAAGAGTAGAGCTCCTACTGTTTCGTGTTATCCGGATACCAACCTGTCAAGTACCTTTTGAAACTTCGATCAAATCAGCCGATGGTCACCCATCCTAACTTACTGCACTCGTTGCTTGACTGATATTTTTGAATTCATTTTTAAGCCTTAAATAAATTGCTAGAGGGTTGAAAATTGCTTATCGGGGTAAGTTCAACCCCCTCTTTCGATTGGCGTTTACAGAATTGCTCTACAACTTCTAGTTCACAAGATATTCACCCCTAAATTTTCAGAAAGGGCGCTATATAACTCGGGAACTAGAAGCTGTAGAGCAATTCTGTGAGCGCCAATCGAAAGAGGGTGTTGAACTTACCCCGATACGCAATTTTCAACCCTCTAGCAATTTATTTAAGGCTTAAAAATGAATTCAAAAATATCAGTCAAGCAACGAGTGCAGTAAGTTAGGATGGGTGACCATCGGCTGATTTTATCGAAGTTTCAAAAGGTACTTGACAGGTTGGTATCCGGATAACACGAAACAGTAGGAGCTCTACTCTTGTAATTTTCCAAAAAGTTGAGGAAAGTTTAATTTTATTGTTTTATTCGCTTCAGCACCCTTAGTTCTACCCTTTGCTATATAAATTAATTTTTTTAACAATTTATTTCTGGAGTTATAAGCAAAACAAAGAAAATAATTTTGTTTTTTACCCTTATTTTAATAATGTATTATGTAATATGTATAAAAATATATACCTACCATTTCTTACTATATGTAGCAACCCTGGAATGTAAAAAATAAATGTCTTAAATAAAGAAATATATAAATTTAACAATTCTTTTATTAAAAAATATAAATAAATACATTTTATATTATTTTAACAACAAATTTGAAATACAGAAGACAATAAATTATTATTTACAACAAATACAAGGTAAGAAATATATACACATAATAATTTGATAGTTGTTTTTCTTTCTGCCCTTCTGGAATTGCAGCTACCGCATCCAGGGATGAAGTGCCAGTTATCCGCCCTCTAAATAAACAGAAAAATAACAATTAATATGTAAATAACACATAGAATAAGTACATTAACTCAAACAAGTACAGCACAAGATACACACAAGTTAACATATGTGTAGGGGTGTTCCTATTAAGGGGGTAATTTTTTGGTTGTATACCCCTAATTCGACCTCGTAGATTCCGAATCTGGTGTCCAAATTTCTCTACGACTTATAGTTCTTGCGTAATCCGCTAATTAAATCTTTATTTCTAAATAACTCCCCTAATTACAACCCCTGGGCGGATTTGACTTCAGATGTTGTTAGCCCCATGTGCCTAGTACGTGTATACCAAATTTGAGCCGGATCGGTGACAAAAAGTGTTTTTGGAGTTTCAAAACCATGGGTTCATTTTCTTCTAGAGGAAAAATCGGACAAGAAAATTTTTCAAATAAAAGTTGCTTAGAATTTTATTCTGAACAAAAAATCCTAATAAAGTTTTTCTCTAAAATTAATATTTACACCCTTTCCAAAATCCCACATTGAAGTTCAATAACTCCCTTACCATCAACCCTTAAGGGCTCAAGTTATATTCCGCACTAAGTTTAGGTCCCTACTGCATGTATGCAAAGTTTCATAGAAATCGGAGACAAAAAATTTTTTGGAGTTTCAAAACCATGGGCTATAGTCCAGGGTTTTTTACGATGCAACTAATTAGTGAAATTAGGGAAAAAAAGTATGCTATCCTACAGAGTCAACCGTGAAACTAACGAATCTGATGTCCGTTTTGTGCGCCAACCCCTAGTTTAGGGGTAATTCACGTTTCCCCTCGAATTAAATTTTAGGCAACACCCAACACGACCTTGTGTCACCAATACATAAATATAGGAGGTTATTTCTTATATGATATTTTTTGATTCCTTATAAAAATTGAACCACTCATCAGAAAAAATAAAAGTATGGTGTATCTTACGCCAAAATTTATGTAGAGTTCAAATTTGTAAACAGATAGGCATTATCTTTAACCGTGTAGGAGTGGCAAGCCAAAATGTAAAATTTGAACCCATTACAAAAATGACATTCTATTTGATTTCTTATAAAAATTAAACCACTCATCGGAAAAAATAAAACTATAATGTATCTTATGCCAAATTTTATGTAGAGTTCAAATTTTGAAACAGAAAGGCATTATCTTAAACCGTGTAGGAGTGGCAAGCCAAAATGTAAAATTTGAACCCAATGTAAAAATGACAATTTTTTTTGATTTCTTATAAAAATTAAACCACTCAACGGAAAAAATAAAACTATAATGTATCTTAGGCCAAATTTCATGTAGAGTTCAAATTTTGAAACAGAAAGGCATTATCTTTAACCGTGTAGGAGTGGCAAGCCAAAATGTAAAATTTGAACCCATTACAAAAATGACATTTTTTTGATTTCTTATAAAAATTAAACCACTCATCGCAAAAAATAAAATTGTAATGTATCTTATGCCAAATTTTATGTAGAGTTCAAATTTTGAAACAGAAAGGCATTATCTTTATTCGTGTAGGAGTGGCAAATCAAAAGGTAAATTACAAAAATGAGACTGTCGCTACAACACTTGGCACATTTTTATGTCTTGATACTGACAAAATACAACATTTATTTTCAATCTGTTTTACAAATATCAAAGTAGAATTTTCCACAGCGTTGGAATCTGGAAGAATTGGTGCAGAATTCGCAGCAGTGGTGGATTTATCAGCCCGAAACTGAAGTCCGGACCTGGAGGCTCGCTGGACACGTTCCCCAGGTGTCCGGCGTGTCTGTCCCTCCGCACCAGCTCCGGACAGCTGTCTGCCACAATACAAACGCTTACAACGTGCACAGTTATAAATATATGTACCTATTTACCTTTAAACATCGTCTGGAAGTGTTACTTCACTTTCCCTGGCTCGTAACTCTTCAACGGTTACAAATATCTTCAAATTCGGATTCCTCGTGGTTATTAATATAAATCATGTGATTTTCTTGCCTGGAGATAGTCTGGTATGAGAACCAGAAAGGATTTTCTCTTGTTGGGTAGTCAGCTGTCTGTTTCCCCAATCCGTAACTAACCTAAAAAATAAAATCAATGTTTACTTCTTTATTACTCCATTAAAAATATTCATATTTGCACAGAATACATAAAATTGAATACAGAAGTATATATTGTACTCAAAAATACTATAAATTAGTTAATAATAAATATTTTTATAAAAGGCAGCTCCAAAATGCTGTCACCTTTATTACCGACATATGAAAATATCATTAGTTCGAGCACTTTGCCACAGATGGCAGAAATTAGTTGGTTCATGCCATTGGCAACAGATGGCTACCGGAAGCTGTTTTCCACAATACTACCTAGAATTAATGCTTCGTTCGGACATCGCTTGAATACACTAAACACTTGATAAGAACACAGCCCAGTTTTCAGAAAATGAATTGTATCTCCCAAATGCATGGAAGGAAAAAGTTAAAACTTTATATCTGAGGTTCTGATACTAAGGGGCACCTATAAAAAAATTACCAAAATTTAAAAGTGGGCACAAGATGTAGTTTACATAAAGATTTTTCAAAAAAATAATTCTATTTCCCATACCCATCAAGTAAAATTTTTTTAACTTTGTATGTGAGTTGTATATTCTAAAGGGCATTTATAAAAAAATTACTAAATATTAGAGGTGGCTACAACATGTAGTTTACTTGAAGAATTCTCAAAAAAAATGTTTTATTTTCCATACCCCTTAAAGGAAAAAAATTAAACTTTGTATCTAAGTAGTAGATACTAAGGAGCATATACAAAATAATTACCAAATATTAGGGGTGGCTACAACATGTAGTTTACTTGAAGAATTCTCAAAAAAATTGTTCTATTTTTCACACCAATTAAGGGAAAAAATTTAAACTTTGTATTTGAGTAGAAGATATTAAGGGGCGTCTATAAAAAAAATATTAAAATTTAGAGGTAGCTACAAGATGTAGTTTACATGAAGATTTTTCAAAAAAATTATTCTATTTTCCACATCCGTCAAAGGAAAAAAATTAAACTTTGTATATAAGTTGCATATACTAATGTGTATTTATAAAAAAATTATTAAAAATCTAGAGCACCCTTTAGAGGTTGAAAATATTTCTCGAAAATGAAAAGTCGTAGGAGAAAATTTTTCAAATAAAAATTTTTTAGAAACCTATTCTCATCAAAAAAATCTAATAAAGTTTTTTTCTAAAGTTAATAGTTTTCAAAATAGCAATTTTATTTGAAAATTCATTTCCTCCCTTAATATCAACCCTTAGGTGCCCAAATTTTGTCAGAGTTTAGCCCTATGTGTCTATTTTACGTACATGAAATTTAAATCAAATCGGCTACAAAAAATTCTTTCACACGTATAGGAATTATTGGATTTTTCAGTAGCCGAAATGTACGCACATAACATGTATAAAGGTGCTTATATTAAGGGGTGATTCATACATGTTACCCACTAACTCGACGTCGTAGATTCCAAATCTGACGCCCAAACTTCGATACGAACCACAGGTCTTACGTAATCCACCACTTAAATTATCAACATTTAATAACTACCCTATTATCAACCTCTAGAGGTTCTAATTTTATCAGATACAGAAATGCTCTCGTCAAAAGAATAAAAGTAGTGAAATTATCTCTAAAACGTGGTCACCCATCTTGCAAGAAACTGCCCTTTTACAAGCTTGACTAGTTAATTATTTACTGCCCGAAATGTAGTTTAAAAAACGTACCTAATAACTATAACAAATACTGTATAATCTAATTGCAATCTACATGAAATACAAGTAAAGTTATTTCTGAAACGTGGTCACCCATCTAACTCGTAACTGTCTTGAAACAAGCTTGACTAAAACTATATGGAAGGTAATATAATAATAATATTTCACATTCGATTTTGATTTTAGTTGAAAAGTAGATAGTTCCAAGAGGTGTTAATAGATGGCGTATGCGTTCAGTTTTCAAACTAAATCGCATTTAGAGGAAAATTTCATACCGTGTTGTTCAGACAAGTAATGCCATGATTATTTACAGTTGAATATTTAATTGAGCAAGTGAGTAGTTCCAGGAGTTGTCGACAGATGGCATAGGCGTTCAGTTTTTGAGTTAAATTTAAAACCGAGTGAAATATAATTCGTGTGGTTCAGACAAGTACTGCATATTTATTTTAAAGCTGATAATTTAGTTGGTCAGTACATGAGTTAGAAATTGAAATTTGAAATAAATATTAAACAAATTATAAAATTTAACATATAGGAGATAAATATTTGTTGATTTTATGAAAATCTGATTGTCTTAAAAAGTGTCTAACTCAAAAACTACGGCTCTGGGAATTTTTTCACTATTTTTCCCGTAATGTAGAGGGTTGAAATAATAGTATAACATACTTTTCGTTAAAAAATAGAGGGAGATTTTAAGACATTTTGACTGTCTTTTAAGAAGTGTCTTTTTAAAGACCCACAAAAAATTTCAAAGCAATCGATTTTGAAATAAAGAGTCAATAAATACACAAGTCTAGCGATGTTGAAGAAATTAAAAGATTGTTTTTTTTAATAATTATTACAACAAATATGAAATAAATATTAATTATGTTTCTGTTTTAATTTCCTGGTCAGCCAAGAAATCAAAGTCATCAGTTGAAGATCCTGTGAATCAAAAATACAAGTTAAACACAATGTATAACAAAATGGAACAGAAAAGTCGTCTACTTAAAAATTGCATGTAAACTATATGAATACTCAGCAGGCCAGTACAGTAGTTACTGGAATGCTTAATAGATGGCATATGCATTCACATTTTAAAATAAACTGACAATTTGAAATAGGTACATCCCTTAAAATTACATAACATATACCCCTTAAAATTACATAACAAATTTTCAAGATTTAACAAAAATTTGTCTGTCTTAAAAAGTGTATCAGTCGAAAACTACAGCTCTGGGATTTTTTTACTATTTTTTCTGTAATAGAGAGGGTTGAAATAATAGGATAACATACTTTTCGCTAAAAAATACATTCAAATTTAAATACTTTTTAATCTTGTTCTTTAGATATGTCTTTATTTATAAAAAGAAATTATTTACTACTTTATCTTCAAAGGTATTTGTATAATTTGTATATAAAAATGCATAATTGTCAAAACATTGTTGCAGTTTGTAAAAATGTATCTTGCAATTCAATTTGAATAAAAACTTCGTTTAGACAAATGATTCAGACAAATGTTAATAGTTTGAAGATTTTATAAATGTTTTATTTTCAAAAATCGATCGACTGGTTTTCAGAATATCTGGTTTTGAAATTTTGACCTAAAAAATTCTAAATATAAATGTTTTAGAGAACCGAAAGCAAATGCTGAAAGTTTTTGCATTTTTTAAGTATTTCTTAAAATAAGGGAGTATTGACGATTTTTCGAAAAAAAAGAACGCCAATAACTATTGGGACTCCAAATCAAAAATTTGAACTAAGAAAATTTGCTCGTTTCAATGAGTTCTAACTTCCGTTTTCGGGTGTTACGATTTAGTATTAACACCCTGTATATAACTAATCATATTAGCGAATAACATAAAATATAAAAGCTTTATTGTTGTAATTTAAATGTATTGTTTGCTAGAAGTCTTCCTTAGAGTTGTATCTGAACAAAAAACCTTCAAAAAATTCTTCTTTAAAGTCAACCCTTCCCAAGATCCAAAATCCCAATTTAAAATTTATTTCTTCCCTTCAAATCGACCCCTAGGGGCTCAACTTAGTCAGACACTAACTCTACGTCTCTGGCGTCTACCAAGCTTGAACCAAATCGGCAACAAACTATCTTGAAATAAGGGTTGCATGAGAGTCTACCCCTTAAATCAACCCCTGGGATTTCAAATCCAGGGCCTAAACTTAGTCCTGAACGAAGGTTCTTACTTAATTCACACGTTTGTAACAACTACTGACTTCTAGACATCGGGTACTGCGTTTAAACAAATCAGAACTTACTACACAATAAGTTGTTAGTGTTTATTTAAATACAGACAATTATTGACAAGAGGGAAACACTATAACTGTTATAGAAACTCTGTAGTGTTGAAATATAAATATATTTAGTACAAATTCACCTCTGTTGTTATTATTATTGTCAAAACACAGTTTGTTTCCCAAGCACTACAAGCTGCAGCTCTATTCTAAACGTCTACATGTACTACCACTGCAATTATCACTAAATCTACTTGAGTTATTACCTGGAGCTCCATTTAGGAGCTAAACATTGTCTGTAAACCGGTTCTTGTAGGTGTGTTGGGTTCAAAACCAGTTTGACGAGTTGTAGAACCAGTTTTGTTGACTGCAAACCGGTTTTATTTGTGTCCACTCACAAAAAACTGGTTTTAAATACACACTTATTGTTTTAAAGCACTACACATGTAATATTAATGGTGTTTTGTTGTTGTTTATTGCAGTTAACCACGAAATGTCACTTTTGTTGTTGTTTTGTGTCGGCCATCTTATCCCCACTACCTGTGACCTTCACAGCTGATCTTTATATTTATTATTGCTTTTTATACTCAATAACATGTGTATAATTAAATTCTATAATTTAAAATAGTTGTTATACTTTAATCTAGAATAATAATTTGACTTATTTAAATGGGATTAACAATAGTTAAAACTACATTGTTGATTAAAACAACAAATATTCGATTGCAGCAAAAAATGTAGATTTTAATAAACAAAATGTTGATTAAAACGAGATAATTGTAGATTATAATAAATAAAACTATGTTTTTCCAAAAAATTGTTGATTACTGTATAGAAATTTATGATTTTAATGTAGAAATATTGTTTGCAATAACAAATATGTTGAATATAATATGATAATTGTTGATTGTAAGAAATAAAACGTTATTGTTACTAAAAACATGTTGATTATATAAAGAAAACAATGTTTTTAATTCAAAAAATATTGATTAAAACAACAAATATGTTGATTACAACAAGATAATTGTTGATTACTTCAAAGAAAGTGTTGATTTAATTCAAAAAATGTTGATTAAAGCAACAAACATGTTCTTTTAGAAGGAAAATATATTGATTACAACAAAAAAACTAATTTCTAGCATGAAAACCTTCATTACAACAAATATGTTGATTAAAACAAGATAATTGTTCATTACAATTAATAATCGGTATTTTTATCAAAAAATGATGATTTTAATTTAAAAAAAAACCAGTTGATTACGGCGACAAATATATTTTTTCAATGGAGAAATCTTGTTTACAACAAAAATAGTAATTTCTAGTAAGAAAATATTGATTACAAGTTAATTGTTGAGTGCAGCAAAAATTGTAGATTTTAATACACAAAATGTTCGTTACAACAACAAATAAGTTGATTAAAATAAGATAATTATTGATTACAATAAATAAAACGATGTTTTTACCAAAAATGTGTAGATTTCAAGATGAAACTGTAGATTGAAGTCAAGAGATATTTGATTATAGCAACAAATTAGGAATTTTCAATGGACAAATGTTGATTACAAAAAAATTATTTCTAGCTAAAAAATGTTGATTACGACAAGATAATTGTTGATTACAGTAAATAAACGATATTTTTTGCAAAAAAATGTTGATTACAACAAGATAATTGTTGATTACAGTAAATAAACGATATTTTTAGAAAAAAAAATGTTGATTACAGTTGATTACTAAAACAAATATGTTGATTTTAATAAAAAAATATTGATTATGGCTTAGAAAGTGTTGTCTTTATTATTGTAATCAACTAAAAAATGTTGTCAGTGTTGTTTGTCACAAAATTAATTTAAAATTATAACATTTCATGTACTTACCACAAATTCAAATACAAATACTGAAAAAAACACATATTTACATTTAAATTGCAAAGTAATTATTAAGTATTTCGTATTGATTTATTATTATTATTATTTATTTATTAGGAGGACAATTTCGTCAAAATACAAAACTAAAATTTAAACATTTAAATTACTACACAAGCTTTAAAGCCCATAAAGCTTCAAAGTTCTGTCCATGGAAGTGGAAGCGATGTATTGTGCGTGTTTTCCAAATCTGATGCCAGTAGCCGTGGCCGTGTGGTCATTAAACACTTTTAGTTCTTGCCACTGTTTGCATAAATATACCCTGAAAGAAAAACGACATTTGAAACAGTTGTTCACATTTAAAAAAGCAGTAACGAACCTAACATCAGTTCCACAGACAGCCAAATAAGTCCCGCTTTGATCAAAGCAGAGATCTCTAATCTGGTAGTTGCCCTCTTCATTTAACTGTAGTGTTTTGAAGTTTTTAAGTTTGCGCAAATCCCAAAGTTTCACGCATGAATCGTCGGCCGCTGTCGCTAAATAATAACCGTTTTCCGAGAACGAAATTGCTGTAATTGCTCCGGTATGTCCTGTAAAGAAATGTAGCAAAAGATTCGATATTGTCGGTTGATTATTCTTATTTAATTTATGTATAAAGCTTGTACTTCAATAAAACAGAATAAATATATAGAAAATAAGACTGTAATAAAAGAAAAACTGATTTTAATGAACAAAATGTTGATTTTAATAAAGAAAATCTTTAAGGAGCTCTATTTCAAAAACTACACATGATATTTAAATTTGAAATGTGTAGACTTTTTTGAACATAAGACATAAGTTTCAACATTCTACAAAAATAATTACAAGTTTGACATGAAAAAGTACAAAAAGTCAATTCATTGATTACTACAATTAAAATGTTGATTTTAATCTTGAAAAATAGTGATTAAGACAAAGAAAATAATGATTCTTAACAAGAACTGTTCATTATAACAACAAATATATTGATTGCAAGAAGAAAAGATTGATTTTAATCACGAAAGTATTGATTTTTAGAGTTAAAACATGAATTTCCTGGAGAAATCTAAATACTACAACTTTAAGGGGTCCTAAGTCAAAAACTACGCACAATATTTAAATTTTGATTAAAAATTTGAAATCTGCACACTTTTTAGACCATATGACTCAATTTTCAAACCTCCACACATAAAATTACAAGCTTGACACAAGAAAGTACAAAAAGTAAAAACTTTTTAAGAGAGCATCAAAGTAAACTACAACTTTAAGTGGCCCTAACTCAAAAACTACGCAAAATATTTAAATTCTGTTTAAAAATATGAAATCTGTAGACTTTATTTAATAATATGACACAATTCCCAAAGTTTTATAAAAATAATTAGAAGTACGCAATAAGAAAGTATAAAAAGTCAACTTTTTAAGGAAGTATCAAAATATACTAAAACTTTAAGGGACCCTAAGTCAAAAACTGCGTAAGATATTTAAATTCTGATTAAAAATATTAAATCTGCAGACTTCTTTTAACAATATAACACAATTTCCAAAGTTCTGCAAAAGAAATTACAAGCTTGACATAACAAAGTACAAAAAGTCAACTTTCTAAAGAAGTGTCAAAGTAAACTACAACTTTAAGGGGTCCTAAATCAAAAACTGCGTAAGATATTTAAATTCTGATTAAAAATCTGAAATCTGCACACTTTTTAGACCATAAGACTCAATTTTCAACACTCTACAAAAATAATTACAATCTTGACACAAGAAAGTACAAAAAGTGAATTCCTTGATTACTACAACTAAAATTGATTGAGACAAACTAAATAATGAATTTTACCAAGAAATGTATGTTTTAAACCACATAAACTTGACCATTCTGTACATTGAGTGGCAAGCATGCCGGGCTGGTGTACTCACCGGTGAAGTTGGCCACGTTCCGCTGCTCCTTGAGGTCCCAGATCTTGACCTGGCTGTCGGCGGTGCCCGTGCCGAAGATGAGCCCGTCCGGGTGGAACATGGCCGTGGTGAGCGGCACGCCCGTGGAGTCCTTGACGCGGAACCACCAGCCGCCCGCGCGGATGTCCGTGAAGGCCCAGTGCTTGTCCTCGGAGCTGGACAGCACGTAGTCGCCCGTGGGGTGCAGGCTGAGCCCCGTCACGGGGCCCTCGTGCGGCCGCAGCAAGAGGAGAGATTGCGCGGAAGCGACTTTCCACACGCGGATCGAGCAGTCCGGGGACCCCGTGATGCACAGGTCGTCCGTCGGATGGTACAATACAGAGGTTACTTTCTTTGTGTGGCCTAAAATGCAGGTTAAGTAACCCGAAGTTATATTTGTAAGGCGTATACATTTTATCCTCCACACATGTTATATTGCTTGACATTGTACCTTGCACACTTTCAATCTTGCACACCTTTTATCCTCCACACTTTTAATCCGCGACAAAAGTTATCTTACACACATTTTATCATCAATTTTCAATGGAAAAATGTAATTTCTAGCAAGAATATGTTGATTACAACAAGATAATTGTTGATTACAGTAAATAAAACGATGTTTTTAGCCAAAAATGTTGATTACAGTTGATTATAAGAACAAATATGTTGATTTTAATAAAAACATACTGATTATGACTTAGAAAGTGTTGTCTTTATTGTTGTTAGTGTTGTTTGTCACAAACTTAATTTAAAATTATAACATTTCATGTACTTACCACAAATTCAAATTCAAATACTGAAAAAGAAACACATTTTTACATTTAAATTGCAAAGTAATTATTAAATATTTCGTATTGATTTATTATTATTATTATTTATTTATGAGGAGGACAATTTCGTCAAAATACAAAACTAAAATTTAAACATTTAAATTACTACACAAGCTTTAAAGCCCATAAAGCTTCAAAGTTCTGTCCATGGAAGTGGAAGCGATGTATTGTGCGTGTTTTCCAAATCTGATTCCAGTAGCCGTGGCCGTGTGATCGTTAAACACTTTTAGTTCTTGCCACTGTTTGCATAAATATACCCTGAAAGGAAAACGACATTTGAAACAGTTGTACACATTTAAAAAAACAGTAACGAACCTAACATCAGTTCCACAGACAGCCAAATAAGTCCCGCTTTGATCAAAGCAGAGATCTCTAATCTGGTAGTTGCCCTCTTCATTTAACTGTAGTGTTTTGAAGTTTTTAAGTTTGCGCAAATCCCAAAGTTTCACGCATGAATCGTCGGCCGCTGTCGCTAAATAATAACCGTTTTCCGAGAACGAAATTGCTGTAATTGCTCCGGTATGTCCTGTAAAGAAATGTACCAAAAGATTCGATATTGTCGGTTGATTATTCTTATTTAATTTATGTATAAAGCTTGTACTTCAATAAAACAGAATAAAAATATGGAAAATAAGACTGTAATAAAAGAAATACTGATTTTAATGAACAAAATGTTGATTACAACAAACAAAATGTTGATTTTCATAAAGAAAATCTTTAAGAGCCTCTAAATCAAAAACTAAAGACGATATTTAAATTCTGGTCACAAATTTGAAATCTGCAAACTTTTTTGAACATAAGACATAAGTTTCAACATTCTACAAAAAAAATACAAGCTTGACATAAAAAAGTATAAAAAGTCAATTCGTTGATTACTACAATTAAAATGTTGGTTTTAATCTAGAAAAATATTGATTAAGACAAAGAAAATAATGATTTTTAACAAGAACTGTAACTTTTAACAACAAATATATTGATTGCAAGAAGAAAAATTATTGATTTTAATCACGAAAGTATTGATTTTTAAAGTTTAAACATGAATTTCCTGGAAAAATCTAAATATTACAACTTTAAGGGGTCCTAAGTCAAAAACTAAATATGATATTTAAATTCTGTTTAAAAATATTAAATCTGTAGACTTTTTTTAACAATATGACACAATTTCCAAAGTTCTACAAAAATAATTAGCAGTACGAAATAAGAAAGTATAAAAAGTAAACATTTTAAGGAAGCGTCAAAGTAAACTAAAACTTTAAGAGGTCCTAAGTCAAAAACGAAGCAAGATATTTAAAATCTGTTTGAAAATATGAAATCTGCAGACCTTTTTTAACAATATGACACAATTTTCAAAGTTCTACAAAAGAAATTACAAATTTGACATAAGAAAGTACAAAAAGACAACTTTTTAAGAGAGCATCAAAGTAAACTAAAACTTTAAGGGGCCCTAACTCAAAAACGAAGCAAGATATTTAAAATATGTTTGAAAATATGAAATCTGCAGACTTTTTAGAACAAAATGACACATTTTTCAAAGTTCTGCAAAAATATTTAAAAGTATGTAAAAAGAAAGTACAAAAAGACAACTTCTTAAGAGAGCGTCAAAGTAAACTAAAACTTTAATGGGTTCTAAGTCAAAAACTACGCACAATATTTAATTTCTGATTAAAAATTTGAAATCTGCACACATTTTAGACCATATTACACAATTTTCAACATTCTACACAAAAAATTACAAGCTTGACACAAAAAAGTACAAAAAATGAATTCCTTGATTACTACACTTAAAATATTGATTGAGACAAAGCAAATAATGAATTTTACCAAGAAATATATGTTTTAAAACACATAAACTTGACCATTCCCCACATTGAGTGGCAAGCATGCGGGGCTGGTGTACTCACCGGTGAAGTTGGCCACGTTCCGCTGCTCCTTGAGGTCCCAGATCTTGACCTGGCTGTCGGCGGTGCCCGTGCCGAAGATGAGCCCGTCCGGGTGGAACATGGCCGTGGTGAGCGGCACGCCCGTGGAGTCCTTGACGCGGAACCACCAGCCGCCCGCGCGGATGTCCGTGAAGGCCCAGTGCTTGTCCTCGGAGCTGGACAGCACGTAGTCGCCCGTGGGGTGCAGGCTGAGCCCCGTCACGGGGCCCTCGTGCGGCCGCAGCAAGAGGAGAGATTGCGCGGAAGCGACTTTCCACACGCGGATCGAGCAGTCCGGGGACCCCGTGATGCACAGGTCGTCCGTCGGATGGTACAATACAGAGGTTACTTTCTTTGTGTGGCCTAAAATGTTAAGTTAAGTAACCCGAAGTAATATTTGTAAGGCGTATACATTTTATCCTCCACACATGTTATATTGCTCGACATTATACTTTGCACACTTTCAATCTTGCACGCCTTTTATTATGCACACTTTTAATCCACGAAAAAAGTTATCTTACACACATTTTATCTTCAATTTTCAATGGAAAAAAAGTAATTTCAAGCAAGAATATGTCGATTACAACAAGATAATTATTGAGTACAATAAATAAACGATGTTTTTATCAAAAAAATGTTGGTTATAGCAACAAATATATATTTTTCAATGTACTGGGTGGCGCAAAAGTTGTCACCCGATGTTCTTTGGCTACAATTTTTTTTATGAATGAAAAACTTTGGTTCTGCTTTTTGATTATGTTTAGTTGATGTCTTAGTTTTTTTCCTATTAAGTCGAGAAAATGATATCGGCCAATTGACCGCCGCCAGAATGGATAATCATACGGGCCCGATTTATAGCATTTTCCATTACTCTTGCCAGTACTTCCGGCGATAGGTTCTCGCATTCTTGACGGATATTCTCTTTGAGGGCTTGAAAAGTCTGAGGCTTGTTGACATAGACTCGTGACTTAAAGAAACCCCACAAAAAGAAGTTTGGAACGGTTAAATCGGACGACCTTGCCGGCCAGTGCAAATCACCAAAACGAGAGATTAGGCGACCCGGAAATGTAGCCCTCAGAATTTCCGTTGTGGCTCGTGCAGTATGCGCCATTGCTCCATCCTGTTGGAACCACATGTTCTCCAGTTCAAATTCATGCAATTGAGGAAGAAGAAAGTCGTTGAGCATGGCTCTGTAGCGCTCGCCGTCCACAGTAATCGTCTTCAGCCACAGCCGCGATATTCTGACCAGAACGGCTCCTCCGTGGCCGGCCAGACCTGGCAGCATCTCGTGTTGTACCATATTCTTCTAGGCGAGCGGCTGAACACCGCAGTGTTTGCCCTGTTGGTGTCAGGCGACCGGGAAATCTGCGCGTAAATTCATGCTGCGCCAACACCAACGACGAATTATTCCGCGAAAACATCGAAGAAATTAAACCGCGTTTTTGAGGAATATAGCGATTCATGTTTTATGGACATGTATTTTGCATTTGTTTACTTCACAAATGTCAAAGCAGATTTGACATTTGCCGCTATTTGCAAAAATTATAGCATGTTTCAATAGGGTGATTACTTTTGCGCCACCTTGTAGAAATGTTGATTACTACAAACGCAGTAGTTTCTAGTAAGATATTGTTATATTACAACAAGATAAATGTTGAATGCAACAAAAATATAGATTTTAATACACAATATGTTCATTATAACTATAAATATGTTGATTACAACAAGATAATTATTGATTACAGTAAATAAACCGATGTTTTTAGCCAAAAACATGTTGATTACAGTTGATTACAAAAACAAATATAATGATTTTAATACAAAATATTGATTATGGCTTGGAAAGTGTTGTTTTTATTATTGTAATCAACTAAAAAATGTTGTTACTGTTGTTCGTCACAAAATTAATTTAAAATTATAACATTTCATGTACTTACCACAAATTCAAATTCAAATGCTGAAAAAGAAACACATATTTACATTTAAATTGCAAAATAATTATTAAGTATTTCGTATTGATTTACTATTATTATTTTTTATTTATTAGGAGGACAATTTCGTCAAAATACAAAACTAAAATTTAAACATTTAAATTACTACACAAGCTTTAAAGCCCATAAAGCTTCAAAGTTCTGTCCATGGAAGTGGAAGCGATGTATTGTGCGTGTTTTCCAAATCTGATACCAGTAGCCGTGGCCGTGTGGTCATTAAACACCTTTAGTTCTTGCCATTGTTTGCATAAATATACCCTGAAAGGAAAACATCATTTGAGATAGTTGTACACATCTAAAAAAGCAGTAACGAACCTAACATCAGTTCCACAGACAGCCAAATAAGTCCCGCTTTGATCAAAGCAGAGATCTCTGATCTGGTAGTTGCCCTCTTCATTTAACTGTAGTGTTTTGAAGTTTTTAAGTTTGCGCAAATCCCAAAGTTTCACGCATGAATCGTCGGCCGCCGTCGCTAAATAATAACCGTTTTCCGAGAACGAAATTGCTGTAATTGCACCGGTATGTCCTACAAAGAAATGTGCCAAAAGATTCAATATTGTCGGTTGATTATTCTTATTTATTTTATGTATAAAGCTTGTACTTTAATAAAACAGAATAAAAATATGGAAAATAAGACTGTAATAAAAGAAAAACTGATTTTAATGAACAAAATGTTGATTTTAATAAAGAAAATCTTTAAGGGGTTCTATTTCAAAAACTACGCACGATATTTAAATTGTGTTTACAAATCTGAAATCTGTAAACCTTTTTTTAACAAAATGACACAATTTTCAAAGTTTTACAAAAATAATTACAAGCTTGACATAAAAAAGTATAAAAAGTCAACGTTTTAAGAAAGTTTCAAAGTATACTAAAACTTTAAGGGGCTCTAGGTCAAAAACTACGCACAATATTTAAATTCTGTTTAAATATTTGAAATCTGCACACACTTTAGACCATATAACTCAATTTTCAAAATTGTACACAAAAAATTACAAGCTTGATATAAAAAAGTACAAAAAGTCAATTTTTTAAGAGAGCATCAAAGTAAACTAAGACTTTAAGGGGCCCTGAGTCAAAATCTACGCACGATATTTAAATTGTGTTTAAAAATTTGAAATCTGTAGACCTTTTTTTAACAAAATGACACAATTTTCAAAGTTCTACAAAAATTATTAGAAGTATGCAATAAGAAAGTATAAAAAGTAAACATTTTAAGGAAGTGTCAACATATACTAAAACTTTAAGGGGCTATAAGTCAAAAACTACGCACAATATTTAATTTCTGATTAAAAATATAGAATCTGCACACATTTTAGACCATATAACTCAATTTTCAACATTCTACAAAAGAAATTACAAGCTTGAAATAAAAAAATACAAAAAGTCAACATTCTAAAGAACCGTCAAAGTATATTAAAACTTTAAGGGGTTCTAAGTAAAAAACGAAGCAAGATATTTAAATTCTGATTAAAAATATGAAATCTGCACACTTTTTTGAACATGTGACATAATTTTCAAAAGTTTATCCCAAAATATACAAGCTTGTTATAAAAAAGTGCAACAAGACAACTTTTTAAAAAAGCGTCACAGTAAACTAAGACTTTAAGGGGCCCTAACTCAAAAACTACGCAAAATATTTAAATTCTGTTTAAAAATATGAAATCTGCACACATTTTAGAGCATATGACTCAATTTTCAACATTCCACACAAAAAATTACAAGCTTGACATAACAAAGTACAAAAAGTGATTGATTACTACACTTAAAATATTGATTAAGACAAAGCAAATAATGAATTTTACCAAGAAATGTATGTTTTAAAACACATAAACTTGACCATTCTGTACATTGAGTGGCAAGCATGCGGGGCTGGTGTACTCACCGGTGAAGTTGGCCACGTTCCGCTGCTCCTTGAGGTCCCAGATCTTGACCTGGCTGTCGGCGGTGCCCGTGCCGAAGATGAGCCCGTCCGGGTGGAACATGGCCGTGGTGAGCGGCACGCCCGTGGAGTCCTTGACGCGGAACCACCAGCCGCCCGCGCGGATGTCCGTGAAGGCCCAGTGCTTGTCCTCGGAGCTGGACAGCACGTAGTCGCCCGTGGGGTGCAGGCTGAGCCCCGTCACGGGGCCCTCGTGCGGCCGCAGCAACAGCAGAGATTGCGCGGAAGCGACCTTCCACACGCGGATCGAGCAGTCCGGGGACCCCGTGATGCACAGGTCGTCCGTCGGATGGTACAATACAGAGGTTACTTTCTTTGTGTGGCCTACAATGTTAAGTTAAGTAACCCGAAGAAATAAATGTATACAGAATGTTAATACTAAGTTGTAACACCCGAAAACGGCAGATAAAACCATGGCATCTAACGATGTAACCGAAAAAAATACTGGTTAACAATTAACCCTTATATAGAACGTTATAATTAAAGAACAGATTCTATGCAATTGCATGTGTTGTTTGTATTAGGCATATCAACAAACTGTTTTCATATGTTCACATTTCATCAAAAATTAATGCCAAATATCAAAAAAAAATAATGCATATTTTGCATTTAATGATACTTTATTGCATATTTTGATTTTTTTTGCATATTAGTGCATATTTTAAGACTTTTTTCAAAAACAAAAAATAATTTTTGACAAATTTTGTTCTTTTTGAAAACAGTATATTACAAGAAATATAATTTTGATCGTACTTTTAACAAGTGAGCATTTATATAAAATGTACTCATTGAAACCATTACAATCATATTTAATTTTTTGTCAGAACAAAAAAAAGTGATTCTATCAGTGTTTTAGAACTGTTTAGAACTTAAGTAATTCTTATTTTGTAAGTAAGGTAAGTAAATAATATCTGTCACTGAATACGTATGTTTGGAACTATAACAACAATTAATAATGCCGAAAAAAATGTATTAAAAATATGAGGAGCATATAGCAACTTTCTCGTTAAAAAATTTTTTAGTATTTGCTTTCGGTTCTCTAAAACATTTGTATTCAGAATTATTTTCTATTTTTTCGGGTGTTACAACTTAGTATTAACAGCCTTTATTTGTGAGAGATGTTTACCCTTTAATATAGCGACGACTTGTTCAGTGTCCTTATTAAAAACTGTAGCGTTTCTATCATTTCCTCCTGTTAAAATTTTACTTGTATCAGCAGCGAATATATCTAAGGCTAAAATACCAGGAATGCTTGCTGAATGTAGGCCCTAAAATAATTGTAAATCAATTATTAATAAACAAAAAAAAATTACTTTAAACTTGTTTAAACAAGAAGACACAAATATGCGGGAAAAGCTAAATGCAAAACTTTTACTTAATATTAATTTTGCTTTAAACTTATTTCAACACATACGCGGGAAAAGCTAAATGCAAAACTTTTTTACTTGTAGCACAGAATAGTTATATACAGAAGCGACAGTAAGACAGAGAAACGAAAATTAGAGAGAGATGGAGACTGTGCACAAATTTAAAGGGCTCATTGTTTAAAATCGTAAAGTTTCCTCACATCTGAGAGAGAGATAGGGGAAAAGCACAAATTTAAAAGTCTACACAATGCTCCAAGGTCATAGAACTGACTAGGAGAACATGCAAGGTACCGACACGGAGTGTCGCTTCTGTATGTAACTATTCTGTGCTTATAGCTTGAAGTCTCTTGTGGAATGCTTTCATTTGATACCGAACACGACTTACTTCTGACAACTTTTTGCATAAAACCAAAGCCGATCGACATGGTAAATGTCTGTCATTATAGCATGCTAGCCCTTGTAAATTTGAAACCAAACACGGCATATTTTTGACACATTTTTTGCAGAAAACAAAAGCCGATTGACATACGATTTGATACCGAACACGATTTACTTCCGACTACTTTTAGTAGAAAACAAATGCCGAACAATATAGAAAACTTTTGAATACATTGAAGACAGTCTTTGTATCAACCTTTCATTTGATACCAAATGCGACATATTTCTGACAACTTTTGGCAGAAATCAAAAGCCGATCGACATGAACCAATTTATTTTTAATTCTGCACTTTAGTCCTTATTAAATTCTTTCATTCGATACTTAACACGACATATTTCTGATGACTTGTTTGCAAAAAAATACAAAAGCTGATTGACATTGAACATTTTTGTCATTTCTGTACGCCAGTCTTCATAAAGTCTTTTCATTTGATACCAAACACGACATACTTCTGACAACTTCTTTACGAGAAACCAAAACCGATCGATACGGATTTTTTTTTATTATTTCTAAATTGCAAAATGTCAAAAAAGTTTTGATTTTATGTTATTTAGCAACATTTGATGTTTTGCAACAATTAATTTTGCTTTAAATTTGTTAAAATAAATAAAATACATAAATACGCGGGAACAGCAATATGCACAACTATTTTATTTGTAGCTAATAAACGGCTGAAAAATTTTACAAAATTCCTTCAGATTTATGTTCAGCGACATCAACTTTACTTAAAAACACATTTTGCAACAATTAATTTTGCTTTAAATTTGTTTAAACAAATAGAATACATAAACACACAGGAACAGCAAAATGCAAAATTCTTTTATTTATAGCTAATAAACTGTTGAAAATTTTTACAAAATTCCTTCAAAATTATGTTCAGCGACATCGACTTTACTTAAAAACTCCTTTGGCAACAACTAATTTTGCTTTAAATTTGTTTAAAGAAGTAGAATACATAAATACGCGGGAACAGCAAAGTGCAAAGTTCTTTTATTTGTAGCTAATAAACAACTAAAAAATATTACAAAAGTTCTTCAAATTCATGTTCAGCGACATCGACTTTACTTAAAAACTTGTTTTGCAACAATTAATTTTGCTTTAAATTTGTTTAAACAAGTAGAACACAAAAATACGCGGGAATAGCAAAATGCAAAGTTCTTTTATTTGTAGCTAATAAACTCCTGAAAATTTTTACAAAATTACTTCAGATTCATGTTCAGCGATGTCAACTTTACTTAATAGATTATTTTTCAACAATTAATTTAGCTTTAAATACAAGAAATACAACAATATATAACAAGTATTTTATGATTATACTCACAGGATGTGAGGCTAGTGTTTTGAAGTTTCTGATATTTTCCTGCGAAGTTAACTCTTCTGGGACTGTTCTACCTCGCTTTTTACGTTCTTGGGTTAAGACAGTCGCTTTATCTTGTAGTTTTTGAATAACTTCTGGGCTAATGCCCGCTTCTTCGACTGGTTGGTTTGCCATACCACCTGCTTCTGCAGCTACAGCCTAAAATGAATAAATTTTGTGTGTTTCTTTGTAATTTAAAAGAAATATGTAAAGAAAAATATTTTGGTTGTTAGTTTGGTTCAAGTTTTTGATATAAATCTGTCTAGAAATAGCAAAATGTGTTGTATGTACGTTTGATGAATAAATATTTATTCTTACATATCTATCAATAAATATTATTTTTAATATAAAATACGTTGATTACAATAAGAAAAATTATGATTTCAATAAAAAAGTATTGATTTTAATAAAGAAAATATTGATTAAAACAAATAAATTTAGATTTTTATAAAGAAAATTTTGATTAAAACAACAAATACGTTAGTTACAAAAAAATAATGATTTTAATTTCGTTGATTACAATAAGAAAAATCGTAATCTCAATAAAAAGTATTGATTTTAATAATGAAAATATTGATTATAACAAAATATACGTTAGATACAACAAAAAAATTATGGTTTTAATTTAAAAAATGTTTGATTACAACAAGGAAAATGCTAATTTATAGGCCAATTCTGAACAAATCTGTAAGTTTTACAGATCTGTAAATCTGTAAATAATGAACAAAATTGCAACGAAATCACTTACTCTTATGTATAATTTTATATTCATCAACAAAAATAAATGCGTTTTTGTCAGTTTTTTTACAGATTTACAGATCTGTAAGACTTACAGGTTTGTTCAGAATTGGCCTTTAAATAAAGAAATTGTTAATTATAACAAAGAAATTGATGATTTTCATCAAAGAAATGTGGATTACATCAAAGACAGAATTGATTTTAATCAAAATAATATGGATTATGTATATCAAAAAAGTGTTCATTTTAATAACGAAAATTTAAATTACAATAAGAAAAATGATGATTCTAATACAAAAAACCAAAGATTTTAATTGAGGGAAAGTTGATTGCAACAAATTATTTCCATCAAAACATTGAATATAATAGAAATGTATTGATTTTAATCAAAAAAATGTTGAGTTGGTAATAACAACGAAAAAAAATGAGTCCGTATAAAAAACCAAAGATTTTAATCGAAAAAAAAAATTAATTGCAACATAAAATAATGATTTCCATCAACAACGTTGATTATAAATAATAAAAAAAATGTTGATTTTCATCAAAAAATGTTGATTAAAATACAGTGAAAGTTATTTTCATCAGGAATTGTTTTAATTATGACAAATAAATTATGATTTTTATAATGTAAATATTAATTTTAACAACAAAAAAAGTTTAAATTTTAATTAAGAAAATATTCTTGCAACAAATTAATGTTGATTTTGAAAAAGAAGTAATTAATTACAATAATGAAATTTATGATTTTTGTCAAAAATATATTGATTACAACAAAAAAAGTGTTAATTTTGAACCAAACTTTCCACCGAAAGACACAAAATGGCGTCGATATTATGTAAACCAAACGCGAAACAAAGTTTTTTAACATGAGATTTCATTGCGAATAATCTCTTTCCTGATTGATTTAGAACAAAACTACAAAAGTATAAAGTTGAATTTAATATTGAACAACTTCTAACTCTTGTAGAGCTCTAATGCCTGTATTCATAGTCAATGCTTACTCAAGTTACTTCGCCAAGCATTACTCCGGTCTTACTAGGCTTTTAGTACGTGACATGTTTCATAGTTGAAACTTCGTGAATTCTCGGCTAAATAATAACCTCAAGGTAGAGATTTGGAGAGATTGTAGCTATTGCGTTAGGGATATTTGTAAATTTGACAATTTGACAGCATATTCATTGGGTATATTTGTAAATTTGACAGCATTTGACAGTACTCAAGTATGAGTCAAGGCGAAGTACCGACTATGAATACAGGCGTAAATCTATCAGGAAAGAAAGTACCCACAAAATAAACCCCATCTTACGTCCCACATTTCTCCCACCATTTCAATCTGTCTTACCGGTTGCGGCACATTTCCGCCGATGCCCGCCTGAGGTTTGAGCGTAGCCAGCGCTTCTCTGGCGGCCGAGACCTCCTTGTTGAGCCTGGCGATGACTCGGCACGCCGCGTCGTGCTGGTACAGCGCGTGGCTCAGCTCCTGCCGGGCCGTCTGCAGCTGCTGCCGCTGCGTGAAGCTGTGCAGCATCACGGCGTCCCACTCGTCCTGCAGGCTCTTCAGCGTCGCGGGGATCGACGTGGACGACGGCGGCTTCGGCTTCACTATCGGCGGCGCTGGAATGGGTAGGTGCAGGTGCGATACATTGGGGAAATTACAACTAGTCAAACGTTGATTACAAGTGAGGTTTGTACTGGTTTGTAGTTGATTACGAAAATAATGCTAGATTGTGTGAATTAAAACAAATATAACATTGCTAAACTTCAGTACTCAGTCTTGTCCAGGTTTTATAATCCTGTTATTATAAATCCTCTGTCTGTATACTTGGTTCAGGTTAGACTAGATTTAAGAACAAGTCTTGTAGTGAAGTTTTACTAAAACATTGATTACAATACAGTTCTGTACTGGTTTGTAGTTAATAACGAAGATATACTTATTAATGAGAATTATATATACATATATGTTCTTATTTTGCTGAATTTGGACGTATTTCTTGTTTCATTTCTCTTTTTGTAATATTTCACGATTTAAACTAGTTGTTTTCAGAACTACTAGTATTTCACTAACGCTGTGGTGTAAATGTGACTTTGTCTAGTGCTGTCTATAGTAAACGTTGATTACAATTGAGTCTTGTACTGGTTTGTAGTTGATAACGAAGATAATGCTAGATTGTGTAAATTAAAACGAATAAAACATTGATTACAATTGGGTTTTGTACTGTTTTGTAGATGATTACGAAAATAATGTGTGTAAGATAACTTTTTTCCCGGATTAAAAGTGTGGAGGATAAAAGGTGTGCAAGATAGAAAGTGTGCAAGGTACAATGTCAAGCAATATAACATGTGTGGAGGATAAAATGTATACGCCCCAAATTTGTGGATGGTATGAAAATGTATCATATAAAATTGTTAAAAATCAATAGAATTACAAGTAAATTTGACACATTTAACAAAATATTTCAATTTATTGACAGTTTAATGAATATTTACAAGAAAAATAAGGACAAATATCTATATATAATACTCATTAATAAGTATATTTTCGTTATTAACTGCAAAACAGTACAGAACTCTATTGTAATCAATGTTTTAGTAAAACTTCAGTACAAGTCTTGATTTATTCGTTTTAATTTACACAATCTAGCATTATTTTCGTAATCAACGATAAAACAGTACAAAATTCTATTGTAATCAATGTTTTATTAGTTATAATTTCCATTAATGAGTATTATGTTTAAATATGTACTTGTTTCTCTTTGAAATGTTCATTTAACTGTCATTAAATTGAAACGCTTTGCTAAATGTGTCAAATTTACTTGTAATTCTATTGATTTTTAACAATTTTGTTTGATATATTTGTTGCTTGTTAGAAATCAACTTCTGTATTTTTATATTTTTATGATTGTCTCAATTTGAAAATGTTGTAGGCGCGTTAATGATTGATAAACAGAGAAACTCGAGCTATGAAGATTTAAAACGATGAGTCCTATAAGTTTATTTCTTTTCTCATCTCTCTGTAATTTTCGTTTCTCTGTCTTACTGTCGCTTTTGTATATAACTATTCTGTGTTTCAAATGATATAGACATAGACTCTATTGTAATCAGTAATCAGCATTTCATTACTTATATTTTCGTAATCAACTATAAAACAGTACAGAACTTTATTGTAATCAATGTTTTAGTAAAACTTCAGTACAAGACTTGTTCTTAAATCTACCCTAACATGAATCTAGTATACAGACAGAGGATTTTTAATAACAGGATTATGAAACCTGGACAAAACTGAAGTCTAGCCAATGTTTTATTAGTAGTAATTTCCACAATCTATCACAACTGTAAGTAACCATTCCAGCACCGCCGATAGTGAAACCGAAGCCGCCGTCCTCCACGTGAGTCCCCGCGCCGCTGGTGAGTGAGCGTGGCTCGTGGGCCGCGGTGTTGCCGGCGTGGGGTTTGAGCGTGGCGCGGCTTCTCTGGCGGCGGAGACCTCCTTGTTGAGCCTGGCGATGACTCGGCACGCCGCGTCGTGCTGGTACAGCGCGTGGCTCAGCTCCTGCCGGGCCGTCTGCAGCTGCTGCCGCTGCGTGAAGCTGTGCAGCATCACGGCGTCCCACTCGTCCTGCAGGCTCTTCAGCGTCGCGGGGATCGACGTGGACGACGGTGGCTTCGGCTTCACTATCGGCGGTGCTGGAATGGGTAGGTGCAGGTGGGATACATTGGGGAAGTTACAACTAGTAAAACGTTGATTACAAGTGAGTTTTGTACTGTTTTGTAGATGATTACGAAAATAATGCTAGATTGTGTAGATTAAAACTAATAATACATTGGCTAGACTTCAGTACTACGTCTTGTCCAGGTTTCATAATCCTGTTATTATAAATCCTCTGTCTATATACTAGATTCAGGTTAGACTAGATTTAAGAACAAGACTTGTACTGAAGTTTTACTAAAACAGTGATTACAATAGAGTTCTGTACTGTTTTGTAGTTGATAACGAAAATATACTTATTAATGAGTATTATATATACATATATGTTCTTATTTTGCTGAATTTGGACGTATTTCTTGTTTCATTTCTCATTTTGTGATATTTCACGATTAAAACCAGTTGTTTTCAGAAGTACTAGTATTTCACTAACGCTGTGGTGTAAATGTGACTTCGTCTAGTGCTGTCTATAGTAAACGTTGATTACAATTGAGTCTTGTACTGGTTTGTAGTTGATTACGAAAATAATCCTAGACTGCGTAAATTAAAACGAATAAAACATTGATTACAATTGAGTTTTGTACTATTTTGTAGATGATTACGAAAATAATGTGTGTAAGATAACTTTTTTCGTGGATTAAAAGTGTGGAGGATAAAAGGTGTGCAAGATAAAAAGTGTACAAAGTACAATGTCAAGCAATATAACATGTGTGGAGGATAAAATGTATACGCCCCAAATTTGTGGATGGTATGAAAATGTATCATACAAAATTGTTAAAAATCAATAGAATTACAAGTAAATTTGACACATTTAACAAAATATTTCAATTTATTGACAGTTTAATGAACATTTACAAGAAAAATAAGAACAAATATGTATATATAATACTCATTAATATGTATATTTTCGTTATCAACTACAAAACAGTACAGAACTCTATTGTAATCAATGTTTTAGTAAAACTTCAGTACAAGTCTTGTTTTATTCGTTTTAATTTAAACAATCTAGCATTATTTTCGTAATCAACGATAAAACAGAACAAAACTCTATTGTAATCAATGTTATATTAGTTATAATTTCCATTAATGAGTATTATGTTTAAATATGTACTTGTTTCTCTTGAAAATGTTCATTAAACTGTCAATTAATTAAAATATTTTGTTAAATGTGTCAAATTTACTTGTAATTCTATTGATTTTTAACAATTTTGTATGATATATTTGTTGCTTATTAGAAAAAGACTTCTGTCTTTTTATATTTTTATGATTGTCCTCTTATTGAAAATGTTGTAGGCGCGTTAATGATTGATAAACAGAGAAACTTTGGGATTTGAAACGATGAGACCTGTAAATTTGTTGTCTTTCCCAATCTCTCTATAATTTTCGTTTCTCTGTCTTACTGTCGCTTCTGTATATAACTATTCTGTGTCTCAAATGATATAGACATAGACTCTATTGTAATCAGTAATCAGCATTTCATTACTTAGCATTATACTCCGTTTTTTAACTATAGACAGCACTAGACGAAGTCACATTTACACCACAGCGTTAATGAAATACTGGTAGTTCTGAAAACAACTGGTTTAAATCGTGAAATATCACAAAAAGAGAAATGAAACAAGAAATACGTGCAAATTCAGCAAAATAAGAACATATATGTATATATAATACTCATTAATACGTATGTTTTCGTAATCAACTACAAAACAGTAAAGAACTCTATTGTAATCAATGTTTTAGTAAAACTTCAGTACAAGTCTTGTTCTTAAATCTAGCCTAACATGAACCTAGTATATAGACAGAGGATTTATAATAACAGGATTATGAAACCTGGACAAAACTGAAGTCTAGCCAATGTTTTATTAGTTGTAATTTCCACAATCTATCACAACTGTAAGTAAACATTCCAGCACCGCCGATAGTGAAACCGAAGCCGCCATCCTCCACGTGACTCCCCGCGCCGCTGGTGAGTGAGCGTGGCTCGTGGGCCGCGGTGTTGCCGGCGTGGGGTTTGAGCGTGGCGTGGCTTCCCTGGCGGCCGAGACCTCCTTGTTGAGCCTGGCGATGACTCGGCACGCGGCGTCGTGCTGGTACAGCGCGTGGCTCAGCTCCTGCCGGGCCGTCTGCAGCTGCTGCCGCTGCGTGAAGCTGTGCAGCATCACGGCGTCCCACTCGTCCTGCAGGCTCTTCAGCGTCGCGGGGATCGACGTGGACGACGGCGGCTTCGGCTTCACTATCGGCGGCGCTGGAATGGTTAGGTGCAGGTGTGGTACATTGGGGAAATTACAACTAGTAAAACGTTGATTACAAGTGAGTTTTACACTGGTTTGTAGTTGATTACGAAAATAATGCTAGATTGTGGAAATTAAAACAAATATAACATTGGCTAAACTTGTCTTGTTCAGGTTTAATAATACTGTTATTATAAATCCTCTGTCTGTATACTAGATTCATGTTAGGCTAGATTTAAGAACAAAACTTGTACTGAAGTTTTACTAAAACATTGATTACAATAGAGTTCTGTACTGTTTTGTAGTTGATAACGAAAATATACTTATTAATGAGTATTATATATACATATATGTTATTTTTATTGTAAATGTTCATTAAACTGTCAATAAATTGAAATATTTTGGTAAATGTGTCAAATTTACTTGTAATTCTATTGATTTTTAACAATTTTGTATGATACATTTTCATGGGACGTATACATTTTATCCTCCACACATGTTATATTACTTGACATTGTACCTTGCACACTTTCAATATTGCACACCTTTTATTCTCCACACTTTTAACCAGCGAAGAAAAGTTATCTTACACACATTTTATCTTGCACACATTTTATAATCCACACATTTTATCTTCCACTTATTTTATGTTCCACACATTTTATCTTTTACACAGTTTATCTTCAGAAAAATGTAATACTGGGTATTTTATCTAATTATAAGTATGTTAATTGGATGGGCAATAAAATGAATGGCAGGTACAATTACAATGTTTTAAAGATCAGACGTTGGCCAAAATAGTTGTATCTAATAAACGGCTGAAAATTTTTACAAAACTTGTTCAATGTTTTCATTTGATACTAAACACGACATATTTCTGACAACTTTTAGCAGAAATCAAAAGCCGATCGACATTTGACGTGGAACATTTCTTTCATTTCTGTACGCCAGCCGTCAAGTGCTTTCATTTGATACCGAACACGACTTAAGTCCGACAACTTTTAGTAGAAAACAAATGCCGAACGATATAGAAAATTATTGAATATGTTCACGCCAGCCTTTGTAACAACCTTTGTAACACATTTGATATTTTGCACGCTAGTCCTCATCGAATTCATTCATTTGATACACGACATATTTCTCATGACTTTTTGAAAAAAATATAAAAGTTGATCGACATTGACCATTTTTGTCATTTCTGCACGGCAGCCTTCATAAAATTCTTTCATTTGATGCCAAACACGGCATACTTCTAACAAACTCTCTGCAAAAAACAAAAGCCGACCGGCATGGAACTTTTTTGTCACTTTCAAAAAAGTATTGAATTTATTTTATTTAGCATTATTTGATATTTTGCAACAATTAATTTTGCTTTAAATTTCTTAAAATAAATAAAATACACAAATAAACAGAAACAGCAAAATGCAAAACTCTTTTACTTGTAGCTAATAAAGGGCTAAAAAAATACAAATTTCCTACAGATTCATGTTCAGCGACATCGAATTTACTTAAAAACTTTTTTTGCATCCATTAATTTTGCTTTAAATTTGTTAAAATAAATTCAATACCAATAATTTGTATATTGTACAAATTTATCAAAAATTGTTTTATTATTAGACAGAATTAAATAAAAATCTGAAAAGTGTTCTTAAATAGCTATTAACCAATTTAAATTTATAACATAACACTAATTTAAGTAAATAACGTAACATATAGTTTCGCTGGAAACAAATTTTTTAAATACATTTTTTATTAGTATAATTCTGGTATTAAACCAAATATTTCAAAACTTTATTATTTATAAATATATAAATATCATTAATATTTATAATTTTCAAGCATATAAGATTTATGTGTGTTTTGTTTCCAAAGAATTTAAAAACTATATTTGCACAGTTTAGTCACAAAGTTCTAAAAATGCGTTATATATTTGGTTGTAATCAAATAATTAAAGAGTAATCACAAAATTAATTAAAATAACACCAAATCTTTTATAGATGCACACTTTATATGCTGTTATATTATTAAAAACAATAAATAAAACACATTTATATTTAAAATTTAAAGCACATGTACCTACCTTCACTCCATAATCAAACTTACTTTTTATGTCGATTAATTCTTCTGTTCGTAATTCTTTCCCACTTATTGGGTCTATTCCATTCTCGATTATATATTTCTCGATTATCCTTTTCTCAAAAATAGCTCCAGAGGATGGTGAAACAACGGGATGTTCGGGAACCTCATTAGAAACTAAAAACGAAATCTTAAATCAATCTAACCTCTATACCGGGTTTAAGTTAAATTTAAGCTTGTTCTTGAAAGATTAGAGTTGATTTTTTTACAGAAACAGAAGCTTAGAATGAATATAAAGTTGTAGAAAGAATAAGGATGTTGTAGGTTCATTAATTTTGGGATTTTTTAGACAAAAACACTTACTAGCACAATATAACGCCATTTTAGTAACTATTGACAGATGAAATGCTTTGGGAAAAAAGTTTTGATATGCCTGACGTATATTCGTTTATAATTAAAAAAAAAATAATGTTTTTTCATTCTTTTTATTGTATTACCTTTAATTATATTGAATTTACATCTAATTTTTGTTTTAAAACATATAAAATGTATAATTTTTATTATATTTTGCAAGTTTTTCATATGTAAATTACAAGTTAAATATTATTTGTTTTATATATTTTAATAAATGCAAACCATAAATATATGTATATAAACAAATACAAGTAACAAATTACAGTATTATTTAAGTTATTTTCATTTTACAAGCATTGTATGTACAGTTGTACAATAAAATTCAATTTTAAATTTCATGTGTAAATTACAAGATAAATATTGTTTGTTTTATATATTTTAATAAATGTAAACTATAAATATATGTATATGAACAAATACAAGTAATAAATTCAAGTATTTTATAAGTTATTTTCATTTTACAAGCATCGTATGTACAGTTGTACAATAAAATTCAATTTTAAATGTCGTTACTGTCGTTTTTATAGTCTGTACTAAAATACTTTAATTTAATTCTTTATTTTCTTGATTATTTCTGTAAAATCATGTACTAAAACATTAAATAAACAATTTTAAATGCATAAAAGTGTTGTTTTTTATTTTTCCCATAAATAATTTGAGTTAAAAATAATAATTTAGTACAAAATCGTTACACAAATTTGTTGCTAAGTACATTGATATAATTTCCCACCAAAAAATATTGATTCTAATTGGAAATAAAGCAGTAGTACTTCATTTTATAATTTACACATTTTATGTGTAAATTACAAGATAAATATTATTTGTTTTATATATTTTAATTAATGTAAACCATAAATATATGTATATAAACAAATACAAGTAATAAATCCAAGTATTTTGTAAGTTATTTTCATTTTACCAGCGTTGTATGTACAGTTGTACAATAAAATTCAATTTTAAATGTAGCCAGTATCGCTTTTATAGTCTGTACTAAAATTCTTTCATTTAATTCTTTATTTTCTTGATTATTTCTGTAAATCATGTACCAAAATATTAAATAAACAATTTTAAACGTATACAAGTGTTGTTTATAATGTTTTCCATAAATAATTTGAGTTAAAAACAACAATTTAGTACAAAACCGATATACAAATTTGCTGCTAAGTACATGATTGTAATTTCCCGCTCAAAATCAGATTCCAATTGGATTAAACCAGCAGTCCTAAATTTTAGGGAAATTATTGACAAGATCCTGTCAAAGAAATGTCAAAATGAAAGCATGTTAGCCACGTACAGTTAAAAATGAATAGTTTAGGATTAAGTCTTATATTTAAAATGGGCTGTTTTTGTAGTCGAGAAACAATATTTGTTAATAATTCTAAATATTTTGTTTTAGATCGTTTAGGCGAAGGGTATGTTGAAAAAAACATCAATAATTATGTTAACAACATATTTTCATTAATAAGATAACATACAAAGTGGCCCAATGAAAATTATCAGCGCAATTTTTGGCCACTTAACATCAAGCAAAAAACGCTCAAACACGTCAATTTTAGTATAAAGGGGGACACCTGAATGGATTTCCAATGGCATAACTTCAACCCTAAAATGGGGGTGGACTGCACCTTAAAAATATTAAATGGAAAAGTGTGTCAAACATGACACAGTTCGAAAGGCCTTTCAATTGTCTTCTCAACAGTTTTTTGAAACCTTTAAACAAATGACAGAAACTAAATAAGAAATTCTTTTGACAAAGGCCAGCAAGATCGCCAGATCTATCACCGTTAGATTTCTTTTTGTGGAGTTATTTGAAGTCTAAAGTTTATGCCACGCTACCCGAATCTTTAGAAGATTTACGGCAACGTATCGTAACTGAGTGTCGTCAGATTACTCCACAAATGTTGCAGAACGTACGACGACATTTTGAGGAAAATCTCTATTATTTTATGGAAGTTGGTGGTAGTCATTTTGAACACCTCATAAACTGATACTTGAGTTTATGTCATTTGTTTAAGCCTACTTGATTGCAATTTTGAACACCTGATAAAATTTGTTTTAAACGATATTTCTCTCTAATGATCGGATTTGAAAAATAAATGTTGAAAAGAGAATTGAAAGGCCTTTCGAACTGTGTTTGACACCCTTTTACATTTAAAATTTTTGAGGTGCAACCCCCATTTTAGGGTTGAAGTTATGCCATTGGAAATCCATTCAGGTGTCCCCCTTTATACTAAAATTGACGTGTTCGAGCATTTTTTGCAAACTTGATGTTAAGTGACCAAAAATTGCGCTGATTATTTTCATTGGGCCACCCTGTATTAGATACAAAATGTATCCAAAATGAGCTAAAGTCTGAATAAAAACCATGAAAATTTGTTTCAATAACCAAATGCTTTACAAATTAATAGAAAATATGTTGTTAAAAACACAAATCGAATAAAAACCAAGACATTAACGTTTTTCATTTCAGGGGTTTTAGTACAGTTGATCTCGTAGAAAATGCACACACTAAAAGAAAATACGCTCTAAAACGAATAACATGCCATAGTATAGAAGATCAGAAATCTGCGTTACAAGAAGTAGAATATTGTAAACAATTAAAACATCCTAATGTTATAGAATTGATTGATTCTACTTTTAAAGGTATTTGTCTTATATATTTCGGATCATACATCAAAACTTTACCTACTTAATCTTAAGTTAATAATTATTTTAATTTTTAGGCTGATTTTGTTTTAAAAATTACTTTTAAACCTAACTTTGTCATAAATGACAGTTAATTAACCTAATTTAACCAAATTTTGTTTTAAAAAATGACAGATACCTAAAATTAATTTTGTTTTTTACAATGACAGATAACTAATTTAACTTAAGTTAACCTAAACTATCTTCAAATTCCTTAAAGGCTGACTTATGATGGATTTAAATAATTTATTTTAATTTAGATAATGGATTTTAGTTTCTTAAATTTATCCAATCAGAAAGTATTTCGAGATATTATAGCTTTGTTCCAACAGAGTTTAGAACCGTTCAAAACTTGATTGAATTTGCGCAAAGCCATTTTATCGTTCCAAAAAGTTGATATAAAAATTCAGAACTTACAAATCAGTGTTCCAAGTGCGAATGAATTTGATTTCGAACTGGTTCTGTACCGTTCTAAAAGTTCTAGGACTCAATTCAACGTCCTATCTAACCTCACTTATTTTGTTTTTATTAAAATAAATTCGTAATGGAAAAAGTCAGCCATTATTATACTACCTTCCATTTCTTATGTTAAAATATAATACAAGGCACGAGTTTTCCTAACAGGTGTTTTTTATTTTGTGATTTTTTAGGGTAGGGTACACAGATAAAATTCTCAATCGGTTCTAAGTCGTTCCAATACTAGTCAAGTAGATTCTAGAAATATAAGTTCTGAATTACGTTCTGAATTCCTTTGAACTTTCTGTTGGAACAAACCTAATATTTAGTTTTGATGTTTGACTATAGGTTTGACATTTCTTTGATGTTAGGTAAATTTGTTTTGGTACAAAATGAATTTGATGTCTGATAATATTTATTTTATTTATATTTGACATTAACTCAACCTATAAACGTCCAGTTCAATGCTGTCTTATAAATAAATTGGCTGAATTTGGAATTTAGAAATTAGAATATAAGAATTGGTTATATTCCAAACCTAAATTTGAATTTCTAAATGTGGAAATCGTTCATAAACCACCACAAAATCTAAATCATAAATAGAAAACTCTTAAATGAAATACAACATAAATAAGCCTTAACATTTAATCTAACCTATTTTAGTCAAATTTTGTTTCAAAAATGACAATTAACTAAAATAAATTTTGTTTCTTACATGACATTTAACTTACTTTACTTTAACTTAACCTAACTATCTTTAAGTACTTTAACCTAATCTAATTTTATCATAGGAATGGCAGATAAATCTAACTTAATCTTTTTTTATGAACAATGATACTAAAACTTAATTTATACTAAATTAACTTAACTTATTCTAATTTTATATGGTAGTAACAGTAACTAAATTTAATTTAACCTAATTTTGTTACAATGACAGTTAAATTTAACTTAATTTAACCAAATTTATTGCATTACAATTTAATATAACCTAATTTTATAGCAATAGTAACAATAGTCAACCTGACTTTAAACTAATTTGAGCTAATTTTGTTTTTCAAAATAGTCTATATTGATAAGTACCAATGCGCTGATTTCAAAATTAAAAATAGAATTTAATTACTGTTTCCAATCCATATATTTATTATAACAATTAAGTACACCAATTTAGTCTCTGTACACCTGTAAATTATATAGAATCCATGATCTTTTGAATCGCTATTCATTAGAATTACTTCTCTTAAACGGCTTGTCATACTTCCCACTAATTTGGAGTTTGGGAGTCAATTTTACCCCATTTTTCTACCATAAATATATCTATCTATAATTGTACAATAACAAGCATTTTATGTGTAGTTTTTTTGGGGTTATTGAAAGATATAAGAATCCTTAAGCCCAATTTCAGCACATTTTTCCAAATTCTCTTTTAAAATGTTCAAATAAACCACTTTTTCATCAATAAAAATTAATATTCCTACAACTTCTGCACTCAAAAGCCCCATACAAGCACTGAACCACTTCCATATTTCATTTTCCAAACAATAATTCGTCCATCTGATCCAAAAAGGTTTATTTTGGTCCATATGAAACAATTACTGAGTTCCAGAATGTTTCAGGGTGGTTAATATATTTCAAAAACAAAGCGAAAAGATGTGTGTACGGAGACTAGTTGATATGAATGTATAAATTTCCATGTTTTCTGTTTTAAAATTATGCTTTTACAATCATAATCAAATAAATTCTTTTAGGATCAGCAGACATAGTAGTAAATACAACATCAGAATTATTTATGGTGTTACCATATTTTAGAAATGGTACTTTACATGACCATTTAATGCGAAGATCTATTCACAAAGAACACTACGATGTTAGAGACATTTTAAGAATGTTTTCTGACATTTGTGAAGCTGTCAAATACTTTCATGATATGACTCCAGAACCATTAGCTCATCGAGATATAAAAACAGCAAATATATGTCTGAGTGATAGTATGACACCAGTATTAATGGATTTAGGTAAGATATAGTGAGTTTAATGTGTGTTTATTGATGTAGAAATGAATTAAGTTTGCATTTTGCTGTTCCCGCGTATTTATGGATTCTACTTGTTTAAACAAATTTAAAGCAAAACTAATTATTGAAAAACAAATTTTTAAGTAAAGTTGATGTCGCTGAACATGAATCTGAAGGAATTTTGTACAATTTTTCAGTTGTTTATTAGCTACAATTAAAAGAACTTTGCATTTTGCTGTTCCCGCGTATTTATGGATTCTACTTGTTTAAACAAATTTAAAGCAAAATTAATTATTGGAAAAAAATTTTTTAAGTAAAGTTGATGTCGCTGAACATGAATCTGAAAGAATTTTGTACAATTTTTCAGTTGTTTATTAGCTACAATTAAAAGAACTTTGCATTTTGCAGTTCCCGCGTATTTATGGATTCTACTTGTTTAAACAAATTTAAAGCAAAATTAATTATTGAAAAAAAATTTTTTAAGTAAAGTTGATGTCGCTGAACATGAATCTGAAAGAATTTTGTACAATTTTTCAGTTGTTTATTAGCTACAATTAAAAGAACTTTGCATTTTGCAGTTCCCGCGTATTTATGGATTCTACTTGTTTAAACAAATTTAAAGCAAAATTAATTATTGAAAAATAATGTAATAAGTAAAGTTGATGTCGCTGAACATGAATCTGAAAGAATTTTGTACAATTTTTCAGTTGTTTATTAGCTACAATTAAAAGAACTTTGCATTTTGCAGTTCCCGCGTATTTATGGATTCTACTTGTTTAAACAAATTTAAAGCAAAATTAATTATTGAAAAATAATGTAATAAGTAAAGTTGATGTCGCTGAACATGAATCTGAAAGAATTTTGTACAATTTTTCAGTTGTTTATTAGCTACAATTAAAAGAACTATGCATTTTGCTATTCCCGCGTAAATAAGGATTCTACTTGTTTAAACAAATTTAAAGCAAAATTAATTATTGAAAAATAATGTAATAAGTAAAGTTGATGTCGCTGAACATGAATCTGAAAGAATTTTGTACAATTTTTCAGTTGTTTATTATCTACAATTAAAAGAACTTTGCATTTTGCTGTTCCCGCGTATTTATGGATTCTACTTGTTTAAACAAATTTAAAGCAAAATTAATTATGGAAAAATATTGTAATAAGTAAAGTTGATGTCGCTGAACATGAATCTGAAGGAATTTTGTAAAATTTTTCAGTTGTTTATTAGCTACAATTAAAAGAACTTTGCATTTTGCTGTTCCCGCGTATTTATGGATTCTACTTGTTTAAACAAATTTAAAGCAAAATTAATTATGGAAAAATATTGTAATAAGTAAAGTTGATGTCGCTGAACATGAATCTGAAGGAATTTTGTAAAATTTTTCAGTTGTTTATTAGCTACAATTAAAAGAACTTTGCATTTTGCTGTTCCCGCGTATTTATGGATTCTACTTGTTTAAACAAATTTAAAGCAAAATTAATTATGGAAAAATATTGTAATAAGTAAAGTTGATGTCGCTGAACATGAATCTGAAGGAATTTTGTAAAATTTTTCAGTTGTTTATTAGCTACAATTAAAAGAACTTTGCATTTTGCAGTTCCCGCGTATTTATGGATTCTACTTGTTTAAACAAATTTAAAGCAAAATTAATTATTGAAAAACAAGTTTTTAATTAAAGTTGATGTCGCTGAACATGAATCTGAAAGAATTTTGTACAATTTTTTAGTTGTTTATTAGCTACAATTAAAAGAACTTTGCATTTTGCAGTTCCCGCGTATTTATGGATTCTACTTGTTTAAACAAATTTAAAGCAAAATTAATTATTGAAAAACAAGTTTTTAAGTAAAGTTGATGTCGCTGAACATGAATCTGAAAGAATTTTGTACAATTTTTCAGTTGTTTATTAGCTATAATTAAAGGAACTTTGCATTTTGCTGTTCCCGCGTATTTATGGATTCTACTTGTTTAAACAAATTTAAAGCAAACTTATTTATTGAAAAACAAGTTTTTAAGTAAAGTTGATGTCGCTGAACATGAATCTGAAAGAATTTTGTACAATTTTTCAGTTGTTTATTAGCTATAATTAAAGGAACTTTGCATTTTGCTGTTCCCGCGTATTTATGGATTCTACTTGTTTAAACAAATTTAAAGCAAAATTAATTATTGAAAAACAAGTTTTTAAGTAAAGTTGATGTCGCTGAACATGAATCTGAAAGAATTTTGTACTATTTTTCAGTTGTTTATTAGCTACAATTAAAAGAACTTTGCATTTTGCTGTTCCCGCGTATTTATGGATTCTACTTGTTTAAACAAATTTAAAGCAAAATTAATTATTGAAAAACAAGTTTTTAAGTAAAGTTGATGTCGCTGAACATGAATCTGAAAGAATTTTGTACAATTTTTTAGTTGTTTATTAGCTACAATTAAAAGAACTTTGCATTTTGCAGTTCCCGCGTATTTATGGATTCTACTTGTTTAAACAAATTTAAAGCAAAATTAATTATTGAAAAACAAGTTTTTAAGTAAAGTTGATGTCGCTGAACATGAATCTGAAAGAATTTTGTACTATTTTTCAGTTGTTTATTAGCTACAATTAAAAGAACTTTGCATTTTGCTGTTCCCGCGTATTTATGGATTCTACTTGTTTAAACAAATTTAAAGCAAAATTAATTATGGAAAAATATTGTAATAAGTAAAGTTGATGTCGCTGAACATGAATCTGAAGGAATTTTGTACAATTTTTCAGTTATTTATTAGCTATAATTAAAAGAACTTTGCATTTTGCTGTTCCCGCGTAAATAAGGATTCTACTTGTTTAAACAAATTTAAAGCAAAATTAATTATTGAAAAACAAGTTTTTAAGTAAAGTTGATGTCGCTGAACATGAATCTGAAAGAATTTTGTACAATTTTTTAGTTGTTTATTAGCTACAATTAAAAGAACTTTGCATTTTGCTGTTCCCGCGTATTTATGGATTCTACTTGTTTAAACAAATTTAAAGCAAAATTAATTATGGAAAAATATTGTAATAAGTAAAGTTGATGTCGCTGAACATGAATCTGAAGGAATTTTGTAAAATTTTTCAGTTGTTTATTAGCTACAATTAAAAGAACTTTGCATTTTGCTGTTCCCGCGTAAATAAGGATTCTACTTGTTTAAACAAATTTAAAGCAAAATTAATTATTGAAAAATAATGTAATAAGTAAAGTTGATGTCGCTGAACATGAATCTGAAAGAATTTTGTACAATTTTTTAGTTGTTTATTTGCTACAATTAAAAGAACTTTGCATTTTGCAGTTCCCGCGTATTTATGGATTCTACTTGTTTAAACAAGTTTAAAGCAAAATTAATTATTGAAAAACAAGTTTTTAAGTAAAGTTGATGTCGCTGAACATGAATCTGAAAGAATTTTGTACAATTTTTCAGTTGTTTATTAGCTACAATTAAAAGAACTTTGCATTTTGCTGTTCCTGCGTATTTATGGATTCTACTTGTTTAAACAAATTTAAAGCAAAATTAATTATTGAAAAACAAGTTTTTAAGTAAAGTTGATGTCGCTGAACATGAATCTGAAAGAATTTTGTACAATTTTTTAGTTGTTTATTAGCTACAATTAAAAGAACTTTGCATTTTGCAGTTCCCGCGTATTTATGGATTCTACTTGTTTAAACAAATTTAAAGCAAAATTAATTATTGAAAAACAAGTTTTTAAGTAAAGTTGATGTCGCTGAACATGAATCTGAAAGAATTTTGTACAATTTTTCAGTTGTTTATTAGCTATAATTAAAGGAACTTTGCATTTTGCTGTTCCCGCGTATTTATGGATTCTACTTGTTTAAACAAATTTAAAGCAAAATTAATTATTGAAAAATAATGTAATAAGTAAAGTTGATGTCGCTGAACATGAATCTGAAAGAATTTTGTACAATTTTTCAGTTGTTTATTAGCTACAATTAAAAGAACTTTGCATTTTGCTGTTCCCGCGTATTTATGGATTCTACTTGTTTAAACAAATTTAAAGCAAAATTAATTATTGAAAAATAATGTAATAAGTAAAGTTGATGTCGCTGAACATGAATCTGAAAGAATTTTGTACAATTTTTTAGTTGTTTATTAGCTACAATTAAAAGAACTTTGCATTTTGCAGTTCCCGCGTATTTATGGATTCTACTTGTTTAAACAAATTTAAAGCAAAATTAATTATTGAAAAACAAGTTTTTAAGTAAAGTTGATGTCGCTGAACATGAATCTGAAAGAATTTTGTACAATTTTTCAGTTGTTTATTAGCTACAATTAAAAGAACTTTGCATTTTGCAGTTCCCGCGTATTTATGGATTCTACTTGTTTAAACAAATTTAAAGCAAAATTAATTATTGAAAAACAAGTTTTTAAGTAAAGTTGATGCCGCTGAACATGAATCTGAAAGAATTTTGTACAATTTTTCAGTTGTTTATTAGCTACAATTAAAAGAACTTTGCATTTTGCTGTTCCCGCGTATTTATGGATTCTACTTGTTTAAACAAATTTAAAGCAAAATTAATTATTGAAAAATAATGTAATAAGTAAAGTTGATGTCGCTGAACATGAATCTGAAAGAATTTTGTACAATTTTTCAGTTGTTTATTAGCTACAATTAAAAGAACTTTGCATTTTGCAGTTCCCGCCTATTTATGGATTCTACTTGTTTAAACAAATTTAAAGCAAAATTAATTATTGAAAAACAAGTTTTTAATTAAAGTTGATGTCGCTGAACATGAATCTGAAAGAATTTTGTACAATTTTTTAGTTGTTTATTAGCTACAATTAAAAGAACTTTGCATTTTGCAGTTCCCGCGTATTTATGGATTCTACTTGTTTAAACAAATTTAAAGCAAAATTAATTATTGAAAAACAAGTTTTTAAGTAAAGTTGATGTCGCTGAACATGAATCTGAAAGAATTTTGTACAATTTTTCAGTTGTTTATTAGCTATAATTAAAGGAACTTTGCATTTTGCTGTTCCCGCGTATTTATGGATTCTACTTGTTTAAACAAATTTAAAGCAAACTTATTTATTGAAAAACAAGTTTTTAAGTAAAGTTGATGTCGCTGAACATGAATCTGAAAGAATTTTGTACAATTTTTCAGTTGTTTATTAGCTACAATTAAAAGAACTTTGCATTTTGCTGTTCCCGCGTATTTATGGATTCTACTTGTTTAAACAAATTTAAAGCAAAATTAATTATTGAAAAACAAGTTTTTAAGTAAAGTTGATGTCGCTGAACATGAATCTGAAAGAATTTTGTACAATTTTTTAGTTGTTTATTAGCTACAATTAAAAGAACTTTGCATTTTGCAGTTCCCGCGTATTTATGGATTCTACTTGTTTAAACAAATTTAAAGCAAAATTAATTATTGAAAAACAAGTTTTTAAGTAAAGTTGATGTCGCTGAACATGAATCTGAAAGAATTTTGTACTATTTTTCAGTTGTTTATTAGCTACAATTAAAAGAACTTTGCATTTTGCTGTTCCCGCGTATTTATGGATTCTACTTGTTTAAACAAATTTAAAGCAAAATTAATTATGGAAAAATATTGTAATAAGTAAAGTTGATGTCGCTGAACATGAATCTGAAGGAATTTTGTACAATTTTTCAGTTATTTATTAGCTATAATTAAAAGAACTTTGCATTTTGCTGTTCCCGCGTAAATAAGGATTCTACTTGTTTAAACAAATTTAAAGCAAAATTAATTATTGAAAAACAAGTTTTTAAGTAAAGTTGATGTCGCTGAACATGAATCTGAAAGAATTTTGTACAATTTTTTAGTTGTTTATTAGCTACAATTAAAAGAACTTTGCATTTTGCTGTTCCCGCGTATTTATGGATTCTACTTGTTTAAACAAATTTAAAGCAAAATTAATTATGGAAAAATATTGTAATAAGTAAAGTTGATGTCGCTGAACATGAATCTGAAGGAATTTTGTAAAATTTTTCAGTTGTTTATTAGCTACAATTAAAAGAACTTTGCATTTTGCTGTTCCCGCGTAAATAAGGATTCTACTTGTTTAAACAAATTTAAAGCAAAATTAATTATTGAAAAATAATGTAATAAGTAAAGTTGATGTCGCTGAACATGAATCTGAAAGAATTTTGTACAATTTTTTAGTTGTTTATTAGCTACAATTAAAAGAACTTTGCATTTTGCTGTTCCCGCGTAAATATGGATTCTACTTGTTTAAACAAATTTAAAGCAAAATTAATTATGGAAAAATATTGTAATAAGTAAAGTTGATGTCGCTGAACATGAATCTGAAGGAATTTTGTACAATTTTTCAGTTATTTATTAGCTATAATTAAAAGAACTTTGCATTTTGCTGTTCCCGCGTATTTATGGATTCTACTTGTTTAAACAAATTTAAAGCAAAATTAATTATTGAAAAACAAGTTTTTAAGTAAAGTTGATGTCGCTGAACATGAATCTGAAAGAATTTTGTACAATTTTTTAGTTGTTTATTTGCTACAATTAAAAGAACTTTGCATTTTGCAGTTCCCGCGTATTTATGGATTCTACTTGTTTAAACAAATTTAAAGCAAAATTAATTATTGAAAAACAAGTTTTTAAGTAAAGTTGATGTCGCTGAACATGAATCTGAAAGAATTTTGTACAATTTTTCAGTTGTTTATTAGCTACAATTAAAAGAACTTTGCATTTTGCTGTTCCTGCGTATTTATGGATTCTACTTGTTTAAACAAATTTCAAGCAAAATTAATTATTGAAAAACAAGTTTTTAAGTAAAGTTGATGTCGCTGAACATGAATCTGAAAGAATTTTGTACAATTTTTTAGTTGTTTATTAGCTACAATTAAAAGAACTTTGCATTTTGCAGTTCCCGCGTATTTATGGATTCTACTTGTTTAAACAAATTTAAAGCAAAATTAATTATTGAAAAACAAGTTTTTAAGTAAAGTTGATGTCGCTGAACATGAATCTGAAAGAATTTTGTACAATTTTTCAGTTGTTTATTAGCTATAATTAAAGGAACTTTGCATTTTGCTGTTCCCGCGTATTTATGGATTCTACTTGTTTAAACAAATTTAAAGCAAAATTAATTATTGAAAAATAATGTAATAAGTAAAGTTGATGTCGCTGAACATGAATCTGAAAGAATTTTGTACAATTTTTCAGTTGTTTATTAGCTACAATTAAAAGAACTTTGCATTTTGCAGTTCCCGCCTATTTATGGATTCTACTTGTTTAAACAAATTTAAAGCAAAATTAATTATTGAAAAACAAGTTTTTAATTAAAGTTGATGTCGCTGAACATGAATCTGAAAGAATTTTGTACAATTTTTTAGTTGTTTATTAGCTATAATTAAAAGAACTTTGCATTTTGCAGTTCCCGCGTATTTATGGATTCTACTTGTTTAAACAAATTTAAAGCAAAATTAATTATTGAAAAATAATGTAATAGGTAAAGTTGATGTCGCTGAACATGAATCTGAAAGAATTTTGTACAATTTTTTAGTTGTTTATTAGCTACAATTAAAAGAACTTTGCATTTTGCAGTTCCCGCGTATTTATGGATTCTACTTGTTTAAACAAATTTAAAGCAAAATTAATTATTGAAAAATAATGTAATAAGTAAAGTTGATGTCGCTGAACATGAATCTGAAAGAATTTTGTACAATTTTTTAGTTGTTTATTAGCTACAATTAAAAGAACTTTGCATTTTGCAGTTCCCGCGTATTTATGGATTCTACTTGTTTAAACAAATTTAAAGCAAAATTAATTATTGAAAAACAAGTTTTTAAGTAAAGTTGATGTCGCTGAACATGAATCTGAAAGAATTTTGTACAATTTTTCAGTTGTTTATTAGCTACAATTAAAAGAACTTTGCATTTTGCTGTTCCCGCGTATTTATGGATTCTACTTGTTTAAACAAATTTAAAGCAAAATTAATTATTGAAAAATAATGTAATAAGTAAAGTTGATGTCGCTGAACATGAATCTGAAAGAATTTTGTACAATTTTTTAGTTGTTTATTAGCTACAATTAAAAGAACTTTGCATTTTGCAGTTCCCGCGTATTTATGGATTCTACTTGTTTAAACAAATTTAAAGCAAAATTAATTATTGAAAAACAAGTTTTTAAGTAAAGTTGATGTCGCTGAACATGAATCTGAAAGAATTTTGTACAATTTTTTAGTTGTTTATTAGCTACAATTAAAAGAACTTTGCATTTTGCAGTTCCCGCGTATTTATGGATTCTACTTGTTTAAACAAATTTAAAGCAAAATTAATTATTGAAAAATAATGTAATAAGTAAAGTTGATGTCGCTGAACATGAATCTGAAAGAATTTTGTACAATTTTTTAGTTGTTTATTAGCTACAATTAAAAGAACTTTGCATTTTGCAGTTCCCGCGTATTTATGGATTCTACTTGTTTAAACAAATTTAAAGCAAAATTAATTATTGAAAAACAAGTTTTTAAGTAAAGTTGATGTCGCTGAACATGAATCTGAAAGAATTTTGTACAATTTTTCAGTTGTTTATTAGCTACAATTAAAAGAACTTTGCATTTTGCTGTTCCCGCGTATTTATGGATTCTACTTGTTTAAACAAATTTAAAGCAAAATTAATTATTGAAAAATAATGTAATAAGTAAAGTTGATGTCGCTGAACATGAATCTGAAAGAATTTTGTACAATTTTTTAGTTGTTTATTAGCTACAATTAAAAGAACTTTGCATTTTGCAGTTCCCGCGTATTTATGGATTCTACTTGTTTAAACAAATTTAAAGCAAAATTAATTATTGAAAAACAAGTTTTTAAGTAAAGTTGATGTCGCTGAACATGAATCTGAAAGAATTTTGTACAATTTTTCAGTTGTTTATTAGCTACAATTAAAAGAACTTTGCATTTTGCTGTTCCCGCGTATTTATGGATTCTACTTGTTTAAACAAATTTAAAGCAAAATTAATTATTGAAAAATAATGTAATAAGTAAAGTTGATGTCGCTGAACATGAATCTGAAAGAATTTTGTACAATTTTTCAGTTGTTTATTAGCTACAAATATAAGAACTTTGCATTTTGCTGTTCCCGCGTAAATATGGATTCTACTTGTTTAAACAAATTTAAAGCAAAATTAATTATTGAAAAATAATCTAATAAGTAAAGTTGATGTCGCTGAACACGAATCTGAAAGAATTTTGTAAAATTTTTTAGTTGTTTATTAGCTTTAAATAAAAGAACTTTGCATTTTCAGTTCCCGCGTATTTATGGATTCTACTTGTTTAAACAAATTTAAAGCAAAATTAATTATTGAAAAATAATGTAATAAGTAAAGTTGATGTTGCTGAACATGAATCTGAAAGAAGTTTGTACAATTTTTCAGTTGTTTATTAGCTACAAATATAAGAACTTTGCATTTTGCTGTTCCCGCGTAAATATGGATTCTACTTGTTTAAACAAATTTAAAGCAAAATTAATTATTGAAAAATAATGTAATAAGTAAAGTTGATGTTGCTGAACATGAATCTGAAAGAATTTTGTACAATTTTTTAGTTGTTTATTAGCTATAATTAAAAGAACTTTGCATTTTGCAGTTCCCGCGTATTTATGGATTCTACTTGTTTAAACAAATTTAAAGCAAAATTAATTATTGAAAAATAATGTAATAGGTAAAGTTGATGTCGCTGAACATGAATCTGAAAGAATTTTGTACAATTTTTTAGTTGTTTATTAGCTACAATTAAAAGAACTTTGCATTTTGCAGTTCCCGCGTATTTATGGATTCTACTTGTTTAAACAAATTTAAAGCAAAATTAATTATTGAAAAATAATGTAATAAGTAAAGTTGATGTCGCTGAACATGAATCTGAAAGAATTTTGTACAATTTTTTAGTTGTTTATTAGCTACAATTAAAAGAACTTTGCATTTTGCAGTTCCCGCGTATTTATGGATTCTACTTGTTTAAACAAATTTAAAGCAAAATTAATTATTGAAAAACAAGTTTTTAAGTAAAGTTGATGTCGCTGAACATGAATCTGAAAGAATTTTGTACAATTTTTCAGTTGTTTATTAGCTACAATTAAAAGAACTTTGCATTTTGCTGTTCCCGCGTATTTATGGATTCTACTTGTTTAAACAAATTTAAAGCAAAATTAATTATTGAAAAATAATGTAATAAGTAAAGTTGATGTCGCTGAACATGAATCTGAAAGAATTTTGTACAATTTTTTAGTTGTTTATTAGCTACAATTAAAAGAACTTTGCATTTTGCAGTTCCCGCGTATTTATGGATTCTACTTGTTTAAACAAATTTAAAGCAAAATTAATTATTGAAAAACAAGTTTTTAAGTAAAGTTGATGTCGCTGAACATGAATCTGAAAGAATTTTGTACAATTTTTCAGTTGTTTATTAGCTACAATTAAAAGAACTTTGCATTTTGCTGTTCCCGCGTATTTATGGATTCTACTTGTTTAAACAAATTTAAAGCAAAATTAATTATTGAAAAATAATGTAATAAGTAAAGTTGATGTCGCTGAACATGAATCTGAAAGAATTTTGTACAATTTTTCAGTTGTTTATTAGCTACAAATATAAGAACTTTGCATTTTGCTGTTCCCGCGTAAATATGGATTCTACTTGTTTAAACAAATTTAAAGCAAAATTAATTATTGAAAAATAATCTAATAAGTAAAGTTGATGTCGCTGAACACGAATCTGAAAGAATTTTGTAAAATTTTTTAGTTGTTTATTAGCTTTAAATAAAAGAACTTTGCATTTTCAGTTCCCGCGTATTTATGGATTCTACTTGTTTAAACAAATTTAAAGCAAAATTAATTATTGAAAAATAATGTAATAAGTAAAGTTGATGTTGCTGAACATGAATCTGAAAGAATTTTGTACAATTTTTTAGTTGTTTATTAGCTACAATTAAAAGAACTTTGCATTTTGCTGTTCCCGCGTAAATATGGATTCTACTTGTTTAAACAAATTTAAAGCAAAATTAATTATTGAAAAATAATGTAATAAGTAAAGTTGATGTTGCTGAAAATGAATCTGAAAGAAGTTTGTACAATTTTTCAGTTGTTTATTAGCTACAAATATAAGAACTTTGCATTTTGCTGTTCCCGCGTAAATATGGATTCTACTTGTTTAAACAATTTTAAAGCAAAATTAATTATTGAAAAACAATGTAATAAGTAAAGTTGATGTTGCTGAACATGAATCTGAAAGAATTTTGTACAATTTCTAATTTGTTTATTAGCTACAATTAAAAGAACTTTGCATTTTGCTGTTCCCGCGTAAATATGGATTCTACTTGTTTAAACAAATTTAAAGCAAAACTAATTATTGAAAAATAATGTATTAAGTAAAGTTGATGTCGCTGAACACGATTCTGAAGGAATTTTGTAAAATTTTTAAGTCGTTTATTAGCTTTAAATAAAAGAACTTTGCATTTTCAGTTCCCGCGTATTTATGGATTCTACTTTTTTAAACAAATTTAAAGCAAAACTAATTATTGAAAAATAATGTATTAAATAAAGTTGATGTCGCCGAACACGATTCTGAAGGAATTTTGTAAAATTTTTAAGTCGTTTATTTGCTACAAACAAAAGAACTTTGCATTTTGCTGTTCCCGCGTATTTATGGATTCTACTTGTTTAAACAAATTTAAAGCAAAACTAATTATTGAAAAATAATGTATTAAGTAAAGTTGATGTCACTGAACACGATTCTGAAGGAATTTTGTAAAATTTTTAAGTCGTTTATTAGCTTTAAATAAAAGAACTTTGCATTTTCAGTTCCCGCGTATTTATGGATTCTACTTGTTTAAACAAATTTAAAGCAAAACTAATTATTGAAAAATAATGTATTAAGTAAAGTTGATGTCGCTGAACACGATTCTGAAGGAATTTTGTAAAATTTTTTAGTCATTTATTAGCTATAAATAAAAGAAGTTTGCATTTTGCTGTTCCCGCGTATTTATGGATTCTACTTGTTTAAACAAATTTAAAACAAAACTAATTGTTAAAAAATAATGTATTAAGTAAAGTTGATGTCGCTGAACACGATTCTGAAGGAATTTTGTAAAATTTTTTAGTCATTTATTAGCTATAAATAAAAGAACTTTGCATTTTGCTGTTCCCGCGTATTTATGGATTCTACTTGTTTAAACAAATTTAAAGCAAAACTAATTGTTGAAAAATAATGTATTAAGTAAAGTTGATGTCGCTGAACATAAATCTGAAGGAATTTTGTAAAATTTTTTAGTCATTTATTAGCTATAAATAAAAGAACTTTGCATTTTGCTGTTCCCGCGTATTTATGGATTCTACTTGTTTAAACAAATTTAAAGCAAAACTAATTGTTGAAAAATAATGTATTAAGTAAAGTTGATGTCGCTGAACACGATTCTGAAGGAATTTTGTAAAAATTTTTAGTCATTTATTAGCTATAAATAAAAGAACTTTGCATTTTGCTGTTCCCGCGTATTTATGGATTCTACTTGTTTAAACAAATTTAAAGCAAAACTAATTATTGAAAAATAATGTATTAAGTAAAGTTGATGTCGCTGAACATAAATCTGAAGGAATTTTGTAAAATTTTTTAGTCATTTATTAGCTATAAATAAAAGAACTTTGCATTTTGCTGTTCCCGCGTATTTATGGATTCTACTTGTTTAAACAAATTTAAAACAAAACTAATTGTTGAAAAATAATGTATTAAGTAAAGTTGATGTCGCTGAACACGATTCTGAAGGAATTTTGTAAAATTTTTAAGTCGTTTATTTGCTACAAACAAAAGAACTTTGCATTTTGCTGTTCCCGCGTATTTATGGATTCTACTTGTTTAAACAAATTTAAAGCAAAACTAATTATTGAAAAATAATGTATTAAGTAAAGTTGATGTCGCTGAACACGATTCTGAAGGAATTTTGTAAAATTTTTAAGTCGTTTATTAGCTTTAAATAAAAGAACTTTGCATTTTCAGTTCCCGCGTATTTATGGATTCTACTTGTTTAAACAAATTTAAAGCAAAAGTAATTGTTGAAAAATAATGTATTAAGTAAAGTTGATGTCGCTGAACACGATTCTGAAGGAATTTTGTAAAATTTTTTAGTCATTTATTAGCTATAAATAAAAGAACTTTGCATTTTGCTGTTCCCGCGTATTTATGGATTCTACTTGTTTAAACAAATTTAAAGCAAAACTAATTATTGAAAAATAATGTATTAAGTAAAGTTGATGTCGCTGAACATAAATCTGAAGGAATTTTGTAAAATTTTTTAGTCATTTATTAGCTATAAATAAAAGAACTTTGCATTTTGCTGTTCCCGCGTATTTATGGATTCTACTTGTTTAAACAAATTTAAAGCAAAACTAATTGTTGAAAAATAATGTATTAAGTAAAGTTGATGTCGCTGAACATAAATCTGAAGGAATTTTGTAAAATTTTTTAGTCATTTATTAGCTATAAATAAAAGAACTTTGCATTTTGCTGTTCCCGCGTATTTATGGATTCTACTTGTTTAAACAAATTTAAAGCAAAACTAATTGTTGAAAAATAATGTATTAAGTAAAGTTGATGTCGCTGAACACGATTCTGAAGGAATTTTGTAAAAATTTTTAGCCGTTTATTAACTACAAATAAAGGAACTTTGCATTTTGCTGTTCCCGCGTATTTATGGATTCTACTTGTTTAAACAAATTTAAAGCAAAACTAATTATTGAAAAATAATGTTATAAGTAAAGTTGATGTCACTGAACACGATTCTGAAGGAATTTTGTAAAATTTTTAAGTCGTTTATTAGCTTTAAATAAAAGAACTTTGCATTTTCAGTTCCCGCGTATTTATATATTCTACTTGTTTAAACAAATTTAAAGCAAAACTAATTATTGAAAAATAATGTATTAAGTAAAGTTGATGTCGCTGAACACGATTCTGAAGGAATTTTGTAAAAAATTTTAGCCGTTTATTAACTACAAATAAAGGAACTTTGCATTTTGCTGTTCCCGCGTATTTATGGATTCTACTTGTTTAAACAAATTTAAAGCAAAACTAATTATTGAAAAATAATGTATTAAGTAAAGTTGATGTCGCTGAACACGATTCTGAAGGAATTTTGTAAAATTTTTAAGTCGTTTATTAGCTTTAAATAAAAGAACTTTGCATTTTCAGTTCCCGCGTATTTATGGATTCTACTTGTTTAAACAAATTTAAAGCAAAACTAATTATTGAAAAATAATGTATTAAGTAAAGTTGATGTCGCTGAACACGATTCTGAAGGAATTTTGTAAAATTTTTAAGTCGTTTATTAGCTTTAAATAAAAGAACTTTGCATTTTCAGTTCCCGCGTATTTATGGATTCTACTTGTTTAAACAAATTTAAAGCAAAACTAATTATTGAAAAATAATGTATTAAGTAAAGTTGATGTCGCTGAACACGATTCTGAAGGAATTTTGTAAAATTTTTAAGTCGTTTATTAGCTTTAAATAAAAGAACTTTGCATTTTCAGTTCCCGCGTATTTATGGATTCTACTTGTTTAAACAAATTTAAAGCAAAACTAATTATTGAAAAATAATGTATTAAGTAAAGTTAATGTCGCTGAACACGATTCTGAAGGAATTTTGTAAAATTTTTTAATCGTTTATTAGCTACAAACAAAAGAACTTTGCACTTTGCTGTTCCCGCGTATTTATGGATTCTACTTGTTTAAACAAATTTAAAGCAAAACTAATTATTGAAAAATAATGTATTAAGTAAAGTTGATGTCGCTGAACACGATTCTGAAGGAATTTTGTAAAATTTTTAAGTCGTTTATTAGCTTTAAATAAAAGAACTTTGCATTTTCAGTTCCCGCGTATTTATGGATTCTACTTGTTTAAACAAATTTAAAGCAAAACTAATTATTGAAAAATAATGTATTAAGTAAAGTTGATGTCGCTGAACACGATTCTGAAGGAATTTTGTAAAATTTTTAAGTCGTTTATTAGCTTTAAATAAAAGAACTTTGCATTTTCAGTTCCCGCGTATTTATGGATTCTACTTGTTTAAACAAATTTAAAGCAAAACTAATTATTGAAAAATAATGTATTAAGTAAAGTTGATGTCGCTGAACACGATTTTGAAGGAATTTTGTAAAATTTTTAAGTCGTTTATTAGCTTTAAATAAAAGAACTTTGCATTTTCAGTTCCCGCGTATTTATGGATTCTACTTGTTTAAACAAATTTAAAGCAAAACTAATTATTGAAAAATAATGTATTAAGTAAAGTTGATGTCGCTGAACACGATTCTGAAGGAATTTCGTAAAATTTTTAAGTCGTTTATTAGCTTTAAATAAAAGAACTTTGCATTTTGCTGTTCCCGCGTATTTATGGATTCTACTTGTTTAAACAAATTTAAAGCAAAACTAATTATTGAAAAATAATGTATTAAGTAAAGTTGATGTCGCTGAACACGATTCTGAAGGAATTTTGTAAAATTTTTAAGTCGTTTATTAGCTTTAAATAAAAGAACTTTGCATTTTCAGTTCCCGCGTATTTATGGATTCTACTTGTTTAAACAAATTTAAAGCAAAACTAATTATTGAAAAATAATGTATTAAGTAAAGTTGATGTCGCTGAACACGATTCTGAAGGAATTTTGTAAAATTTTTAAGTCGTTTATTAGCTTTAAATAAAAGAACTTTGCATTTTCAGTTCCCGCGTATTTATGGATTCTACTTGTTTAAACAAATTTAAAGCAAAACTAATTATTGAAAAATAATGTATTAAGTAAAGTTAATGTCGCTGAACACGATTCTGAAGGAATTTTGTAAAATTTTTTAATCGTTTATTAGCTACAAACAAAAGAACTTTGCACTTTGCTGTTCCCGCGTATTTATGGATTCTACTTGTTTAAACAAATTTAAAGCAAAACTAATTATTGAAAAATAATGTATTAAGTAAAGTTGATGTCGCTGAACACGATTCTGAAGGAATTTTGTAAAATTTTTAAGTCGTTTATTAGCTTTAAATAAAAGAACTTTGCATTTTCAGTTCCCGCGTATTTATGGATTCTACTTGTTTAAACAAATTTAAAGCAAAACTAATTATTGAAAAATAATGTATTAAGTAAAGTTGATGTCGCTGAACACGATTCTGAAGGAATTTTGTAAAATTTTTAAGTCGTTTATTAGCTTTAAATAAAAGAACTTTGCATTTTCAGTTCCCGCGTATTTATGGATTCTACTTGTTTAAACAAATTTAAAGCAAAACTAATTATTGAAAAATAATGTATTAAGTAAAGTTGATGTCGCTGAACACGATTTTGAAGGAATTTTGTAAAATTTTTAAGTCGTTTATTAGCTTTAAATAAAAGAACTTTGCATTTTCAGTTCCCGCGTATTTATGGATTCTACTTGTTTAAACAAATTTAAAGCAAAACTAATTATTGAAAAATAATGTATTAAGTAAAGTTGATGTCGCTGAACACGATTCTGAAGGAATTTCGTAAAATTTTTAAGTCGTTTATTAGCTTTAAATAAAAGAACTTTGCATTTTGCTGTTCCCGCGTATTTATGGATTCTACTTGTTTAAACAAATTTAAAGCAAAACTAATTATTGAAAAATAATGTAATAAGTAAAGTTATTGTCGCTGAACACAATTCTGAACAAATTTTGTAAAATTTTTTAGTCGTTTATTAGGTTTAAATAAAAGAACTTTGCATTTTGCTGTTCCCGCGTATTTATGGATTCTACTTGTTTAAACAAATTTAAAGCAAAACTAATTGTTGAAAAATAATGTATTAAGTAAAGTTATTGTCGCTGAACACAATTCTGAACAAATTTTGTAAAATTTTTTAGTCGTTTATTAGGTTTAAATAAAAGAACTTTGCATTTTGCTGTTCCCGCGTATTTATGGATTCTACTTGTTTAAACAAATTGAAAACAAAACTAATTGATGAAAAATAATGTATTAAGTAAAGTTGATGTCGCTGAATATGAATCTGAAGGAATTTTGTAAAAATTTTCAATGGTTTATTAGCTACAAATAAAAGAATGTCGTTCGGGCTCAATCACCTCAGTGGCCATGGTCCAGAAAAGAGCGGGAACTTTTATTAGACGTCAAGGAGACTGATAGCAATAAATAAGAGAACACATTTTGTAGAAAGTGTATTAGTATTCTATGATATAACTTTAAAACACTATACTATTACAAATACATCTTAATTTGTACTATATTTATGGTTATCTCTGTTCATGACTTCTATTTAAAATTCCCGCTCTTTTATGGACCATGGCCACCAACGACAAAATATAACTAGACAAAACTTCTCTTGGTTTGTTATGTTTTCGGTAGTCCAGAAAGAGAAACCTAGAGATAGATATAAAATGAAAGTATTGTTCGAGCATTGCTCACTAGAGGCGCCCGTGCTTTTATGATTAACTTTAGAATTGGAAGTTTTAAATTTATGTTTTTCATATATAATCAAATCTAACGCGTCATTGACAAAACAAAAACGTAAATAATGATAAATAACAAAAAATAATGACAACTACAGTGACGCCTCTAGCGAGCAATGCTCGAACAATACTTTCATTTTATATCTATCTCCAGGTTTCTCTTTCTGGCTTATCGGAAACAAAACATTCAATACGGAAGGATAGGGAATGTTTTGTCTAGTTATATTTAGTCATTGTTTGGGACCAAACACGACTTCACACTAACTTCACACTGGTCGTAGGCGAGAAAATAGCGGGAACTTTAAGTAAACGTCATAGAGATGGATAGCAGTAAAAGAGAACACAGTCTGTATTCACAGAATATCATTTTTAGTTTATTACACTGTAATTTTACATGATATAAAAATGCAGAACTGGTTTTATGTTGGAATGAAAACTGAAAGTCCATATTTAGTAATTGATTAAATATAAAATATGCACAAGTATATATAGAGATCAGTGATTATAACAATTAATCAATATTTTTTCTTGTTTACAATTTTGTATTTAATATATCTGCTATTTAAATATACAAAATCTTATTTAAGGATCCACAGCCCCTGCTAGAATTCAAGTCTGCGGTTCCCAGGAAGCCCAGAAGCTCCAGGACACTTGTGCGGAGCGTTGCTCGATGCCCTACAGAGCCCCTGAGCTGTTTACCGTGGAGAGTTACTGCGTGGTGGACCAGCGAACTGACATCTGGTCGCTGGGCTGTGTTCTCTACGCTGTGTGCTACTTTAAAAGCCCTTTTGACGCTGTGTATGAGAGGGGCGACAGTGTCGCCCTCGCTGTCATTTCAGGGAATGTACATTTTCCTGAAGAAAGTCCTTTTGACGAAGTAAGTATTGAAATTTGAAAACAAAATGAGAAGGAAGCATGTTTTGAGTAAAATTAATAATGATTTGTTGTAATTTTGTGTTGTAATCTACATTTTCTTTCTTGCAATCATGATTTGTTTTTATTTTAATATTTCAGACATTTTTTGCTTCAATTATCAACACTTGCTTTTTTGTAATTTTGTGTTTAAATCTTTAAATTAAGGGATTTTATTTTAATATTCCAGACATTTTTAGTTACAATTATCAACACTTGTTTGTTGTAATTTTGTGTTTAAATCTTTAAATGAAGGTGTTTTGTTTTAATATTCTAGACATTTTTAGCTACAGTTAACCTTTTTTTGATAAAACTTGACATTTTTCTGTCTTAATCTACAGTTTTTTGATTGAAATCAACAATTTTTAACTAAAATCATCATTTTTTTATTATAATCAAAGTTTTTCTTCTTGTAATCAACATTTTCTTGTTTAAAATCAATACTTTTTAGTTATAATGAATATTATTCTTCTTTAAATCAACTAACTAACATATTTGTTGTTGTTTGCAACATTTTTTATAGTATTCTAGATGTTATAGCCACAATCAATACTTTCTCGATTCAAATCAATACTTTTTTGGTTGTAATCAACATTTTTCTTCTAGCTATTCATTTCAAATCAGTATTTTTTTGTTGTAACCTACATTGTTTTAGTTCCAATCCATATTTCTTTGTTGAAATCAACATTTTTTCAATTCAAATCCATATTTTTTGTTGTAATTAACATTTTTTTATTAAAATTAACACTTTCTTTATTGTAATTAACATTTTTATTCTTGCAATCGGTATATTTCTATTTCCAACATTTTCTTCTTTAAAATGAACACTTTTTATGGTAATCAACATTTTTCTTCTTGCAATCAACTTATTCGTTGTTGAAATCAACAAATTCTCGATTAAAATCAACATTTTCTTGTTATAATCCACTTTTTTCATCTTGCAATCAACATATTTGTTGTAATAATCAACAATTTTAAACATTCTTGTATTGAAAAATGTCAAAACTATGATATATATTTCCAAAATTTTGCCTCTTGTCTCTTATATTTAAGAAATTGTATGTATTTTCTTTGTTTCAGGATATGCACAATCTAATTCTATACATGCTTAAAGTGAACCCAATGGAAAGGCCTTACATTTATTCCGTTATCGAAAAAACACAAGACTACATCACGAAACTAGAAAATAAAGTCTAACTTAACATTCCTATTCGCCTTTTTGCAATTTACTATAAATATGTAATTTTTATGAAATAAACTTTATTTATATCATGTATTTTATTTTATTTCCTTTTCATACTTTCCAGAAAAAAAACTATTTCAAATACAAAAATTAAAGTTTTTATGTAAATATTTGTTAGATTTATCAGCATTAATTTACATTTTTCCTGCATACAGTTCTATAACAACTTGTAGGATCCACAGCCCCTGCTAGAATCCAAATCTGCGGTTCCCAGGAAGCCCAGAAGCTCCAGGACATTTGCGCGGAGCGTTGCTCGATGCCCTACAGAGCCCCTGAGCTGTTTACCGTGGAGAGTTACTGCGTGGTGGACCAGCGCACTGACATCTGGTCGCTGGGCTGTGTTCTGTACGCTATGTGCTACTTTAAAAGCCCTTTTGACGCTGTGTATGAGAGGGGAGACAGTGTCGCCCTCGCTGTCATTTCAGGGAATGTGCAGTTTCCTGATGAAACGCCTTTTGACGAAGTAAGTATTGAAATTTGAAGGCAAAATGAGAAATTAGAAGGTTTTGAGTAAAATCAACACTGTTTTGGTGTAATTTTGTGTTTTAATCTATATTTTCTTTCTTGCAATTATGAATTGTTTTAAAATTCCAGACATTCTAGCCGATTCTGTAACATAGTGGTTAATTTTTAACCAGTTGCTAAATTTTTTCACAAATAAAAACAAACATTACAAGTGATCTTTTGAGATTTTCTCTAGTGTTACCTATTTATATTACAGAAAAAATTTAGCAACTGGTTAAAAATTAACCACTGAGTTACATAATAGGAGGAATTTTAGCTACAATTAACCTTTTCTTGATTAAACTCGACATTTTTTCTGCTGTAGTCAACAGTTTTTTGGTTGTAATCAATAATTTCTTTGTTATAATCAAAGTTTTTCTTCTTGCATTCAACATTTTCGTGTTTGAAATCAATACTTTTTAGATATAATTAATATTATTTTTCCTAAAATCAACTACTTAATTAATTTTTTATAGTATTCTAGACATTATAACCACAATAAAATATTTTCTCGATTGAAATCAACAATTTTTTGGATGTATCAATATTTTTCTTCTAGTAATCAATATATTTGTTGTTTTAATCAACTATTTTTATTGAAATCAACACTTTCTTTATTGTAATCCACATTTTTTCCACTCAAATCCGTATTTCTTTGTTATAATCAACATTGTTTTACTTCCAATTCATATTTTTTTGTTGAAATTAACATTTTTCTACTTATAATCAATATATTTTTTGTTGTAATCAAAATTTTTATTCCTGAAATCGATATATTCGTAATATTATCGTTTTTTTCTTTAAAATTAACACTTTTTTTATGGTAATCAACATTTTTCTTCTTGCAATCAACTTATTCGTTGTAGTATTCAACAATATCTCGATTAAAATCAACATTTTCTTGTTATAGTCCACATTTTTCATCTTGCAATCAGGATATTTTTTGTAATAATCAACAATTTTAAACTTTCTTGTATTGTAAGATGCGAAAACCATTACATATTCCCATAATTTTGCCTCTTATGTGTAAGAGATTGTATGTATTTTCTTTGTTTCAGGATATGCACAACCTAATTCTATATATGCTTAAAGTGAACCCAATGGAAAGGCCTTACATTTATTCTGTTATCGAAAAAACACAAGACTACATCACGAAACTAGAAAATAAAGTCTAACTTAACATTCCTATACGCCTTTTTGCAATTTGGTATTAAATATGTAATTTTTATGAAATAAACTTTATTTATATCATGCATTTTATTTTATTTCATTTCCATACTGTCCAGAAAAAAAACTATGTCAAATACAAAAATTAAACTTTTTATGTAAATATTTGTTAGATTTATCAGCAATAATTTACATTTTTCCTGCATACAATTGTATAAAAGCTTGTAGGATCCACAGCCCCTGCTAGAATCCAAGTGTGCGGTTCCCAGGAAGCCCAGAAGCTCCAGGACATTTGTGCGGAGCGTTGCTCGATGCCCTACAGAGCCCCTGAGCTGTTTACCGTGGAGAGTTACTGCGTGGTGGACCAGCGAACTGACATCTGGTCGCTGGGCTGTGTTCTCTACGCGATGTGCTACTTTAAAAGCCCTTTTGACGCTGTGTACGAGAGGGGAGACAGTGTCGCCCTCGCTGTTATCTCGGGGAATGTACATTTTCCTGAAGAAAGTCCTTTTGACGAAGTGAGTATTGAAATTTGGAAATAAAATGAGAAATTAGAAGGTTTTGAGTAAAATTAACACGGTTTTGTAGTAATTTTGTGTTTTAATCTATATTTTCGTTCTTGCAATCATTATTTGTTATGTTATTTTAATATTCCAGACATTTTTAGCTACAATTAACCTTTTCTTGATTAAACTCGACATTTTTTCTGCTATAGTCAACAGTTTTTTGGTTGTAATCAAAATAAAATGAGAAATTAGAAGGTTTTGATTAAAATCAACACGCTTTTTTGTAATTATTTGTTTCTTGCAATCATGATAATTAATATTAATATTCCAGACATTTTTAGCTAAAATTTATCTTTTCTTGATAAAATTGAACATTTTTCTGTCATAATCTTCAGTATTTTGGCTGTCATCAACAATTTTTGAACTAAAATCAATCATTTTTTTGGTATAATCAAAGTTTTTCTTCTTGCAATCAATATTTTCATGTTTGAAATCAATACGTTTTAGTTATAATTAATATTATTCTTTTAAAAATGAACTAACTAACATATTTGTTGTTGTTGGCAATATTTTTTTATAGTATTCTAGATGTTATAGCTACAATCAAATATTTTCTCGATTGAAATCAACACTTTTTTAGTTGTAATCTACATTTTTCTATTTGCAATCAATATATTTGTTATTGTAGACTATATTTTGTTATTGAAATCTTTTTTATAATCAACAAATTTTCAATTCAAATCCGTATTTCTTTGTTGTAATCAACATTTTTCTTCTTACAATCTATATAGTTGTGATAATAATCAACATTTCTTTATTAAAATTAACACTTTCATTACTATAATCAACATTTTTTCATGTCAAATCCATATTTCGTTGTTCTAATCAAATTTTTTCTTCTTGCAATCAACTTATTCGTTGTTGTATTCAACAAATTCTCGGTTAAAATCAACATTTTGTTCTTGTAATCCACATTTTTGTCTTACAATCAACATATGTGTTGTAATAATCAACAATTTAAACTTTCTTGTATTGAAAGTTGTCAAAACCATTATATATTCCCAGAATTTTGCCTCTCATTTGTAAAAGATTGTATGTATGTTCTTTGTTTCAGGATATGCACAATTTAATTCTATATATGCTTAAAGTGAACCCAATGGAAAGGCCTTACATTTATTCTGTTATCGAAAAAACACAAGACTACATCACGAAACTAGAAAATAAAGTCTAACTTAACATTCCTATACGCCTTTTTGCAATTTACTATTAAATATGTAATTTTTATGAAATAAACTTTATTTATATCATGCATTTTATTTTATTTCCTTTCCACACTTTCCAGTAAAAAAACTATTTCAAATACAAAAATTAAACTTTTTATGTAAATATTTGTTAGATTTATCAGCATTAATTTACATTTTTCCTGCATACAATTGTATAAAAGCTTGTAGGATCCACAGCCCCTGCTAGAATTCAAGTCTGCGGTTCCCAGGAAGCCCAGAAGCTCCAGGACATTTGTGCGGAGCGTTGCTCGATGCCCTACAGAGCCCCTGAGCTGTTTACCGTGGAGAGTTACTGCGTGATTGACCAGCGAACTGACATCTGGTCGCTGGGCTGTGTTCTCTACGCGATGTGCTACTTTAAAAGCCCTTTTGACGCTGTGTATGAGAGGGGAGACAGTGTCGCCCTCGCTGTCATTTCAGGGAATGTACATTTTCCTGATGAAAGTCTTTTTGACGAAGTGAGTATTGAAATTTGGAAACAAAATGAGAAATTAGAAGGTTTTGAGTAAAATAACAGTGTTTTGTAGTAATTGTGTGTTTTAATCTACATTTTCTTTCATGCAATTATGATTTTTTGCTATGAACAACGTTTTAATTTAATAGTCTGGACATTTTAAGACATAGTCAACCTTTTCTTGATTAAACTTGACATTTTTTCTGCTATAATCAACAGCTTTTTGATTGTCATCAGCAATTTTTAACTAAAACCAATAAATTCTTAGTGTTTTTTTTTTGTTTTTCATCTTGTAATCAACATTTTCTTTCTTGCATTCATGATTTGTTTTTATTTTAAAATTCCAGACATTTTTAGCTACAATAAATATTTTCTTGATAAAACTCGACATTTTTCTGTCATAATCTACAGTAATTTGGTTGTAATCAATAATTTTTGAACTAAAATCAATAATTTCTATGTTATAATCAAAGTTTTTCTTCTTGTAATCAACATTTTCTTGTTTGAAATCAATACTTTTTAGTTACAATTAGGATTATTGTTCTTAAAGTCAACTAACTAACATATTTGTTGTTGTTCGCAACATTTTTTTATAGCATTTTAGACATTATAACCACAATCAATATTTTCTCGATTAAAATCAGTACTTTCCTTGTTCTAATCAACATTTTTTTATGTAAATCAACACTTTATTTCTTGCAATAACGATTTCCATCTTTCAATCTACGTTTCAGTATCATAATCAACATTTTATCGATTCAAATCAATACTTTTTTGGTTGTTTTTCACATTTTTTTTATTTAAATCCAAATTTCTTTGTTGGAATCAACATTTTTTCATCTCAAATCCATATTTCTTTGTTGCAATCATCATTTTTTTGATTCAAATCCATATTTCTGTTGTAATCAACAATTTTTTTATTAAAATTAGTACTTTTCTTATTGTAACCAACATTTTCACAATTCAAATCCATATTTCTTTGTTGGAATCTACATTTCTCCAATTAAAATCTATATTTCTTTGCTGTAATCAACATTTCTTCTTGCAATCAACTTATTCGTTGTTGTATTCAACAAATTCTCGATTAAAATCAACATTTTCTTGTTATAATCCACATTTTTCATCTTGCAATCAACATATTTGTTGTAATAAACAACAATTTTAAACTTTTTTGTATTGCAAATTACCAAAACCATTATGTATTCCCAGAATTTTGCCTCTTGCCTCTTATGTTTAAGAGATTGTATGTATTTTCTTTGTTTTAGGATATGCACAACCTAATTCTATATATGCTTAAAGTGAACCCAATGGAAAGGCCTTACATTTATTCCGTTATCGAAAAAACACAAGACTACATCACGAAACTAGAAAATAAAGTCTAACTTAACATTCCTATACGCCTTTTTGCAATTTACTATTAAAATGTAATTTTTATGAAATAAACTTTATTTATATCATGCATTTTATTTTATTTCCTTTTCATACTTTCCAGAAAAAAAACTATTTTAAATACAAAAATTAAAGTTTTTATGTAAATATTTGTTAGATTTACACCATTAATTTACATTTTTCCTGCATACAACTGTATAAAAGCTTGTAGGATCCACAGCCCCTGCTAGAATCCAAGTCTGCGGATCTCAGGAAGCACAGAAGCTCCAGGACATTTGCGCAGAGCGTTGCTCGATGCCCTACAGAGCCCCTGAGCTGTTTACCGTGGAGAGTTACTGCGTGGTGGACCAGCGAACTGACATCTGGTCGCTGGGCTGTGTTCTCTACGCTGTGTGCTACTTTAAAAGCCCTTTTGACGCGGTGTATGAGAGGGGAGACAGTGTCGCCCTCGCTGTAATTTCAGGGAATGTACAGTTTCCTGAGGAAACGCCTTTTGACGAAGTAAGTATTGAAATTTGAAAATAAAATGAGAAATGAGAAAGTTTTGGTTAGAATCAACACGCTTTTTTGTATTTATTTCTTTCTTGCAATCATGATAATTAATATTAATATTCCAGACATTTTTAGTTACAATTATGAACACTTGCTTTTTTGTAATTTTTTGTTTAAATCTTCAAATTACGGGGTTTTATTTTAATATTCCAGACATATTAAGCTACAGTTAACCTTTTTTTATAAAACTTGACATTTTTTCTGCTATAATCGAGAGTTTTTTGGTTGTAATCAATAATTTTTTAACTTAAATCAATAATTTCTTTGTTATAATCAAAGTTTGTTCTTGCAATCAACATTTTGATGTTTGAAATCAATACTTTTTAATTATAATTAATATTATTTTTCTTAAAATCAACTAACTAATATATTTGTTGTTTTTTGCAACATTTTTTATAGTATTCTAGATGTTATAACCAAAATCAATATTTTCCTTGTTCTAATCAACATTTTTTTCATGGATATTAACATTTTGTTCTAATCAACGATTTTCACCTTGCAATGTACTTTTCAGTTTCATAATCAACATTTTCTCGATTCAAATCAATACTTTTTTAGTTCTATTCAACAATTTTACAATTCAAATCCATATTTCTTTGTTTTAATCAATATTTTTTCAATTCAAATCCATATTTCTGTTGTAATCAACCTTTTTTTTATTAAAATTAGTATTTTTCTTACTGTAACCAACATTTTGTCAATTCAAATCCATATTTCTTTGCTGTAATCAATATTTTTCTTCTTGCAATCAACTTATTCGTTGTTGTATTCAACAAATTCTCGATTAAAATCAACATTTTGTTGTTATAATCCACATTTTTCGTCTTGCAATCAACATATTTGTTGTAATAATCCACAATTTTAAACTTTCTTGTATTGCAAGATGACAAATCCATCATATATTCCCAGAATTTTGCCTCTTGCCTCTTATGTTTAAGAGATTGTATGTATTTTCTTTGTTTCAGGATATGCACAATTTAATTCTATATATGCTTAAAGTCAACCCAATGGAAAGGCCTTACATTTATTCTGTTATCGAAAAAACACAAGACTACATCACGAAACTAGAAAATAAAGTCTAACTTAACATTCCTATACGCCTTTTTGCAATTTGGTATTAAATATGTAATTTTTATGAAATAAACTTTATTTATATCATGCATTTTATTTTATTTCCTTTTCACACTTTTTAGAATTCATTTCAATATAATAAACCTATTTCAGATACAAAAATTAAAATTTTTAAGTAAATATTTGTTAGATTTATGAAATATTTATTTAAAATGTATTTTTATATTTTACGTTAACAATTGTCCTATTATTATATTAAAAACAGTTTAATAATATAAAATATTGTTAAACTGTTTTTGGTATTTTTGTTGTTGTATAATTGGTACTTCTAACAACTGCACCCCACTTTAAATGTCAAATTGATAACCTCAAATATTTTTTAAATGTTTTTCTAATACAATTTATATTATTTCTGAGTGTGAAAACCGAATAAACAAAACTAATTTAAAAGGATATTAAAATTTCTTAACTCAAATGTATAGATTTATAAATATTTTCATATTTTAAATGCATGTTGACAGATAAATGTGCCTAACTTCATTCAACAGTGTTACCATATTTCACATTTATATATCCCTAAATTACAATCTGTTATTTTTTTAATTGAAAATTTTAAGATTTTTATTAAATAAGTGAAGCAAAGTATAAAAAATGGTATATTATACTGGTTTTATACGACGTATTGTTCCATTCGGGTTTTTGTAGCCCGAAACAACTCATGGAACAATATACCGTCTTATAAAACCTGTATAATAATAAATATACTCCTTTTTTTATATATTTTTGATTTTGACAATGAAAACACTTTAAAAAAATTATGTTTTGTATTAAAATCATTTGACAAATATTTCTCTATTATTTTATTAGAAATATATAGATATTATACATCATATTTGTTGTTTTTTATACAGTTTTGCTTTTAAAAACAAATCAAATAATTTTAAAATGAACTTCTACTTAGAATTTATGGTATAACTGTACCATTTTTCCTAGAAATGTCGTCCAGATAAATAGTGCGTATAGTTGATCTATTTTACTAATATTTTTACATTTAAATATGTGTTTATAATATACAATCAATATTTATTTGTATAATTACAATGTACTTTGTATAAAACATGTATTTTACTTAAAATAATTGCTTAAAATAAATCAACATTGAAATTGTGTTTCATATTTTTACTGAAGCCTGTACCAAACATAACCAAGAACTTTACTTGTCAATGTTTTACGATTTAAGCAAAATATACATTTAAAATGGTTGATAAATACTTCTATAATACTGTTTTATGTCAAACTTTTTCACCTTGTGGCAAATTTTTAGTAACTGGAGACATTTATGGGGAGATAAATATTTTTGAGTAAGTATTTGGCGGTACAGTATAAAATGTTTGTAGTAATTGGGTAATCAAGTAAAATACTACATTTTTCTTGTATTATATCTTATAACAAGGGTATTGGATTCATATTTATTGATTATATATACAAAAATGCTTGTATATTGTTCTTTTTTAATTACTATACAGGGTGTTAATACAACTAGTAACTCCCAAAAACGACAGTTAGAACTCATTGAAACAAGCAACTTTTCTTAGTTCAAATTTTTGATTTGGAGCCCCAATAGTTATTGGCGTTCTTTTGTTTTTCGAAAAATCGTCATTACTCCCTTACATTAAGGAATATTTATAAAATACAAAAACTTTCAGCATTTGCTTTCGGATCTCTACAACATTTGTATTTACAATCATTTTCTATTTTATCAAATAACAAAATGGCGACCGATCAAAAATTTCGAAACAATTTTGAAAACCAGTCGATCAGTTTTTGAAAATAAAACATTATAAAATCTTTAAACTATCTATTAACATTTGTCTGAAACGTATGTCTAAACGAAGTTTTTATTCAAATTGAATTTTAAGATACATTTTTACAAACTGCAACAATGTTTTAATAATTAGGCATTTTTTACACAAATTATGCAAATAACTTTTGAAGTTAAAGTAGTAAATAATTTCTTTTTGTAAGTAAAGATATATCTAAAGAACATGATCAAAAAGTATTTAAATTTGAATATACAAATTAGAAAACATATGCTTCAAGTTTGAAGTATGCGTTTATTGTTAGGCTTTTGTTTATATTATTTTAAACAAATGAAGATAGATTAAGGATTTTATAAATGTTTTATTTTTAAAAATCGATCAACTAGTTTTAAAAATAATAAATAAATGTATTCTTAAATATTTTTATATTGTTACAACATATATCCTTCTTCGCCTTTTAACTCTAATAACTTGTTGAACACGTTCTATTCCTTCAATTTTGCACAATGCATAAACCTTTTTTCAAATAATTTATCTGTCAAATCTGTCTGTGAAATCCTTAAAACAAGGTTTAAAACAGCCTCAATCCTGTTTTAAAATAGTGTATTAATTACCACAGCAATAAATACAAGTGTATTAAAATGTGAAAAACAGCTTAAAACAAGCCACTGAATTGATTTAATACAAGTCTTAATACAGACCTTAAATACGCTAATACAATTCACTGAATACTGAATGTTTGTTGTATTTAATACTTTCTATGTTGTAATCAATAATTCTTGTTTAAAATACACACTTTAATTGTTGAAAACAAGTTAAATGTATAGTTTTCGTAATCAAAAATAGGGCGTATACATTTTATCCTCTACACATATTATATTGCTTGACATTGTACCTTGCACACTTTCAATCTTGCATACTTTTAATCGTGCACACTTTTAATCCACGAAAAAAGTTATCTTACAAACATTTTATCTTCCAAATCATTTTATGTTCCACACATTTTATCTTTTACACATTTTATCTTCCAAAACATTTAACATTGAATATTTTATCAAATTATAAATATGTTAATTGCATGGACAATAAAATGAATGGCAGATACAATTACAATGTTTTTAAGATCAAACGTTGGCGAAGATAAAATGTGTGGAACATAAAATGAATGAAAGACAAAATGTGTGGATGATAAAATGTGCGCAAGATAAAATGTGTGTAAGATAACTTTCTTCGTAGATTAAAAGTGTGGAGGATAAAAGGTGTGCAAGATTGAAAGTGTGCAAGGTACAATGTCAAGCAATATAACATGTGCGGAGGATAAAATGTATACGTCCCAAATTTGTGGATGGTATGAAAATGTATCATACAAAATTGTCAAAAATCAATAGAATTACAAGTAAATTTGACACATTTACCAAATTTTTTCAATTTATTGACAGTTTAATGAACATTTACTAGAAAAATAAGAACATATATCTATACATAATACTCATTAATAAGTATATTTTTGTAATCAACTACAAAACAGTATAGAACTGTATTGTAATCAATGTTTTAGTAAAACTTCAGTACAAGTCTTGTTCTTAAATCTAGCCTAACATGAATCTAGTATACAGACAGAGGATTTATAATAAAATGTATACGCCCTTCGAAAATCATTAAAAATTGTCTATTTGTTTCAGAATTCCCAAAATATTGAATCCAAGTGATACACAAACAACACAAAATCGAAAACCTAAACACAAATTTGTAATAAATACAGATGAACAAATATGTAGTATGATTACTACAGAAAACTTTTTAATTTGTGGCGCAATAGGCGATATTTACGCATTTAGTTGGAAAAATATAATACCTAACAAAGTTAACACAAAAGCTATTTGGACAATACAAATTCCCAAGTCGAAAGATTGTTTAGAAAAGAATGAAATAAACTGTATTTGGTTCGACGAAAAGAATAATTTATTATACACAGGTTGTGGTGACAATAATATATACATATTTACTCTAGAAGATGGAAGATTGGTTCGGACAATGTCGTCTCATGAAAATTATATTCACAGCATTCATAATCAGTAAGTAAATAACTCTAACTAATTTTATTGTGATTGTTTTTACAAACTGATCGATTGTTTTTGGCTTAAACTTATCAAAAATTATGTCGTGTCCTGTATAATGTTATAAAAATGCGATAATAAATAGTTATTTACGTGGCCAGCGGTGTAAGTTAATCTTTACAGGGCGAGCTGGAAATTGAGCTGAATCTGAATTTGCAATCATATTTGAAATATCTGTTCTACTTTTTGAAATATGACTGTAAAGTTGAAAAAAGATAAGAGGTTTTGCTAAAATGTTCATTTTTGATAAAACCTTATGCCAAATTTGTAATAATTGTTTTGGAATTATGAAAATAGGTATTTATAGTAAAAAATGTGTACTAAATTCGAATCTACAATCAGATTTGAAATATCTATTCTAGTTTTTGAAATATGACTCCTAAAAGTTAAAAAAAGTTTTAAGGTTTTGCTAAAATGGTCATTTTTGATAAAACCTTGTGCCAAAATTGTAATAACTATTTTGGAATTATGAAAATTGACATTTATAGTAAAAATTGTGTGCTGAATCTAAATTTGTAATCAGATTTTAAATGTCTAATCTAGTTTTTGAAACATGACTCTGTAAAAAAATCCAGTGAGTCCAGTAAAGATTAATTGCACGCGTGCCAAGTACAAATTTTATTTCCACCTTCATAGTGTTTTTTTTTTATTAATTTATTCTTCAAAAAAGGTTGACTCTATTTTGGAATTGGTAGTTGGCGGTGGTAGAATAATTTATAGCTAGACGTTGTCAAATGAGTTTCGCCAGTGAATCAAAATGTACTACAAATGTGTATAATTACTCACATAAACCTAATTAAATTAAGTTTGTAATATTTGTAATAAAATGCATAAAAAACTTTCATTATTTTCTATTATTTTTTATGAGCTTTTTAAAATTTTACAAGACTAGGCTTGTAAATTTTTTCAGGTTAGTTACTGTAATTGTTTATTTACTTAGCTACCAAGAAGCCTGTAAAGTGACAATTATATAGAAGGTGGAAATAAAGGTTTTTTTATGCATTTTATTATAAATAATACAAACTTAACATAATTAGGTTTATGTGAGTAATTATACACATTTATAGTACATTTTGATTCACTGGCGAAACTCATTTGACAACGTCTAGCTATAAATTGTTCTACCACCGCCAACTACCAATTCCAAATAGAGTAAATCTTTTTTTGAAGATAAAATTAATAAAAAAAAAAACGCTATGAAGGTGGAAATAAAATTTTGTACTTGGCACGCGTGCAATTAATCTTTACTGGGCTCACTGGATTATGAGACGCTCCTTCGTCGCTCGCCTCACAAATTTCCAGCTCGCCCTGTAAAGATTTACTTACACCGCTGGCCACGTAAATAACTATTTAAGGTTGTAATTTAATTCTTTAATGATTTAGAGGAAACCAATTAGTATCAGCAAGCGAAGATGGAACTGTAAGGCTTTGGGATTTGCGAAGTAAAGAAATGACAAATAAAATAATCCCATCGTCAAACGAAAAGCTAAATCGTCCTCATTTAGGAAAATGGATTGGAGCAGCAGCTTTAAGCGATTATTGGCTTGTAAGTTTAACATACAGGGTGGCCCAGTGAATATTATCAGCGCAATTTTTGACCACTTAACATTAATTTTGCAAAAAACGCTCGAACACGTCAATTTTAATATAAAGGGGGACACCTGAATGGATTTCCAATGGCATAACTTCAACCTTAAAATGGGGGTTGCACCTCAAAAATTTTAAATGGAAAAGGGAGTCAAACATGACACAGTTCGAAAGGCCTTTCAATTTTCTTTTCAACAGTTTTTTTTATTTTTCAAATCCGATCATTAGTTCCAGAGAAATATCGTTTAAAACAAATTTTATCAGGTGTTCAAAATTGCAATGAAGTAGGCTTAAACAAATGACAGAAACTCAAGTATCAGTTTATGAGGTGTTCAAAATGACTACCACCAACTTCCATAAATAATAGAGATTTTGCTCAAAATGTCGTCGTACGTTCTGCAACATTTGGGGTGTATACATTTTATCCTCCACACATGTTATATTACTTGACATTGTATCTTTCAAACATTCAATCTTGCACACCTTTTATCCTCCAAACTTTTAATCCGCGAAGAAAAGTTATCTTACACACATTTTATCTTCAATTTTCAATGGAGAAATATTGATTACAACAAAAAAAGTCATTTCAAGCAAAAAAATGTTGATTACAACTAGATAATTATTGATTACAATAAATAAACGATGTTTTTATCAAAAAAAATGTTGGTTATAACAACAAATATATATTTTTCAATGGAAAAATGTTGATTACTACAAAAGCAGTACTTTCTAGTAAGATATTGTTATATTACAACATGATAAATGTTGATTGCAATTAAAATATAGATTTTAATACACAAAATGTTCATTACAACAATAAATACGTTGATTACAACAAGATAATTGTTGATTACAGTAAATAAAACGATGTTTTTAACAAAAAAATTGTTAAAAAGTTATCTTACACACATTTTATCTTCCACTCATTTTATCTTTTACACATTTTATCTTCCGAAACATTTAATACTGGATATTTCATCTAATTATAAGTTGTTAATTGCTTGGGCAACAAAATACATGGCAGGTACAATTACGATGTTTTAAAGATCAAACGTTGGCGAAGATAAAATGTGTGAATGATAAAATGTGCGCAAGATAAAATGTTTGAACGATACAATGTCGAGCAATATAACATATATGGAGGATAAAATGTATACGCCCCAAATGTTGCAGAACGTACGACGACATTTTGAACCAAATCTCTATTATTGTATGGAAGTTGGTGGTAGTCTGAACACCTACTAAACTGATACTTGAGTTTCTGTCGTTTGTTTAAGCTTTCTTCATTGCAGTTTTGAACTGATAAAATTTGTTTTAAACGATATTTCTCTCTAATGATCGCATTTGAAAAATAAATGTTGAAAAGAGAATTGAAAGGCCTTTCGAACTGTGTCATGTTTGACACCCTTTTCCATCTAAAATGAGTTGCAATCCACCCCCATTTTAGGGTTGTTATGCCATTGGAAATCCATTCAGGTGTCCCCCTTTATACTAAAATTGACGTGTTCGAGCGTTTTTTGCAAAATTAATGTTAAGTGCAAAAAATTGCGCTGATAATTTTCATTGGGCCACTCTTTATAACTTTTCTGTGATATAACAACAAATAATTTGTTATTTACTTCTCAGCTTTGTGGAGGTGGTCCAAAATTATCACTTTGGCATCTACAATCATTAGATGTGACTACTGTATTTCCTACAAATGATAACGGCATTCATGTTGTTGAATTTTACGAGGAAAGAATCTTAGCAGGTGGCGCTTCTAAATGTTTATACCAGTTTAATTACAACAGCGATACTTTTGCTGAAATACCAAGTAGTAGTACATCTATTTATTCAGTTATTCATCAGGAGGAACCTTATAAGTTAATGTGCATTTCTGGTTCTAGCCCGAATATAGATTTATGCACTAATTTTAGCTACAGAGATCAAGTTTTAAGTTTGCGTTAGTTGTAAATTGTAAATGTTTGTATAAAAATAAACTTTGTTTTGTGTATTTTCCTGTTTATTTTCAGTTTTGTGTGATTTATAATAAGGTAAGTACTTATCAGGTTAGTAAACACATACATATATGAAATATTTTCAGTTTTGTGTGTTTTATAATAAGGTAAGTGATAACTAATGAGGTAGGTAATTTTTTAAAATAGGTTTAAGCATTGTGCAAAATTGAAGGAATTGAACGTGTTCAACAAGTTATTAGAGTTAAAAGGCGAAGAAGGATATATGTTGTAACAATATAAAAATATTTAAGAATACATATAAAGTTGGTTTTAAATTGGTTTTATTGCATAAATAATCCTTGAATATTATTTTGGTTGTATGCAAGGATGCATTATATTTTCTCCTTTTATGATTTATTTATTATACGAGTACAGAGAGCTTCAATTCATTTAAAAATCATTAGATTAATCCCGGACTGATAATCAACACATGCTACATCTGTCTGTGGTAAATAATGAACAATTTATATAGATATAAATATTTATATCATACTTTGACGTAAATATGTTAAACATGATTTCAACCAACTTTCTGTAATTCTGTGTAAAAAGTAGATTCTTCACGGAGCACATGTATATTGTCATTCGCTCGAAAAACAAACGTCAAAATATGCATTTTTCGGTCACTATTTGGTTTTAAAAAGGGATTCTTATTTTATATTTCTAAAACAATAAATAATTGGATTCCTTATTTCTTTTTCTTGGCATTGACGAAAAATCGTCACAGATATACAGACATCACTGTAAAAATAGTAAAATCGTATTCTAGGGACCCTAATTCGTTGTGGTTTTAGACATTTTCAAGAAATATTTTGAATGTACAACAAAAATTATGCATTACATCAATAAATAAGTTGATTTTACCAATGAAAACCTTGATTACAACATAAATAAGTTGATTCTACTAAAGAAATTGTTGATTATAACTAGTTTTAAGTTGCTTTTAATAAATAAAACGTTGATTATGAAAAACAAAAGACGATTTTATGATGGAAAAAGTTGATTACAATAATAATAATAAAAACTGTTTAATGCTTCATGTAAAGTACTACTTCTGGTTAACCAATTGTAGTCAAAATCTAATCAGTTCATCATATTTAAATATAACTCTTAAATACCAAATATTATATTTTTTTACATGTATCGTATTGGAGTTATCGTGCACGAAAAATCGTCACAGACACACACGGACATACAGATACACGGTAAAAATAGCAAAATCGTATTCTAGGGACCCTAATTCGTTCTCATATGTTGAAAACTCACACTCGAGAAATTTTACCAAAAACAATACCTCCCTTATCTATATATTGATAGGCGGGAGGTAAAACGGGACTCAGTATAGAGCCTTGCAGTACTCCAAGAATAATAGAAACAAAATGAACATTTACAAATTACAAAAAAAAGCACTTTTTACGTATATATTTTTACTTTTTTGTAATAAACAATAATTTTTTTTGAGTACTTTGAATTAGATTCAAATATATTGTGATTTTTCTAAAGTAATGTAACATTCTTACCTTTTTGAAGTGAACATTTTATCTGTAAAACAAAACATATTGATATTTTAATGATTTATTTTCAATAACATACAAAATAAATTAATATTATTAGCATAAATTACAAGACTACATAAATATTACATTTAACATACATATACATCACAAAGACTACACAAAAGACGAATTATACAAACTAAAATTTGTTTATTTAAACTAAAAACTTAGTAAAAACATTAATCTGAATCTATTTAAAGTTTTAGTTTAAAAAACAATATACATATATACAAAAAACATACAAGACAGACAATAATACAAAACATATAATTTAAAAGTACGAAACAATGGGTGATATTCTGTGGGTTATACTAAAATCTGTATTAGGACTTGTATTACCTAAAACCAGGGCATGTAACCGGTTAATAAAAACCGGTAACCGATATTTTTAACGAAAATTGCGAACTTTAACCGTAATTTTAACTGATATTTTTCAGGCCGAAAATACCGGTAACCGTTAACCAAAAAAAAAAAAAACCGGTTTTAGCGAACATTAACCTTTATTTTCTTTTATTATCATTTAGCGAGAAAATATTTTAATATTTTTTTTTATATCTGTGTTTTCTATTTGTATTTGAACATGAGTCATGACAGTTTTTACAATTAACATTTTATTGGAGAGTCATAAATGTAGGTAGTCTCTTTGGTCGTTAAGGTTACTTAAAAAGTCCCAAATAAATACGGCCTTTGTCAACACAGGTAAGTTTTAAATTGAAAAGTGACCTGCGTTTTTCTGAAGATATTACGGGATTTTTTGAGAATATTCATTAATTAAATTGCTTTTTTTTTAATTGTTATATTTTTCTCAGATGGTAATTTTTTATTATTTTTTTTAAATTAATTATTCTGTATTTTTTTTTAATCAAATTTTTATAATTAATTTGTTTTAATTAATTTTAATTATTTTTTTAACCGATATATTAACCGGTTTAAGCCGGTTTCCAATTTTCAAAAACCGGTTTTAGAACTAAAACCGTTATTATTATAACGTTCTCTATAAAGGTTATCCGGTAACCAGTATTTTTTTCGGTTACATGCCCTGGTTAATACAAAGATAAGTGTTCTTAAAATCAAAGATATCCTAAATTTTGGGGGGTCTAACAATAGTCCCTTGAGGAATAGTATGGGTGATATTCAGTGCGTTGTATTAGCGTGTTTTAAGGTCTGTATTCTCGCTAAATGATATTAAAATAAAGGTTAATGTTCTCTAAAACCGGTTTATTTTTTTTGGTTAACGGTTACCGGTATTTTCGGCCTGAAAAATATCGGTTAAAATTACGGTTAAAGTTCGCAATTTTCGTTCAAAATATCGGTTACCGGTTTTTATTAACCGGTTTTTTAACCGGTTACATGCCCTGAAACAAATACGTCTTTCCTTCTTTTCGGCAAACTTTTCTATTAATTGTTCAATGAATTGAATATTTAATACAAGTCTTACTGAATACCACACATTTATGTATTAAGTTTCATAAATTTACAAATTACAAAAATCCATGACCTGCGACAACCGAAGGAATAAAACCTTCAACCCCATCTTTTGTCCGTACCCAAAACCAATTTTTGACATGCGTACTAATCAATCTAACAACATCGCCATTTTTGACTGATATTGTGTTTTTATCTATACTTTTATAATCACTACAAATTACTAATAATGTTTGTCTACTCCCAGAGTTTCTAGCATTTGCTGCAGCTTTTAAATATAGTTTATCTACGGATCTCTCTTCACATGAACTTAACGCATTCCGTTTTCTACGACATCTAGAAACACTACACTCTGATTTCGACGATAATTTTTCAGTGTCTGTTAAATTACCGCAAGGTTTAGGGAAAATATCGCTGTTTTTTTCCCAACATGGGACAGAATCGTCTTTTGGGGGCAAAATTCCCAAAGGAAGACAAGAATTGTAACTGACATAACCTTCTTCTAAGTGAGGTGTTTGTACGTATAACCAAGTTTGGTTTTTAAAAACGGCGTTAACGACCATACCTAAAGGAAGAGAGATTTCTTCTTGATAACCTCCTTGTCTGGTTTGATATAAGACTGAAGAATGGGATAAAACTACTGGTATGTTTGCTGGTTTGTCTAGTGACGCCTAAAAATAAATATGAGGTGTTTTCAATCAAAATACTTTGGAAATATGAAAGATTTTGTTATAATGCGTCGTCACAGAATAGTTATAAACAGAAGTGATAGTAAGTCAGAGAAACAAAAGAGAGATGGGGAAAGCCAACAAATTTAAAGGGCTCATCGTTTCAAATCTTCCTGCCTCGAGTTTCTCTCTTTATTAATCAGTCGACTCTTCAACCAATGTTGATTTTAATAAAGAAAATTTAAATTACATTTTGGAAAATGATATTTTTTTTTAATAAAAATATTGCTTACAACTATACACAAGTTGGCAAAAATCATGATTTATTTTAAAAAATCAAAAATCATTGATTTTTTTTAAGATAAATCGAATAAATCGAGATTTTTTTGATTTCTTTAATTTTTGAAGATATCTGAGTACTACTGCAATTTTTAATTGTTTTCAAAAGCAATATAAATATTTTATTTCTTACGAAAACGAAACCTATTATAAAACCAAAACGATTCATCTGAATAAAGCTAGGAAGAGTAACAAAGAATTTTTACCTTTAGTTACTTAAATTCTTATATTTTCCTTCCGATATATAAGAATTAAAATGATAAAATTCCATTTCATTTTAAAATATTATTATATACGGAATATATTGTAGTTATTTTAAATTGTTTCGTAGCAAATAATTAAATTTTTATTATAATTATTATATTTTTTTATCTTCCATAAAAATCAATGATTTTTATTATAAAAATTAGTTGATTTAAATCAGGTCAACCCTGACTACAAATTATTTAAATCGATGTTTACAACAAATAAAGTGATAACTTTAATTAAAAGTCTTTTGATTACAACAAAATAATTTATGATTTCAATAAAACAAGTAATGATTACTACAAATATTTTATGATATTAATATAAATATGTTGATAATAACAACGAATATATTGATTGCAAGAGAAAAATACTAATAAAGTACATTTGATCCAATAATTGATTTTAATAATTTTGTATGATTATTAGGAATCATGCATTTTTACTTGTGTTGTAAATAATAAACAGCTGAAAATTTTTACAAAATTCCTTCAGTTTAATGTTCAGCGACATCAACTTTACTTAAAAACTTATTTTGCATCAATTAATTTTGCTTTAAATTTGTAAAAATGAAAGGAATACATGAATATTTTTACTTACCTTCGTTAAAAAAGCATCCACATCATTTATTTCATAACCAAATCTATTTTTTTCTTTGTTTAAACTTCTGCCCCGTTTTTTATGTCTATGTTTCACCCTTTCCTTTAAATTTTCATTCAGATTTGGTTCACTTTTTGTCCTAATTTGTAGATTTGGAGGTTCATTATTTAATCGAACTTTATTATTCGAACTGTCAAATGCATTCGTTTTTTCTCGAGATTGTTCGACACTTTTTCTTCGAGTTTTGTATTGAAATTTTATAGGTTGTTCTGGTTTCGGATTATGTGTAGTTTGTTCTTGTTTTAGAATCCAAGTTAGAGAGAATTTTGGTTTATGAGTAGATGTTTTTTGTCCCATGTCATCATCTTTGATATTTTGAATAATATCTGGTTTAAAATAGTCTTCCTGCTGAAATAAAAATCGTTTATCTACAACTATTGAAATATGGGTACATTAGACGTGTGATACTACATATAATATACTACTCATATTACACAAGTGTAATATGAAAAGTTATATTACACGCTACACTTTTCTGTAATAAATAGAGCATATAATTTAACACATAACATTTTAATAAACTGTTAATTTATTAATAATATATTTTTTATTATAAATACCAATATAAATGATTATAAAAGTATAATAAATACAATTTGAATAGTTATTTTGACATTTAAGTGCTACTGTGGCGCCATCTGTTAAGATATATATGTACTACCCATACCTAACTGAATATTTAACAAATAATATCAGATTTTTTATATGCCTGATAGTTGTAGATAAAGTATAGTATTTGACTCGCATAATATGGCTACATTACACTCGGATGATTAAATATACTCGCTACCGCTCGTATTTTTAATTACATCCTCGTGTAATATAGCCTTCATATTATGCTTGATAAATAATATACTATTTCATAACAAAATTATGGCACGTCGTTTTACTTTTTATTCCATATTTATTCCTCGACTTTAAATAAATTGTCATATTCGAAATTAATTTGGAGATATCTTAAATTCATTTTTGGATATTTATAATTCAATTCATGATATCTCTAATTTGGTTATATTTAAGATATCTCAAATTCAATTTTAAATATCTAAAATTGTATTTGACATATCTTAAATTCAATAACAGATACCTAAATTTAATTGAAGATATCTCAAATTGAAATACAGATATTTGAAATTGAATTATTGATATGTTCAATTTGAGATATCTGTAATTAATTGTAGATATCTTAAATAACATACCGGGTGTCCCAGCTCGACCGACACATGAGAGATTTACATGGGAAATCAGTTATTTATGAATAGTATCTCCCCAGTGCAAGATATTAACTTGAAATTTTGTATGCTTATTGGGGAATATTATTTCTATGGATCACACTTATTTGAAATATGCAATTTTGTCTGCAGGGCGAGATTTATTAAATTATAAAATCTACCATTGTCGTTCAAAATCAGTCACCCATGGAAATAAAAGAAAATATCTATGTGACAGTTCTGACAGTTAATGACATGCCATTGTAGATATTTATATTTTTGTAATATTGTTATATTATTTAACAAAAAGAAACTAAATTCAACTTAAATAATATTAAAATACAGGGAATAAGAATTAAAATCAGTGATACTTCACTAAACTGTCAGATAAATATTTTCTTTTATTTCCATGGCTGTCTGATTTTGAACGAAAATATTAGATTTTAAATTTAATAAATCTCGCCCTGCAGACGAAATTGCATATTCCAAATAAGTGTGATCCATAGAATTAATATTCTCCGATAAGCATACAAAATTTGAAGTTAATATGTTGTACTGGGGAGATACAATTCATAATTAACTGATTTCCCATGTAAAACTCCCATGTGTCGGTCGAGCTGGGACACCCGATATAAAAAAGCATGTAAATTAAATTTAAGATATCTTCAATTGAATTTTAGATATCTGTTATTGAATTTAAGATATCTCAAATAGAATTTCAGATATCTAAAAATGAATTGGAGATATCTTCAATTCAACCAAATCAGAGATATCTTGAATTGAATTATAGATACCTAAAATTGAATTTGAGATATCCCCAAATGAATTTTAGATGTGTCACATTATTTAAAGTCGAGGAATAAATATGAAATAAAAAGTAAAACGACGTACCATACAAAATAATTATAAACCATAGATAAATTGTGTTTATACACCCAAAATAATCCGAAAATACCCATTTTTGGGTCCAAAATTTTGATTTTTGAAAATAGTCCACATTGGTAGACAAAATTGCGCTGATTTCAAATTTTCAAACCGAATTTAATTATCTCTTCCCATTCCTGAGATATTTAGCCTCAAAGTTGCACCTCAAAAAAGTGTGTTTTTTCACCATATCTCTAAAATGGGTAGAGATACAATCTCAACGATTATACCAATCGATTCTACGGAAAAAGTTACATAAAGAAATGTTTTCTCCGCATATACGTTCTTTGGAACGATTTGGAGAAAAATGACAAAAACGAAAAAACAGGAATTTCAGTTTTACGCTTGGAAACTTTTTGTCTCCAAAATTTTTCATATTCTAGACTTAAGTAAATAAGAATACGCTGATTCCAAATTTTCAAACCGATTTCAATTATCTCATACCGTTCTCGAGATATATGCGTTCAAAGTTAGACCTGAAAAAAGTGGTTTTTCAGGAATAGTCCTGAAATGGGTCGAAATACAACTTCGGCGACCTCAGCAATCGATTCTACGGGCAAAATCACATAAGTGTACCAATTTTCAGATTTTTAATCCGACGAATACAATTTTTAGAAAGGAAAAACTGAAAATGGCCAAAATCGAAAAAAATCGCAAGGGGTTCATCAGGCATTTTTTTCGATTTTCGCCAATTTTCGTTTTTTCGCTCTAAAAATTGTATCCATTGAAATAAAAATCTGAAAATTGGTACATTTATGTAATTTTGCCCGTAGAATCGATTGGTGAGGTCGCCGAGGTCGTATCTGAACCCATTTCAGGACTATTCCTGAAAAACCACTTTTTTCAGGTCTAACTTTGAATGCAAATATCTCGAGAACGGTAAGAGATAATTGAATTTGGTTTGAAAATTTGGAATCTGCACATTCTTATTTACTTAAGTCCAGAATATGAAGAATTTTGGAGACAAAAAGTTTCCAAGCGAAAAACTGAAATTCCGGTTTTTTCGTTTTTCTCATTTTTCACCAAATCGTTCCAAAGAACGTATATGCGGAGAAAACATTTCTTTATGTATTTTTGCCTGTAGAATCAACTGGTATAATCGTTGTGATTGTATCTCTACCCATTTTAGAGATATATTGGAAAAACACACTTTTTTGAGGTCCAACTTTAAGAGCAAATATCTCAGGAATGGGAAGAGATAATTAAATTCGGTTTGAAAATTTGAAATCAGTGCATTTTTGTCTATCAATGTGGACTATTTTCAAAAATCAAAATTTTGGACTCAAAAATGGGTATTTTTGCATTATTTCGGCTGTATATGCAAAATTTGAAAGTAAAAAACTAAAAATTGTGAGTTTTCATGTTAAACTATGATTGGAAATAACTTGGAGATATAAAAAGATAATAATTTTTAATTGGAAATGTGAATTTTTAATTTTTACAGACCCATCTGTTAAACAGACAATGATTTTGTAACTTTACCCTATTTTTATTTCAAAAAGAGAAAGAATTTATAAAAATTTAAGTTTTTCTTTAATCTTATGTTAAAAAAATATAAATCTGTTGAATAAATTTAGACAAAATCGTCGTTAAATAACTGATTATAGTTTTACAAAACATGATATAAAATTTTGAGGTTTTGGAATTAGTAGAAAACGATTGAGGTGACATCTACTATTTTCTTAACATGAATGGAGAAAAGATTACCTTGTATGAAAAAAACTTACATCAATTTCTTCATAAACTACAGAATTTAAGTCTTCGGAATTTGGTTCATCAAATGATGATTCTTCTAAAACATTGGCCAATGAATGACGCCTTTTAAGTTCACCTAAAATAAAAAATATTTATAAATACAAAGGTGCAAGTAATATAAATTGTAATTTAATTAATTTTAATCAAAGGAAATTTTGATTACAACAAGAAATATTTTGAATACAAGAAAGAAAATGTTTATTGCAACTTAAATGTGTTGATTTTATAGCTGATTTTAAAGCTATTTAATATATAAGTTGCGTACACACACATTTAAGTTAACCTAATCTAACCTAAACTAACCTAATTTAATCTTAACCTAATCTAACTTAACCTAAATCTACCTAACCAAATGTATCCTAATCTAATCTTATTAGTTTAGGTTATGTTGTGTTAGGTTAGGTTGGTTTAAGTTAGATTAGGTTGGGTTAAGTTAAATTGGGTTTGGTTAGATTAGATTATGTTAGATTGAGTTATGTTAGAATAAGTTAGGTTCGATTAGATTATGTTGGTTTAGGTTAGGTTAGAATAAGTAAGGTTAGGTTGAGTTAAATTAGGTTAGGTTAGGTAAGATTAAGTTACGTTAAGTTAGGAATTATGATTATGTTGAGTTAGGTTAGGTTAGAATAAGTTAGGTTAAGTTGAGTTAAGTTAGGTTAGATTGGGTTAGGTTAGGGTTGATTAAGTTAGATTAGCTAAGTTAAGTTAGGTTAGATTATTATAGGTTAGGTTGGGTTGGGTTACATTAAATTAGGTTATGTTATTTGCGTGTGTGTGTTTATACATCTTTTGTATTAAATAGTTTTAAAAAGAAATAAATGAATTTTATCCAACACCGTGTAATTATAACGATATAAGTATGCTGTTTTTAGATAAATAAAGTAGGTCGTAAGTCACTGGTGAGCTAAATATATTAGCTCACTGTTTTTTGGTTCGTATTATAGTAACTACGTTATAAAACCTTCTCCACACTATTTTGTTCCTAAATGTCATTTCGAAATTCCATCTGTCAAAAATCTTATATGTATTTTATATCAATGATTAAAATGTGTTGGATAAAATGTTGTATGGCACACGTGTGTTAATTACCTAAGTCAATTGAACTTTTCCCACGTGACTTATCTGTAATGTAACACACTTGTACCATAAATAACTATTATATTTTAATAATAAAGAGATCTTCATTTCACTACTTCAGTTCTTCCTAGCAACTAGCTATAAAACAAATATTAAACAATACAATTTTTGACAGAACTGTGATATATGAATTCATACCTTAACGCTGTCTACAGTTACCATAAGAAATGAAAACAAACATACAACCAACAAATATCTTAATGGTCGTAGAAAACACATATAGTGGAATAACCATTGTGCATTGAAGGTATTTTTAAAGTATAATATGTTATAGTGAAATACCCATTACTTATACAACGTATTTACAAAGTACAATACATTTAGAAGATATTTGGGCTATGAATTTACGTACAATATATTTAGAGGAATACACAATATTTATTCTTATACAACGTATTTATAAAGTACAATATATTTAGAAGATATTTAGGCTATGATATCATATTTATATAAAACCCATCGATACTGTCTAATTACTAAAGACCGCATCGCTATAAAAACTAAGTAGGCGTACCCTATAAATCCCAAGCGATCGTTGATTTATTTCTTACGTTGTCCATGTTAGAACCGCTGAGTAGACGAAACCAAGACGGTCGGCTAATTACTACCTTGGGTATGGGAACGTGTGCACTATTGAAAATTGGTGGTGACCTTACTGGGCCGTACTGGGAAATTCACTCGTGGGAACGAAATAAAGTTATACAGGGTGTTGCATTTAAGTGTGCCACCATTGGTATCTCGAGAACTATAAGAGCTACGAGGTTGGTTAAATTAGCAAAGAACCACCATTTTATAAGACTAATACAATGAGCAAAAAATATATATTTTTTTTGACCAGTGGTTCTCAAAGTACGGGACACAACTTATAAAATACAAAGCCCGGGTTGCACAAAGCTTCATCATTTTTGATTAATGATAAATTTTTTGACAGCAATGTATTTTTAATACGTGGCCATGGTAACAACGTCAAATTAATCAGTGATTTTTTTGATTAGAGGCTGATTAGCCTTTCTGCAACCGGGCATAAAACTAACAAACAGGCCGTTTATTTCTGTAAAAAAAGAGACGTATACTTTTATCCTCCACACATGTTATATTGCTCGACTGTATCTTTCAAACATTTTATCTTGCACACATTTTATCATCCACACATTTTATCTTTCATTCATTCTATTTTCCACACATTTTATCTTCGCCAACGTTTGATCTTTAAACATTGTAATTGTACCTGCCATTCATTTTATTGTCCATGCAATTAACAAATTTATAATTAGATTAAATATCCAGTATTAAATTTTGCTGAAGATAAAGTGTGCAAAAGATAAAATGTGTGGAACATAAAATGAGTGGAAGATAAAATGTGTGGATGATAAAATGATTTGGAAGATAAAATGTGAGCAAGATAACTTTTTCGCGGATTAAAAGTGTGGAGGATAAAAGGTGTGTAAGATTGAATGTGTGCAAGATACAATGTGAAGCAATATAACATGTGTGGAGGATAAAATGTATACGCCCCCCAATAAAAATTATCAGTGCAATTTTTGGTCACTTTACATTATTATTGTATGGAAGTTGGTGGTGACCTCACAGGGCCGTACTGGGAAATTCACTCGTGGGAAAGAAGTAAAGTTGTAAAGTTACATGTACCTATGCATTTTGATGTTCATCGTATTTGTGTATTGTTATTTGTGGTTAATTGTTCAAAAATGAAGAAACTTTGTAACATTTATGTAGGATATTGTCAGAATTTGTGTAGGACTTTCATTTGATACCAAACACGACATGTTTATAACAATTTTATGCTTAAAAACATTGCCGATTGATCTGTCAAATATTAGGACTAAGGCACACTTATTTTTTGAATAAAATAACGTAACAGTACACACAGTTTTGTATTTTATTATGAATATTGTCAGCATTTTGTTTAGTACTTTTATTTGGTATCAAACACGACATATTTTTGATAAGTTTTTGTGTTTTACATTAAAAAATTCACTATTTTATTTAAAAGATTGTTCTCGCGGAAAGGGTAAAACAGCTTGTGTCCTACGGGAATCTAACTGCATAATTACATCCCTCGGCTTTTGCTGCCCTCGCTCACTACGTTCGCTCGTGTATCAGAAATCTTCGATATGTAATATGCCTATATCTTCCCTTATGACGCAATATACTATTACAATCACCGACATAAGGGAGGTAAAAACAAACAAGTTGTTATCAAATACCTAGCAATAGACTGTATTAGTGTAACGGTCATTTTGTGGCGCCAAATTCAAACTGAAACCCTAGCTCGCCTCTGCCGATTTATACGCCCTTGTTATTCTTATGGGAATCAAAATATGTTATCTTTAAAGTGCTACAAAGTATTATAAAATGCAAATCTTAACTATTAAACCTTATAAATACCAATCACTAATGTTTTATCTATCTTCTAATGTAATATACACACCCAAAAAACATAATATTATTTAATAAACTTCAATATAAACAGTAGGTGCACATTTCTGAAAACGTATGTCATAGCTGACTTAGTATTCAGTTGAACCTGTCACTTCAACTGCACCAAGTAACGACATATGTTACTATTTGCGATACTACTTTCTTTAAAATCAAATTTTTCTTAATTTATTCTTTTATTTGTACTTTTTCTGTACGGAAAGCAAAGAGTAATGTTTTAGAATATAAGAAAACCCTATGTTATAATTAAGAATCGCCAAAATGCTTTAATATCGTGAATTGAAAATGTACTCCCATAAGAAATGCATACACTCAGATTTGAATTAGGGTTTCGCGCCAAATGTAAATCTCAACCTCACTAACGTGGTCTATATGTTATTAGCATTTATCTGATGTGTTTATTTGATACCAAACACGACATATTTCTGACAATTTTTAGCCGATCAACACATGTCAAAATGTTTAGGATCTGTCTCTTCAATAAACTCATACATTTCTATAAATATATAAATACTGTCAAATAACGAATGTTTTAAACATTTTGGCGGGAGGTTTTATAAACAAGGGAGGTAAAAACAAACAAGTTGACATCAAATGCGAAGCATTTCTCAGAATGCAATTACTCAACTAAGAAGCAAATATCTAGCCATGATATCCGCATTGTAAAACGTTGTTTTATAAGACTACTTGTTTTTACTTGTTTGCTAGAAGTGATTTTATGTTACAGGTGTAATTAAACGACATGTACTTCGATGTTTTACTCGACATGTCCCGTAATGTCACAAATAAATTATTAAATATATTAACAAGTTTATAAACTGCAAAATCATCACTGAAATTAATAGCAAAAGTATTAGTAGTGGTTGGAAAATATGCAAAATATAGTTAAGTGTATGCTTGTATATTTTGAAAATTGATAAAGGGACGTATACATTTTATCCTCCATACATGTTATATTGCTTGACATTGTACCTTGCACACTTTCAATCTTGCACACCTTTTATCCTCCACACTTTTAATCCGCGAAGAAAAGTTATCTTACACACTTTTTATCTTGCGCACATTTTATTATCCACACATTTTATCTGTCATTCATTTTATTTTCCACACATTTTGTAAATGTAAATAAGAATCCCTTTTTAAAACCAAATAGTGACCGAAAAATGCATATTTTGACGTTTGTTCTTCGAGCGAATGACAATTTACATGAGCTCCGTGAAGAATCTACGTTTTACAAAGAAATACAGAAAACAAGTTGGTTGAAATCATGTTTAACATATTTACGTCAAAGTATGATATAAATATGTATATCTATATAAATTTTTCACTATTTACCACTGACAGATGTACATGTGTTGATTATCAGTCCGGGATTAATCTAATGATTTTTAAATTAATTGAAGCTCTCTGTACTCGTATAATAAATAAATCATAAAAGGAGAAAATATAATGCATCCTTGCATACAACCAAAATAATATTCAAGACTTGCGTTAACAATTGCCTTATTATTATATCGAAAACAATTTAATAATATAAAATATTGTTAAACGATTTTGGTATTTTTGTTGTTGTAAAATTGGTACTTCTAACAATTGCACCCCATTTTAAATGTCAAATTGATAACCTCAAATATTTTGAAAGGTTTTTAATACAATTTATATTATTTCAGAGTAGGAAAACTGAATAAACAAAACTAATTAAAAGGATATTAAATTTTCATAACTCATAATGTATAGATTTATAAATATTTTCATAATATTTTAAATGCATATTGACAGATAAATGTGCCCAACTTCATTCAACAGAGTTACCATATTTCACATTAATATATTCCTAGATTACAATCTGTTATTTTTTTAATTGAAAATGTTAAGATTTTTATAAAATAAGTGAAGCAAAGTATAAAAAAAATTATATTATACTGGTTTTATACGACGTATTGTTCCATTCGTGTTTTTAGAGCACTTCGTGTCCCAAACAACTCATGGAACAATATACCATCTTATAAAACTTGTATAATAATACACAATTCCAAAAAGTGCAAGCATATTTAATGAAAAAATTATTGTTACAAAATTTAGTTATATTTTTAGGTTACTACATTGAAATATAAACAGAAAACGTTATTATAGTTCCATGAATCTCTCACACATGAAATGACAGAAGTTGTTATTGAAAATAATGGAACATAAAACTAAATAACCGTTTTAATACTGCATTTATTCTTACAAGTATATTAATGTCAGATACTAAAATATATGCGAGCCTAAAGGCTTAACCATTTCAGATTATATCGTGTGGTATTATCAAGTAACACTTCTGTTCTACGCGTACATTATATTTTCATAATATGTAATACCGTTGATTGAAAAATATCTATAGATAGGCAAGCTTATGGGAAAATTCGTTTCACCTACATAACTGTATGTCTGGTTGCATTTGGGTTAATATCAGGCGTTTCTGTCAAATACTATAAAAAAAGAGTAAACGTCTAATCATTAATAATACAAATTAGTTCTATTTTAAAATATACCAATGAATGAAAGAACCATTTTAATAGATACCAAAAAATTCAGTAAATATGTAAAACACGTATATTTATCTGATATTTTTGTCTGTTTAATTCAGTAGTTGATGGAATCATAAACGAGATGGCTCTGTCGAATCTGATTCCAAAACAGCGGTACGCAAAAACATACAGGCTTGCCTATCTATATATTTTCACTCAACTGTAATACTCTTCATAATTAATATACTAGGCGAATTCTAGATACATTGGCAAAGGGAATTAATATGAATAAACAGTTTTTACCTCCCGCTTATCAATATATAGATAAGGGAGGTATTGTTTTTGGTCAGATTTCTCGAGTGTAGGTTTTCAACATATGAGCACGAATTAGGGTCCCTAGAATACGATTTTACTATTTTTACTGTGATGTCTGTATGTCCGTGTGTGTGTGTCTGTGACGATTTTTCGTCCACGATAACTCCAATACGATACATGTAAAACATATAATATTTGGCATTTGAGAGTTATATTCAAATATGATGAATTGTTTAGATTTTGACTACAATTGGATAACCGGAAGTAGTACTTTACTTGAAGCTTTAAACTATTTTTCTTACAAAAAATACCTCTAAATACCATTTTTTTGCAAATTACATTATTATTAAATATAAAGATTTTTCAATTTTCTACCGATCTGCATGATTACGTTTATATATAACTTCTAGGTAGATAGAAAAAAGTATATAAATTATAATAATTTTACATATCGTTTAGGCTGAGAAATTTCGATAAAACAGATAAGTTATTCATATGTTCACAAAATTTGACATATGATATCAAATATAATGTAAGTGTGTTTAAAAGATAAAACAAGTAAATATGAAGCACTTTTGTTCTAAAATTAAAAATGGTGGAAGAAAATATATAAGGAATATATTTGCATGCGTGAATCAAGGTAAGTTCGGTTCCGGTTTTAGTAACGTCAAAAATAACTGTCATATTGGTCATACAAATTTTATGAAGGAAATTTTGGGTATGAAATGAATTAAAAGTATTCTCAACTGCAATAACAAACTAATTTTAATACTACAAATTAAATGTACTGAAAACTTATATAGAATATATTACTACAGTGGCGGGAGGTAATGTGTTGGACACATCAGATTTTTTTACGATTAATTTTTGTACTTTAAAGGAATCAAACGATGTTATGTCTTTCAAACCGGTCATCTAAAACAGCCATAAGAGAAAATTATCTAATAATTTCTTATAGGAAAATAAGATAATGTTAAGGTATTTATATCTCATTACATTTTATAATGAATTTTGCACAAGTACGAAACCGTTACTAACTAGTTAGTGTGTTAGTGTTTGTTTATTTACATACCTTAGTATTTGTAGCACAGATTCATTAAAATATTTCTATTTAATTATAAAATTTTCTCATCTTTATATAAAAACATTGTACAATGTATTTATATAATAATGTGTGTACATTTGGCAAATAAAAACTATCTAGCTAATAAATAAGTCACCATATTGCACAAAACATAATACATTAGTTTTTTTCTTCAAAGTGACATCTTCTGTGACGTGATTGACAAGGTTGAAGTTTAATTTCAACGTCGGTGTAATATAATTTTTTATTGTAGCCGCCGTTTAATTTCTTCGCCGCCGTATGTAGATTAGCCAATAAGAAGTAACTTGTACAATAGAAATCTGTAATATCGCCCTAAATGTCACTATAGAAACTAGATAACCTAAGAATAAAGTTACTAAAAATTATGAATAACTGACAGGTAACCTACATATTAAACGTCAAATAGTAATTAATTTTTAAAATTTCTACGTTTGAAGAAAAAATAGAATGTGTTATTAAGAGTAAAAGTGATACTTTGTGTGGCGAGCACGGAAGTTTGGACAATTGCATGCGAGGCACACAAAGACACTTTTACTCTTAATAACACAATATACTAATATCGATAAGCGGAAAGTGTTTTTCGCGAGTCGATAATTTAATTTTATCTACCCTTGCTGTTAAAGTGTTACTTTATCCACTATTTTGAGTTGATAAAGTTGCACTTAAATATTTGCTATACAAAAAAGATTTTTTTTTATTGCAAAGTTCGCAAATTATGTTATTATTGAATATAAATATTATTTAATTTTCTACCGGACTGCTTAATTACACTTTATATATATATATATATATATATATATATATATATATATATATATATAATTTTCATTGTATAAAATTTGTTTCTAGTATTATCTATTAAATATTCAATAGTTGTTTGTATTTCTTTAATCTCGTGATATTTTACTTTCTTTTCAAGTTTTAAATTGATGTTAATCTATATTTAGCACAATTAGAAAACATCTGAAACACAAATTTTGGATACGGTCCTGGCCTAAATTACCTGCCTTAAGTAATCTTTTCACAAGTCTCATAAAATAAGGTACTTTTGGCTTATTTCATAACGATTTTCAAATATATCTCTTAAGAACTACATAAAATTTTTAGTAGATTTTGATTACATACTTTTACAACTCAAAATCTCAAAATCTAGATAACATATCTTCAATCTGACAAAAGACTTGGAATCAGCTAACATTCTTTAACATGTGTACCAATTTTTATAATTTTAATTCAATTATTACAAATTTGAGAAAGGTATATATCCAAAACTTTAGAATATCTTGATTACAAAATCTATACAACTCTATATCTCAAAATCTATATAAGATATCTTAAACATGATATAATATTTGGAATCAGAGTATATTCTATTACATGTGTACCAATTTTTATAATTCCAATTCAATTATTACAACATTGAGAACGCTATATATACCTATATACAAAATTGTAGTACATTCAGATTACAAAATCTATAGAACTCTATATTTCAAAATCTAGATAATATATCTTAAATGTGATAAAAGATTTGGAATCAGCATACATTCTTTAACATGTGTACCAATTTTTATAATTCTAACTTAATTATTACAACTTTTAGAATGCTATATATACCTATATACAAAATTGTAGTACATTTTGATTACAAAACCTATAGAACACTATATTTCAAAATCTAGATAAAATATCTTAAATGTGACAAAAGATTTGGAATTAGCATACATTTTTAAACATGTGTACGAATTTTTATAATTCTAGCTTAATTATTAGAAATTTGAGAACGCTATATATATGTATACAATATTTTAGAACATTTTGATTACAAAATCTTTACAACTCAAAATCTCAAAATCTAGACAATATATCTTAAATCTGATAAAAGATTTGAAATCAGCATACATCCTTTAACATATGTACCAATTTTTATAATTCCAATCCAATTAATAAAACTTTGACAAAGCTAAATGTCAAAAATCACCCACCAAATAAAGTGTAATCAAATATCATTGTATTAATCAACTTACTAAAGGAAAAATCCAATTCTTTTCACAAAATTAAAATTAAACCGTGAAAGATATATATACAAAATTTTAGTGCATTTTGATTACAAAATCTATAGAACTCAAAATCTCAAAATCTGGATAATATATCTTGAATCTGACAAAAGATTTGGAATTAGCATACATTCTTTAACATATGTACCAATTTTTATAATTCTATTCCAATTAATAAAACTTTGACAAAGCTAAATGTCAAAAATCACCCACCAAAAAAAGTGTAATCAAAAATCATTGTAGTAATCAACTTACAGAACGAAAAATCCAATTCTTGTAACAGAAACGACACAAAATAAAACCGTGTTAGACTTTAACAACACTTCACTGTTAAATTAATATTCTTGGAAACATTTTGATCTGAGCTCTTTAGCGGTTTAACTTCAAATGATCAACGCGCGAAACGAAGATAAAAGCAAGAACATCATTGGTTCCCCACCTCTATGACGTCATGATTCGTGTTGGTAATTGAGAACCAAAATCGTGGGAAAAATGAAGATCGGCATTTTTTAGTCATTATTTGTAAAATTTGTGAATTATGACATGCGTGATATAAATTTTGTAATTCTATAGTTTTAAATGCAACTGGACTGAATATTGTGGTTTGGTATTTGGTTTTTGTGGTATATGTTGTCATTTTATAGTTGCATTTGTTTTTAGGTATTTATTTAAACAAATATTTTGTTTATAATAATTAATATTTTATCAAAATGAGTTTTAAATGCAAGAGTACAGAAAATATTTGTTTGGTACTTGGTTTTTTGTGGTAAATGTTGTCATTTTATAGTTGCATTCGCATTTATATATTTATTTATCTACAACTTTTGAAATATGGGTACATTATACATGTGATACTACATATAATATACTACTCATATTACACAAGTGTAATATGAAAAGTTATATTACACGCTACACTTTTCTGTAATAAATAGACCATGTAATGTAACATATAACATTTTAATAAACTGTTAATTTATTAATAATATATTTTTTATCATAAATATCAATATAAATGATTATAAAAGTATAATAAATACAATTTGAAGTAATTTTGACATTTAAGTGCTACTGTGGCGCCATCTGTTAAGCTATATATGAACTACTCACACCTAACTGAATATTTAACAAATAATATCAGATTTTTTATATGCCTGTTGTAGATAAAGTATAGTATTTGACTCGCATAATATGGCTACATTACACTCGGATGATTAAGAATACTCGCTATCGCTCGTATTTTTAATTACATCCTCGTGTAATATAGCCTACATATTATGCTTGTTAAATAATATACTATTATTTAAACAAATATTTTATTATTCATTTACTTTTTACTTCAAATTTTATTGTAAGTGTCAAAATGTGAAAATATACAAGTAAACATATAATTAAAATTATTAATAATGAAACAGATATTAGTATATTGTGTTATTAAGAATAAAAGTGATACTTTGTGTGGCGAGCATGGAAGTTTGCACGACGAGCGAAGCGAGTCGGACAATTGCATGCGAGGCACACAAACACACTTTTACTCTGAATAACACATTCTATTTTTTCTTCAAATGTAGAAATTTTAAAAATTAATTACTATTTGACGTATAATATGTAGGTTACCTGTCAGTTATTCATAATTTTTAGTAACTTTATTCAAAGGTTATCTAGTTTTATAGTGACATTTAGGGCGATATTACAGATTTCTATTGTACAAGTTACTTCTTATTGGCCGATTCTACATACGGCGGCGAAGAAATTAAACGGCGGCTACAATAAAAAATTATACTACGGAGGCATAGAAATTAAACTTCAACCTTGTCAATCACGTCACAGAAGATGTCACTTTTATGACGTTTGAAGAAAAAAATATTTACATTGTATTGTGAGATATTTGTATTTTTTACTCCTTTTAATTTGCTGATCCATACAGATTTTGTTGAGCGTTTAAAGTAATAGCGGCTTAGACAAGATAATTATAGACAGAGAAAATTGCTTGTGTTGTATATACGTAGTATAGAGGATTAAGTGACTGTCTTTAGTTTAAAGTTTATGTGTTCAAATTCAATCTAAATGAAAGATTTTCCTGTGATTTTAGACAAGAAATTGTTGATAATTACAAGTGTGGTTGTATTTATTGTTTTTTGTAATAAATATTCTGAACTGCAATAACAAACTAATTATAAAACTACAAATTGAATGTACTGAAAAACAAAACTTATATGTATAGTCTTTTTCACGAAAATGTGATCGTACGTCATAATGTTCCCTGATGCAACGTTGCCAAGTATTTGTAGGGTACATTCAAGTGTTGATGGTTGCATAGTATACCATGTGTGTATATGTCATATTGTGAATTATTTACATAAAATAAATTAAATTTATTCAGCATCCTCCTCTGTATCTTCGTTTGTCACGTTCTTGTTCGAAATACCTTATTAAAGAATTCACCATATTCTGTGCACAACTTCCTAAATTTTTTGCTCGATTTTTTGACATTTTTCAAAAATAATATTATTTTTTTGACATTTCGAGAATGGCAACGTTGTACGGGAGAACCAACCATTTATTAGTAAAAGACACTAAGTTCTGTGTATTTTACTGGGTATATGCTAGGGATAGTAACATTTTATTTTATTACTAGGCATGACGTACGATCACATTTTCGTGAAAAAGAATATACATACATATAGAATGTATTACTACAGTGGCGGGAGGTAATGTGTTGGACACATCAGATTTTTTCAACAAAATTTCGAATTAGACAACATTTTGCAATTGTCGTAATTCAAACTAGTGCAAAATTGCTATTTTGTGTGTGTTGCATACTATACTTTTTATACGACAACGACAATTATAAAAATAGATACAAATAAATATGCAATGACATTTGACGTTTGGCGTTATATTGTTTAAGCCACCTTAGGTTTTTTCATCAAAAACAGCAGACAGAAAACAAAATATTTCATATTGCATTTGTTGTCTAGCAACTTGCCTAGCAACCGATGCAAAATGAAATTCAGTACAAAATGTAGCTTCTTATGATTCAATTTACACTCTTAATATGAACATTTTTCGATGTTGTCGTATAAAATAGTTATTTATGATATAAGTGTTAAAAGTGACATTTTATGAGTGAGTGGGGAAGTTTATGAAACGAGGCAAAACCGAGTGTAACAAACCACACGAACGAAATAAAATCACTTTTAACACATATATCATACACTATTTTTCCTACGACCCTAGTTATGTATTAGTAAAATAAAAACTAAGCATTATAGAATGACATTTATGACAGGTAACTAGATTTAGTTCCTTTTTAATACAAGTGTTAAAAGTAAATTTGTCAATGACAACGATTTAAAAGTATTTACTGTGTTATAAACTGTTATTTTTAACTTGCTAAGCAACCGTTAAAAAGACTATTTTTAACAGTGGTCGTAGGAAAATAGTATATTATTTAACAAGCATAATATGTAGGCTATATTACACAAGGATGTAATTAAAAATACGAGCGGTAGCGAGTATATTTAATCATCCGCGTGTAATGTAGCCATATTATGCGAGTCAAATACTATACTTTATCTACAACTATCAGGCATATAAAAAATCTGATATTATTTGTTAAATATTCAGTTATGTGTGCGTAGTTCATATATAACTTAACAGTGGCGCCACCGTAGCACTTAAATGTCAAAATAACTATTCAAATTGTATTTATTATACTTTTATAATCATTTATATTGATATTTATAATAAATAATATATTATTAATAAATTTACAGTTTATTAAAATATTATATGTTACATTACATGCTCTATTTATTACAGAAAAGTGTAGCGTGTAATATAACGTTACATATTACACTTGTGTAATATGAGTAGTATATTATATGTAGTATCACACGTATAATGTACCCATATTTCAATAGTTGTAGATAAATAATTTTACATATCGTTTAGGCTGAGGAATTTCTATAAAACAGATGAGTTCTTCATATGTTCACAAAATTTAACAAAAGATGTCAAATTTGATGTAAGAAAGTTTAAAAGATTAAATAAATTCAGTTCCGGTTTTAGTAACGCCAAAATAGCTATTTTTTATTATTATGTACCTATTTAATTTGCAAATACTGCATATCAATAGCCATTAAACTTTTTCGGGCAAACACATTAACTATACGACCTCTTCATCAAAATATCAAAGTTTAACATCTTAATGATTTCTACATTAACTGTTATTTTAAAAATAATTCATGTTGAATCTTGAACCCAAAGAGACCACTACAAGATAATGACTTGAAGTAAAAAACCCAGTATTTCAGAACATATGTATTACTTGCCTCGTTTCTCGTTGTTCTCACCATTCCAGGGTCAAAGTTCAAACCCAACTCACGAAGACCACGCCCCTACGTGGAGACACGCCCACACAGCGAAGATAGCCGAGGAATGGCGGAGATAGACGAAGTGAGAAGTGTATGAATAAGGGTTGCAGCGTTCAAGATATACCGGTGTCCCAGCTCGACCGACACATGAGAGTTTTACATGGGAAATCAGTTAATTATGAATAGTATCTCCCCAGTGCAACATACTAACTTCAAATTTTGTATGCTTATTGGGGAATATTATTTCTATGAATTACAGTTATTTCAAATATGTAATTTCGTCTGCAGGGCGAGATTTATTAAATTTAAAATCTAATATTTTCGTTCAAAATCAGTCAGCCATGGAAATAAAAGAAAATATGTATGTGACAGTTCCGACAGTTAATGACATGCCATTGTAGATATTTATAGTTTTGTAATATTGGTATATTATTTAACAAAAATAAATTAAATTCAACTTAAATAATATTAAAATACAGGGAATAAGAATTAAAATCAGTGATACTTCACTAAACTGTCAGATAAATATTTTCTTTTATTTCCATGGCTGTCTGATTTTGAAAATATTAGATTTTAAATTTAATAAATCTCGCCCTGCAGACGAAATTGCATATTCCAAATAAGTGTGATCCATAGAATTAATATTCTCCGATAAGTATACAATATTTGAAGTTAATATCTTGCACTGGGGAGATACTATTCATAATGAACTGATTTCCCATGTAAAACTTTCATGTGTTGGTCGAGCTGGGACACCCGGTATAGAGAATGTGCAACGACTAGCACGAAATGCGGAACATAGGAGTTTAATATAGGTTTCAATAAATTGCGGATACTCTCTCTCCTGATAGATTTAGAGGAAAACTACAAGAGTACAAAGTTGTTCAAAATTAAATTCTAAGTCAGATAAGATATTAATTGTTTCAATAGCAGGACTGCAATACGAGATATATTAAATATAAAATGTAATAAGTCATATGTTCCGCATTTCGTTGCACACACTGTATAGTAGAGACATAGATATATGAAATTCACTTTCAGATAAGCCCCCTTATACAGTTATACCCTTCCATAAAAGGTTGTAAAACCCGCATAAGTCAGTTTCATATACATCTACTTCTACTATAGATAGGCAAGCCTGTATGTTTTTGCGTACCGCTGTTGTGGAATCAGATTCGACAGAGCCATCTCGTTCATGATTCCATCAACTACTTTGCGCTATTAAACAGACAAAAATATCAAATAAATAAACATGTTTAACATATTTACTGAATTTTTTGGTATCTATTGAAATGGTTCTTTCAATAATTTATTGGTATATTTTAAAATAGAACTAATTTGTATTATTAATTATTTGACGTTTGCTCTTTTTTAAAATATTTGACAGAAAGGCCTGATATTAACCCAAATGCATCTACAACTTGTCAACCTGTACAATTTTTATTATTTATACATATTAATTCAGCTCTGGTCTAGTGCTTTAATTTGATACCAAACATGATATATTCCTGACATCTTTTAGTAAGATACTAGAAAACTTTTAATATTTTAAATAGAATTTTTTTTGTTATTTAGTTTATCGTACATAACATTTACTCAAAAAAAAACAGCCGATCTATTTGAAAAAAGTTCTTGTAAAAAATTTAATTTAATTCGATGAAATTATCATTATTTTAGTATTTACACAAAATAGATCTTATCAAATGCTTTCATTTGATACCAAACACGACATATTTCTGAGAAATTTTTGTAAAATACTAAAACCAATTGACATTTTTATTACTTGCATAATACATTATTTTATTTGATACCGAAGACAATATATTTTTGAGAACATTAATCCAAAAACAAACAATTTATACGTAAAACATCTTTACATTTGTGTTACTTGTATAAAACAGCTCTTATATTGTACTATAATTATGATAAGTTTTAGCCAAAAAATAACCGATTTATCTATAAAAAATTCTTGTAAAAAAATTAAATTCAATGGACTTATCACTGTTTTAGTACTTATGAAAACATATCTTATTAAATGCTTGCATTTGATACCAAACACGACATATTTCTGATAGATCTTTGCAAAATACTAAAAAAGATCAAAATGTCAAGTTTTTATTTTTAAAAAGCTGACATGTAGAATAAACAATAGTTATTTGTGTATCAAGGTTCTAAAAGTAATCTTTTTTGGCCGAATCCGAAGTTTGCAGCCGAGGCAAAGAATTTTTAGCCGAGGTGCACATAACATTTTTTAGGCGATTAAAACAAGAAATTATGAATTTTCATTCAAAATCAATTTTTGACATCTGTCAAAATTTTCTTTACAGCCGCATTTACTTTACGGCCACATTTACCTTACGGCCGCATTTACTTTACGGCCGCTATTTTTACTCGCAAATTCATTGCTTTTTCATTAGTATTTGTAAAGGAATAGTTAAAATTTTACTTACATTTGTTATTATATTCTAAAATAATTAATCACATTAATATGAACTATGTAAATCAATAAAGAACAAACTAGCGGCCAAAAACTTTGACTTTGACAGATGTCAAATAAAGATTGATACATTAAGATTGCCAGCAGATACGAAAAACAACAATTTATGTACCAGCCGCCTAAAAAGTTTATTAACTTTAATTTATTAAACAAATTTGAAATATATTGTATATTGTAAGATATTTTATGCATATAAATTTCGATTATAATTAAAGTAAAAACTGCAAAAAGACAATTTTACCACGCTGACGTTACAATATCCTTTCCTCAAATTTTTAATAATTATTTTCTCGTAAACTACAAATAATTTTGTAAAGTGTCATATATATAAAAATCAAAATTTGATCACAACGTAATCAATAATATATTGAATTTTATACTTGAAAATACATTTTAACATAATTTTAGTCCATACAATTATCTGGTATCATAATTCACATCTCACATCGTTACTAAAACTGTATATAGCATATGTTAATAATTATACGAACGTCCACGATAATAATACCAACTTAACAAAAAGTAATTTGCGGTTAAAATCGAGTTTGGCAACACTGTAATTTAGGCCTCTGGGCTATCTTTCATCTAAAATTAAGATGAACTTTGACCTGAGAAAATTTTCTCATTTTATAGCTAATTACAAAAAGGTGAATTACGGTTCAACTTAAAATGGAATGTTTATAAAAAATGTTAATAACTGTTAAATATGTCTTATTTTAAACATTTATTGTTATAAACTTTCATAATTGATTGTATTTATGTAATAAAGTAAGGAAATGCATGCGAAAATTACAAAATGAGACGCAGATAAACATTAATAACTTTTATCCAACACCGTGTAATTATAACGATATAAGTATGTTGTTTTTAGATAAATAAAGTAGGTCATAAGTCACTGGTGAGCTAAATATATTAGCTGTAACTACGTTATAAAACCTTCTCTACACTATTTTGTTCCTAAATTCCATTTGTCAAAAATCTTATATGTATTTTATATCAATGACTAAAATGTGTTGGATAAAATGTTGTATGGCACACGTGTGTTAATTACCTAAGTCACTTGAAAAAATACCAAAACGGCCTCGTGAGCTAAACTTTTCCCACGTGACTTATCTGTAATATAACACACTTGTACCATAAATAACTATTATTTCCACCTTGTATATAATTGTCACTTTACAGGCTTCTTGGTAGCTAAGTAAATAAACAATTACAGTAACTAACCTGTAAAAATTTACATGGCTAACCTTGTAAAATTTTACAATGCTCATAAAACAATAATAGAAAATAATGAAAGATTTTTATGCATTTTATTATAAATATTATAAACTTAATTTAATTAGGTTTATGTGAGTAATTATACACATTTATAGTACATTTTGATTCACTGGCGAAACTCATTTGACAACGTCTAGCTATAAATTGTTCTACCATCGCCAACTATCTTTGATTACAAATTTGGATAGAGCAAACATTTCTGTATATGTGTACCAATTTTGAAGTCATTTGCTAAAAAAATACAGAATTGACAAAAGAATTTCTAAAAAAATGACAAATAAAAACAAATTTTTATGAACTTTACTAAAGCCTATTTCAAAAACTACTCAAAATATTTCAAATCTGATTACAAATTTAGATAGACCAAACATTTCTGTATAAGTATACCAATTTTTAAATCATTTTCTTAAAAAATACACGAATGACAAAATAATTTGTGAAAAATGACAAAAACATCACATAACCTAGTTATAATACTTGACGAGTTTTACCGACAAAAGCCGACAATGACCGAGTGTCATGGCACACTTGAATTAGTATCATTTACTGCTATTTATCAACATGTATCGCTATCTAGCGGATAAAATCTGAACTAAGTTTGGTTTTTACAAAGTTAATCATACTATTTACCTTACAATGTTATGTGTAAGCATGTAAGATTATAAACGATACTCAGAGGTCTTAAAACTGTGTTGTCGTTTAATACAGGGTGGCCCAATGAAAATGAGGTCTTGCACGTTTTTTTTTAGCTTTAATCGATAAAATAATGAAAAATATTAGACCCGTATTTTTTATTTTTCCCCAAATTAATCTTTAATAATGTAAAAACTGCAATTTAAAATGATGTGCGTGAAAATGCGGCTGAATTACCCCACTTCCCCTCTTGTCTAGTGACGTATCAGGGTTCTTGCCTAACTTCACTTCGTTTCAAACGTCAAATATAATGTTTTAACTTCCAAATTGACAAATTGAATAATCTTGTGCAAATATAGTGGCACACAAAAGCCTTACAATGCTTTCAATCACGCACTGTCCACTTTATCAACTTTCAAACAAGCCACCATGCCCCTTCCATGCGTGGATAACTTCACCCCAAATAAAAATTATATTTGAAGAAATAAAATATAAACATTTGATCTGAAATTTTAATTTACATATTTTTTCTTTTCTAATTTTTATGTCTTATCAAAAAATAAATATGTCTCCCAAAAGATCCTACATACGTCACAACATGGTTGACTTTTTGATACTTTTTAAAAGTATGATACTTTAAATCGATTTTATGTAACATAAAATGTAAATAAAAATGAATTAAATTATATAGAGCAATAAATTAGACTTTGTAGGTTCGATTTAAACAATAAAAAGGTTCACTTAATTTTTTTTAAAGACCTCATTCAACTAATGTTGTCATGTTATCAAAATGTTACTATATGAAGTATGTAAATTTTGAATTTAATAATTTTCATTGGGAAGCGTATACATTTTATTCTCCATACATGTTATATTGCTTGACATTGTACCTTGCACACTTTCAATTTTCACACATTTTATCTTCCAAATCATTTTATCATCCACACATTTTATCTTCCACTCATTTTATGTTCCACACATTTTATCTTTTACACATTTTATCTTCCGATACATTTAACACTGTATATTTCATCTAATTATAAGTATGTTAATTGCATGGGCAATATAATGAATGGCAGGTACAATTACAATGTTTTAAAGATGAAACGTTGGCGAAGATAAAATGTGTGGAACATAAAATGAATGAAAGATAAAATGTGTGGATGATAAAATGTGCGCAAGATAAAATGTGTGTAAGATTACTTTTCTTCGCTAAAAGTGTAGAGGATAAAAGGTGTGCAAGATTAAATGTTTGAAAGATACAATGTCGAGCAATATAACATGTGTGCAGGATTAAATGTATACGCCCCTTCATTGGGCCATCCCTTAGATGAGGTATAACTAGAGATATGGCATTGTCCAAATATATTGTCGAAAGATCTAAGGTTTAAAATCGCTTGCAGCCAGCAGTGTGAGAACAGTGGACCAGTGGAGTAGTTATATGGAAAACTCAACCAAACAAATAATGAGGATATGTGACTAACACTATGACCAATATTTGGTTCGTCTAACTGTAAGTGTGCACTACTCAGCTGGCGGATTGTTCTCACGCAGCTGACTGTTAGGCGATTCTCGACCATACATGTTTTGCTTGCTCAGTAGTACGTAGCTATATGAGTGTGCCATATCTCTAGTTATACCTCATCTAAGGGCAACCCTGTAAGCGTGAATATTAACCCGTGTAGGTGTCTATAGTTTGGGAAGCACTGTAAAGAACAAACAAAATGAAATGGTGTACGCCTTGTGTAATTATATAGTCAAGACGATATCGTACGAAACGTACAAGATTCGAACACGTTACGTTGTTGGAGATAATAGCTTGAGTACATATGTTCACGTACTATGGAATAACATATGTTATATTGCTCCTTTCACACGACTTTCTTACAAGGAACAAGGCGGATACCGGGTGTCCCAGCTCGACCGACACATGAGAGATTTACATGGGAAATCAGTTAGTTATGAATAGTATCTCCCCAGTGCAAGATATTCACTTCTAATTTTGTGTGCTTATTGGGGAATATTATTTCTGTGGATTACAGTTATTTGAAATATGTAATTTCGTCTGCAGGGCAAGATTTATTACATTATAAAATCTAACATTTTCGTTCAAAGTCAGCCATGGAAATAAAAGAGAATATCTATGTGACAGTTCTGACAGTTAATGACATGCCATTGTAGATATTTATATTTTTGTAATATTGTTATATTATTTAACAAAAAGAAACTAAATTCAACTTAAATAATATTAAAATACAGGGAAAAAGAATTAATATCAGTGATACTTCACTAAACTGTCAGATAAATATTTTCTTTTATTTCCATGGCTGTCTGATTTTGAATGAAAATATTAGATTTTAAATTTAATAAATCTCGCCCTGCAGACGAAATTGCATATTTCAAATAAGTGTGATCCATAGAATTTATATTCTCCGATAAGTATATAATATTTCAAGTGAATATCTTGCACTGGGGAGATACTATTCATAATTAACTGATTTCCCATGTAAAACTCCCATGTGTCGGTCGAGCTGGGACACCCGGTATGTTCACGTACTATGGAATAACCTATGTTATATTGCTCTTTTCACACGACTTTCTTACAAGGAACAAGGCGGACATATCGGAGAATAAGCGTCACATGTTTCTGACATTCTGTTTTGAAGTGTATTCAAAAGTTATTCATGTAATCAATTTTAAAAGAAGGTCTTTTTGAAGTTGCAGTCATTTAATACAATACACTAATATACCAACGCTTTGACTGTAAATCAGTCTTCATCAGGGTGCTATATACAAAACATACAATCAAATATACACACATACATTCAACTCAAGAACAGACTCACATAAATGGTATTAACATAGTATCAAGTAAATCATGTAAATTATTTTACAGAAATCTTTCGTCAAACACAGATAAAACAAACACAAGTACATGTTACTTAACAACAACCAACTGACTTATACAAGAAGTTTCTAGATGAGTAACAGTCGAAAATTGTAAAAACCTACCACTAGCCAATCAAGTTTGTCCAACACTTTAGTCCTTGGATATACGTTATATTTTTTCCGAAATTGTTAATTAAAAACATAAATAAATAGCATTTTAGTTTGTAAAACGTCAGCTAAAATAGCTATAGAGACGGGGATGGCTGTGATAACAAACATACTGTCAAATTGTCAAATATTTCTTTATAATTTTCATTTATGTTTACACCTGCTTAGACGTCGTCTGCATGAAATCAGATAAATTATTATTACAAGTAAATAATAAATAAATTCATCAATAATATTATAGAATGAAATGTTTGTTATTTTAGATAGTGCTAAAATAAACTGCAAAAATATAACATTATTAAAATATAGGTTGTCAGTTTGACAAATGAGTCCGTAAAGTTAAATTTTGACATACGAGTCTGTAAAGTTTTACTTTAACTACTACTTTGGCTAACTTCGCGGAGTGATATCGTGTACTTTAGTATCGATTTTAAAAATAGTTTTTTGTAAATTTAACATATAAAATGTCACTTTCAAAACTGACTGACATTTTGAAACGTCAAATTTTTCATAACCAGTTAGAAAAAAAACATTTTTCTTCACTGAGTGATGAAATATTAGTTAATTTTAAAAAGTGACAGTTTATATGTCAAAATTCAAAACTAGAAGAAAAAAACTGATCATATAAATAGCTATTGTATAATGCAATAAGGAATAGTGAAAAACATTTTAAATTTTCAAAAGATGTTCCATTTCGAAGAGAACTTTGAATATATAAAACGAATGGAAATTGAAGAATGATTAAAATTAAATATATCATGTATATTATTCATGTATTTTATGTGGCCTACATTTATAACGTATTTGGTATTTATTATTACTTATAAATTGTTTTGTATTTTCTCACGTATGAGGAGGTAACTGACCTGTGCTACATATTAATTTTATAAACAAAATACAAGTAAATAGTTTAATATATAAGATTATTAAATACTGATAACTGTTTGCTTGACAGAGGTCACAAAATTTATAGAGACCCATAAAACTTTATTTTTTACCTCCCGCTTATTAATATTGATAAGGGAGGTATTGTTTTTAGTCTAATTTCTCCAGTGTGAGTTTTCAACATATGAGCACGAATTAGGGTCCCTACAATACGATTTTACTATTTTTACCGTGGTGTCTGTATGTCCGTGTGTGTTTGTATCTGTGACGATTTTTCATCCACGATAACTCCAATACGATACATGTAAAAATATAATATTTGATATTTAAGACTTATATTCAAATATGATGAACTGATTAGATTTTGACTACAATTGGTTAACCGGAAGTAGTACTTTACTTGAAGCTTTAAACCGTTTTTCCTAAAAACCTCTAAATAACATTTGTTTGCAAATTACGTTATTATTAAATATAATGATTTTTTAATTTTCTACCGATCTGCATAATTACGTTTATATATAACTTCTAGCTAAACGGAAAAAATATATAAATTATAATAATTACATATCGTTTAGGCTGAGGAATTTCTATAAAACAGATGAGTTATTTTATGTTCACAAAATTTGACATATGATGTTAAATTTGATGTAAGTAAGTTTAAAAGATAAAATAGGTAAATATATTTGCATGCGTGAATCAAGGTAAGTTCGGTTCCGGTTTTAGTAACGCCAAAAATAGCTGTTTTTTTTTGGTCATACAAATTTTATGTAGAAAATTTTAGGTATGAAATGAAACAAAATAATAAAACTACAAATTAAATGTACTGAAAAACTTATATAGAATATATTACTACAGTGGCGGGAGGTAATGTATTGGACACATCAGATTTTTTTTATTTTCAAATATATCTTAAGAGAACCTTATGTAAATATTTACTTACCTAGAAAATTGAACTTAAAAATCTTTAAAAACATTTTACAACAATAATATATCGTTTTGCACTAATATATTGTAACATAACAAATAAAGAACACCATTAGTGAAGTACTTGGTAGCCTAGCAACTAACAATACTGATTATTTCGTTCGACAATACAAACTTTTTTGCTTGGTTAACCATGTATTGAAGTAACTGAGCCATCTACGTAACTTTTGTCGTGTGCTACCATAGACGTAGCATAAAAAATTTCTTGTAAAATGGGGCACTATATATGCTACAAAACTTTATTTACAAGATTACTTGTGAATATTAATTTTAAAGACATATACATAGGTCCAAGAAATTTACCTTGAGGAACCCCAGTTTTAATGAACTTTGTTAAAGCTTATCTCTAGACGTATCATAAAAATTTTCTTGTAAAATAGGGCACTATATATGCTACACAATTTTATTTACAAGATTAGTTGTGAATATTAATTTTTAAAGCCATATACATAGGTCCAAGAAATGTACCTTGAGGAACGCCAGTTTTAATGAACTTTGTTAAAGCGTATCTCTGAAACTCTCAGAGATATTTCAAATCTGATTGAAAATTTGGATTTGGCTGAGTTTTTTTAGTATATGTACCAAATTTCATGTTTCTAAATAAATTATTACAATTCTGGTATAAGAATATATACGAAACCGACAATTCAAAAAACTGACAAAAACTTTATGAATTTTGGTACGGCAAATTTTCTTTCAAAATGTTTCCTAATTATGTACTTTCAAATCTAGATTAAAATATTCAAATAAGAATGCATTTTAAACACACGTCTTCTAATTTCAATTTGAAAATTGAGAAGTGATTACAGTAAATTTTAAATAAAAACATTTATTGATATAAATATAAGAAATATTTGGTTTTTTAAAAAAACATAAATTTCGTCTTATAAGGCCATTGTCACGAAATAGTAATGAATATATGTCACAGAAAATTGTTAGTAATTATACATAGAAGAACAAAGGCCGAAACTAAGTATCAAATAGCTTTACAATGGTAGAAAAATCTAAAACGGATTAAAGCGGAGTGATCGACAGAGATTTGACTAAGTCAAGTTGTTCATTCTTAAGATTTTTCTTTTCATTTGGATTTCCAATTATTCTAAGAACTCCATTATTAGTTATTAAATTTTTTTTTAGAGGTACACTGCAGTTTTGAACAAGTCATCAAAAAGTTATTTCTGTGTTTGCAGTTTTTAGTAGTGTGCATAAAATTGTAAGTACGAATATGTGGAGATCTTGGGAATATAATTTTGTGGACGTAAGTCATGCTCAAAACAACATTCGGAAGAAATAGTTCAACATCTAGCAAAAGATCAGCCGTCGACGTCGAAAAATCGCTGCAAATATGTATCCAATGTGAGAAGAATATGATACGGCCCTGTTATTTTTCAAGTGATACCTTTGAGTTGGGATAATTTATAACTCCTGACCACAAAGCTTCCCACCCAGACATAAAAGGTTGTACAATCCGCATAAGTCGGTTTCATATACATCTACTTCTACTATAGTTAATTTAGTAACGAACCGTCTATGGTACAAAACAGGAAGATATATTTTAAGGCACGCTCCAAAAGATACACAATGAATTTTAATGAATTTACTGCTTGAATGCTAATATATTTACAGTAAGATTTTACACTAGATAACTAAGGTTTGGTTTCAAATTAATCTAAAATCAATTACTGGAAATATATATCAACAGAAAAAAATATATGATAAGTTAATATATAATTATTTATAGTTCAGCAGGTTATCGATATTATTAAAATACAAAAAACTATTGCAATTAATATACATATCATTAATTTAAAACATTTTATACGGGGAATAACTTTTTAAGACCAATTTTTTAAAGTTGTTTATTAAAAGGTTATTCCCAAAACCCATCTGCAAATAATATCAAATTATAAACAAATTTAAGCATATATAAGGCTCAAAATATGTCTTATTAAACAGTATAGTTGTTGAACTTCAAATACAAGGTATTCAAGAAGCATAAAAAATGTATAAAATATATAAACTTTTAGTTTTGTTATCAGTTGTAACAATTATTGTTGATGCGTTACCATTAGACACAAATAATTGTAAGTATAACCTGTAAATTATTACTAAACATAAAATACATAACTTATATGTTGAATACAATAAAAGAATTGTTAATTTAAATAAAGAAATGTCAGATTTGATACCAAACACGCTATATTTATAATGATTTTTCTCTTGAAAACATAGCCAATCAGCTTGTAAAATATTTGGGCTAGCGTTATTTCATTTAATACCAACGTTTACTAAATTCTATAACTGATTTTGTCAAATACTTTCATTTGATACCAAGCACGACACATTAGTAATGATTTTGTGCTTAAAATCATAGCCGATCAACTTGTAAAATGTTGAGGACTAGTGTATTTCTTGCCTCTTAAATAAAAAACTTAACAGTACACGAAGTCTTTTACATAATTCTATATATTGTCAGTATTTGTATTTGCTTTCATTTGATACAAAACACGACATATTTCTGACGATATTATGTCTAAAATTAAAGCCGGTCGTCTTGTCAAAATGTTTGATGTGAACAACAAACTACTTGCCGTTTTTTATTGTTGTTTTTTTACCTTTATTTAGACAAAGAAGATATTAAATTCGTATGAAAAATGCATTGTACAATTTGATTTAAAATGAATGAAAATTTTAAATTAATATAATTTATTTAATATTTGCACTAAAATTCAATTAAGTGAAAACTTTTTTTACAAGTTTTGTCTTACATTAAATAAAATATCATTTGAGAATATAATCAAAACTTGCACGGATTTTGTAACTTTGTATTTCCAAAACGGTAAGAGATGAAAATTTGAAAAAAGCACACTTTCTTTTGTATATAAACAAATTTTCAGTTTTAAAAACAAAAATGTCTGACTTTTATAGAAAAATATGCAAAATTAGAAATTTAGGAATCTGTAAAAAAAATTATCATTTTTTTTGACTTCATATCTCAAAATCTAGTCCAGATATTTCAAATCTGATTTAAAATTTGAAATCAGCGTACGTTTTTTTATATACGTAGTAATTTTCAAGTTATTTGAACAACAAATACAAGAATAGCAAGAGAATATATAAAAAAAAACAAAAATAACTTTTGTACACTTATTTTAGCAGTTGTCGCGTTATTTAATTTAATATCATCGTTTACAAAAGTCAGTATTTGTCACGTACTTTCATTTGATACCAAACACGATAATAATTTTAATAAAATTTGTAAAATATGATCCATTTAAAGGGAAGTTCAAAGATATGAAACGAATAAATAATGCAACAAAAAATACAATTTAATTTTGCATATTATCCGAACTTCTTTTAATTTTTAGTTTATGTAATAAAGACTTCTTTAATTTTGGAGGTCTAACAATACACCCTTGGGGAACACCACATTTTAATTTACTTTTTTTTTGTTTTCAGATGAAATTCACTCAGAATTAAGATCCAATCGACAAACTAGAGCAACTTGTGACTTACTGAGTTTTGATCTAAATGGACAATCTTTTTCTTCTCTAGCCTGTTCTAGTAATTGTAAAATTCTGTTAAGGAAAAAAGATGGTTATTGTAAAAATGGAATATGTCATTGTATTAATTAATTGAAACATATTTATTTCATAAAACTTAAAGTAGATAATACATAAAAATATTTGTACATAAATAAAATACTAAAACCAAGACAAAGGCCTTTTATTTCTGTAAAAAAAGGGGCATATATATTTTATCCTCCACACATGTTATATTGCTCGACATTGTGTCTTTCAAACATTTAATCTTGCACACCTTTTATCCTCCACACTTTTAATCCACGAAGAAAAGTTATCTTACACACATTTTATCTTGCGCATATTTTATCATCCACACATTTTATCTTCCATTCATTTTATGTTCCACATTTTATCTTCGTCAACGTTTGATCTTTAAAACATTGTAGTTGTACCTACCATTCATTTTATTGCCCATGCAATTAACATACTTATAATTAGATAAAATATTCAGTGTTAAATGTTTCGGAAGATAAAATGCGTAAAAGATAAAATGTGTGGAAAATAAAATGAGTGGAAGATAAAATGTGTGCAAGATTTATAAGAGTTACGAGGTTGGTTAAATTAGTAAAGAACCACCATTTTATAAGACTAATACAATAAGCAAAAAAAAAATTGTCGACCAGTGGTTCTCAAAATACAGGACACAACTTTCTTATTTTAAATGGGAACATATGTTTATTTTTAGGTTATTCGATAGAGTATTTTTTTCTGAATTCAACGATATAAACATATCATATACTAATATAACAAAATAACTGAGAAAAATGCATGTTACATGTATATGTATTTTATTTACATCTGGCTTAAACAAGAGTGCTATGGAGAGAAAACAAAGACATATTGTTTTGTCTAACATTGTTTCAATATTTGTTTTTAAATTTTGTTTTTAAACTGTCAGTTTTAAAAACAAGAGTGCTTTGATAGAAAACAATTCATTTTTTAAAACTGACAGTTTAAAAACAAATATTGAAACAATGTTAGGCAAAACAATATGTCTTTGTTTTCTAATAAATAAAATACATATAAATCTAGCATTTTTCTCAGTTATTTTGTTATATTAGTATATATGTTTATATCGTTGAATTCAGAAAAAAATACTCTATCCAATAACCTTTAAAAACATATGTTTTTATTTAAAATAAGAAAGTTGTCCAGTATTTTGTGAACCAATTGTCTAAAAAAAAAAATGTTTTGCTCATTGTATTAGTTTTTAGTCTTGTAATTTGCTAAATTAACCAATCTCGTAGCTCTTATAGTTCTCAAAATTGAACACAGTATAACATGTGAGGATAAAATGTATGCAAGATTGAAAGTGTGCACAATGTCAAGCAAATAACATGTGTAGATAAAATGTATACGCCCCTAAAAAATTAAATCGTTGTTAAACAAATTGCACTTTATTTTAATTTTAAATTTTTAATTTTAAATTTTTTATTTTAAATTTTTAATTTTCTATTATTTACAATTACAATTACAATTTTAATTTTAACCCTGTCTAATCACTTGATTGATAATTTTTACACTTTCAAATATACTCGTAGATTCTTTTTCTTCCATTTCAATTTCTTTATCATCTGACGTTTCTGACATTGTTTTATAAGTGTTCAATTGTTCTTATCCTGCTATTCAGTTGTTTGATAATTTTTACACTTTTCAAATATAGTTTCTTTTTCTCCCATTTCATTCATTTCTTCTTTATCATCTGAAGTTTCTGAAGTTGATTTATAATTATTTAACTGTTCTTGACACTCTTTCATCAACAACATATGATCTAGTTTATCTACAGTCGCGTTTAATTCGTTTTCCCAAACGTTATCGAAACTACAACCTTCACCACCATCTATCGGTCGAGTGGCCAACTGTTTTACTTTGTGTTTTAAGTCGATTATTTCTTCTTCTTCTGTCGATTCTTCTTCTTGTTCTTCAAAGGCATCTTTTTCACTCACAGCTGAACTTGCCGGACCAGAAAGTGTTCCGAGACTGTGAATGTCACAGCGGTCTAATTCGAAGTTTATATCTGGAAGGGAAATAGAAAATGTGGTTTGTTGGTTTGGTGGAGAGAAAATTTGGTAAATAATGTGGGTAGTAGAAATAACGCTTTTTAGGGTAAATGACAAATTTTTAATACTTTTTTAAGAAGTGGTGTTTAAATTATTTAATATACAATTTTTGTAATTTTTAGAGTAAAAGCGTGTTTAGTTTGGCGAGAGCTTTTGTTTGATACCAAACACGACATATTTTTAAGAATTTTTAGCGGAAATCTAAAGCTGATTGATGTTACAAATTTTATAATACTTTTTTAAGAAATGCTGTTTACGTTGTTTAATATACAATTTTTGTAATAAATTTCATGAATTTATAAGGAATTATGTAAAAATAACTAATAAATATAACAGAACTACATTATTTGATAAAACGACAACATATATTTTTGTTTTCAATAAACTGCATATGATTTCAAAATATAGTAGGAAAGTTTTTATCTCATCTCATATCGTTTTTAAATTTTTTTTATCCGGTATATTTTCTCATACAATTCACCAATTATCCCCTTATTTTATATAAATGTCTAGCATATTTTTACTAAATTACAACAATCAAAAGTCAGAATTTGTTATGTGCTTTTATTTGATACCCAACACGACATATTTGTAACGATTTTGAGCTTAGAAACATAGCCGATCAACTTGTAAAAATATTTAAGACTAGTATACACTCATTTTACCAGTTATTTATTATTATTTAGTTATTTTATAACTTAAAATTTGTAATGTACGTTCATAAAGTAGTGATTTTAATCAAGAAAATGTTGCTTGCTTCCCATAACAAAGTTGATTATTGTCAACAAACTGTTGATAACAACTTTGTATATGTTGATTACGAAAAGGAAGACATTAATTTTGATAAAGGAAGTGTTGATTTGAATCAAGAAAATGTTGGTATTGCAAGGAAAGTATTGATTACAACAAATAAAATTTTGTTGAACAATTTTTTATTTTTTATATATTCCACACACGTTTTTGATTCCAAATAAAATATATTTCTGACGATTTTTTATTTAAAACTTGTAAAATATGTAGACCTGCGTTCATTTATTTCACCATTTGTCACATTATTTCATTTAAAACCAACATTTATCAAATTATATCACTCAAAATTTGTCAAATGCTTTCATTTGATACCAAACACGACATATTTGTGATGAGTTTTTATTTAAAACTGAAACCGATCAACTTATTTCACTATTTGTCGCTTTATTTCATTTAATAACAACTTTTATCAAATTGTATAACTCAAACTTAGTCAAATGCTTTCATTTGATATCAAACACGACATATCTTAAACAATTTTGTGCTTCGAAACGACTTGTAAAATGATAAAAACTAAATTAAAAAACTTTTCAGTAGACAGTTTTGTATTTTGTGTTGTATATTATGAATATTTGTCAAATGCTTTCATTTGATACCAAACACGACATATTTATACCAATTTTCAGCTTGAAAACTTAGCCGATCAACTTTTACAAACAGTAAAAACAAAAGCATTATTTCTACTAAGACCCTGTCATTTGTTTTCAAACCTGGAAGCGTAGTTTTGGTGTATTCGTTTGACAAATCACATCCTACTCCTGGTTGTCTGGGTTGGGAAAGAATTTGGTCTTTTTGGTTACGTTTTCGCTTCTGATGTATCTCCTCAGATATCAATTCAAGCTTTTTTAAGCTTTGCGAATACGAAAACTTAACATGACTCACACTTTTTTCTAAGAATTCTACTCTTTCTTTTTGCGTATTGAGTTGGTCTTGACAGAGGGTTTTTTCTTCGAAATATGGACGAGATTTAATTATATGTCTTCGAAGTTTTTCTTCCAATTGTTGTACCTAGATAATTGTGTTTTATAATAGACTGCATTAGTGTAACGGTCATTTTGTGGCAATTCAAACTGAAACCCTAACTCGCCTCTGCCGATTTATACGCCCATGTTATTCGGGAATAAAAATATGCTGTCTTTAAACTGCTACAAAGTATTATAAAATGCAAATCTTAACTATTAAACCTTATAAATACTAATCTCTAATGTTTTATCTACCTTCTAATGTAATATACACACCCAAAAACATATTATTTAATAAACTTCAATTTAAACAGTAGGTGCAAATTTCTGAAAACGTATGTCGTAGCTGTCTTAGTATTCAGTTGAACCTGTCACTTTAACTGCACCAAGTAACGACATATGTTACTATATGCATTACTACTTTCTTTAAAATCAAATTTTTCTTAAGTTATTCTTTTATTTGTACTTTTTCTGTACGGAAAGCAAAGAGTAATGTTTTGGAATATAAAGAAATCCTATGTTATAATCAGGGCATGTAACCGAAAAAAATACTGGTTAACGGTTAACCCTTATACGTTATAATAATAACGGTTTTAGTTCGAAATCCGGTTTTTGAAAATTGGAAACCGGTTTAAACCGGTTAATATATTGGTTAAAAATTAATTAAAATTAATTAAAACAAATTAAAAATTTGATTAAAGAAAATACAGAATAAATAATTTAAAAAAAAATATACCATCTGAGAAAAATATAACAATTAAAAAAAGCAATTTAATTAATGAATATTCATGAAAATTCCCGTAATATCTTCAGAAAAACGCAGGTCACTTTTCAATTTTAAACTTGCCTGTGTTGACAAAGGACGTATTTATTTGGGACTTTTTAAATAACCTTAACGGCCAAAGAGACTATCTACATTTATGACTCTCCAATAAAATGGTAATTGTAAAAACTGTCATGACTCATGTTCAAATACAAATAGAAAACACAGATATAAAAAAATATTAAAATTTTTTCTCGCTAAATGATATTAAAATAAAGGTTAATGTTCGCTAAAACCGATTTATTTCTTTTTGGTTAACGGTTACCGGTATTTTCGGCCTGAAAAATATCGGTTAAAATTACGGTTAAAGTTCGCAATTTTCGTTGAAAATATCAGTTATCGGTTTTTATTAACCGGTTTTTTTAACCGGTTACATGCCCTGGTTATAATTAAGAACCGTCAAAATGCTTTAATATCGTGAATTGAAAATGTACTCCCATAAGAAATGCATACACTCAGATTTGAATTAGGGTTTCGCGCCAAATGTAAATCTTAACCTCACTAACGTGGTCTATTGTATTTTATAATAGATTATTTTACATGATTAAGAGAATACCTTTTGTTCAGCTGCTTGAAATAAAGTTGCTCTTAATTGGTGTTCTCTTCCACTAGCTGCTTTCTGAGTTTCAGCGTCCATTACCTACAATTGAGTTTATAATTGTGTTTGTTTTTATTATTTGTCTGTTAAATGAAGAGTTATAGGCCAATTCTGAACATATCTGTAAGTCTTACAGATCTGTAAATCTGTAATTAATGAACAAAACCGCAACGAAATCAGCACTCTTTTGTAAAATTTTATATTAATCAACAAATATAGATACGTATTTGTCATTTTTTACAGATTTACAGATCTGTAAGACTTACAAATTTGTTCAGAATTAGCCTATTAAATATGAAATTAAAAGCAGAGACAGTGTGTTTTTGTTGTTGTTTGAATACAAATGTTTAAGAAAATTTCAAAAGAAACTGTTTGTTGTAATATATTGTATACACGTAATTGATTACAAGAAAAAATGTTGATTTCATCATATAAAGTGTTGATTTTACCTAAGCAAGAAAATATTGATTCCCATAAAACAGTTGATTATTGTCATGAAAATGTAAACTCCAAGAATGAAAATGTTTGTTACATCAAATAAAGTGTTAATTTTAAGCAAGAAAATGTTGATTCCCAGAAAAAAATTGATTGTAGTGAAGAAAATATTAATTACAGCAACAAATATGTTGATTACAAGAATAAAAATATTGATTCCATAAAAAAAATGTTGATTTTAAGCAAAAAATGTTGATTCTAATAAAAAAAAGTTGATTACTGTCATCAAAATGTTAATTACAAGAATGAAAATGTTGGTTCCATCAAATAAAGTGTTGATTTTAAGCAGGAAAATGTTGATTCTAATAAAAAAGTTAATTATTGTCATGAAAATGTTGATTACAAGAGTGAAAATATTGATTCCCTCAAATAAAGTGTTGATTTTAAGCAGGAAAATGTTGATTCTAATAAGGACAGTTGATTTTAATGAAGAAAATGTTGTTTACAGCAACAAATATGTTAATTACAAGAATCAAACTGTTGATTCCAATAAGGAAAGTTGATTAATGTGAAGAAATTGTTGATCAGAAGAATGAAAATGATTGTACATCAAATAAAGTGATGACTTTAAGTAAGAAAATGTTAATTCCAATAATAAAAGTTAATTATTATCCAGAAAATGTTGATTCCATCAAATAAAATGTTGATTTTAAGCAAAAAATGTTGATTCTAATAAAAAAAGTTGATTATTGTCATAAAAATGTTAATTACAATAATGAAAATGTTGATTCCATCAAATAAAGTGTTGATTTTAGAAAGAAACCGTTGATTTCATAAAAGAAGATAATTATTGTCAAGAAAATATTAATTACAAGAATGAAAATGTTTTTATATTAATTTTAAGCAAGATACTGTTGATTCCATCAACTAAAGTGTTGATTTTAAACAAAAATAATTTATTACAACAAATAAAGTTACGATTACTTTCACGAAAATGTTGATTAGAACAGAAAAACTTTGATTACAACAACAAAAGTATTCATTTCAAACAAGAAAATATTAGTTACAATAAATATTTTTGCACAGAATATATATTTTATATTATTATTATATATTTATTATATTATATTATATTATATGCTCAACTCCCCATTTATTGAGTATTAATTTATTTGAACTTGATCTACTTTCCATAGCAACTGATGTCATGGAGATAACAAGTCAATTGTTCTGTCATTATTATCAATAATTGATTATTTTAGACTATCTATGTAGTTTTTTGAATAAAATACTTAATTTTTACCTTAATTGTGGCATGATTAAGCATTTCTTGCCACGCATTGTCAAATTGCCACTCGTGTTGATTTGACATAAACCTTTGTTCTGCCAAAGCCACTGTTTCTTTAGCTGCTGTGTGTATTTCTACAAAAAATATGAATAATTTATTTGTCATTACCCTGAAAAAGGCAGCAGTTTATGCTGCTGAAACATTGTGTTTAATAAATATATAATTACAAATCTAAAACTAAAAATGTTTTATATTCAATAACTATGAGTTCTGAAATAATATATTATTATACAAGTTTTATAAGACGGCATATTGTTTCAAAAACACGAATGGAACAATACGTCGTATAAAACCAGTATAATATACTATTTTTTATACTTTGCTTCACTTTTTTAAGAAAAATCTTAAAATTTTCAATTGAAAAATAACAGATTGTAATCTAGGGATATATAAATGTGAAATATGGTAACTCTGTTGAATGAAGTTGGGCACATTTATCTGTCAATTTGCATTTAAAATATATGAAAATATTTATAAATCTATATATATGAGTTATGAAATTTTAATATCGTTTTAAATTAGTTTTGTTCATTCGATTTTCATACTCAGAAATAATATAAATTGTATTAAAAAACATTTAAAAATATTTGAGGTTATCAATTTGACATTTACAGTGATGTGCAGTTGTTAGAAGTACCAACTTTACAACAACAAAAATACCAAAAACAGTTTAACATTATTTTATATTATTAAAGCGTTTTTGATATAATAATAGGGCAATTGTTAACGCAAAGTATAAAAATATTTTATTAATTTAATTTGCTGAGTATTTTGGGCACTAACCATTGGCTCTTTGGAAAAGAACAGCTGCTTTTTGACACTCAAGTTGTGCCTTTTTGGCAACGTCAACTGCTTCATAATAAGGACGGGCTCTTTCAATACAACTACCTAGTTTTTTTGACAGTATTTTTAACCTACGTGTAGATTCACTCAAAAGCATACGAAATGTTGTATTTGCTTCCTAAAATTATTTATAGTCAGTATTTTATACGGGGCGTATACATTTTACCCTCCACACATGTTATATAGACTGCATTAGTGTAACGGTCATTTTGTGGCGCCAAATTCAAACTGAAACCCTAACTCGCCTCTGCCGATTTATACGCCCATGTTATTCTTATGGGAATCAAAATATGATATCTTTAAACTGCTACAAAGTATTATAAAGTGCAAATCTTAACTATTAAACCTTCTAAATACTAATCTCTAATGTTTTATCTATCTTCTAATGTAATATACACACCCAAAAAACATAATATTATTTAATAAACTTCAATTTAAACAGTAGGTACAAATTTCTGAATACGTATGTCGTAGCTGTCTTAGTATTCAGTTGAACCTGTCACTTTAACTGCACCAAGTAACGACATATGTTACTATTTGCGATACTACTTTCTTTAAAATCAAATTTTTCTGAATTTATTCTTTTATTTGTACTTTTTCTGTACGGAAAGCAAAGAGTAATGTTTTGGAATATAAAAAACCATATGTTGTAATTAAGAATCGCCAAAATGCTTTAATATCGTGAATTGAAAATGTACTCCCATAAGAAATGCATACACTCAGATTTGAATTAGGGTTTCGCGCCAAATGTAAATCTTAACCTCACTAACGTGGTCTATTACTCAACATTGTACCTTTCAAACATTTAATCTTGCACACCTTTTATCCTCCACACTTTTAATCCGCGAAGAAAAGTTACCTTACACACATTTTATCTTGCGCATATTTTATCATCCACACATTTTATCTTTCATTCATTTTATTTTCCACACATTTTATCTTCGCCAACGTTTGATTTTTAAAACATTGTAATTGTACCTGCCATTCATTTTATTGCCCATGCAATTAGCATACTTATAATTAGATGAAATATCCAGTATTAAATTTTTCTGAAGATAAAATGTGTAAAAGATAAAATGTGTGGAACATAAAATGAGTGGAAGATAAAATGTGTGGATGATAAAATTATTTGGAAGATAAAATGTGTGTAAGACAACTTTTTTTCGCGGATTAAAAGTGTAGAAAATAAAAAGTGTGCAAGTTTGAAAGTGTGCAAGGTACAATGTCAAGTAATATAACATGTGTGGAGGATAAAATGTATAAGCCCCTTTTGTACATCGGTTATGAATATATTAACACTTACATCAAGTTCAATTTCTAACTTATTTATCTCATCAGTTGCCGTGTTTAAATTTTCAAGCTCAATCTAAAAAAAAAATTAATCACAAATGTTTCCCTTTGTCTAAATAATGTGAACAATGTGTTACTTGTATTTTGAGTAAATTTATTATTTAAATACATTCGGTTACAAAGTTAATCATATTTTTGTTTAACATTGAATCTGTATTTTACCGTTGATTGAAAAATATATAGATAGGCAAGCCTGTATGTTTTTGCGTACCGCTGTTTTGGAATCAGATTCGACAGAGCCATCTCGTTCATGATTCCAACAACTACTTTGCGGAAATAAACAGACAAAAATATCAGATAAATGTTTTACATATTTACTCAATTTTTTGGTATCTATTAAAATGGTTCTTTCATTCATTGGTATATTTTAAAATAGAACTAGTTTGTATTATTAATGATTTGACGTTTGCTCTTTTTTTATAATATTTGACAGAAATACCTGATATTAACCCAAATGCAACCAGACACACAGTTATGTAGGTGAAACGAATTTTCTCATAAGCTTGCCTATCTATATATTTTTCAATCAACGATTTTACAATTTAATCATGATACAATATATTAATCAAAATCTTTTTTTCTTTGGACGTGATTTAAGAAATAGATAATAAATCAGTTGATTCTAACAATGAAAATATTGACAACAAGAAGTAAACTTTGATTACATCAAAAAATGATGTTTTTATTATCAATAAAGAGTGATTTCAAGAAAATAGTTGCTTCCAAACAGAAAACTTCAAATTATAACAAATAAAGTGTAGATTTTAACAAAACAAAATGTTGATATATGTTGATTTGAAGACCAAAACATTGATTACCACAAAGAAACCGATGTTGTAATCAAGAAAATGATGTTTACAACAACAAAATGTTGATTGCAAATGGAAAATCGTTGATTATAGCAATCAGTGATAATTTTAATCAACAAACTTTAAGTTTGCAAATATTGTTTAAAAATATAGAATACATAAATACGCGGGAACAGCAAAATGCAAAACTCTTTTACGTAGCTAATAAAATAGAGAAAATTTTTTGTAAATTCCTTTATATTTATGTCTAGTGACATCATCTTTATTTAAAAACTTGTTTTGCAACAAATAATTTTGCTTTAAATTTGTTTAAACACAGAATATACGAATACGTGGGATAAGCAAAATACCAAATGGTTATATTTGTAGCTAATAAACGGCTGAAAATTTTAACAAAATTCCTTCAGATTCATGTTCAGCGACATTAACTTTACTTAAAAACTTGTTTTTCAATAATTAATTTTGCTTTAAATCTGTTTAAACAAGTAAAATACATAAATACGCGGGAACAGCAAAATGCAGAGTTCTTTTATTTATAGCTAATAAACGGCTGAAAAATTTAACAAAATTCTTCCAGATTCATGTTCAGCGATATCGACTTTATTTAAAAACTTGTTTTGCAACAATTAATTTTGCTTTAAATTTGTTTAAATAGGCAGAATACATAAATTCGCGGGAACAGCAAAATGCAAAACTCTTTTACTTGTAGCTAATAAACGAGTGAAAATTTTTAAAAAATTCCTTCAGATTCATATTCAGCGACATAAAATTTACTTAAAAACTTGTTATTCAATAATTAATTTTGCTTTAAATTTGTTTAAACAAGTAGAATTCATAAATACGCGGGAACAGCAAAATGCAAAGTTCTTTTATTTGTAACTAATAAACGACTGAAAATTTTTATAAAATTCCTTCAGAATCATGTTCAGCGACATCGACTTTAGTTAAAAACTTATTTTGCAACAATTAATTTTGCTTTAAACTTGTAGAAATAAACAGATTACAGAAATACGCGGGAACAGCAAAATGCAAAATTCTTTTACTTGTAACTCATAAACAACTGAAAATTTATACAAAATTCCTTCATTTTAGTTAAAACTTGTTTTGTAACACTTTATTTTGCTTTAAATATGTTTAAATTAATAGAAAACACGAATACGTGGGAACAGCTACATTCAAAAGAGGCACTTTTTGGAGCTAACAGATTACTCAAAAGTTTTAGGATATTTCTCTAGAATTATGTTGAGCAATAAAAACTTTACTTTAAAATATGTTTTACAACAATTAATTTTGCTTTAAATTTGTTTAAATAAACAGAATTCACGAATACATATACAACTTTGGTTTAATATTTTGGTAGCTAATAGACTGCTCAAAAGTTTTAGGAAATTCCTTTAGAATGATGTTGAACGATAGAAACTGTACTTAAAAACATGTTTCACAACAATTAATTTTGCTTTAAATTTGTTTAAATAAACAGAATTCAAGAATATATATACAATTTTGCATTAATATTTTGGTAGTTAATAGACTGCTCAAAAGTTTTAGGAAATGCCTTTAAATTTATATTGAACGATAGAAACTTTACTTAAAACATGTTTTGTAAAAATTCATTTTGCCTTAAATTTGTTTAAAAACAAAATTCACGAATACATATACAATTTTGCTTTAATATTTTGGTAGTTAATAGACTGCTCAAAAGTTTTAGGAAATTTCTTTAAATTTATATTGGGCGATAGAAACATTACTTAAAAACATGTTTTGCAACAATTAATTTTGTTTAAATTTGTTTAAATAAACAGAATCACGAATACATATACATACATGTTTCTGTATTGAGTTGACAATTTGATCTCAATTCAAAAACATAAATGTGTTGTAATCAAAAACAGACTCAAGACTTGAAAACATGTTTTGCAACAATTAATTTTGCTTTAAATTTGTTTAAATAAACAGAATCACGAAGACATATACATAAATGTTTCTGTATTGAGTTGACAATTGTTTTCATCTCAATTCCAAGAAATAAATGTGTTGTAATCAAAATCAGAATCAAGAAAACAACAACATTAATGATTTCTAAACTGATGATTTTGTATTAAGTTGACATGAGAATTGTTTTAATCTCAATTCAAAAACATAAATGTGTTGTAATCAAAAACAGACACAAGAAAACAAAAGCACCAATAATTTCTAAAGCGTTTTAGGTAAGTTTTTAATTTGTTATCAAGTATGTAAGATTTGCTCAAAATTGTCCCATTGTTCACATTTCCTCACAAATTTGTAAATATGTCACTTTTATTTACCTGAATTCTAGGGTCCAACTCACAATCAACATCATCATAATTGTCATTGTCATTTTCCATATTTGTCAACATAGAATATTGACAGTGTCATTCCTGACTTTTTAATACTTTATTTCATTTTCACAAAATACTCATTGCTATGATTTAATAAGTTTAACTGAATAATGGTTTTGACTGCATGAGTATAATTAGAATCTGAGAAATGATATTAGCTACGAACTACAATTCACATTTCACTTATGAAATGTGAATTTTAGGTGTTAAATATTTGTATTTAAGATAAGATTATTTGTGAGTCATTTCTCGTGTAAATAATTGCTATTTTATCTTAAATTGATACGAAAATATGTTATACGTTACAATTTCTGTTATTCTGTCAAATACAAGATTTGTTTGAGTTACTACACTGTCAAATACGTTTATTTAATAAATTTAACTTATAATTTCTGTATTTAACATTACATATTTATTATTTGTACTTAAAATAGTATTTAAATGTTTGTAATCGTAATAAATTTATGTCAAACATGTATAAAACGTACAAAAACTCATGTTTTCCACATTAATTTATAGTTTTTTTTAACCAAATTCAATGTTTATTTGTATAACTTTATTGTCAAATATAAAATTTAACAATTCAGATTAATATTAATACTTAAAACATTATTACTATGCCTCTAATAGTAATAGATTTATTTGAAACATGTATAGACGGTGTAACACCATTTTTCTCATATTTTTCACATTAAATTGTACTTTTTTTCAACCAAATTCAAAGTTTATTTGTATAACTATATTGTCAAATATAAAATTTAACATTAAAGATTAATATTAATACTTAAAATATTATTTATATGTCTCTAATTGTAATAGACTTATTTCAAACACATATAGACGGTGTAACACCATTTTTCTCATATTTTTCACATTAAATTGTAGTTTTTTTCAACCAAATTCAAAGTTTATTTGTATAACTATATTGTAAAATATAAAATTGACAACAGATTAATATTAATACTTAAAATATTATGTATATGTTTTCAATCATAACAAATTTATGTCAAAAATGTATAATATGTGTAAGAGTTTTTTCTCATATTTTCTACATTAATTTATAGTTTTTTTCAACCAAATTCAATATTTATTTGTATACCTATATTGTCAAATATAAAATTTAACATAACAGATTATTATTAATACTTAAAACATTACTTATATGTCTCAAATCATAATAAATTTGATTCAAACATATATAGAAGATTTAACACCATTTATCATATTTTTCACATTAATTTGTAGTTTTTTTTTAACCAAATTCAATATTTATTTGTATAACTATATTGTCAAATATAAAATTTAACATTACAGCTTAATATTAATACTTAAAACATTATTAATATGCCTCTAACTGTAATATATTTATTTGAAACATGTATAGAAGATATAATACCATTTTTCTCATATTTTCTACATTAATTTGTAGTTTTTTTTAATCAAATTCAATATTTATTTGTATAACTATATTGTCAAATATAAAATTTAACATTACTGATTAATATTAATACTAAAAATATTATCTATATGTCTCAAATCGTAATAAATTTGATTCAAACATGTATAGAAGATTTGACACCATTTTTTTCATATTTTCTACATTAATTTGTAGTTTTTTTAATCACATTCAATATTTATTTGTATAACTATATTGTCAAATATATATTTTATACATTTTAAGTTTTTTTAAAGTTGAAATCATTATAAAACTTGTATACAATTTGATATGTATGTTTTAACACATATAAAACATATTTAAGATATATTATAATTTTAGTTGTTGTAATCAAAATAAAAGATTTGTTATTAATATTGTAATATTTTATTTAAATGTCCTTTAATCACAAAAAAAAAACACTTTTTCTGTGTCAAATATGTTATATATTGTAAAAAAGCTTATAATTTTAAAGTTTATTAACAATTTTTGTGATAATTGTTTCTATATTTGTATGAGAACATACATTAACAATAAAATAATACATTTTTTCTTGTATTTATCTACAAATTATTAAAGGTTATGTTTAGAAATTGATTATTTTGAACACATCTGTACTCAGTTCACTGTAATCGTTTACAGATGTAAACAATGCACAAAACGTGAAATATACATAAAATATAACGTTTTAGGCATTTATTTTCAGGTTTAACATCAAAATAAGTAATTTTTAGCTTGAAAACTGTTTAAAAACTACATCTAAATACATATTTGATGTGTTAAGTACACACTTAACCTAAAACACAGTCATGTCGTTTCATGGTTCACCTTATTCTAATACATTTAATCAAGATGATTACGAATTTAACGACGACAAATACGAAGAGGACGATGAAAGAGAAAACGAGGAACCACATGAAAATGAATCAGATGAAGGTATAACTAAAAAACATGTTAAATCTTGTAGTTTATTTGGGTTAATTATTGTTTTTAAAGATACCGAAGAAGCAAGTGAAACAGATATGGGCAGAAATGAAGAACCTGTAGAAATAAAAGAACAGTAAGATATTATTTTGTGAATGTTTATTAAAATAACTTTTTTCCACACTTTAGATTATTTTTTGCGAAGCATAACTCAAAAATTTTAACACATTGTAAATATTTTAAATAAAAATCTGTAAAACAAATGACAATCGACTGCATATGACAGTTTGACATTTGATAAAACATTTTTGCATGCAATAAGGTTCGTATGAACCCATTTTGCAAAAATGGGTTCTGAATAACCAATTTTAATTTGTTGTAAATACTACTAATGTAAAAACTAACAACATTAACATGAAATAACACATTTAAAAGTTATATTTGTACAAATTAAAGAACAGTAAGATATTATTGGTTGCATGTTTATTAAAATAACTTTTTCTACACTTAAAGATTATTTTATACGAAGTATACCTCAAAAAGTTTAACATATTGTAAAAAAATTTAAATAAAATTCTGTAAAACAAATGACAATCAACTGCATTTGACAGTTTGACAATTAATAAAAACATTTTTGCATGCAATAAGGTTCGTAGGAACCCATTTTGCAAAAGTTGGTTCGAAATAACCAATTTTAATTTGTTGTAAATACTACTAATGTAAAAACTAACAACATTAACATGAAATAACACATTTAAAAGTTATATTTGTACAAATTAAAGAACAGTAAGATATTATTGGGGCATGTTTGTTAAAATAACTTTTTTCCACACTTTAGATTATTTTATGCGAAGTATACCTCAAAATTTTTAACATATTGTAAAAATTTTAAATAAAATTCTATAAAACAAATGACAATTGACTGCATTTGACAGTTTGGCATTTGATAAAACATTTTTGCATACAACAGGGTTCGGTTTAACCCATTTTGCAAAAGTTGGTTCGAAATAACCAATTTTAAATTGTAAAAACAATCATTTTTGCTGTAAATATTACTAAATGTAAAAAACTAACGACATTAACATTTAAAAGTTATATTTGAACAAATTAAAGAACAGTAAGATATCATTGGTTGCATGTTTATTAAAATAACTTTTTTCCACTCTTTAGATTATTTTATACCTGAAAAATTTTAACATATTGTAAAAAATTTAAATAAAATTCTGTAAAACAAATGACAGTCGACTGCATTTGACAGTCTGACATTTGATAAAACATTTTTGCATGAAATAAGGTTCGTAGGAACCCATTTTGCAAAAGTGGGTTCGGAATAAGCAATTTTAATTTGTTGTAAATACTACTAATGTAAAAACTAACAACATTAACATCAAATAACACATTTAAAAGATATATTTGAACAAATTAAAGAACAGTAGGATATAATTGGTTGCATGTTTATTAAAATAACTTTTTTTCACACTTTAGATTATTTTATACGAAGTATACCTCAAAAATTTTAACACTTTGTAAAAATTTTACATAAAATTCTGTAAAACAAATGACAATCGACTGCATTTGACAGTTTGACATTTGATAAAATCAGTTTTGCATGCAATAAGGTTCGGATTAACCCATTATGTTTGTTAAAATAACCATTTTCCACACTTAAAAAATATTTTATACGAAGCATACCTCAAAAATTTTAACATATTGTGAACATTTTTAATAAAATTCTGTAATACAAATGACAATCGACTGCATTTGACAGTTTGGCATTTGATAAAAACATTTCTTCGTACAAATGGGTTCGTATAGACACATTTTGGAAATAGTGGTTTCGAAATATCTATTTTAAATTGTAAAAATAAACATTTTTGTTGTAAATACTACTATATGTAAAAACTAATGACATTAACATGAAATAACACATTTAAAAGTTATGTTTGTACAAAACAAGGTTCGGATCAACCCAATTTATAATTTCTAACTGGTAATTGATAACAAAAATGTGTTTTGTTGAACGCATAAATTGGTGAAATTAAAAAAATAAGTTGCTAAGAAAAAAAATATTTTTATTGTAAATGTTACTTACATTGCGTCAAATATTCATCTGTAACAAAAAAATATATTATATATTAGTACATATTAACAACACTAATTTTTAATAATACTAACGTGTCTATAAAATATATGTCAATACTTTTCAAAAAATTATTATTTCTAAGAAAAACCATATTTTAGGGGCGTATACATTTTATCCTCCACACATGTTATATTGCTTGACGTTGTATCTTTCAAACATTTAATCTTGCACACCTTTTATCCTCCACACTTTTAATCCGCGAAAAAATATCTTACACACATTTCATCTTGCGCACATTTTATCATCCACACACTTTATCTTTCATTCATTTTATTTTCCACACATTTTATCTTCGCCAACGTTTGATCATTAAAACATTGTAATTGGACCTGCCATTCATTTTATTGCCCATGCAATTAACATACTTATAATTAGATAAAATATTCAGTGTTAAATGTTTCGGAACATAAAATGAGTGGAAGATAAAATGTGTGGATGATAAAATGATTTGGAAGATAAAATGTGTGTAAGATAACTTTTTTCGCGGATTAAAAGTGTGGAGGATAAAAGGTGTGCAAGATTGAAAGTGTGCAAGGTACAATGTCAAGCAATATAACATGTGTGGAGGATAAAATGTATACGCCCCTAAAATATATTTTAGAATATATTAGTACATATTAACATCACTAATTTTTAATAATAACGTAACTATAAAATATTTTCAAAAAATTACTATTTGTAAGTAAAATTATCTTTTAGAATGTACCAAGACAAATTAGCAAGTCTAAAAAAACAACTGCAACAATTAAAAGACGAGACCCATCCAGAATACATCCGCAGAGTTAAAAAATTAGAACACCAGTATAAAGAAAGATTACGATTAAACGCCATATATAGAGATTATTTAGAAGAATGTGTAGAGAAAGATTACATTAGCGAAAAAAAAGCCGCAGCGAAAGAATTGGAAGAAAAAAAAGTAGAAGTTAGAGAAAACTTGATCTCAGATTTGGAGGAGAAGAGAAAAACAATAGAAGCTGAAAGGTGAGTCCATAAACAAAAATTGTAAATTGTGTTAAAAGTAATTTTATTTTATCGTGCGCTTTTATTTGATATCAAACACGACATATTTGTGTCATTTTTTACCTAAAACAAAACATTTGTTACCAAACACGACATATTTGTTTCATTTTTTACCTAAAACAAAAGACGATCAACGTGTTAAATCAATCACATAAGACAGTACATGTCTAGTGCTTTAATTTGATACCAAACACGATATATTTTTTGCAAAAAACGACCCATATAATCAATATATCGTTTTTTTAATACGTATACATGATAGTATTTGTCAAATGCTTTAATTTGATACCAAACACGACATATTTCTGACAAATTTTGACGAAAAATCAAAGCTGATCTACTTGTACAAATATTTAGAACTAGCGTACATTATTTGATGCCAAATACGACACCTATAATCAATATAGCGTATTTTTAATACTTATTCAAGATAGTACTTGTTATAAGATTTAATTTGATACCAAACACGACATATTTCTCTTGATTTTTTGCTTAAAATTACAGCCGATCGACTTGTAAAATGTTTATGACAATAGCACATATGTTTTTTTTTTAATAAAATAACTTAATAGTGTACATATAGTCTTATACCGGGTGTCCCAGCTCAACCGACACATGGGAGTTTTACATAGGAAATCAGTTAATTATGAATAGTATCTCCCCAGTGCAAGATATTAACTAAAATCTAATATTTTCCTTCAAAATCAGACAGCCGTGGAAATAAAAGAAAATATTTATCTGACAGTTTAGTGAAGTATCACTGATTTTAATTCTTATTCCCTGTATTTTAATATTATTTAAGTTGAATTTAGTTTATTTTTGTTAAATAATATACCAATATTACAAAAATATAAATATCTACAATGGCATGTCATTAACTGTCAGAACTGTCACATAGATATTTTCTTTTATTTCCATGGCTGAGTGATTTTGAACGAAAATGTTAGATTTTATAATTTAATAAATCTCGTCTTGCAGAGGAAATTACATATTTCAAATAAATGTAATCTATAGAAATAGTATTCCCCAATAAGCATACAAAATTTGAAGTTAATATTTTGCACTGGGGAGATACTATTCATAATTAACTGATTTCCTATATAAATCTCTCATGTGTCGGTCGAGCTGGGACACCCGGTATATTGTTAGCATTTGTCTAGTGGTTTCATTTGATACCAAACACGACATATTTCTCTTGATTTTATGCGTAAAACCATGGGGCGTATACATTTTATCCTCCACACATGTTATATTGCTTGACATTGTATCTTGCACACATTCAATCTTGCACACCTTTTATCCTCCACACTTTTAATCCATGAAAAAGTTGTCTTACACACAATTTATCTTCCACTCATTTTATGTTCCACACATTTTATCTTTTACACATTTTAAAAAATTTAATACTGGATATTTCATCTAATTATAAGTATGTTAATTGCATGGGCAATAAAATGAATAGCAGGTACAATTACAATGTTTTAAAGATCAAACGTTGGCGAAGATAAAATGTGTGGAAAATAAATAGAATGAAAGATAAAATGTGTGGATGATAAAATGTGCGCAAGATAAAATGTGTGTAAGATAACTTTTCGCGGATTAAAAGTGTGGAGGATAAAAGGTGTGCAAGATTAACTGTTTGAAAGGTACAATGTCAAGCAATATAACATGTGTGGAGGATAAAATGTGCCCCTAAACCATAGCTGATTTACCTCAAAATATTTAGGGTTTTATTAAATAATAGTATATTATTTAACAAGCATAATATGTAGGCTATATTACACGAGGATGTAATTAAAAATACGAGCGGTAGCGAGTATATTTAATCATCCGCGTGTAATGTAGCCATATTATGCGAGTCAAATACTATACTTTATCTACAACTATCAGGCATATAAAAAATCTGATATTATTTGTTAAATATTCAGTTAGGTGTGAGTAGTTCATATATAGCTTAACAGATGGCGCCACAGTAGCACTTAAATGTCAAAATAACTATTCAAATTGTATTTATTATACTTTTATAATCATTTATATTGATATTTATAATAAAAAATATATTATTAATAAATTAACAGTTTATTAAAATGTTATGTGTTAAATTATATAATCTATTTATTACAGTGTAGCGTGTAATATAACATTTCATATTACACTTGTGTAATATGAGTAGTATGTTATATGTAGTATCACACGTATAATGTACCCATATTTCAATAGTTGTAGATAAAATAACTTTTAACACTGAAATCGTATATTTTCATTAATTATTAAATAATTATTAAATAATATTCTTTTAAACCCAATTATTAATAGTTCTTCTCTCCATATCTCTCCATTTCGATTATCCAGGTATACAATGGAACTAACAGGTGATGCTATGGAAGTCAAACCTGTCATGACTCGTAAATTACGTCGAAGGCCAAACGACCCAATTCCAGTGCCAGAAAAAAGAAGAAAACCCCCTACAGCCCAACTTATTTATTTGTTGGACGAAAAAGAAATTGAAACTGACCTAAAACAAATGAGAGGTAAACGATAAGTTTTGTTCTCAATGTTTTGTTATGTAGAATTCAATAAAGTTTGTTTTATTTTGGTTGTTTATTTGAAATTTCTGTTGTTATTTTTGGTACAGCTTTTGTTTTGGAAGATTTGCATGCGGACCACGAAATTTAAAAAAGGTAAATTTAAAATTGTTAAAATATATAACAAACTTTTAATAAGTGACTTAATATTACACTACATTATAGTAAAGTATTAATTTTTTAAAAAAAATATTGATTGCAAGAAGAAAAACGTTGATTATAACCAGGGCATGTAACCGAAAAAAATACTGGTTAACGGTTAACCCTTATAGAGAACGTTATAATAATAACGGTTTTAGTTCGAAAACCGGTTTTTAAACATTGGAAACCAGTTTAAATCGGGTAATATTTTGATTAAAAAATAATTAAAATTAATTAAAAAAAAAAGTAATTACAGAAATTTTATTAAAAAAAAAATACAGAATAATTAATTAAAAAAAATAAAAAATTACCATCTGAGAAAAATATAACATTTAAAAAAAGCAATTTAATTAATGAATATTCACAAAAATTCCCGTAATATCTTCAGTAAAACGCAGGTCACTTTTCAATTTTAAACTTGCCTGTGTTGACAAAGGCCGTATTTATTTGGGACTTTTTAAGTAACCTTAACGGCCAAAGAGACTACCTACATTTATGACTCTCCAATAAAATGTCAATTGTAAAAACTGTCATGACTCATGTTAAAATACAAATAGAAAACACAGATATAAAAAAAAAATATTAAAATTTTTTCTCGCTAAATGAAAAATAAAGGTTAATGTTCGCTAAAACCGGTTTATTTTTTTTTTGGTTAACGGTTACCGGTATTTTCGGCCTAAAAAATATCGGTTAAAGTTCGCAATTTTCGTTCAAAATATCGGTTACCGGTTTTTATTAATCGTTTTTTTTTAACCGGTTACATGCCCTGATTATAACGAATAAATTCTAATTTTAATCAAAAAATTAATAATTACATCTAAAACATTGTTGATTATAGCGTTGATTGAAAAATATATAGACAGGCAAGCTTATGAGAAAATTCGTTTCACCTACATAACTGTGTGTCTGGTTGCATTTGGGTTAATATCAGGCGTTTCTGTCAAATATTATAAAAAAGAGCAAACGTCAAATCATTAATAATACAAATAAGTTCTATTTTAAAATATCCTAATGAATTATTCTAAGAAACATTTTAAGAGATACCAAAAAATTCAGTAAATATGTAAAACATGTTTATTTATCTGATATTTTGTCTGTTTAATTCAGTAGTTGATGGAATCATGAACGAGATGGCTCTGTAGAATCTGATTCCAAAACAGCAGCAAAAACAAAGGCTTGTCTATGTATATATTTTTCAATCAACGATTATAGTTATAAATATATTTTTTTCAAGGCGAAAAATGTTGATTATTATAAAGTAAGTTTTAATTTCTACCAAAAAAAATCTGATACGGACAAATGACTTCCTTTTACGTTAAATTATACACATTTTTTATTGCACTTCATTTAAACTTATTTCATTTGAAAGTGATATCATTCTACGGTTAATCATTTTTGAGTTAAGCGACATGGAAAACCGATTTTATTCAAGAAAATGTTGTTACGGCAAGAAAAATGTTAAGTACAACAAAACATTACAATAACGGAATCATTAAAATTAATACTTGATTTTAAACAATTGTGATTACAACATTAAAATGTTTTCATAGTAAAGAAATCAAATATATTCATGCTTTATATCAACAAAATGTTGATTAAAACAATAAGTTGTTGATTTTAATCAAGAAAATGTTAACACAACAAATGAAATTTTGATTATAGAACCAAATATGTTGATTAAAACTAAAAATGTATTGTTTTTATTTGAGAAAATTGTGATTACTACAATAAATTATTTATTTTAAGAAGTAAGCTATTGATTTATCAAATAAATAATAGTTTTTGTCAAAAAAATTTTGATTACATCAAATAAAATACAGGTTTTAATCAAGACAAGAAAAAAATCGTTGATTTTAATCAGGCAAATATTGATTGATGAATTAAATTCATATAAAGTTACTGTTAAAATATTTCATACACCTATTTTTCTATATTGTTTTTGTACAAAATGTAGATTTCAACAACAAATGTTCTGATAATGACAAAAAAATGTTGATTTTAACAAATAAAATACAGGTTTTAATTCAGACAAGAAGAAACTCATTGAAACAAGTAACTTTTCTTAAATCCAATTTTTGATTTGGAACCCCAATTCATAGTTATTGGCGTTCTTTTGTTTTTCGAAAAATCGTCATTACTGCCTTATTTTAAGGAATATTTAAAAAATACAAAAACTTTCAGCATTTGCTTTCGGTTCTCTAAAACATTTGTATTTAGAAATGTTTTCTATTTTATCAAATAACAAAATGGCGACCGATCAAAAATTTCAAAACCATTTTGAAAACCAGTCGATCGATTTTTGAAAATAAAACATTATAAAATCTTTAAATATAATATTTCATACATATCCAAAACATTTTTATCATAATCCACCTTTATTTTTTTAATTTTGTACAGAATATGTTGACAGGTGATCTATTGTTTAGAATAAAGTTTTTTTTAGTAACTGTTGTCACAAATCCACCAATAAATGTCAGTTCGAATATATCCGAAACAGCATTAGTTGAAACGAAAGTTGAAGATGGGAAATTATTGTATGAAAGAAGATGGTTTCACAGGGGTCAATCTGTTTATGTTGAAGGACGAGATATGACACGTTTCGCAGCAAATATCTCAGCAATAAGCAACGATGTGGTTAGTATATTCAGCAAAAATAAATTAAAAACAATTTGGTTCATATTTGTTGCGTTTGGTTTGTTCTTTTTGCACAAACATCACTTCACTTCAGTTTATTCACTTATTTTGACAGTTATATTTGTTCTAATCAATTCTTTTACAACAAACAAAAATTCATTTTAGAATATAGTCAAAATTTGCATCGATTTTGTAACTTTGTATTTCCAAAATCCAAAACTGTAAGACATATTTGAAACTAGTTTGAAAATTTGAAAAAAAACACTTTCTTTAAGTTTTAAAAACAAAAATTTGTGGATTTAATGGAAGAATATACAAAATTTTAGCAATTTAGTAAATTGTCAAAATTTTTCTCAACTTTCTAACTTCATATTTCAAAATGTAGTCCAGATATTTCAAATCTGTTTAAAATTTTGAAAAAAGCACACTTTCTTTAGTATAAGTACAAATTTTTAGTTGTACAAATAAAAAATTCTAGGTTTTGTGAAAGAATATACAAAAAATTAACAATTTAGAAAACAGTCAAAATTTTTCTCAACTTTCTAACTTCATATTTCAAAATGTAGTCCAGATATTTCAAATCTGTTTAAAATTTTGTAAAAAGCATACTGTCTTTACTATATGTATAAGTTTTCAGTTTTAAAAACAAAAATTTCTAGGTTTTGTGAAAGAATATACAAAAAATTAACAATTTAGGAATCAGTCAATTTTTTTTCTCATCTTTTTAACTTCATATCTCAAAATCTAGGCCAGATATTTCAAATCTGATTAAAATTTTGAAAAAAGCACACTTTGTTTAGTATATGTACAAATTTTCAGTTTTACAAACAAAAATTTCTGGGTTTTGGGATAGAATATACAAAAAATTAACAATTTAGAAAACAGTCAAATTTTTTCTCAACTTTCTAACTTCATATTTCAAAATGTAGTCCAGATATTTCAAATCTGTTTAAAATTTTGAAAAAAGCACATTTTGTTTAGTATATGTACAAATTTTCAGTTTTAAAAACAAAAATTTGTGGGTTTTGCGATAGAATATACAAAAAATTAACAATTTTAAAAACAGTCAAAATTTTTCTCATCTTTCTAACTTCATATTTCAAAATGTAGTCCAGATAATTCAAATCTGTTCAAAAATTTAAAAAGGGCACACTTTCTTTGGTATACGTACAAAATTTCAGTTTTACAAACAAAAATTTCTAGGTTTTGTGATAGAATATACAAAAAATTAACAATTTAGGAAACAGTCAAAATTTTTCTTAACTTTCTGATTTCATAACTCAAAATCTAGACAAGATATATCAAATCTGATCAAAAATATGAAACCAGCGTACAATTTTTTATATATGTACTAATTTTCAATTCATTTAAACAACAAATACAAGAATGACAAGAAAATATATAAAAAAACAAAACTAACTTTCATTTGTAGATTGTCAACTATAACTCTTAAATTGTTTTCTCTGACACTAGAGACATCTGGCAATTGTGAAGTGTACTACACTTTCAGCGGGAAATTCAAATTTAAGAACTTTTATTTCCCCCTTCTATATAATTGTCACTTTACAGGCTTCTTGGTAGCTAAGTAAATAAACAATTACAGTAACTAACCCGTAAAAATTTACAAGGCTAGCCTTGCAAAATTTTACAATGCTCATAAAAAATAATAGAAAATAATGAAAGTTTTTTATGCATTTTATTATAAATATTACAAACTTAATTTAATTAGGTTTATGTGAGTAATTATACACATTTATAGTACATTTCGATTCACTGGCGAAACTCATTTGACAACGTGTAGCTATAAATTGTTCTACCACCGCCAACTACCAATTCCAAAATAGAGTCAATCTTTTTTTGAAGAATAAATTAATAAAAAAAAGACGCTATAAAGGTGGAAATAAAATTTTGTACTTGGCACGCGTGCAATTAATCTTTACTGGGCTCACTGGAATATGAGACGCTCCTTCGTCGCTCGCCTCACAAATTTCCAGCTCGCCCTGTAAAGATTAACTAACCACGAAAATAAGTATTGTATGTAGGTCTGTAATATTTGTTTTTTTTTAGATTTGGGTAAAAAAGGTCGATGGTTCGAAAGTTCGACTATTTACCTCTCATTTAGCAAGGGGCAAGGTTTCCATAAAAAGAAGAGCATCTTAAATTTTTTATTCTAATTTTTTATGTTTGTAATATAAACAATAAATATTTATTTTTTAATATTTTTTATTTCTTGTTGTTGTACTTTTTCCATCACAGTTGCAGTGCCTTTAAAGTGACAAGATAAGTATATTTTCATATATATTTTTTAATTATTATCCTTGATTGAAAAATATATAGATAGGCAAGCCTGTATGTTTTTGCGTACCGCTGTTTTGGAATCAGAGAACAGAGCCATTTCGTTCATGATTCCATCAACTACTGAATTAAACACAAAAAAATATCAGATAAATAAACATGTTTTACATATTTACTGAAATTTTTGGTATCTATTAAAATAGTTCTTTCATTCATTGGTATATTTTAAAATAGAACTAATTTGTATTATTAATTATTTGACGATTGCTCTTTTGTTATAATATTAGACAGAAACGCCTGATATTAACCCAAATGCAACCAGACACACAGTTATGTACATGAAACGAATTTTGTCATAAGCTTGCCTATCTAGATATTTTTCAAGCAACGATTATATACACTATTTTATTATTCAGAAAGAGTACTATTTTAAATTCTGTCGTAATTCGTAAATGTCTTTGTAATTACTTCTGCAAAGGCTGTATTCTATGCTAATTTTTATGAACACAATTGTCAGAATTGAGAACACAATTTGAAAAACATGTTTCGCATAATTAAAAGTTAAGATGTAAGATGCATTTTTTTCACACAAATTTTCATGTCTATTTCATATTTAATCTTAATTCACTTAAATGTTATTTTTAATAAAACAATATTGTCAATAATATTAAAGATATTGTGTTAATAAATTTTACTTTTATTAATAAACAAAAAAATAGTTACAAGAAACAAAATTTTGATTACAATACACTCTTTTTAAATTATACATTTTTTGCTGTACTCCATTGAAACTTATTTCATTTGAAATTTTGAAAGTGAGATCATTTTACGACTGATCGTTTTTGAGTTATGCGAAAAAATCAAAAAACTCTTCAAGTAAAGTGCCCTTTTGACATTGCCGATTGCAATAAAAATTGGAAGTGCATAACTAGATGTTATATCAGTCCCATATACAAAATTTCAACATTCTATGGTTAATCGCTTTTGAGTTATGCAAAAAATAAAAAACCTTCGAGCAAAATGCCCTTTTGGCATTGCCGATTGGAATGAAAATAAGACAAGAATTAAAGCAACTACTTCAGAATGCTCTAATTCCTAACCCATTGAAACCAGGGCTCAATTAAGAGCAGCTAAATCTGTTCCAGAATGTGCTCTAGTTTCAGCAGACCTAGAATTAGAGCAAACATTTCAAAGAGCTCTAATTCTTGATCCAATGAAACCAGGGCACAATCCAGAGCAGCCAAATCTGCTCCAGAATGTGCTCTGGTTTCAGCAGGTCAAGAATTAGAGCTAACACTTCTGAGTGCTCTAATTCCTGACCCACTGAAACCAGAGCACAATCCAGAGCAGCCAAATCTGCTCCAGAATGTGCTCTGGTTTCAGCAGACCTAGAATTAGAGCAAACACTTCTAATTGCTCTAATTCCTGACCCACTGAAACCAGAACACAATCCAGAGCAGCTAAATCTGCTCCAGAATGTGCTCTGGTTTCAGCAGATCTAGAATTAGAGAAAACACTTCAAAATGCTCTAATTCTTGATCCAGTGAAACCAGAACATAATTCAGAGCAGCCAAATCTGCTCCAGAATGTGCTCTAGTTTCAGCAGACCTAGAATTAGAGCCAACACTTCTGAGTGCTCTAATTCTTGACCCACTGAAACCAGAACACAATCCAGAGCAGCAAAATCTGCTCCAGAATGTGCTCTGGTATATTTCAGAGTGGTTTATATATTTCAAAAACAAAGCGTAAATATGTGTGTATGGATATTAATTGATTTGAGTGCACATTTATCACTAATTACAGAAAAAAATGTACTTACCATGAAAAGAAACGATGAAATCTGGCAACACTGTATAAAGTACACTTCACATAAAACAAACACACAATAAATTTTATATCACAACATTTAATTCACTTAAAAATATTCATAAAAAGTCTGTAATAATAAATATGTAGTTGTCTATATAAATAAATAATTAATACAACATTTAGAAGTAAATTATTACACTAAATAAACGTCTTCTAGTTTTATTATATCACTAAAGTCCTTATCCTTCACTAAAAATGTCCTTACGAATCCTTAAAATGTTTTTCAAATCTCACTTCACTGATAAACAAATGAACATTATCATCCATTTTGATTTAAACGTCAAACTTATAACCAACGTAATAATTCATTTATTACGTCACCAAATGTAATGAAATTTAATATGTGTCTATAATATTAACAAATATAATCATTTCTGATGTTAGATTTTTTATTTACCCCTTAAATATAGAGATTATATATTAACAATAACAAAATTGACATACATTATATAATTAATACACATTTTTTTTACTTTGATAAAGTACCTAATTTATTTCGGGGGTTTTTGAACCCCCAAAAACCCCTCATGTGTGTGCCACTGTACCGCAATAACTCTTAAAAGGACCCCTTCACAAAATTACGCAACAAAATTACACCCCAAATTTTAAATACTTGTAAACACTCTTAATTTATCTGAAGCAACATTTTATGTACTTATCTACATAAATAAACAATTATTATAACATTTAGAAATAAATTACAACATTAAATAAACTACTTTTGCTTTAATTTTGTTCTGACAATCATTATCCTTAACTAGCAATGTCCTGAAAAGGTCCTTAAAGTATTTTGTAATCCTTCTGCTTCTAAAAATGTTTAAACAGATGATGTACATATTAGTTTAAACGTCAAACCTACAAATAATTTAATATCTTATGTATTAAACCACCAAATGCCTTGAAAATTTATATTTAGCATTAATATTAATAAACCTAAAGATTTCTAAAGTTACTTTTGTAATTTACCCCTTAAAAATAAGGGTGAGTGTTTCAAAAAGGCTCAATTTAATACCAGTATAGCCATCTATCGGAAGTTTCAGAAGCTCATGGACCAACTTTAACCAAATACCAAATATAAACACCTCATATGAACAGTAATTCTTGTACAATTAAAGGAAATGTTTTAAATAAACCCTGGGTAAAATAAAAAGACAAACAACTTTTTCTTATAACATTTTATTCAAAACACTACCCATTTTGTTCAAATCAAGTGATCTACTTAAACATAACATTCAGTTATCTTGAGATACATAACACTTTAAGCAAAATAATTATACAAAAACCTTTAAGGCATCCCCGTATAAAATTACGCAACGAAATTTCACCCCACAATATTGTAAAACACTTGTAAATACTCATAATGTATCTGTAGCAACATATGTTGTACTTGTCTACAAAAATAAATAATTATTACAACATTTAAAAGTAAAATGGAGCACTAAATAAACTTCTCCTGGTTTTATTTTATCATAACAGTCATTATCCTTTTTTGACAATGTCCTGACGAGATCCTTAAAGCGTTTTTCTAATCATATCTTCATTGATAATATTCAAACAAATGACATCCATGTTGATTAAAACGTCAAACTTACAAATAAATAATATTTTATTTATTAAGCCACCAAATGTATTAAAATTTTATATTTAGCAATGATATTAATAAATAAATAGAATTCTAAAGTTAGAATTTTAATTTACCCCTTAAATATAAGGGTAGACAAATTAACATGGTGTAAACATGTCTATGCCTTTCGTGTGTGTAAATAGGAGAAAATCAATTCTTGATCGATGGCGGAAATGCACGATTGATTCACGAATATAACCGAAATATGAATTTTGAAACAGCTGATGTAAAAATTTAAATGTAATATATTTAAGGGTGGATCATACCAACTGTACATAAAATAATAAAATAAACAATATGTTAATGTTAAATATTCATTAATTTACATTTGTATACATCAAATTATTATTTTATTTATAAAATTATCTATTTTGTACAAATCAAATAATATATTTGGACATAACAACAATTTATCTTGAGATACACAACACCCCTGAGTAAAAATATTACATAACAACTCTTCAGGCCTCCCTACAAAATTACACAACGAAATTTCACCTCAAAATATTTTAAATAATTTGTAAATACATTTTAAATAGCAACATATGATATACTTGTCTACATAAAAAACAATTATTATTTACAAGTAAACTAGAACTCAATAAACTTTTACTGGTTTTATTTTGTTCTAGTAATTATTATCCTTCATTCACAATGTCCTGAAAAGGTCCTTAAAGTGTTTTTTCAATTGTACAGTCCGTGAAAATAGTTAAACATTTGTTGGCCATTTTATTTTAAACGTCAAATTATAAATTAGTTAATATCTCGTTTATTAAGCAACCAAATGTCATAAAACTTCATATTTAACAATAGTATAAATAAATATAAATATTTCTGAAGTTACATTTTTAATTTGAGCCCTAAAATTAAGGATAATTGTTCCAAATAGCCTCATTTTAATCCCAGTATAGCCATCTGTTGACTATACTCTGAACTAATATAGTATTTTATTGTTTTTTAAAATGATTAATATGTCATTTAAAATAATATTATTATTACTAACATATACCTTATTAAATTGTTAATACTTTATATAGATATATATTTTACAAATCATTGTATTTAAAAGATTTTTATAATTTTTTTAAATATCTTAGGGTTTTTAATTATTAGATGTTTTCTGCAGGCAAGTTTGACGTTTGACACAAATCAAGGGCGGCAACAAAAATATTTATCCAAAGTTTGAAAAAATTGTTTTAAATTACAATAATTTTATTTTTATGAAAATGCCTATAAGTTTTTCTTATAAGATATATAAATTTTTTATTTTCTCATAAACTTGTTTTAAAATTATAAATAAATGTGCCTTTGCCCTAGTAAAAGACGAGTTACTTAATGACAGGTTTTGAAAGTCAATGTTGCCAATGCTATGTTAACAATTTTCTCTAGATTTACCAAATTATTTTGAGACTTTTTTTTAAATAAATGATTTCAAGTACACAAATTTTACAGAAACATTTCTTGTAGATAACTATAAGTATTTTAAGTGTTATTTTTTTATTTAAAGCCTTTTTAAACAATAACCTCTTTTAATATAGTTCAAGATTTTGTCAATAGATGGCAATACGGTTACTAAAATGAGACAAATTTTTCATTTTTGACTACATAAGACAGTTTAAATGGAAGATAATAATTAGAAACGATTTGTTTATAAATTTTAAGGGTAGTTTACTTGAAAATTTTTCTTGTATTTTGCTTATTTTTACTTTTAAAAAACAACTGTCATAATCAAACATTCACACCAAAATCAAGACCAATAGTTCAGAGTTTGTCAATAGATAGCTATACTAGGATTAAAATGAGATTATTTGAAACAATTACCCTTATTTTTAGGGCTCAAATTAAAAATGTAACTTCAGAAATATTTATATTTATTAATACTATTGCTAAATATAAAGTTTTATTCCATTTGGTTGCCTAATAAATAAGATATTAATATATTTATAATTTGACGTTTAAAACAAAATGGCCAACAAATATTTAAACTTTTTCACGGAGTGTACATTTGGAAAAACACTTTAAGGATCTTTTCAGGACATTGTGAATAAAGGAAAATAATTATTAGAACAAAATAAAACGAGTAAAAGTTTATTTAAAATTCTAGTTTCTTTGTAAATAATAATTTTTTGTTTATGTAGACAAGTACAACATATGTTGCTACAGATACATTATGAGTATTTACAAGTATTTTACAATATTGTGAGGTGAAATTTCGTTGCGTAATTTTATGCGGGGATGCCTTAAAGGTTGTTGCATAATTATTTTGCTTAAAGTGTTATGTATTTCAAGATAACTGAATGTTATGTTTAAGTAGATCACTTGATTTGTACAAAATGGATTGTGTTTTGAATAAAATGTTATAAGAAAAAGTTGTTTGTCTTTTTATTTTACTCAGGGTTTATTTAAAACATTTCCTTTAATTGTACAAGTATTACTGCTCATATGAGGTGTTTATATCTGGTATTTGGTTAGTTGGTCCATGAGCTTCTGAAACTTCCGATAGATGGCTATACTGGTATTAAATTGAGCCTTTTTGAAACACTCACCCTTATTTTTAAGGGGTAAATTACAAAAGTAACTTTAGAAATCTTTAGGTTTATTAATATTAATGCTAAATATAAATTTTCAAGGCATTTGGTGGTTTAATACATAAGATATTTAATTATTTGTAGGTTTGACGTTTAACCTAAAATGTACATCATCTGTTTAAACATTTTTAGAGGCAGAAGGATTAGAAAATGCTTTAAGGACCTTGTCAGGACATTGTCAGTAAAGGATAATGATTGTCAGAACATAATAAAAGCAAAAGTAGTTTATTCAACGCTGTAGTTTATTTTGAAAAGTTATAATAATTGTTTATTTATGTAGATAAGCATACAATTGCATTTTAAAATTCCCAGTAGTACAGCCACAATTACAGATTGAATACCAGCCAATAGGAATCCACATGACCGGTAATACTGCGCGTGTAAGGATATACCGGGGATCCTGAGACGCCAGCACTCAGTCCCGCTGTGCGGGGCGCCGGGGCGGTAGTGGGCCTTCGGGCCTCCGCCCCGCCTGGTGGTCTGGCCAGACCGCCTTCCAGGGCATCTGGTGCCCTGAAGGTGGTCTAGTTCAGCCGGCCGGGAATTGGAGCACGCTTCAGCGGGTGCTCTAATTCTAGGTCTGCTGAAACCAGAGCACATTCTGGAGCAGATTTATCTGCTCTGGATTGTGCTCTGGTTTCAGTGGGTCAGGAATTAGAGCACTCAGAAGTGTTTGCTCTAATTCTTGACCTCCTGAAACCAGAGCACATTCTGGAGCAGATTTAGCTGCTCTGGATTGTGCTCTGGTTTCAGTGGGTCAGGAATTAGAGCACTCAGAAGTGTTTGCTCTAATTCTAGGTCTGCTGAAACCAGAGCACATTCTGGAGCAGATTTAGCTGCTCTGGATTGTGCTCTGGTTTGCTGAAACCTGAGCAAAATAAAATTAATTAAATATTTTTCATTAAAAATAAGTTTTTTTTTCCATTCATACCTTTTTAATATATTTTTTTGTAGCCTTTTTATATTTTAATTTTGGTCATTATTAAAATGTTGCCACTTAAGAATAAATCACCAATGGTTATAACGAATTTATAGATCTAGTCCTCATAGAAAAATCACTAAATTCAGTATTTAGTAGGCTTTACAAACAAAATAGTTTTTTCAAACAAAACCAAACAATAAAATTTTCAAATAACTGACAAGTAAACCGCTGTTAAATTTTAGTCCAAAATGTCTGAAAATTCAGCTGAAAATCAGGCGTCTACAAATGTAGATGTTGCGGATGAAAATATCGTAGAAGACGCAAATCGAAATGCGGGAAATATCGAAACTGATCAAGCCATTGATTCTACAGGAGGAGAACAACAAGAATCCCAACAGAAAGAAGACACTGCACAGAAAGAACCAGTGAAAGAAGTAAGTAAAAGTGACAAGAAAAAGAAAATGGATGATGTGAAATTAGAGAAAAAATTAGTGGCCGAATCAAACGAAAATCCCACCGAAATCGAAAACAAGAATTAAAGGTGTTCTTAAAAAACAATTCCGATTTTATTCTAACATTTATTTAGATTTTAGGAACTTCTCAATGTATGACTTTAGAACGATTTGAAAGATGTATAATTTGGAAAAATAAAATTTTATTTCTACTTTATTTGTTCGTTGTTTTCTTTGTAAAATCGAATTTTGGTGTACGTTTTGAGGTCCCTAAAATCCGATTTTAACTGCAAATATCAAAATTTTCGTATAAAACTGAAATAATCCTTAATTTTAATGTGCAAATGTCAAAATGTTTTAAAAAAATTTGATTTTTGAACATAGTCCATGTTGATAGAAACAATTGTGGTGATTTCAAATTTTCAAACCGAATTTAATTATCTCTTCCCGTTCTTGAGATATTTGGCCTCAAAGTTGCACCTCAAAAAAGTGTGTTTTTTACCATATCTTTAAAATGGGTACAATTACAATCTCAACGACTATACCAGTCGATTCTACAGGCAAAGTTACATAAAGAAATGTTTTCTCCGCATATACGTTCTTTGGAACGATTTGGTGAAAAATGAGAAAAACGAAAAAACCGGAATTACAGTTTTTCACTTGGAAACTTTTTGCCTTCAATTTATTTCATTTTCTGGACTTAAGTAAATATGGATGCGCTGATTTCAAATTTTCAAACCGATTTCAATTATCTCTTACCGTTCTCAAGATATTTGCGTTCAAAGTTACACCTGAAAAAATCAGTTTTTCAGGATTAGTCCTGAAATGGGTCGAGATACGACTTCGGCGATGTCACCAATCAATTCTGCGGGCAAAATTACGTAAGTGTACCAATTTTCAGATATATATTTAGGCGGATACAATTTTTAGAGCGAAAAAACGAAAATCGCAAAAATCGAAAAAACGCCTGATGAACCCCTTACGATTTTTTTCGATTTTTGGTCATTTTCGTTTTTTCGCTGTAAAAATTGTATCAATTGAAATAAAAATTTGAAAATTGGTACACTTATGTAATTTTACCCGTAGAATCGATTGGTGAGGTCGCCAAACTCGTGTCTCTACCCATTTCAGGACTATTCCTGAAAATCCGATTTTTTCAGGTTTAACTTTGAACGTAAATATCTCGAGAACGGTAAGAGATAATTGAATTCGGTTTGAAAACTTGGAATCAGCGCATCTGTATTTACTTAACCCCACAATACAAAAAAAAAATTGGAGACAAAAAATTTCCAAGCGAAAAACTGAATTCTTGTTTTTTCGTTTTTCTCGTTTTTCACCAAATACGAAAATAGTTATTTGTGTATCAAGGTTGTAAAAGTGATCTTTTTTGGCCGAATCCGAAGTTTGAGGCCGAGGCAAAGCCGAGGCTACAAATCAGATGAGGCCAAAAAAGAACTTTTAGCCGAGGTGCACACAACATTTTTTAGGCGATTATAAGAAAAAAATATGAATTTTCATTCAAAATCTATATGTTTGGCATCTGTCAAAATTTACTTTACGGCCGCATTTACTTTACGGCCGCATTTACTTTACGACCGCATTTACTTTACGGCCGCTATTGTAATTCACAAATTCATTACTTTTTCATTAATATTTGTATAGAAATAGATAAAATTTGACTTACACTTGTTATTATATTCTAAAATATTAATAATCCCATTAATATGAACTATCTAAATCAATAATGAACAAACAAGCGGCCAAAAAATTTGACTTTGACAGATGTCAAATAAAAATTGATACTTTAAGGTGGCCAGCCGATCCGAAAAACAACAATTTATGTACCAGCCGCCTAAAAAAACATTTCTTTACATAACTTTGCGCGTAGAATCGACTGGTATAATCGTTGAGATTGTAGCTTTACGCATTTTAGAAATATGGTCAAAAAACACACATTTTTGAGGTGCAACTTTGAGGCCAAATATCTCAGGAATGGGAAGAGATAATTAAATTCGGTTCGAAAATTTTAAATCAGCGCAATGGGGACTATCAATATGGACTATTTTTAAAAATGGAAATTTTGAACCCAAAAATGAGAATTTTTGGATTATTTTGGCTGTATCAACAAAATTTTACTCTAAAAACTTAAAAATTATGTTTTTTAAGATTCGTTTTTGATCTTATAATTAATTATTTGTGTAGGCAATATTTTTGGTACAATTATTTTCAAAAATCTAAGTACATTCAACATTTTTTTGATAACCTAATACAGGTATATGGATTTTCATATTTATTACAGAAAAAGTCAACAAAAAATGAAGAAAAAATACAATTTACTGAAGATAAAAACATAGCAACAACAAGCACTCAAGAAATACTTCCTGATAATGCATTTTGTGATAAATTATCGAATCATAGTTCGAATATATCTATTTTGTGTCGAATTTGTTACGACGATACTTTAGATGAGCCGATAATATCTCCGTGTAAATGTAAGGTAAGTTAATTTTCAACAAAATTCAACTGTGCATTCTTTTTACTCGAATTATCACTTCACTTCATTTAAATCACTTATAGTGATGCAAACTTTTAACAAATTTAACAGAATTTTCTATTTGTGTATGGTTAAATAAATTACAGAAAAGAAAATTTGAAATATTTCAATGCACATACAGTATGTCCCAAAAAGCTGTTGTCATAGGCATTTAGCATGGGAAAACAGTTTTTAATAAATAAAAATTGTCCGGCTAACAACTAAGTCACCATATTACCCAGGACAATACTTAATGTATTTCTACATGTTATCTAATACAGATTACTTCATTTTAATACCACAATTCAACGAAATTTATAAAAAGTATTAATTTTTTCACGTGATGCTTTTTTTATGCAAAATGACAGCTGTCATAGAAGTATATTTATCATGTTTTCTGTTTTTTAATGTTAATACAAAGTTGTGAATATATTTTGTAAAAAATATTTAATGAGAAATAATTAAAATGAATCAAGTAATAAAGAAAAAAATAAAGAAATATAGTACATTATTTAACAAGCATAATATGTAGGCTATATTACACGAGGATGTAATTAAAAATACGAGCGGTAGCGAGTATATTTAATCATCCAAGTGTAATGTAGCCATATTATGCGAGTCAAATACTATACTTTATCTACAACTAACAGGCATATAAAAAATTTGATATTATTTGTTAAATATTCAGTTAGGTGTGTGTAGTTCATATACATCTTAACAGATGGCGCCACAGTAGCACTTAAATGTCAAAATAACTATTCAAAATGTATTTATTATACTTTTATAATCATTTATATTGATATTTATAATAAAAAATATATTATTAATAAATTAACAGTTTATTAAAATGTTATGTGTTAAATTATATGTTCTATTTATTACAGAAAAGTGTAGCGTGTAATATAACATTTCATATTACACTTGTGTAATATGAGTAGTATATAATATGTAGTATCACACGTATAATGTACCCATATTTCAATAGTTGTAGATAAACTTCTTAACAGGTTAAATGAAAAAATATTATTAACAAATGTATTTATTAAATGCACAATTACAAAAAAAAATATTAAAAAGAAATTCTAACCCCATGACCACGAATTGACAGAAATGTCACTTTGCCTAATAGAAATAAAAAATAAATAAGATGTAGAAATACATGTAGTATTGTCCTGAACAATATGGTGACTTAATAGTTAGCCGGACAGTTTTTATTTACCAAACACTTTTTTCCCATGTTATATGCCTATGACAACACTTCTCTGGGACACACGGTATATTTTGCATGAGTTTATATACATTTTAATTAGTGTACATTTTTTTGCACCAGAATTCTTTTGTAGGGAACAGTTGGAATGATGCATAAGTCTTGTTTGGAGAAATGGTTGGCTGAATCAAATACAAACAGATGTGATTTATGTTTTCATAGATTTGAAACGGAAAGAACTACGAAGTTTTCTGTGGGACAGTCTTTGTATAGATGGATAAGGTATGTTTCTACTATCCAAATTTATTATTGATACCAAATATATTATTTATACTTTGTGTTAACAATAGCCTTATTATATTAAAAACAGTTTCATAATATAAAATATTGTTAAACGGTTTTTGGTATTTTTGTTGTTGTAAAATTGGTACTTCTAACAACTGCACCCCACTTTAAATGTCAAATTGATAACCTCAATAACATGTGTGGAGGATAAAATGTATACGCCCCACTGAAAGTTTAAAGACTTTTATTAAATAAGTGCGGCAAAATAAAACAATAGTATATTATAGTATAATAATATACTATACTCCATTTTTTAACAATAGACAGCACTAGACGAAGTCACATTTACACCACCGCGTTAGTGAAATACTAGTAGTTCTGAAAAGAACAGGTTTTAATCGTGAAATATCACAAAAAGAGAAATGAAACGAAAAGCAAATTCAGCAAGTGATTTGACAACTACTGAGAGTTTGACGTTTCAATTACGTTTGAGAAGGTTAACTTGACATTTTGTCTGGTTAAATGCGGCTTCATGAAATGGCGCAGCAGCCAATCACAGGCTTTGATTTTCTCACTAGAATTTCTAGTTACTGTCAATAGTTTAAAAACAGAGTATAATATGATTTATTAATAATTAAATATTATATTTTCATATTCTACTGTAAAACGATAATATTTCAACAATGATTTACATTTTTATTTCTTTCTAGGTACCCACCTTCTAGTTTCGCCTTTCAAATAAGAGATATGAGAAGCGATATGATCACTTGCATGATTTTAATTCCGTTTTCGTTCCTTTTAATCTATCTATGCCTTTTTGCCGCTGAATATTATAACAGGCAAGGATTTACAATTATTCCAGTCGCTAGATGGACGGCTATTTCTGTTATGTTTATGGGTATAGTTATAGTGTTAGGTTTTTGCACGTGGGTGTACCTTGTAGTTAGATATCATTCTAGAGTTTGGTATTTTTGGTGGCAAAGAGAAACGATTGTTAGAATTAATTTGAAAGTTTCAAATGAACTAAGGTGTGACCATTAATTGTTAATTGTTGTGTGTTAATAAAAATGTTGTTGTAAGTTTTTGATTATTAAAACAATATAGAAAACACTGTATATCTCTGTAAATCTACTAATGAATCCTCGATTCATAAACCAGCGCTGCAGACGCTCCTGTGAGTCTCACTCTCACCGTAAGTCTCTCCCCATGGGTTCCACACTCATTCTGTTAGTAGGTTCGAGGGCGTCCTAGACACCCACCAGGTAGGGGAAGGTATTCTCTACGTATGCGGCCACAAATAGTACATCTTAATACATTTAGACCATGCACAATAAATACACAAACAGTGAATAATATGTCGACCATTCAGTAATTCATCCATGAGCATCAACAATACTTATAACTAGAATAACCGTGAGTTGCCACTCACCTTTAATTACTTCTTTACTCATTGACATGAGGTCACAAGGCACAGTCTTGAGTTCACTTATCACTGCATAATAACCGCATTGTTACTAGGGAATGATCAGCTATGCTGAGCATTCCCTAGGCCTCTGACGTCAGTGAAATATTTATATTTGAAAGCTAATTTTGTTTCTGAACCAACTCTTGTCGAAAGCTTTCGTTTGATACCAACCACGGTATATTTCTGACAACGTTTTACATAAAAAAAGGCAATCGACATGGAATTTTTTTGTCATATCTACACACCATCCCTCATCGAATAGTTTCATTTGATATTAAACACGACATATTTCTAACAACTTTTGCAAAAAACAGGAGACAATTAATATGTAACATTTTTGTCATGTCTGCCAGACAGACCTCAAGTAGTGCTTTCATTTGTTACCACAGAAGATATACTTCTAACAACTTTTTGCAAAAAACAAAAGGCAATCGACAAAGAACATTTTTATCATATCTGAACACCAGCCCTCATCAAATAGTTTCATTTGATATTAAACATGACAAATTTTTGTGAAAATGATAAAACTTTGCCGAGTCGATTAGTTTTTGTTTTTTGCAAAAATTTGTCATGTTTAATATCAAATGAAACTAGTCGATGCCAGCTTTTATTAAGTATTCTAATTTGATACCAAACAAGACATAGTTCTAACAACGTTTTGAGAAAAGCAATACCCAATCGACTTGGCTAATTTTAGTCATTTTCGCATACCAAGTTTTATTGAATATTTTCATTTGATATCAAACACGACATACAACTACCAAATTTTTCAGAAGAAACAAAGGCAATCAATATGGAATATTTTTGTCATATCTGCATGTCAGCCCTCACCGATTACTTTCATTTGATACAAAACACGACATACGTCTAACAACATTTTGAGAAAAAACAAAAAAATGCAATCAATGTGGAACATTTTTGTTATATCTGCACATCAACCCTCATCGGGTGCTTTCATTTGATACCAAACACGACAAATTATTATAACCTACCATAAATTTCATATGAAAAATTAAAGTTGACACCCAATAACTTGAAAACTGCATACGATAAAAAAATGAGAACACACGTAAATTTATTATAAAAAAGTTTCTGAAGAACAACCAAAATCACTTAATTATTTAAATTTGGAAGTTATAAGCAAAAATTAAAAACCGTATATCATGAAAAGACAATGAATGGTTGTTTTTATTTGGCTAAAATATTTCTAGGTTGATTTTGAAAATGATACGAATTAAATATTTCGTCTTTTAGTAATGCATATACAGATGTTTTGCTTATATTTAATTGATTTGCCAAAGCTTTTGTAAAAAGTTGGTTATTTTCTTCTATTGCTTTATTATCTTCATTTCGCACTGGTTTTAATCTTCTCCTGTTATTATGTTTTGTATCTAAACTACAACTTCTAAATTTTGAATGTATTGTTGAAACTGTGGTAGGATTTGGTCTAGGACAGGATATAAATGAACGAACATGTCACAAACATTTGTTAAACTGTACCCACTATTGTACCATATAACCATTTGAATGTTTTCTTCATTGGTAAACATTGTATTATAAGTTTATTTGACAGTTAATCTCATGACATTGACAACCTATGTTGCCTATGTTGCATTTTATCTGGAACGATACGGTGCCATATAACAAGTGCTATCCACAGTAATGACTAATGACAGATTCAAATATGTTGCATCTTAGCTCAAACTCAGGGTAAAATATATAATAAACTTTTATATACTAAAAAAAAATAAAAAAACTATAATAGATCATCGTTATAAACGAGGCAAGTCATTAAAAAAAACCAATTAAGATGTTTATGTTAAGTTTTGTAAAAAAAATCTTAAATTATAGCAAGAGATAAATTGCTCAAAGTCAAAACAACCACCGATCCAAAACAAAACAAAATCGCGCGAAACAAAAGCAAATCGCTTCTGTTTCTCCCCACCATAAAACAATCGGGAGTTCTAAATGAGTTTCGATGTTTCACGCTAGCATAATATGTTTCGAATACGAAACTGGTACTCATTTTTGGTTGAAGCAAAACTACTTTTTTATAATCCGGTTGTCTTAAGAACTTGAGTTTATATTCTGAGGCATGGCAATACATTTATTAGTATTCGGGTTCGATTTACATTGTGAAAAACTGCTAGGGAAATTAACGAAAAAATCGTAAAGTAAGTACAAATTTAATTATTATTGTTTTATTTCAATATTTAATTTTTTTTTTATTGAAATTGCTATTTATTTGCCTTAATAATTATAATCTTTTTGCGTCTTTTTAATTACAAATTGTAATTCTTATAGATTTTAGTAACGAATTTGTAAAATGTAGATGCAATGACAAAAATAAGTGAATTTAAGGCTAGAAAAAATGTTAAAGTAAGTACAAAATATGTTATTGTTGTTTTATTTCAATATTTAATTTTTTTTATTGAAATTGCTATTTATTTGCCTTAATAATTATAATTTTTTTGCGTCTACAATTTTTTACAAATTGTAATTCTTATAGATTTTAGTAACGAAATTGTAAAATATAGATTTCAATATTTTAAAAAAAATACACATAAAACTTTTATTGACAGTGCTATTTATTTTGCGTTGAATCTAAATCTAAATTTTTGAATTACAATTTCTAATTCTAATATGAATATAGATTTTAGTATAAATTTATAAAATATGATGCAATGACAAAAATAAGTGATTTTAAGGCTAGAAAAAATTTAAAGTTAGTACAAAATATGTATTTGTTGTTTTATTTCAATATTTTAAAAAATTCATACAATAACATTTTATTGACAGTGCTATTTATTTTACGTTGAATCTAAATCTAAATTTTTGAATTACAAATTCTAATTTTTATAAGAATATAAAGTTTAGAAACGAATTTGTAAAATATAGATTCAATAACAAAAATAAATAAATTTAAGTCTAAAAAATGTCATAAGTAAGACTTAATTTAAGTATTTATGTAATAAAGTTATTGTTATTCACATAAAACTGTGTTAAAGTTGAATTAAAATCTACAAATTTTGAATAACAACTTGTAATTCTTTTAGATTTTAGTAACGAATTTGTAAAATATAGATTCAATGACAAAAATAAATGATTTTAAGTCTAAAAAATGTCATAAGTAAGACTTAATTAAAGTATTTATGTAATAAAATTATTGTAATCCAAAAATTACTGACTATAACTACAAATTTGTCGATTTTAATCAATAAATCTATTCGATTACTATAAAAAAGTGTTGTTTGTTGGTTTTAATCAAGAACGTTTTGATTTGTATCAAAAAAATATTGATTATATCAAATAAACTTAACTGGTACTTATATATCGATTTATTCATCATAAAATCGTGTTACATTTATTACAAATAAGATAAATTGTAACTAAAATCAGACTTAATATTAAAGAAAATATTATTAAAGTGAGTGAAAACATAAGAGACTTATAGCCTATGTCACATTTGCAAAATTGAATATAAAAATCTTAAAAAGCTTACTGTTTAGTAAATAAAATTCATATTTATGTACAGAAATGATGAAAACATTAACTTATTTGTATAAAAATTAAAAGTGCAATTATTAATTCTACAATTTTTGATAAATTAAGGTACTTAACATATTATTTTAGTAGTTATTTACAAAAATACAACCAGTATTGACAGAACTTTGTCAAAATTGTATATATCTTTATCAAAATATTACCATTTTGTAGAATAATATGAAAAAATACATCAAAAATAATAAATTATTACTTTTTCTTATAATATTTATGTACAGCAATGATGAAAACATTAATTTATTTGCATAAAAATGAAAAGTGCAATTACATATTCTACAATTTTTGATAAATTAAGGTACTTAACATATTATTTTCGTAGTTATTTACAAAAATACAACCAGAAATGACAGAATTTTGTTAAAATACAAGCAGACAGCCATATATTTACACAAGCATATATATATATATACTACAAACAAACTTAACCTCATTGTATTAGTTTATATATTTTCCTTCAACGGACAACTCAATATTCTTATTTCAATCTCTTCTTTAGATTCTATCAGATTTTTTTCTTATAATTTTACAACATGAATACTTAAAAGTGTATCTCATATTTCATGTCAGATTAAAATGCAATACAAAACGTTATTAAGTATATGATAATTTATGTTAAGTATAGATATATTCCTCGAAATAATGTGTAACTTTTTGTCAATATCAACCACTAACAAACATAACAAACAGGTAGTAAAAATAAGAATTTGTCATCTGAGTTGAATAAACTTTAAAATATGCAAGTTTTTAGTTGCTAATTTTTAGATTGTTGAATTTGACACCGAGTGGTAATTTATATTCAATCTTAGTATTATATGATTGATTTTTGCATATAATTAGAATCAATTAAAAGTTTAGAAAAAGTATAGATGCATGCATCATTAAAATGCAAAATATTGAATAAAGTAAACATAGTTCTCGCTAATTGAACAGTATTTAAAAATTCATTTTAATTTTTTGCGTTAACAATTGCTCTATTATTATATCGAAACAGTTAAATAATATAAAATAGTGTTAAACTGTTTTTGGTATTTTTGTTGTTGTAAAATTGGTACTTGTAACAATTGCACCCCACTTTAAATGTCAAATTGATAACCTCAAACATTTTTAAATGTTTTTTATTACAATTCATATTATTTCTGAGTAAGAAAACCGAATAAACAAAATTAATTTAAAGGATATTAAAACTTTATAATTCATAATGTATAGATTTATAAATACTTTCATAATATTTTAAACGCATATTGACAGATAAATGTGCCCAACTTCATTCAACAGAGTTACCATATTTCATATTTATATATCCCTAGATTACAATATGTTATTTTTTAACTGAAAGTTTAATGATTTTTATTAAATAAGTGAAGCAAAGTATAAAAAATAGTATATTAGACTCGTTTTATACGAAGTATTGTTCCATTTGTGTTTATATATACACAGGGTGAATACTGAAAACCTTGACATAGGGAAATAACATAGGAAAACAGTTTTTTGCTGTTTCCATCTGTCCCGCTAAATAAAATCGGGTGTATATGGTATCGTTAGTTAGATTACTTAATTTTGCATCTAATAAAACTAAAAATGTTGTGTAATAAGGTCTCGAACCAGGTCTTGTAGATTATTTATGTTATGAAACAGCCCTCGTATCCACTCGGCTATGGAGCATTTTGTTGTTGACGTTTCTTATTCGGAAATATGAAGGATAACCTTCAAAATACAATTTATTTTATCAAATATTTCAGTTAGAAAAGGCCATATTACACAAAATTCTTAGATGCAAAATGAAGTAATCTAACTAACGATACCATATACACCCGATTTTATTTAGCGGGACAGATGGAAACAGCAAAAAACTGTTTTCCCATATTATTTCCCTATGTCAAGGTTTTCAGTATTCACCCTGTATATATATCGTCTTATAAAACTTGTATAATATTATGCTATTAATCGCTCAAAAACTTGTAAAGAAAGACATTGTTTTCATTTATTTCCTTTATATTTCTTAGGAAATAAAACTCTTGTCGAGGTGTTTCGTACCATAATATTCGGAATTTACTATTATAACTTATTATGCCAATTGTCTGTTTGTTATTATAACTGGTGTACCTCTAGGTAGTTTTCTAAGACCAACAATAAAATAAATAAATTAGGATAGATTCAAGGTAAATTAATAAGTAATAAGACTAACAACGTACTAATACTTTATTTACAATATTAATCAACATTTTTTTGATTAGAATCAAGACATTGTTGTAATTAACGTTTTTCTTCTCACAATCAATGAATTTGTTGATGTAATTTATATTTTTTGTTTTAAAATCAACAATAGGCCTGTTTCACTATCCTGCTTTTTTAAAAAAACATGTTGCATCTTAATTTTAGTTGCGAATAGAATATAATAAAATAGAAAAATGTTAAATTATTGACATTTTAATATTACTAATTATCAATTAAAAATTCACTGTGTTCAAAACGAACGCTATTTTGCTGACGAAAGCTGTACGACTAACGCATGCGCACAACAGTCGTAAACAAGTAGTTGTGAAGAACGTTTGTCTTTTCATACATCATTCGAATGTTTGTGTTTGACGTGTATTCAGAAAGAAACGAAATACGCCAGGTATTATCACTACGCCTGTTTCACTCATTCCAGACTTCTCTTTCTAAGCAGTGAGCGTGACGTCACGTTATACTACTGTTTCTCGCGAGAGTATATTTTTGGAACTTTGTGAATTTTTTGTGGCTATATGCAGTATTTTTTTGCGAAATAAAAAAATACGTATGTCATATTTTTAAATATAGATTAACATATAAAAAAATCAGAAAAGCATAAACAACCCTATTCTTTCAGTGCAGTCTCAAAATATCTCCGTAAAAGTGTTCAATAAAATTTTATTTACTGTAATTACGTTTTTTGTACAAATCTTCACTTTTTCTATTATAATCAAACTTTTTCTTGTATATAATCAATAATTTATTAGTTGTATTTATCGTTTACTTCGTTTTAATCACAATATTCGGTGTTTTAATTATAATTTTCGTAATTAAAATTAATACTTTATTGTATTCAAAGTAATTTCACTTTTCATATTGTAATTAACTTTTTCTAGAATATAATCAATAATTTATTTGTTGTATTTATAGTTTACTTCGCTTTGATCACAAAATTTGTTGTTTTAATCATAATTTTTGCTATTAAATTATTACTTTATTGTAATCAAAGTAATTTTATTATAAAATACAACACTATCTATTAGTATCTACATTGGCAAACCTTGTTCTGAATTTAATAAAAACACACACGATATTTTTTGTTGAAAATGACTTCAACACTTAATGAAATGATTAACATAAATTCAATTTTGTCTTAATTATTTTTTGTCTGCACAGAGTCAAAGAACTATGGAATTGATACAGAATTCCTAAGGCTATGATACTTAATATTGTTTATTTAAATTAGTGGAATCAAATTCACTTAATATTTAAAATATTTAAGGTTGTTATTGTCAATAAATATAGTTTTATGAGATATCATAATATTTATAGAAAATGATAGTCTTATATTTATTTAAAATAAACTGTTTTGTATTGATTATTACAATGATATAAAAATGACTATAATTCTTTTTACTATTTTTTGCATAATTAACATTCATTTCTTACAAGAAAATAGAATGACATTTTGACATTTCACTAATACTCAATATACAATTTTACAGAAAGTGATACCATGTAGTCATAAAATGAACATAACACAAAAATTACTAACTAAATTAATTTCTTTTCATGTATCTACATATTAGCATAGACAATAGAAGCAATATATATTGCTAAATGTTTGATATTAGCTACTTTTTACAAAGAAATACAGAAAAACAAGTTAGTTGAAATCATGTTTAACATATTTAAGTCAAAGTATGATATAAATATGTATATCTATATAAATTGTTCATTATTTACCACTGACAGATGTAGCATGTGTTGATTATCAGTCCGGGATGATGATTTTTAAATGAATTGAAGCTCTCTGTACTCGTAAAAGGAGAAAATATAATGCATCCTTGCATACAACCAAAATAATATTCAAGAATGGATTATTTCTGCAATAAAACCAATTTAAAACCGACCTAAAATGTATTCTTAAATATTCTTATATTGTTATAACATATATCCTTCTTCGCCTTTTAACTCTAATAACTTGTTGAACACGTTCAATTCGTTCAAATTTGCACAATGCATAAACCTTTTTTCAAAAATGTATCTGTCAGATCTGTCTGTGAAAACCTTAAAACAAGGTTTAAAATAGCCCCAGCCCTGTTTTAAAATAGTGTATTAATTACCACAGCAATAATACCAACGACTAAATATAATAAATAAATAATATTTTGTCGTTGAATAATACAAGTGTATTAACATAACTGTCAAAATAGCTTAAAACAAGCCACTGAATTGAATATTTAATATAAGTCTTAATACAGGCCTTAAAATACGCTAATACAACCAATGAATACCACCCAATGTGATTCTTAATATTTTGCAACAAAACAGAACAGGAAGTATATTTATACTATATACAATACCTTGACCATCAAGTAATTTTTAATATTTTAAAGTGAAAGTCATTAGCAATCCTTGAACTTCAAAATTGAATAAATATTCTGTGATCTAGATTATTTAAATTATATGCGTTAATTTCGTAACAGTTAAGAATGGATATGTCAATTTTAAGTTCATTATCATATTTCATAATTAAAATTCTTTGTCATTGTCAGATTGAGTGATTTTTATTATGACATACACTACAGTATCTAATATCAGAGAAATATTTACAGTCAGTCGGAAATAAACATCAGTAACTTTTACAATAGACGTTAAATTTTTAAAATACATACAACACATTCAAGCTTAAACATTTCTCTTTAACATGTGTAAAAAAAAACATGTTACATTGTGAAATTTTTAAATAAATAAAAATTCAAAATGATCAGCATTTTATACAGCTTTTTTCTTACATGCTTATTAAACTTAATATTACTCTTAAACTATATGGCCAAACAAATTGATTTGTACATATATTATTCTTTATACAGTATACTTTTAGACAGTACATTTATAATTGTATATTTTATAATAATAATTGTTTATTTGATATAAAAATAAATAATGTAATTTTGTATGCTTATTGGGGAATATTATTTCTATAGATTACAGTTATTTGAAATATGTAATTTTGTCTGCAAGACGAGATTTATTAAATTATAAAATCTGACATTTTCTTTCAAAATCAGTCAGCCATGGAAATAAAAGAAAATATCTATGTGACAGTTCTGACAGTTAATGACATGCCATTGTAGATATTTATATTTTTGTAATATTGGTATATTCTTTAACAAAAATAAACTAAATTCAACTTAAATAATATTAAAATACAGGGAATAAGAATTAAAATCAGTGATACTTCACTAAAGTGTCAGATAAATATTTTCTTTTACTTCCATGGCTGTCTGATTTTGAACGAAAATATTAGATTTTAAATTTAATAAATCTCGCCCTGCAGACGAAATTGCATATTTCAAATAAGTGTGATCCATAGAAGTAATATTCCCCAATAAGCATATAAAATTTGAAGTTAATATCTTGCACTGGGGAAATACTATTCATAATTAACTGATTTCCCATGTAAATCTCTCATGTGTCGGTCGAGCTGGGATCAAGAAATGATTGAAGATCATTTTAAAATTTACCACAATTTTTAATATGGATTATTATAGAATATATTCATGTTCAAAGTGAACAGACAATAATTATTTTATTTTATAACATTTGTCAAAATACAATTTTATTTTTCCCATGCAAATTCTTACGTCAAGGTTTTTAGTATTCACCCTGTTCCTTAATTATTATTATTATTATTATGATCAGATGTAAAGACAAAACAGTAATGAAATACCAGTTCTTTTTAAAAAGTCGTGCTGTTTATCGGAATACTATAATTATTTTAATGTCAGTAGCTTACTTCTGTAAGTAGCTTATTTATATTCAATATAAATTTACTTTTGGTTTCGTTGGCATTTTAATCGTCGACAAGGTCGATGGTTTTTGTTTTGTTTTAGAACTGGACCAAATAATTAATATTCTTCGTATGTTTTGTCTGTAGCTATATTGGTAAAGAAGAAAGTTAACCTCGAATAATTCAAAAACAATTGAAAATTGTAACGGTACATCATTTAGGATTAATATAGTTTCATATCAGCAAACACACATTTGAACAAGTATAGTTGGACAAGAGATCTCGAGTTGAAGTTTAAATTATTTTATGGTTGTGGTATCTATTCAAAGTTTTTCCCTGAGTGGAAGAATTGAAAGAAATGTGACCTTTATGCGTTCTACTATAGGGTATAGAATTGTACGAAATCCATTAGAATACACTGTTTGTTCCAGGTACCCAGCTAAGCACTGGATTTGGAAATCCCAAAGTAATATTAGCATACCTTACTTAATATAGATGGATTACTGTACAACCTGGAAATAACTAGACAAGACAGGGATGTATTTAAAATTTTAATACCGTGTTTTATGAAAAATACTCTAATAATTGTCACAAGTTGTAGTAACGTTGATGTACTTTTGGTAATAAGAACATTATGTTATAGCAGATTCGTTTTTATGCAAAAATTATTTGCAATTCCACGAAGATAATGATTATTGCTAAGAAATTAACGGTATTAAAATTTTAAATACATCCCTGTCTAGTTATTTCCATGTCGTACAGTAATCCATCTATATTAAGTTAGGCATGCTAATGTTACTTTGGGATTTCCAAATCCAGTACTTAGCTGGGTACCTGGAGCAAAACTTTGAATAGATACCACAACCATAAAACAATTTAAACGTCAACTTGAGATCTTTTGTCGTACTATACATTATTTAGGATTAATATAGTTTCATACCAGTAAACACACATTTGAACTAGTATATACATTTAAATACGGGATGGCCCAATAAAAATTATCAGCGCAATTTTTGGCCACTTAACATCAAGCAAAAAACGCTCGAACACGTCAATTTTAGTATAAAGGGAGACACCTGAATGGATTTCCAATGGCATAACTTCAACCCTAAAATGGGGGTGGACTGCATCTAAAATTTTAAATAGAAAAAGGTGTCAAACATGGCACACAGACCAAAGGCCTTTCATTTCTCTTTTCAACAGTTTTTTTTTCAAATCCGATCATTAGAGAGAAATATCGTTTAAAACAAATTTTATCAGGTAATCAAAATTGCAAGTAGGCTTAAATGACAGAAACTAAATAAATTCTTTTGACAATGGCCAGCAAGATCGTCAGATCTATCACTGTTAAATTTCTTTTTTTTTTTGGTTATTTGAAGTTTATACCACGCTACCCGAATCTTTAGAAGATTTACGGCAACGTATCGTAACTGAGTGTCGTCAGATTACTCCACAAATGTTTTGAGCAAAATCTCTATTATTGTATGGAAGTTGGTGGTAGTCTGAACACCTAATAAACTGATACTTGAGTTTCTGTCATTTGTATAATACTTGATTGCAATTTTGAACACCTCATAAAATTTGTTTTAAACGATATTTCTCTTTAATGATCGAATTTGAAAAAAAACTGTTGAAAAGAGAATTGAAAGGCCTTTCGAACTGTGTCATGTTTGACACCCTTTTCCATTTAAAATTTTTGTATTGCAGTCCACCCTCATTTTAGGGTTGAAGTTATGCCATTGTAAATCCATTCAGGTGTCCCCCTTTATACTAAAAATGACGTATTGGAGCGTTTTTTTGCAAAATTGATGTTAAGTGGCCAAAAATTGCGCTGATAATTTTATCTATTTATTTACTATACTCCGTTTTTAAACTATAGACAGCTCTAGACGAAGTCACCTTTACACCACAGCATTAGTGAAATACTAGTAGTTCTAAAAAGAACTGGTTTTAATCGTGAAATATCACAAAAAGAGAAATGAAACAAAAAACACGTGCAAATTCAATAAGAGATTTGACAACTACTGAGAATTTGACGTTTTAATTACGTTTGAGAAGGTTAACTTGAAATTTTGTCTGGTTAAATGTGGCTTCATGAAATGGTGCAGCAGCCAATCACAGGCTTTGATTTTCTCACTAGAATTTCTAGTTACTGTCTGTAGTTTAAAAACAGAGTATAATAGGGCACGAGAGCAGCACCGTCGACTTTGCCCGAGCCTCTCATCTCATTTCACAGCATTCCAGTGGCGGAAATTTAAATAAAAGTCAAAATGTACTCTTCTAGCGAAAACAAGTTGTATTTATACAGATTTAATGGTCACTGACATTGTTATACTATTTTACGTTTAATAAATCATTTAAAACTTACTAATAAAATTTGTTTTCGAATGTCGATCTTGTCCATCTCATCTCACTTCAGACCATTCTATGATTGTCTCATTTCATATTATTCCATGATTGCCTTACTTCACAACAATCAAGGCGGAAGATAAAAAGTAGCGGAAATTTAAATCTACGACTTTGGCTCAACTCAACAATAATAATAAAATCAACAACAACAAATACTGACACGAGAAACACTAAAAGAGCACAATAGATAAACTACACATAGAGATCGCAGAATGGAATGAATACAAAACCCGCCAATGACGTCCATTTAAATTTCCGCCACTTCTTCTCTTCCGCCTGGAATAGTGTGAACTGAGATCATAGAATGGTGTGAAATGAGCTGAGAGGCTTGGGCACAGGTCGACGGTGCTGCTCTCGTGTCCTATACCATTTTTTTATATTTATTGATGATTTTTATGGTATCGATTTTTATTTATTCTTTTTATTTTTAAAAATGATACAACATTCATACCACAATAACTCTACAAGAAAACACAGAAAGCTTAAGATATATCCTGATAATAACACGAGAAAAATACTTATAAAATTGACTATTTTCAATGGCTGTACCCCTTCTTCATCTGTTTTCATTATGTTTTTTTTGATGTCATCTGTCCATTTCCAAATTAAACCATTCTGTTGATAAATTAACACAAAATCGTTGAACCGGTCCAAAAATGGGTATCCTCTTTGAGAGTATATTATATTCGTAAGTTGTTTTACATTTTTTTTAAAGCCATATATACCATTCTTGGTGTCGTTTCTAGTCATATAGGTTGGTATATGGCTATACATAACCAACTCAGACAACATCATTCCTGATTTCCCTTGAAAAAGTCTGTCTACACATGGAAGAGTATCTGCACATGAAATAATACGATTGTAGACTTGAATATCTTCAGGGTTAGTTGTGTTATATAATCCTCTAGCTGTAGGAATTGATCCAAAGGGAAAATTTCTATCCAACATGTCTTTCACATTACGAATTTGTCCTTCATACAGTGGAGTAATCAAAACATTGATGAGTTTCGACTGATAAGCAGTCGCTATTATAAACGTACTTAACACCCAGACAAGATAAACAGTCTTCAACGTTTTGTACTTTGGATTGTCTCTAGAACCCTGTAGGAAAATACCCAACGTGTCTACAAAACAAAACGACAGAGACCTGTACCTAGTGATGGGTAAACCGTGACTGACTATCCACCATACCAACATGACAGACACAAAGGTCACCAGAAGGTACAGCCACAACATCAAGTCAAACACTAGAAACAAATTTTTCCAAGGTTCAATTGGTTGAGCCAAAGGCACAAACCATTTTACATTGTCATATGTGTAGACTATACTAGCATCAAAATCAAAATAGTTAGTTTCATTTTGACTAAAACTACCTATTATTATGTGACACTTCTTCGTAAACATGTCATTGAAGAGAAATGTACTACCACCATCAGAAAACTTATATCCCCAAATAGGATACTTGTTCACAAGATAAGTCCTTGTTAAATTAACTGTCCTTAAAAAATTATTCATAATAACAGGCAGCAAACCTACTTTCATCACATCATCCGTTTCTAAGTTTGGGTTTTTCACAAAAGGAGCTCTGTAAAATGGAGATATCTTCACTTCACATCCTGGAACTTTTGGGGGAATTTTACTAGGGAATGTGTGTGTTATGTTGGTACAACTTGCAAGCAGCTTCACGGCAGTGTTGTGACAGCCATCGTCGTAAGGAAAATACGTGTAGATACTTGTATCGTGTACAATGTTTACGTTTAAAGCGTAGAATGACCAACTGACGGTTGTTATTTTTTCAATTTGTGTCTTGTTTTGAAGACCCCAAACGATTATCTTTGCTCTGGGGTTCCATAAGGGTGTATACTTGGTCTTATTTATAAACGATTCATATTCTGATGAAGATTCTATTAGAAATATGTAATATTTAAACAATTTGTCTTTCAGTTTGACTTTATATTTCTCATTTAAATTCATAACCACATAAGAATTTAATTTTGGGACAATCATTTGAAGATATTTGTTCATATTTGTGGTATACAGCACTAGTAATTCATAATCATAGTCTTCATAAGAAGTTTCGTAGAGATTTTGAACACAGTTTATACTGACATCACTACTAATATCATTTTCTGCGCTGAAGCCATTGCTGTATTGGTTACAATATGTAACAATGAACACTAATATAAGAATTAACTTCATTGCTAAAATTTATAACGTATTATTGTTGTTACGATGTATATATAATGACTATTCATTGACATATAAAATTTATTATTAATTTCTGGTACTTTATATATTTCAATAGTTTACAATTTTTTGTTTAACTTATGAAAATTATATTACTATTATTAGATAGTTTTGAAAACGAATTAAACTGTAATTTTCAATGTGCTTATAATGTTTCCCAATTGATTTACTTGCACTTAGTTATTAAACATAATTCAGGTAATAAATTCATGATTACGAAGTTGTAAATAAATTATAAACATGAAATAATGTCTCTTCAAACAATATTTGTGTTTAATACAGTTACTTAATAAAGTAATTAATTATAGCTCATCCAAAATAGAAAAGTACCTGTCAATCATTCTCGCGCATATAATGCAACAAACAAGTTGAAAGAGATGGCAACATAAATATAGTTTTTTTCTAATAATGTTCAATGTGCCGCACAGTACATACTATACGCATCGTAGACCTATGCCTGGCCTACCAGTGGCCCTGTGCAGTACTGGGTTATAGTAGCTATACCTACCCCATATAAACGAAGTTCAAAACTGCACTGATCCAATAAAGTAGGGGCGTAAACCATAAATGGGAAAGCAATTATTTTATACAAACGGAATTTTTGTAAATAGTTATATTTTAAAACAACAACATTTATGAACATCATCAACGTCTTCTCGGATACCGTCTGACTGTGCATTGATGTACAAATTAACAGTATACCGGGTGTCCCAGCTCGATCGACACATGGGAGTTTTACATGGGAAATCAGTTAATCATGAATAGTATCTCTCCAATGCAAGATATTAACTTGAAATTTTGTATACTTATCGGAGAATATTAATTCTATGGATCACACTTATTTGAAATATGTTATTTCGTCTGCAGGGCGAGATTTATTACATTTAAAATTTAATATTTTCGTTCAAAATCAGACAGCCATGGAAATAAAAGAAAATATTTATCTGACAGTTTAGTGAAGTATCACTGATTTTAATTCTTATTCCCTGTATTTTAATATTATTTAAATTGAATTTAGTTTCTTTTTGTTAAAAAATATAACAATATTACAAAAATATAAATATCTACAATGGCATGTCATTAACTGTCAGAACTGTCACATAGATATTTTCTTTTATTTCCATGGCTGATTGATTTTGAACGAAAATGTTAGATTTTATAATTTAATAAATCTCGTCTTGCAGACGAAATTACATATTTCAAATAACTGTAATCCCTAGAAATAATATTCCCCAATAAGCATACAAAATTTCAAGTTAATATCTTGTACTGGGGAGATATATTTTAATTATAAAATTACAAATTGAATGTACTATAAAACTTATATAGAATATATTACTACAGTGGCGGGAGGTAATTTGTTGGACACATCAGATTATTTTGTACTTTTCAGAACATAGTTTAAATTTTTTTTTCAATCTTACAAATAATTATTATAAAATATTACAGCGTAATAATTATTTTAGTAAAAAAAATAATTATTATATTTTTAATGCATATTATGTTTTACAATGGTTTTCTGGAACTTTATTTTCTAAAATCCATATTAAGATTCTAAAAGTGTGAAATGTGAAATAAGTACAATGAGAAATAAAATTGTGTCTAGGTTATAAAACACTGTTTGAATATTAAATAGTCGTATATGTAGAAACAGAATGAAAGCATTTGTGATTGTTTACACCGGGATTTTATCCCTAGATTATGTCTTTCTACAATAATTTTGTTTAATTGTATATATATCTAATTTTGTGGGGCGTACCTATATATTTTATCCTTCACACATGTTATATTGTTCGACATTGTATCTTTGAAATATTTAATCTTGCACACCTTTTATCGTGCACACTTTCAATCCGCGAAGAAAAGTTATCTTACACACATTTTATCTTGCGCACATTTTATCATCCATACATTTTATCTTTCATTCATTTTATTTTCCATACATTTTATCTTCGCCAACGTTTGATCTATAAAACATTGTAATTGTACCTGCCATTCATTTTATTGCCCATGCAATTAACTTACTTATAATTAGATGAAATATCCAGTATTAAATTTTTCTGAATATAAAATGTGTAAAAGATAAAATGTGTGGATGATAAAATGATTTGGAAGATAAAATGTATGTAAGATAACTTTATTCGTGGATTAAAAGTGTAGAGGATAAAAGGTGTGCAAGATTAAAAGTGTGCAAGATACAATGTCAAGCAATGTAACATGTGTAGAGGATAAAATGTATACGCCCCAATTTTGTAAGATCCGGAGATCTAGCGGGCCAAATTCTTGGACCACCTCTTCCGATCCATCTATTATTCTTCATTTAAATAATTCCTAACCCGAAGACTGTTGTGAGCTGGTGCACCATCATGTTGGAACCACAATCTCCGGATAATATCCATGCTATACTAGATTTAATTTTTAATAAATAATGTTAGAATAAAATGGTGAAAATTTTCGAAATTATTGGTTTTAGGCATAGGATACCCTTAATAACATAATGAAGATAATAAAAAAAGACATAAAACTGAATTATAAAATATAGGGTGTTCCCTTTGAAAATGACGAGTTATAGTCATTTGAAATTGAGTAATTTTGATTCGTTTTATTGAATACTCTGTATAATTACATTTAAAAAAAAATATGTGAGAAGATAGAGTATAGTTACAGTTGTACATTAAAATGTTCTTAATTTTTACTATTAAAATAACTTCAGTACGTCTTTATAAAGCAATGCGTGTATTTGGTCTTTTTTAGAGAATAAACGGAATAACTTGGCAACGCCGCGGAAAACTAAAACAAAATTTATGTGTCGGTATAAGGAAATAAAATACAATTGAAAAAATATAAAAATATATAGTCTTTTTACGGATGGTGATTTAAAACTAATTAGGGCAAGAATTAGAGTAGTTCACAGTGAGTGAGCACCCTTCTCTCAGGTAGTAAACATTACGGTGACTGGTTTTTACGGAGGGTGATTTAATGTAATTAGGGTAAGAATTAGAGTAGTTCACAGTGAGTGAGCACCCTTCTCTCATATAGTAAACATTATGGTGACTGGTTTTTACGAAGAGTGGTTCTATTATTAGTTTGTTTTATTGGACCGTCTTTTATTTGGGTTAGAATAAATTTGTGAAAACATATGCCAAAAACAAATAAAGAGTAACAAGTTCAATAAATACCAGTAGACTTTTTTGCAGGCATTACAAAAAATGTATTTGCAGTTTGACATTTTATTAATATTCTACTTGTTAGGCGTGGCCAAATATATGCATGTATTCTTTTGATATTCATGAATGACCAGTAAACATAAAAATGTAGGTTTAAAGGTGTTCCAAATTAGTTAAAGAAATTAACTATTGTTATACTGTCGATATTGTGTGCATTTATATTAGCATACGACATGAGCTACTTAATTCACATAACGTACACTACAAAAATAGTTATGTCTGAAAGTGATTCGTATAGTTCGACAAGAGATCTCGAGTTGACGTTTAAATTATTTTATGGTTGTGGTATCTATTCAAAGTTTTTCCCTGAGTGAAAGAATTGAAAGAAATGTGACCTTTATGCGTTCTGCTATAGGGTATAGAATTGTATGAAATCCATTAGAATACACTGTTTGTTCCAGGTACCCAGCTAAGCACTGGATTTGGAAATCCCAAAGTAACATTAGCATACCTTACTTAATATAGATGGATTACTGTACAACCTGGAAATAACTAGACAGGGATGTATTTAAAATTTTAATACCATGTTTTATGAAAAATACTCTAATAATTATCACAAGTTGTAGTAACGTTGATGTACTCTTGGTAATAAGAACATTATGTTATAGCAGTTTCGCTTTTATGCAAAAATTGTTTGCAATTCCACGAAGATATTGATTATTGCTAAGAAATTAACGGTATTAAAATTTTAAATACATCCCTGTCTAGTTATTTACATGTCGTACAGTAATCCATCTATATTAAGTTAGGCATACTAATATTACTTTGGGATTTCCAAATCCAGTGCTTAGCTGGGTACCTGTAGCAAAACTTTGAATAGATACCACAACCATAAAACAATTTAAACGTCAACTTGAGATCTTTTGTCGTACTATACTATGCAAGCACTACATACAGACAACTAGAGTTATAGTCCAAAAACTTGACTCTGTCAGGTCTGGCAATAAAATAATACATATCGCAACTATGATAAAGCGGTATATCCCTTACTTTCTGCGGTATCATACTGTTTAGCAACGGCCCATATTTGAGCCGCTCTATCCATACATTGGATCTCTCGACTACCTGCTATGTGTAGGAAAATAGTCTTATGGTCCTTCAACATAAATTCTATTTTTCTTTGAAAAAATGTCTTATGAGAATGAAAACTACATTTCCAAAAATGTTTCCAAACTGTTTGCAATACATGTTGATAGGCAGATTTTTTTGTTTAAGTATAATATTTTTCAACAGTTTTATTTTAAAGAAATAAGAATCAGAAACAAGTGTATTTATTTTACGTACAAGGAGATTTTATATTAATGACTGTACAATTATATAATTATATGGTTTTGTTTAATGTAATGAACTGTAAAGTTTTAACAAATATTTATTATCAGTGTTATGAGTATTATTTTAAAGAATAATGTAATGATACACACGATATTTACTTGATTTTGATTGAACTTACTCCAAGATCAATGCGCAAATAATAGTTATTTATGGTACAAGTGTGTTACGTTACAGATAAGTCATGTGGGAAAAGTTTAGCTCACGAGGCCGTTAGGCCGAGTGTGGTATTTTTTCAAGTGACTTTAGGTAATTAACCACGTGTGCCATACAACATTTTATCCAACACATTTTAATCCTTGATATAAAATACATATAAGATTTTTGACACATGGAATTTCGAAATGACATTTAGGAACAAAATAGTGTAGAGAAGGTTTTATAACGTAGTTACTATGATACGAACCAAAAAAAAGTGAGCTAATATATTTAGCACTTATGACCTACTTTATTTATCTAAAAACAGCATACTTATATCGTTATAATTACACGGTGTTGGATAAAAAATATTATCCGTAAATACTTGTATAAATTGTGAAACATTATTTCATGTTTATAATTTATTAACAACTTGGCAATGAACAATTTGTTACCTGTATTATGTTTAATAAGTAACTACTTCAACCTATCAATTTAAGAAATTACACTTTAATTTGCCTTCAAAACTAACCAATTATATTAATATAATTTTCATAGTTTAAATAGAAAGTGTAATAAATAGTAAATATAATAAAAACTTATAAAACTCTAGAAATTAATTATGAATATTATGCGTCGTAGAATAGACATTATATAAAAATCGTAACAAGAATAATATGTTATAAACTTCAGCAATGAAGTTAATTCTTATATTTGTGTCCATTGTTACATATTGTAACCAATTTAGCAATGGGTTAAACGTAGAAAATGATATTAGTAATGATCTCAGTATAAAATGTGTTCAAAATCTGTACGAAAAATCTTATGAATACTATGATTATGAATTATTAGTGTTATATACTACAGATATGAACAAGTATCTTCAAATGCTTCTTTCAAAATTAAATTCTTATGTGGTTATGAATTTAAATGACAATTATAAAGTCAAAATGAAAGACAAATTGTTTAAATATTACATATTTCTAATAAAATCTCCATCAGAATACGAATCGTTTATAAATGAGACTAAGTATACACCCTTATGGAACCCCAGAGCAAAGATAATCGTGTGGGGTCTCCAAAACAAGACACAAATTGAAAAAATAACAACCGTCAGTTGGTCATTCTACGCTTTAAACGTAAACATTGTACACGATACAAGTATCTACACGTATTTTCCTTACGACGATGGCTGTCACAACACTGCCGTGAAGCTGCTTGCAAGTTGTACCAACATAACACACACATTCCCTAGTAAAGTTCCCTCAAAAGTTCCAGGATGTGAAGTGAAGATATCTCCATTTTACAGAGCACCTTTTGTGAAAAACCCGAACTTAGAAACGGAAGATGTGAGAAAAGCAGGTTTGCTGCCTGTTATTATTAATAATTTTTTAAGGACAGTTAATTTAACAAGGACTTATCTTGAGAACAAGTATCCTCTTTGGGGATATAAGTCTCTTGATGGTGGTAGTACATATCTCTACAATGACATGTTCACTAAAAAGTGTCACATGATAATGGGCAGTTTTTATCAAAATGAAAGTAGCTATTTTGATTTTGATGCTAGTATAGTCTACACATATGACAATGTAAAATGGTTTGTGCCTTTAGCTCAACCAATTGAACCTTGGAAAAATTTATTTCTAGTGTTTGACTTGATGTTGTGGCTGTACCTTCTGGTGACTTTTGTGTCTATCATGTTGGTATGGTGGATAGTTAGTCACGGTTTACCTGTAACTAGATACAGGTCTCTGTCGTTTTGTTTTGTAGACACGTTGGGTATTTTCCTACAAGGTTCTAGAGACAATCCAAAGTACAAAACGTTGAAGACTGTTTATCTTGTCTGGGTGTTAAGTACGTTTATAATAGCGACTGCTTATCAGTCGAAACTCATCAATGTTTTGATTACTCCACTGTACGAAGAACAAATTAGTAATGTGAAAGACATGTTGGATAGAAATTTCCCCTTTGCTTCGGTTCCTACAGCTAGAAGTTTCTATAATACGACTAATCCTGAAGATATTCAAGTTTACAATCGTTTTATTACATGTGCAGATACTCTCCCATGTATAGCCAAACTCTTTCAAGGGAAATCAGGAATGATGTTGTCAGAGTTGGTTATGTATAGCCATATACCAACCTATATGGCGAGAAATGACACCAAGAATGGTATATATGGCTTTGAAAAATCTGTAAATCAACTTACAACTATAATATACACCCAAAGAGGATACCCATTTTTGGACAGGTTCAACAAATTTGTGTTAATTTATCATCAGAATGGATTAATCTGGAAATGGACAAATGAACTCAAAAAGAACAAAATCAAAACAGATGACGACGGAGTACAGCCATTGAAATTAGACAAATTTATAAGCATTTTTCTCCTGTTATTATCAGGACATGTCTTAAGTTTTCTCTGTTTTCTTGTAGAGTTATTGTGGTTTAAATGCTGTATTAGTATTAAAAATAAAGTTAATGAATAGATATTTTTGCACATCTGGACGTAAAAGTCGAACAAATAACATTGTTTTAAGGGCGAAATGTCACTCTTTTTCGCCCTAGAACTTTTCGTGCCCAGTTTCACCCATTTTTATAATAAATTTTTGACGTGTCACCGCTTTTTTGCTACTTTGTTTACTTACTACTTGCTTGTTTTCATTGTTATCCATGACAACGTACATATGTCAAATAGACTACTATGATCTGAATTTGATTTGAACATCGTTTTACTTTGATCGCGGTGATGAAGTAATACTACTTCGGATGTGCAAAAAATATTGTATGTATTACGAGCGAAATATATTTTGGCCCTAGGTGCATTGTAACCCTCCGCTGCGCGTCGGGCTTCAATTTTGCACCGCGGGCCAAAATCTATATCATTTCGCCCTTAATACATAAATAGCTATTTCAAGAATTGTTATAGAATTAAGTCACTTATACTGTTGATTGAAAAATATATAGATAGGCAAGCTTATGAGAAAATTCGTTTCACCTACATAACTGTGTGTCTGGTTGCATTTGGATTAATATCAGGCGTTTCTGTCAAATATAAAAAAGAGCAAACGTCAAATAATTAATAATACAAATTAGTTCTATTTTAAAATATACCAATGAATGAAAAAACCATTTTAATAGATACTAAAAAATTCAGGAAATATGTAAAACATGTTTATTTATCTGATATTTTTGTCTGTTTAATTCAGTAGTTGATGGAATCATGAACGAGATGGCTCTGTCGAATCTGATTCCAAAACAGCGGTACGCAAAAACATACAGGCTTGCCTATCTATATATTTTTCAATGAACGCTTATATCTATATTCTTAAAAAACATTAGTCACTAACTCCGTATTTATTATCCAAGAAATAATTATAGTCAATCAGAAATAAAAATCAATAACTTTTACACTAGTTGTTCGATTTTTAAATTTCATACATCACATTAACGCCTAAACATTCCTCTTTAACATGTGTAAAAGCAAACCTGTGTTACACTGTGTAATTTTTAAATAAATAAATATTTAAAATGATCTACATTTTATACAGCTTTTTTCTTACATGCTTATTTAACTTAATATTGCTCTTAGACGGCCAAAAATATTTTTTCAGACGACCACATATGAAAGTAGCCATATTTACACTGTAATTAACACCAGAAAATGTAACATAGCACACGGCATGTGTTATAATAACACACTAGTGTGTTATATAACCAGATATGACGATTAGTGGTCAATAGATAGAACTTTGATAATGAAATGTAACAAAATTAATGAAAATTTGCTCAAAACTACGATTTTAAAATTGGTAGTGAATTAATAACAAAAATAAAGAGTCAAAATGTACTGATAGTTTTATTAATTGTTCAAATAATACGTACTAGACTTCCAAATCAATTTCCGGTTAACTAGTGATACTTAACCTCAAACCCAAACGTCAATGCTTTCGTGAGTTGTATTTGACATTCACACTTTTGTATAAACCCTGTTTTTATGATAATATTTTGTGGTCGTCTGAAAAATAGTGTACATAACTCGCTTGAAAGTGCATAGCTACGCTCGTGTATTAAATCACTTAATGTCTACACACGCTTGCTATTTACCACTTTCCAAGCTTGTTATGTAAATAACTAATTTTTACATATATTATTCTTTATACAGTATACTTTTTGACAGTACACCTATAATTATATATTTTATCATTATAATTGTTATTTGACATAAAAATAATAATGTCTATTCGGGAAACTATTTAACAGGTCAACAGTTTTACTTGAAACTAAAATAAGTTATATAAAGCATCAAATCTAACAATATTTTATTAATTTTACAAAAGAAAATGAAACTGTTTTAAAACTATTCAAAATGGTGCTTATAAAGGTGATAGATTATACATTGTACATTATGTTGTTATACAATGCATTACTTAATTTTGTTTTATTTAGTTATTTTAATATGTTTTTGCAGTATTTTATTATTTTTATTTTTGTTAAACTTTAGTTCAATAAGATTTCTTTTTACTTTTTCGAAATGACTGTGAATTTGGAAGATATTTGTAAGTACATTGGAAATAGGTTGAGACGGGTAAGGGAAAGAGAGGCTACATGTTTGGTTGAGCACGTCCTTCGGTGCGGGCTAGTACACACTTACATACTGTCCAGGATTACATCATACAAACATCGGGTTTAAATAATAAGCTCCCTACATTCATACTATCATACTGATGTGCCATGGATACCCAGCAGTGGGAGTTTCTGATTAGACACCAATTGGAATCATTGTTCTTATATTTTTGTCATTTAAAAGAATATACACCATGTGAGAACAAATTTTCAAGCTGGACAACTAGAATATGACCTCATATTGATTCTATGTTTTATATATGGCATGTTAGTTCATATAAGGTTATTACTGATCTTGTACATTTTAAAGCTTTCTGCTAAGTAGAGATATACACATGTTGTTTGTATTATAAAATTAGAATTTATGCATATATTACAAGAGTAGAAAAACAAAAATATTTTAGTAGCTAGCTAATATCAATTTAGCAATATATATTGCTTGTATAGTCTATGCTAATATGTAGATACATAAAAAGAAATTAATTTAGTTAGTGATTGTGCTATGCTATGTTCATTTTATGACTACATGGTATCATTGTCTTTAAAATATAAGCAGACAGCCATATATTTATTTATTTTGTTCCCAGATTTCAAGAGCTATTTGTCATTGCTTCCGTAAATGTAAACTAAATTCTTGGCTACGTAGCTCTTACAATGTGCTACGGAAAATATCTCTACGTTACCATTATCATTTTGCATTAATAAAATTATATTTTAAACAATAGTATTGGCAATTTATTTGTATTAAAACAACACACAAGCATATACTAAAAACAAACTTACCCACATTGTATTAGTTATTGTATTACTACATTCTTAATATGGGTAATAGTTATTTACATAACAAGCGTGGAAAGTGGTAAATAGCAAGCGTGTGTAGAGATTGAAGAACGAGGTGTGTAGCGCCGAGTGATTTAATACACGAGCATTGCTCTGCACTTTCAAGCGAGTTATGTACACTATTTTTCAGACGACCACAAAATATTGTAATAAAAACAGGGTTTCTACAAAAGTGTCAATGTCAAACACAACTCACGAAAGCATTTACGTTTGGGTTTGAGGTTAAGTATCACTAGTTAACCGGAAACTGATTTGGAAGTCTAGTACGTATTATTTGAACAATTAATAAAACTATCAGTACATTTTGACTCTTTATTTTTGTTATTAACTCATTACCAATTTTAAAATCGTAGTTTTAAGCAAATTTTCATTAATTTTGTTACATTTCATTATCAAAGTTCCATCTATTGACCACTAATCGTCATATCCGGATATATAACACACTAGTGTGTTATTATAACACACGCCGTGTGCTATCTTACATTTTCTGGTGTTAATTACAGTGTAAATATGGCTACTTTCATATGTGGTCGTCTAAAAAATATTATCCACTATGTTGTCTGCTACATACATTGTGTAATATATTAATGTATATTTTTATATGTTATCTTATTTATTTACATACCAATTTAAAACACATTACAGATAGAAAATTATTATGTTACACCTTAATCTATTTACAGAAGTAATAATATTAATATAATTTTCATCATAAAATAAATAAAAATGTAAAAAAATAATAAAAAGAAAAAATATTGAAATTTATAAGACACTAAAAATTAATAATGCATTTTATACGTCGCATAAAAGATATGATCTATTTTACGTCGTAAAAAATACACAATGTTGTTGTCTTTTACAATGAAGTTTATTTTTATATTTATGTTCATTGTGACATATTGTAACCAATCTAACAGTGGCTTAAACATAGACAATGATATTAGTAATGATCTCAGTATAAAATGTGTTCAAAATCTGTACGAAATATCTTATGAACAGTATGATTATGAATTACTAGTGTTGCATACAACAGATATGAACAAGTATCTTCAAATGTTTCTCCCAAAATTAAATTCTTATGTGGTTATGAATTTAAATGAAAAATATAAAGTCAAAATGAAAGACAAATTGTTTACATATTACATATTTCTAATAAAATCTTCATCAGAATACGAATCGTTTATAAATAAGACTAAGTATACACCCTTGTGGCACCCCAGAGCAAAGATAATCGTTTGGGGTCTTCAAAACAAGACACAAATTGAAAAAATAACAACCGTCAGTTGGTCATTCTTTGCTTTAAACGTAAACATTGTACACGATACAAGTATCTACACGTATTTTCCTTACGACGATGGCTGTCACAACACTGCCGTGAAGCTGCTTGCAAGTTGTACCAACATAACACACACATTCCCTAGTAAAGTTCCCCCAAAAGTACCAGGATGTGAAGTGAAGATATCTCCGTTTTATAATCCTCCTTATGTTAAAAACCCAAACTTAAATATGGATGATGTGAATAAAGTTGGTTTGGAACCAGCTATTATTAATAATTTTTTAAAAAGAGTTAATTTAACAAGAAATTATCTAGTGAATAAGTATCCTTTATGGGGTTATAAGTTTTCGGATGGTGGTAGTACATTACTATACAATGACATGTTTACAAAAAAATGTGATATAATCGCAGGTAATATAAATCAAAATGAGAGTTTTTATTTTGATTTTGACGCAAGTATATTCTACATATATGACTCTTCGAGATGGTTTGTTCCATTAGCTCAACCAATTGAACCTTGGAAAAATTTGTTTCTAGTGTTTGACTTATTGTTGTGGCTGTACCTCCTAGTAACTTTTGTGTCTATCATGTTGGTATGGTGGACAGTCAGCCACGGTTTACCGCCCAGTAGATACAGGTCTCTGTCGTTTTGTTTTGTGGAAACGTTGTGTATTTTCCTACAGGGTTCTAGAGATAATCCAAAGTACAAAACATTGAAGATTGTTTATATTGTGTGGGTGTTAAGTACGTTGCTAATAGCAACTGCTTATCAGTCTAAGCTCATCAATGTTTTGATTACTCCACTGTACGAAAACCAAATTCGAAGTGTGAAAGAAATGTTAGATAGAAATTTTCCATTTGGAACTATTCCCAGTGCAAGAAACTTTTTTCACACAACCAACACTGAAGATATACAAATTTACAATCGTGTTATTTTATGTCCAGATGCTGTAGCTTGTATTGACAAAATCTTTCAAGGAAAATTAGGTTTCTTAATGCCAGAAATTCTCATGTATTATCGAGTACCAACATACATGGCAAGAAATGACACCAAAAATAATGTATACGGTTTTAAAAAAATTGTAAAGCCAATTATGTATATGATGTACTCTCAAAGAGGTTATCCATTCATGGATAGATTCAATGATTTTGTGTTATTGTTACAACAAAATGGGTTAATTTGGAAATGGACAGATGAAATTAAGAAGAACACAATCATGTCTGAAGATGATGGTGTACAGTCATTGAAGTTAAACAACTTTAAAAGTATTTTTCTGGTGTTAGTATCAGGACATATATTAAACTTTTTCTGTTTTGTTGTAGAGTTGTTGTGGTATAAATGTTGTATTATTATTAAAAATAAAATTAGGAAATAAGTATTCCATCTTTTATTTTAGAATTAAGTCACATATACCCAGGATTAGCTATTAAATCTATAGTTCTGAAAAACTAGAAAACTATTATTCAGTTATAGGTGCAAGTAGATAAAAAAAATTAGAAATAAATTGCATTCTTTTATTTGTCATAGTCTCTTCAGATAGCTACTTTTTTAATCTTTTTTTTCCTACCTATCAATATATAGGTAAGGGAGGTATTGTTTTTGGTTAAACTTAAAAGTGTGAGTTTTCAACATATGAGCAGCACGAATTAGGGTCCCTAGAATACGATTTTACTATTTTTACCGTGATGTCTGTATGTCCGTGTGTTTGTTTGTGACGATTTTTCGTCAACGATAACTCTAATACGACACAATACATGTAATAGTTATTTACATTGCAAGGCCGTTGCACAGAAATTTCCAGGTGAGCACAGAAAGGTAACGGGCGAGCCTGTTATCTGTGTGAGACTGTAAACTTCAGGTAACGGTAGAGCATTGTACAATGTTTTATGAGCATTTGCACCGCAATATATTTATGTTTAATAAAATTCATTGCATTTGTGCAACGTCAATGTCAATGTCAAAGGATGTCAGACGTTTCAAATAAGATATTTTGTCATGGTATATTCATGTCAACAGCCCGTTGTAATTTTTACACGGTCTAGCCCGTAAAACGTCTTGTAACCCCTAGAAATAGAACTAAATAAACAGTTCTTTACTGTGCAAATGCCCATAAAATATTTTATAATTTACAAATATATTTTTCAAACTTTATGCAACAATTATTTCTTGTTAAACATAAATATAAAATATATTTTGCTAAATCAAAAACAATCCAAATAGAATCATTGGAAGCGCTATGCGATATTTTGTAGTGTAGCATTCACGACTGAAAACGTATATCTCCCTATTTTATACTATTTCTTTGTTTTCATCGACAAACTATACTACGTATAGTTCTTTCATTGTAAATTGGGAGTAGACATATACTATACTCTGTTTTTAAACTATAGACAGTAACTAGGAATCCTAGTGAGAAAATCAAAGCCTATGATTGGCTGCTGCGCCATTTCTTGAAGCCGCATTTAACCAGACGAAATTTCAGGTTAACCTTCTCAAACGTAATTGAAACGTCAAACTCTCGGAAGTTGTCAAATCAATTGTTGAATTTACACGTGTTTTTCGTTTCATTGCTCCTTTTGTGACATTTCACGAATAAAACCTGTTCTTTTCAGAACTATTAGTATTTCACTAACGCTGTGTAACTAGTTTATCTATCATAGTTTTGGATGATGAAAATATAGCCTGGAAAATATAAATTCTGACGTGACTTTCATTTTGACACTTCATTTCTCCCGCCAAATTAATCTAGTGATTTTTTTTGGTAACTTCTAGCGGTGTAAATGTGACTTCGTCTAGTGCTGTCTATAGTTTAAAAACGAAGTATAGTTTTTATTCGAACATACAATATAATCCTTTAGAATGTTGAAATTTTGTACGTGGGACTGTTACAATTTCTAGTTATGCACCTCCCTTTTTCATTGAAATCATCAGTGCCAGAAAGGCATTTTACTTGAAAGAGCTGCTTACAGCGACACTTTATACCTGCCGGTAATTAATCTCGAATCTTCTAGAATCTTCTGGACTCTAATCAGACAGTTCGTTACAGTTTGGTTTTTTTTTCAGATAAGATGTTCAAATCAACAACAATACACTTCAAATTATGGATATTTGTAATACAAGTGTTAAGAAGTAACTTCTTTGAAGTGGAAGGACATGGACGACTTATGGACCCACCAGCTAGAAACTCTATGTGGAGATTTGGGTTTCCTACTCCTGTGAACTATAACGACAATGAATTATTTTGTGGAGGTTACGCAGGTAAAGTAGCATCACTGAGATTGGATATTTTGTTCCCGAAATTACAAAGAAGTATTGATAAATTGTTTAGTTTGATTGCTAGATACTTAAAAATCACAGTTTGTTACTTCGATTTTCTTTCGCAGTATGATCACAGAATAGTTACACACAGAAGCGACACTCCGTGTCGGTACCTTTCATGTTCCCCTAGTCAGGTCTATGACCTTGAAGCATTGTGTAGACCTTTAAATTTGTGATCTTCCCCTATTTCTCTCTCAGATGTGAGGAAACTTTCCGATTTTAAACAATGGGCTCTTTAAATTTGTGCACATTCTCCATCTCTCTCTAATTTTCGCTTCGCTGTCTTATTGTCGCTTCTGTATAAACCTATTCTGTGGTACGATCCTATACTATTGCTATATATCGTATATGAACAAAAATCGATTGATTGACATGACATTGTTGGTTACTCATCATAAAATTTAGCCCCATCTAATTATTATCAGTTTCCGAATTACAAAATCTCTGAAAAGCTGAAAATTTTCAACAAATGTAATGATAATTATTAAGAATCGTAGTTTGCAGAATAGGATAACATTTTTTTTAATAATTAGAAATATTGTTAATCGATTAAATACAGATAGAAGTTTTTTTTTTGGGTTAGACTACTATTTATCTACAGAATGTCCGTTTTAAGAGGCTAACCATTGGGATTTCGAGAACCGTAACACCGTAAGAGATACGAAGTCAGTTAAAATGGAGCAAAAAAAAAACTGATTTTGGCTAATTTACTTTTTGATTTATAACTTTTTTGTTTCAATTCATAGTTTCTAGTTTGCACATTCTACAGACACTTTTTACGAAGAATTGACAGCGGTCCTCAAAATTTTTGTAGCTTGAATATTTTTCAAGAAATTCATACTAACTTTCAATTTTCATATGGGGCTCAAAGTTATCTACAATACCAAGCAATATAACATGTGTGGAGGATAAAATGTATACGCCCCCTTGTATGAATTGAAACAAGAAAGTTATAAGTGAAAAAGAAAATTGATCAAAATCGTTATTTGTTCATATCTAGTGACCTATGTATTTTTCGAAAAAACAAATACATGATTGAAATGGGCAACTAATGAAGCAACTTTGCCCCAATTTAACCGACTTCGTATTTCTTACGTCTTACGGTTCTAGAGATCCCAATGGTTAGCCTCTTAAAACCGATAACCTATATACGACTTTGTATATGTTGGAAATATAATTTGAAATAATTTATGGTTGTAACCATTTCAGTGCAATGGGACCAGAATAAAGGCAGATGTGGTTTGTGTGGAGACCCATATCATGTAGAGGAGCCAAGACCACATGAAGCTGGAGGACAATATGCAAAAGGCATCATAAGTCGAAGATATACTGTAGGCCAGGTAGGTAAATTCCTTTGATAATTACAAGTGGAAAATATCTTATAAGGCACGAGAGCAGCACCGTCGAAATTTAAATGGACGTCATTGGCGGGTTTTGTATTCATTCCATTCTGCGATCTCTATGTGTGGTTTATCCATTGAGCTCTTTTTGTGTTTCTCGTGTCAGTATTTGTCGTTGTTGATTTTGTTATTGTTGTTGAGTTGAGCCAATACCGTCGATTTAAATTTCCGCCACTTTTTCTCTTCCGCCTGAATTGGTGTGAAATAAGGCAATTATGGAATAGTGTGAAATGAGACAATCATAGAATGGTATGAAATGAGATAAAATGGACACGATCGACATTCGAAAACAATTTTTTTAAGTAAGTTTTAAATGATTTATTACACGTAAAATAGTATAACAATGTAAGTGAGCATTAAATCTGGCTTTCAATGTATAAATACAACTTGTTTTCGCTGGAAGAGTATATTTAGACTTGTATTTAAATTTCCGCCACTGGAATGGTGTGAAATGAGATGAGAGGATTGGGCAAAGTCGACGGTGCTGCTCTCGTGCCCTATACGAATTTACTCATTTCCGAAACTTTATATTACAGGATGTACAGACGATATTAAATTAATAGTACTAGTTTTTCAAGGAAATGTTAGAATGTGTATTCACACAGAGAAAGATATTTTGAACTTTTAGTAATAATTAATTCAAAGTTAAATAACTAAAACGAATTTAAAAAGATTTCTCATATTTCGTTGTAGATACTAACGACTTTATTCATATTTCGCGACAATTAGGTTAAATTCAGACCCCAGAAAATTGGCCACTTCAGCTTGAACGATGTGTAAAGTTAATATAATTATTATTTTCTGGTTAGCCAGAAGTATATAAAGTGTAATTATGCAGGCTGGTAGAAAAATAAATAACCTTTATGTTTAATAATAACGTAATTTACGAGAAAAAGGAATTTAGATGTAAAATACTACTTCTAATTACCAATTGTAGTCAAAATCTAATCAGTTAATCATATGTAAATATAACTCTTAAATACGAAATATTATATTTTTTTACATGTATCGTATTGGAGTTATCGTGGATGAAAAATCGTTAAACACACACACATGGACATACAGACCACACAGTAAAAATAGTAAAATCGTATTCTAGGGACCGTAATTCGTCCCATATGTTGTTGTTGATCGCCTATAAATCCTGTAATTGAGTTTCGGATTAAAATTACCCTAGGAATAAATCCTTAAGCTGTGACCTCCTTATTTTCAGCAGATATTCAAAACATTAATATTTTTTTCAGGATATAGACATTGAAGTAGAATTAACAGCAAATCATTTAGGCAGATTTGAAATTTTCTTATGTCCAAACAACAACCCAAGTCAAGAAGCAACGCAAGAATGTTTGGATAGGTACCCATTATACATTTCCAGTAGTAAAGACGTTTCATTTCATATTCCTGAAGATACCAGTAAAAAAGAAGTGTTTAGGTATAAAGTGAGACTGCCTCCTTATGTAACGTGTAGTCAATGTGTACTGCAATGGACTTATTATACAGGTATAGTTCTCTATATTATTATTCCGTATCCATGGTATGTATAGACTGCATTAGTGTAAGGGTCATTTTGTGGCGCCAAATTCAAACTGAAACCCTACCTCGCCTCTGCCGATTTATACGCCCATGTTATTCTTATGGGAATCAAAATATGCTATCTTTAAACTGCTACAAAGTATTATAAAATGCAAATCTTAACTATTAAACCTTATAAATACTAAGCTCTAATGTTTTATCTATTTTCTAATGTAATATATACACCCAAAAAACATAATATTATTTAATAAACTTCAATTTAAACAGTAGGTACAAATTTCTGAAAACGTATGTCGTAGCTGTCTTAGTATTCAGTTGAACCTGTCACTTTCACTGCAACAAGTAACGACATATGTTACTATTTGCGATACTACTTTCTTTAAAATCAAATTTTTCTAAATTTATTCTTTTATTTGTACTTTTTCTGTACGGAAACCAAAGAGTAATGTTTTAGAATATAATAAAACCCTATGCTATAATTAAGAATCGTCAAAATGCTTTAATATCGTGAATTGATAATGTACTCCCATAAGAAATGCATACACTCAGATTTGAATTAGGGTTTCGCGCCAAATGTAAATCTTGACCTCACTAACGTGGTCTATTTGTATTATTTTATTCCTTATCATATCTTTCCTTGAATTTTTTTTCAAATACCTCGTCTCAGAGCTCGTTTGTTTACTTCTTTGTCTTTCTGTTGTTGTTCAGCTTTTATTTTGTGTCTATACAACTTAAAATAAACTTTTTATTTGTTGAGTTTTATGATTTATTGTACATATTTTGGTTCTGTTTCAGGTAATATGTGGGGATTATGTGCCAATGGCACCGAAGCAGTTGGTTGTGGAAAGTCAGAAACCTTTAAAAACTGCGCAGACATCAGCATAGTCACTAACACCGGAGGAAATCTGCCGCCGTTGTTCATTGGTAGTGATAATCCATTCTTGTTGTACTACAGAGACTATAGAAAGAGTGCCCCCTACAATGTTTTCCCTTTGATTGTGAGGTGAGTCATAGTCATTATTTTCCGTATCCATGGTATGTAATTGACAAATTGTTTACTTCATTTGACGTTAACAATGGCAGGTAAATATTAAAAGCGAGATGATATGAACAGCTGTGGGTTTTAGCGGTGCAAGCATACGACGTGCCATCTACCCATACAATTTAAAATTATAATAATTACAACAAAATACTGTTCAAGTTAACTCTAAATTACATGATATTTTTTTTTTCAATTTTCGCATAAATTTATTATAGAAATTATCATTTAAACCAAAATTAGATACTTATAATTTGAGGTTTATGTCAAAAAATCTTTTGGAGTGACGTTTACATTAGGTATTTTGTTACTTGTTGCCATGGTTTCAGTAGTAAATAGGAAAGCGACACATGTTTTTGTGTTTTACATTAAAAAAATAACTATTTTATTTGAAAGATTGTTCTCGCGGAAAGGGAAAAATAGCTTGTGCCCTACGGGAATCTAACGGCATAATTACATCCCTCGGCTTTTGCTGCCCTCGCTCACTATGTTCGCTCGTGTATCAGAAATCTTCGGGATGTAATATGCCTATATCTTCCCTTATGACGCAATATACTATATTGGAGCCAATCAGTTATACAGGGTGATTGATCGAAATGCCCGTCTTCGATATCTCCCTTGTCGTTGGAAATTCATTATAAATTTTTTAATGTCCGGTTTCACCATTGTTGGTTAAATCTTCAAATAGTTATCTGACAAATAAATTTTATTCATTGAATAGTTAAAGTTTCGTTTCACCAACCAAAATCGTTGGATAGTTAGTTACATATCTTATTTGAAACGTCTGACATCCTTTGACATTGACATTGACGTTGCACAAATGCAGTGAATTTTATTAAACAAATATATTGCGATGCAAATGCCTATAAAACATTGTAGAATGCTCTACCGTTAGCTGAAGTTTACAGTCTCACACAGATAACAGGCTCGCCCGTTACCTTTCTGTGCTCTCCTGTAAATTTCTGTATAACGGTCTTGCAATGTAAATAAATATTACTTAATATTTTTGAATTGAGTGTACAACATCGTCTAGGCGATGAATGCAAATAAAAACATAACAACTACACAACTGTCATCGAAAATTTAAATTTGTAAAATATTGTAAACATTTTTACTGAAATTGTCCATCTCATCATCAAATTCGAAATGATTTGATTCTTCTGTTTTTATAAACGTAGATCATATTCACTTCATCATTAATGCATTAATTTGAGTGTTATTCTTACTTAAAGAATTGTTACAATTCAAATAATTGAGATATTCTATGAAAAATATGACCGAATTTGTTTTAATCAAAGAAATTATTTGATTACTTTTAGAAGTTTTTCCACAATGAAAATATTATTGCCTTTGTAATAATCAATTGCATTATATTGGCGCAACAAAATATGCTAAACATGATTTCAACCAACTTGTTTCCTATATTTGTTTGTAAAAAGTAGATTCTTCACGGAGCACATGTAAATTGTCATTCGCTCGAAGAACAAACGTCAAAATATGCATTATTCGGTCTCTATTTGGTTTTAAAAAATGAATAATTGGACTCCTTATTCTTCTTTCCTAGCATTTACGTAATAACCATACAATTCTTATATCAAAAATTAAATTCCGTTTGACATAAGATAATACAGTGTTGTGAAGAATATTTTTTGAATACGCGTGTTTTAAAAAAAACAAGGTTATTCGGTAGCAGTGAATGAGGCTTGTATTAAAGTATGTTTTAAGGTAAAACAGTGTTTTAGGTAATACAAGTCTTAATACAGACTTAAGTATAATAAAAAAAAGATTTTATTACTAAAAATATTGATAACATCAAGTTTTACAATTTATATATACATACAATAATTCATATATAAAAACAAACACACTATATGTATATCCTATTAATACAACATATATCACTAATTTTAAATCTTCTAAAGTGAATGCTTTTGTTTCATTTATATCAAAACTTTGTACTCTATGTTTATTTTCTCTTAATAAATCCTGAAACCACTTTTTAAAAAATCCTGCCTGAGAAAATCTACTTACAATTTCTGATATTCGTGGTCCAAATGGTGAATCTTTATGAATAACATAAGCCATATTGAAATTTATAATAAATTCTTTAACAATATGTAAGTAATCGTTGCCTAGAGACAAGATTCTTGTTTCTTTGTTTAAATCTATTGTTAAACTGCTTATATGGTCGCCATTTTGTATCAACTTGTCAACTGTTGTGTTCATTTGTTTCACTATAACCTTATTTTTTAATTTTCTCATAACTGGATTTGTGGAATCTCCAAATATTTCAATAGGAACCCAATCATATTCTGTTATGATTTCCAAATTACTATTTGCTAAATTTTCAAGTGTATTTATTTCAGAATAATATATAGGACGAGATAAAACATTAACAAAAGAACCACTAAATGCACTAGTTAATGTCAAAAATACTAACAGACATGAAGTTAGGTACAGTCGTTGATGTACACTCACTGGCAAAACATTTAAACTACTTGTCAACATTAACCTAAATGTTTGTGTACCTAAATAACGTATTTTAATATAATTTGGTATAAATTTACTTGAAACATATGACAGAAACATCCAAAATGTTGTTAAAATAAAATAACTTATAATAATAAATACCCAAACTGTCAAATCAAAACAAAAATACAACAACATCCACTGTGGTATTTTTTCTGCAACTCGCTTCACAATACAAACTCTGTCTTCTAAAACTACATCTGTAAATTCCATTTCTTCTAAATTATAATCTTTAATAAAGTATTCTATACATATAAATTCACATTTTTTATCTTTTAAAATAGACAGAGCACCATTAAAAGTCCCATTTGATAACTTAAATCCATATGTTTTGTCAAATGGAACAACAAAATTTGATGTAAAATTTAGTTTAGTTTGAAGTGAAGATAGAAACAAGCCATCAACTGCTGTTAAATGAGTAATAGTTCCATTTTTTTCAAAAGGAATTGCCAACGATGTTGGAAATATAGCTATGTTCATTTCATTTCCATAAAAGTTTTCGTATTTTTGTAAAACTATATTTAAATCTTGTATAATATCTAAAGAATTATAAACGTTTAGTTGCTTTTCTATTGAAAAATGATTATAGAAATAATATATATCACTTTTAAATTGATTTAACAATACATTTGGTGTTTGATATTTAAACCATAGCTTGTCAAAAAAATCTTTTGGTGTAGTCAACATTTTAATTGTGATAATCAAAAATTTTTGTCGTCGTTTTAAAAACACTGACGTTATATTATCAAGTTGATTAATATTTGATACAATTAACAAATTTCCCATACAATATTCATTATATTTGTGACTCATAACTCTTGAAATTTCAATTCTTGCATTTTTGAAATTAATATCAATATCTTTTGTCGTTCTGTATATTTTTGTACAATATACATCTTGAAAATACTTATTTACAACTTTTTCCATATTTTCTTCAATGTTTTGTGATATATCAACATTTTTAAGTAAACAATTACAAGATATAATGAAAGAAAAACACAAAAATAATGTAAGAATCATTGTTATGTAAGAAAACAATAAAATTTTCTTTTTATACATCAATCTATTTGCTAAAATTAATCATATGTAAGACATAATTGTTTATGTGCGTGTATTTTACGATTAATCGATAAATAAATATTTGTAAATCATAACAAATCTTTGATTGTGTTTCTAATAACTCAAAGAAACTAAAACGCAAATATGAAATACGTAAATTGAAGATACAAATTGTTCCGTAAATATTTCATTCATCTTCTTATATATTACAATAAAAATACTTCAAAAATCATTATTTATTTTGTGATCAATATTCTTTTGTTGTCAATCAACAAATTCGTTTTTGTAATCAACGTTCTTTATTATAATCAATTTTCTATTTCGTTCTTTTTGATTGGATTTAAAATTCATGTTACTTATTTCATAGCATAAAATATTTGTGTCTTACATATAATTTTCTTAATATTCTAGTGAAGAATTTCACGAGTTGAAACCCAATTTTTTACTAACTCATGTAAGCAATATCCTACACCTTTAATTAATACAAATCAATTTGTCAATATTTATATAAAAAGTATTTTCTAAACAAAATATGTAATAATAAAAATATTCGTGTGATGTTTTAAAATTTACAAAATCAGAATTCTCCAAATTATCTTTATAATGTACAAATATATTGTCTAATTTGAAATTTGTTGAAAAAACGTCTCACAAGCTACACATTTGTGTATTTTTAAACAATTAACAAGTACAACTTTGGATGAGGCAGTATCATCGTATTCTTGGACGTCGACAAAGTGTGGAAAGCTGATACAGCTTCTTCCACTTTGGAGGAAATATAATCATTTCCTTTTGATAATTATTTTTCTGTGTTTTATCAAAGTGATAACATATTTGTTGCTTCTTAGAAATCGGTTTTTGTACTTTTATATTTTTATGATTGTCCTGTTATTGAAAATGTTGTAGGCGCGATAATGATTGATAAACAGAGAAACTCGAGGCAGGAATATGTGAGGAAACTTTAGGAATTAAAACGATGAGCTCTTTAAATTTGTTGGCTTTCCCCATCTCTCTCTAATTCTCGTTTCTCTGTCTTACTGTCGCTTCTGTATATAACTATTCTGTGGTATTGTTGTATTCTTGTATTCCTACGCTGTTTAATGGTTGATAAATATGTCAAAAGATGGCAGCACAAGTTAGTGAAATTCGTTCAAAATTTATTTAAATAGTTTTCTTCTCTCTTCTGTTGATTTGCACTTAATTTATAAATAAAATATGCTTTATAATAACGAATACGTTAATTGCAAAAAGGAAAATGTTATTTACAATTTTACAAAACTAAAGTCTTCATTTTAATCAAGAAAATGTTAATTACAACAACAAATATGTTGATTCCAAAAAGAAAAGGTTTATTACAACAAATTATTCACTATACCTATCAATAAAATATTGATTACAACAAATAAATAAGGTTTTTATTCAAAAAAATGTTAAAAAATATTGATTTTAACCATAAAATTGTTGATTTTAAGATAAAATAATCTTGATTATAACACAAAACTGATTGTATCTCTCTAGAAATTATTGATTATACCAAACAAAATAAGATTTTTAGACAGAAAATTGTTAATTACATCAAAATAGCGATACTTTTTTCAAGAATATATTGATTACAACCAAAACGTATTGATTTTAAACAAGAAATTGTTGTTTACAACGACGAATATGTTGATTCCAAGAAGAAAAAGATTTATACAACACACTTTTGATTGATTACAACCTATAAATATGGTTTTTAGTCAAAAATTGTTTATTTTAACCATGAAAATGTTCATTGCAATAACAAATAAGTTGATTGCAAGAAAAAAACTGTGACTACAGCAAACAAGTAATGATTTTTACCAAGAAAATTTGATTACAACATCGAATATATTGATTGGGAGATTACAACAAGAAAGTAATGATTTGTATAAAGAAAATGTTGAAAAAAATAATGATTACATCAAAATAAAGATGGTATTGAACAATTAATAAAACTATCAGTACATTTTGACAAACATCAAACACAACTCACGAAAGCATTGACGTTTGGGTTTGAGGTTAAGTATCACTAGTTAACCGGAAACTGATTTGGAAGTCTAGTATGTATTATTTGAACAATTAATAAAACTATCACTACATTTTGACTCTTTATTTTTGTTATTAATTCACTACCAATTTAAAAATCGTAGTTTTAAGCAAATTTTCATTAATTTTGTTACATTTCATTATCAAAGTTCCATCTATTGACAACTAATCGTCATATCCGGTTATATAACACACTAGTGTGTTATAACACGCCGTGTGCTATGTTACATTTTCTGGTGTTAATTACAGTGTAAATATGGCTACTTTCATAATATGTGGTCGTCTGAAAATCAAAATTCATATCCATTTCCAGAAAAATTGGAAGTCGGAATTTCTCAAAAAATGTCCCATTCAAAAGGGCACTTCAATCAATATATAAATATGTATTTATCTAATTTTTGCTTCATTTTCTTTTTACATGTCCATTAGTATTATATGTATTTACCTGCATTTTTTCCAGAACTGATATATCAAATTCATTCTAATTCCAATTTTCTACAATTTTTGCGAATATTTTCATAACGGTTTATATAAAAATTATATAAAATATATTTACTCATATAAGTATTCTGTGCCTCTATGGTACTAATGTATGTTATGTTTTAGGGACCAAGTATGTCTACCAAACAACTTATACAAAATAATTCCCGGAATGAACGATTGGTGTCAGACAAATTGTTTGAGGTATCCACCAAATTGTCCAGAGAAATTATGCGTCTGTCCGTAAGTATTTGTCTTTATCTATTTCGAAAATTTGATTCACACCACCGTTCGATTTTGATTATTCATTGTGGATGAGAAAAATCTGTACGAAAATGGTTTTAATATTTTATCCAACACCGTGTAATTATAACGATATAAGTATGCTGTTTTTAAATAAATAAAGTAGGTCATAAGTCACTAGTGAGCTAATAGTATATTATTTAACAAGCATAATATGTAGGCTATATTACATGAGGATGTAATTAAAAATACGAGCGATAGCGAGTATTTTTAATCATCCGAATGTAATGTAGCCATATTATGCGAGTCAAATACACTATACTTTATCTACAACTATCAGGCATATTAAAAATCTGATATTATTTGATAAATATTCAGTTAGGTGTGAGTAGTTCATATATACCTTAACAGATGGCGCCACAGTAGCACTTTAATGTCAAAATAACTATTCAAATTGTATTCATTTTACTTTTATTATCATTTATATTGATATTTATAATAAAAAATATATTATTAATAAATTAACAGTTTATTAAAATGTTATATGTTACATTACATGCTCTATTTATTACAGAAAAGTGTAGCGTGTAATATAACATTTCATATTACACTTGTGTAATATGAGTAGTATATTATATGTAGTATCACACGTATAATGTACCCATATTTCAATAGTTGTAGATAAATATATTAGCTCACTGTTTTTTGGTTCGTATCATAGTAACTACGTTATAAAACCTTCTCTACACTATTTTGTTCCTAAATGTCATTTCGAAATTCCATCTGTCAAAAATCTTATATTTATTTTATATCAATGATTAAAATGTGTTGGATAAAATGTTGTATGGCACACGTGTGTTAATTACCTAAGTCACTTGAAATAATACCAAAACGGCCTCGTGAGCTAAACTTTTCCCACGTGACTTATCTGTAATGTAACACACTTGTACCATAAATAACTATTAATTTTTGTACTTATAAACTAATATATGTTTCTTTCAGAACAACGTGTGATGCAATTGGAGAATTGGAAGGAAAATCTGGAGCTGATGTTTATTGTCTTGATCAATGTCTTGTATATCCATCAAAATGCCCCTCGAATAGATGTAGATGTTATTCTTAATCAATATTTTAGTGCGTTTATTTATTCAAATGAACCACTTAATACTTTAAGTAACTTGCAAAAATGTAATTTCAAAATTATCTGTTTGTACTTAAATATATTCATAGTTAATATCAATACTTTTTAGATAAGTTATATATGTATACATATTTTATATCTTGCCTTAAATATACATTAATGTTTTAATTATAAATAAATATACTTATTTTTTACGTTGTCTATTTTTTTTTAAAATCTACATTTGATAAAAATTAAAAATTATTATCATTTTACATTTGAAAGTTATTTCTAATCATAGCTAAACATGAAAACTTACAATTTTTAGTCTTTCACTTTAAAATTTTTCGTATACGACCAAAATAATTCAAAAATAACGATTTTTGGGTCCAAAATTTCCATTTTTAAAAATAGTCCATATTGATAGACAAAATTGCGCTGATTTAAAATTTTCAAACAGAATTTAATTATCTCTTCCCATTCCTGAGATATTTGGCCTCAAAATGCCCCTCAAAAAAGTGTGTTTTTTCACGATATCTCTAAAATGGGTAGAGATACAATCTCAACGATTACACCAGTCGAATCTACGGGCAAAGTTACATAAAGAAATGTTTTCTCCGCATATACGTTCTTTGGAACGATTTGGTGAAAAATGAGAAAAACGAAAAAACAGGAATTTCAGGTTTTCTCTTGGAAACTTTTTGTCTCCAAATTTATTCATTTTCTAGACTTAAGTTAATATGGATGCGCTGATTCCAAATTTTCAAACCGATTTCAATTATCTCTAACCGTTCTCGAGATATTTGCGTTCAAAGTTAGACCTGAAAAAAACAGTTTTTCAGGAATAGTCCTGAAATGTGTCGAGATACGACTTGGGCGACCTCACCAATCGATTCTACGGGCAAAATTACATAAGTGTACCAATTTTCAGATTTTTATTCCAGTGGATACAATTTTTAGAAAGGAAAAACTGAAAATGGCCAAAATCGAAAAAAATCGCAAGGGGTTCATCAGGCATTTTTTCGATTTTCACCGATTTTCGTTTTTTCGCTCTAAAAATTGTATCCGTTTGAATAATAATCTGAAAATTGGTACACTTATGTAAATTTCTCTGTAGAATCGATTGGTGAGGTCGCCGAAATCGTATCTTGACCCATATCAGGACTATTCCTGAAAAACCGATTTTTTCAGGTGTAATTTTGAACGCAAATATCTCGAGAACGGTAAGAGATAATTGAATTCGGTTTGAAAATTTGGAATCAGCGCATTCTTATTTACTTAAGTCTAAAAAATGAATAAATATGGAGACAAAAAGTTTCCAAGCGAAAACCTGAAATTCCAGTTTTTTCGTTTTTCTTATTTTTCACCAAATCGTTCCAAAGAACGTATATGCGGAGAAAACATTTCTATATGTAACTTTGCCCGTAGAATCGACTGGTATAATCGTTGAGATTGTATCTCTACCCATTTTAGAGATATGGTGCAAAAACACACTTTTTTGAGGTGCAACTTTGAGGCCAAATATCTCAGGAATGGAAAGAGATAATTAAATTCGGTTTGAAAATTTGAAATCAGCTCATCGGCGACTATCAATCTAGATTATTATTAAAATTCAAAATTTTGAACCCGAAAATGGGTATTTTCGAATTATTTTAGCTGTATATGAAAAATTTTACAGTGAAAAACAATAAATTGTAATGTTTCATATTTAACTATTATTGGAAATTACTCGGAGACTTAAAAACATGGTTGTAGAAGACATAAAGATGTTCCAAGTGTTCTGGAATAAGTAGAGACAGTTGCATTATGTTTCACTTTGTTCCAAAATGTTTGGGACAAAGTTGAGACAATTATTTAAGGTTTAACATTGTTCCAAGTTAATTGGGTTTAAGATAAGACAGTAGTACAGGTTAAATAATGTTCTTCATAGTTCTATAAGGTTTAATATTGTTCCAATTTGTTTGGGAATAAATTCAGAATGTTGTGGAAGGTTTAATACTGTTCCAAATTGTTTGGGACAAAATTAAGACAATTATTTAGAGTTTCAAGTTGTTTTTATTGAATTAAATATTAAATTTTATTTATATTTCGTCTTATAAGACCATTATCAGGAAATACTAATGAATATACTTTACAGAAAATTATTAGTATTTATACATAGAAGAACAAAGGTAGAAACTAAGTATTAACTAGCTTTACAATGGTAGGAAAATCTAAAAGGGATTAAATCACTAGTGATCAACAGAGATTTGACTAAGCCAAGTTGTTCATTCTCAGATTTTTGTTTCATGTGGATTTCCAATTATTTTAAGAACTCCATTATTAGTTATTAAATTTTTTTTTAGAGGTACACTGCAGTTTTGGACAAGTCATCAAAAAGTTATTTCTGTGCTTGCAGTTTTTAGTATTGTTCATAAAATTGTATTACGAATATGTGGAGATTTTGGGAATATAATTTTGTGGACGTAAGTCATGCAGAAAACAACATTCGCAAGAAATAAACATCTAGCAGATCAGCCGTCGACGTCGAAAAATCGCTGCAAATATGTATCCAATGTGAGAAGAATATGATACGGCCCTTTTCTTACTTTTCAAGTATAGTACGACAAGAGATCTCAAGTTGAGGTTTAAATTGTTTTATGGTTGTGGTATCTATTCAAAGTTTTGCTCCAGGTACCCAGCTAAGCACTGGATTTGGAAATCCCAAAGTAATATTAGCATGCCTAACTTAATATAGATGGATTACTGTACGACATGGAAATAACTAGACAGGGATGTATTTAAAATTTTAATACCGTTAATTTCTTAGCAATAATCATTATCTTCGTGGAATTGCAAACAATTTTTGCATAAAAGCGAAACTGCTATAATATAATGTTCTTATTACCAAGAGTACATCAACGTTACTACAACTTGTGACAATTATTAGAGTATTTTTCATAAAACATGGTATTAAAATTTTAAATACATCCCTGTCTAGTTATTTCCAGGTTGTACAGTAATCCATCTATATTAAGTAAGGCATGCTAATGTAACTTTGGGATTTCCAAATCCAGTGTTTAGCTGGGTACCTGGAACAAACAGTGTATTCTAATGGATTTCGTACAATTCTATACCCTATAGCAGAACGCATAAAGGTCACATTTCTTTCAATTCCTTCACTCAGGGAAAAACTGAATAGATACCACAACCAGAAAATAATTTAAACGTCAACTCGAGATCTCTTGTCAAACTATACCTTTGAGTTGGGATAATTTATAACTCCTGACCACAAAGCTTCCCACCCCTCCATAAAAGGTTGTAAAATCCGCATAAGTCGGTTTCATATACATCTACTTCTACTACACTGGCAAAAATATATGCTAGATAATATTTTGAATTCCTTGTACTCATACAGGATTTTCTTATCATTTTTGTGATAAGGACAACTACATATTTATTTTCTAACATTATCAAATTGTGGTTAGAAAATAAATACCAAATATTTTAAGTTTTCCTTATGTTGCGTAGATTTCAACGTTAATATTTCTAACAAAGGTAATAAAGAATGACGAATTATAACCATTTTGTGTTCTGACTCAATAAGATTATAAATATATTGTTAGTGTTCACATCATTTCATAGTTCTTTGATATTTTTCGTGTGTGGTGTTTTAAAATTGATTACAAACACACAAACAGTGAATTCTTGTAATCAAGAAATGTCAAACATAATTCAGTAGTTTTAGTGTTAATTTTTTATATTTATTTTAATTTTGTGAAGTGTATACAACAAAAATGGATGAAGATTCAATATATGAAAACATAGATGAATTTAGAAAAGGTAAGTTATAATTAAAGAGCGGATTATATGCACTAAAAAAGTGTCAAAATATGCATGCAATATGCATTAAAAAATCATCAAAATATGCATGATATATGCAAAAAAGTTATAAATATGCGCTTTACAATATAAATATGCAAAAAAACTAATGTCATCAGGCTCGTTTTACTGATATCATTTTCTTATTTCTATTTTTACATGCAGTGTTTTATTTGGAACATTTCATAAAATGTATAAAGACAATAAATATCACAGGTAATTCTAACAATAATAAAAAATCTCGAATTCATATTCATATTGAAATTAAATATGATTGTAATGGTTTCAATGAGTACATTTTATATAAATGCTCACTTGTTAAAAGTACGATCAAAATTATTTTTCTTGTAATATACTGTTTTCAAAAAAGAACAAAATTTGTCAAAAATTAATTTTTGTTTTTGAAAAAAGTCTTAAAATATGCACTAATATGCAAAAAAAAACAAAATATGCAATAAAGTATCATTAAATGCAAAATATGCATTTTTTTTTTTGATATTTGGCATTAATTTTTGATGAAACGTGAACATATGAAAACAGTTTGTTGATATGCCTAATATAAACAACACATGCAATTGCAAAGAATCCGCTCTTTAATTATGTTATTTCCACCTTCTATATAATTGTCACTTTACAGGCTTCTTTGTAGCTAAGTAAATAAACAATTACAGTAACTAACTTGTAAATTACAAGGCTATCCTTGTAAAATTTTACAATGCTCATAAAAAATAATAGAAAATAATGAAAGTTTTTTATGCATTTTATTATAAATATTACAAACTTAATTTAATTAGGTTTATGTGAGTAATTATACCGGGTGTCCCAGCTCGACCGACACATGGGAGTTTTACATGGGAAATCAGTTAATTATGAATAGTATCTCCCCAGTGCAAGATATTAACTTGAAATTTTGTATACTTATCGGAGAATATTAATTCTATGGATCACACTTATTTGAAATATACAATTTCGTCTGCAGGGCGAGATTTATTAAATTTAAAATCTAATATTTTCCTTCAAAATCAGACAGCCATGGAAATAAAAGAAAATATTTATCTGACAGTTTAGTGAAGTATCACTGATTTTAATTCTTATTCCCTGTAATTCAATATTATTTAAGTTGAATTTAGTTTCTTTTTGTTAAATAATATGACAATATTACAAAAATATAAATATCTACAATGGCATGTCATTAACTGTCAGAACTGTCACAGACATTTTCTTTTATTACCATGGCTGACTGATTTTGAACGAAAATGCTAGATTTTATAATTTAACAAATCTCGCCCTGCAGACGAAATTAAATATTTCAAATAAGTGTGATCCATAGAATTAATATTCTCCGATAAGTATACAAAATTTCAAGTTAATATCTTGCACTGGGGAGATACTATTCATAATTAACTGATTTCCCATGTAAAACTCCCATATGTCGGTCGAGCTGGGACACTCGGTATAAACATTTATAGTACATTTTGATTCACTGGCGAAACTCATTTGACAACGTCTAGCTATAAATTGTTCTACCACCGCCAACTACCAATTCCAAAATAGAGTCAATCTTTTTTTGAAGAATAAATTAATAAAAAAAAAACGTTATGAAGGTGGAAATAAAATTTGTACTTGGCACGCGTGCAATTAATCTTTACTGGGCTCACTGGATTATGAGACGTTCCTTCGTCGCTCGCCTCACACATTTCCAGCTCGCCCTGTAAAGATTAACTTACACCGCTGGCCACGTAAATAACTAATAATGGATGAGTATTAGAAAGCTTGACATAGAGAATTACCATGAGAAAATATAATAAAATGTATGTGGTATTATATATTATTTTATCTACAACTATTGAAATATGGGTACACTATACGTGTGATACTACATATAATATACTACTCATATTACACAAGTGTAATATGAAAAGTTATATTACACGATACACTTTTCTGTAATAAATAGAGTATATAATTTAACACATAACATTTTATTAAACTGTTAATTTATTAATAATATATTTTTTATCATAAATATCAATATAAATGATTATAAAAGTATAATAAATACAATTTGAATAGTTATTTTGACATTTAAGTGCTACTGTGGCGCCATCTATTACGCTATATATGAACTACTCACACCTAACTGAATATTTAACAAATAATATCAGATTTTTTATATGCCTGATAGTTGTAGATAAAGTATAGTATTTGACTCGCATAATATGGCTACATTACATTCGGATGATTAAATATACTCGCTGCCGTTCGTATTTTTAATTACATCCTCGTGTAATATAGCCTACATATTATGCTTCTTAAATAATATACTATTGTGTCCTCCGAAGTAGAATAAAATTAATTTGAATATTTCTTAAACAAGAATCCAGTAAGTGTAAATGTGAAAATAATAATATCAGATAAGTTGTCATTATGACACTTTAGCGCATGTGTCAGTCTGATTTATTTTTGAATTGAGTTCAAAACCTAAGTTTCTGTAAAATATGATACTTTTATAATCATGAATAATTATAGTCATGAACTCAATTCAAAATAAATTAAACTGACACATGCGCTAAAGTGTCATAATGACAGCTTATCTGATATTCTTATTTTCACATTTACACTTACTGGATTCTTGTTTAATACATACTCAATAGTATATTATTTAACAAGCATAATATGTAGGCTATATTACACGAGGATGTAATTAAAAATACAAACGGTAGCGAGTATATTTAATCATTCGAGTGTAATGTAGTCATATTATGCGAGTCAAATACTATACTTTATCTACAACTATCAGGCAAATAAAAAATCTGATATTATTTGTTAAATATACAGTTAACTGTGAGTAGTTCATATATAGCTTAACAGATGGCGCCACAGGAGCACTTAAATGTCAAAATAACTATTCAAATTGTATTTATTATGCTTTTATAATCATTTCTATTGATATTTATAATAAAAAATATATTATTAATAAATTAACAGTTTATTAAAATATTATGTGTTAAATTATATGCTCTATTTATTACAGAAAAGTGTAGCGTGTAATATAACTTTTCATATTACACTTGTGTAATATGAGTAGTATATTATATGTAGTATTACACGTATAATGTACCTATATTTCAATAGTTGTAGATAAATTAAGTTTTTTCGACTACCAAGGGTACAAAATAATAAATTTTTATACCGAAAAATGCATTAATTCTTTAAATTTTGGTGTATAAAATATTGCTATAAATTAAAATGGGAAGCAACGATAATAAAAAAACTGTGTTCCCATGTTAAATCCCTATGTTCTGAATTTCGATGAACACACTGTATAAGACGAACTATAGTCAAAATTGATTTAAGTATGGTCAAAATGAATATAATATTTCCTTTATTTCGAATAAGGAAGTAAAAATATCTTATTCCATAATATTTGATATCAGTAGATGCAAAATTAAGTAATTTAGTTTACCATTTGGTATATTTTCAATCAAAAAAGATAAAAATCATAAGATATCAACCATTTTAATAGACTGCATTAGTGTAACGGTCATTTTGTGGCGCCAAATTCAAACTGAAACCCTAACTCGCCTCTGCCGATTTCGCCCATGTTATTCTTATGGGAATAAAAATATGATATCTTTAAACTGCTAGAAAATATTATAAAATGCAAATCTTACCTATTAAACCTTATAAATACTAATCTCTAATGTTTTATCTATCTTCTAATGTAATATACACACCCAAAAAACATAATATTGTTTAATAAACTTCAATTTAAACAGTAGGTACAAATTTCTGAAAACTTATGTCGTAGCTGTCTTAGTATTCAGTTGAACTTGTCACTTTAACTGCACCAACTAACGACATATGTTACTATTTGCGATACTACTTTCTTTAAAATCAATTTTTTCTTAATTTATTTTCTTATTTGTACTTTTTCTGTATGGAAAGCAAAGAGTAATGTTTTAGAATATATAAAAGCTCTATGTTATAATTAAGAATCGCCAAAATGCTTTAATATCGTGAATTGAAAATGTACTCCCATAAGAAATGCATACACTCAGATTTGAATTAGGGTTTCGCGCCAAATTTAAATCTTAACCTCACTAACGTGGTATATTGTAGAAATCAATATTTTTTTTGTTGAAATCAACACTTTTTTTATTGAAATCAACAATTTTTTTCTTACAATTAACATTTTTTAAATTGAAATCACAATTTCGTTATAGTCCTTATACTGTTTTACGCTGTATACACTATTTTTGTACTTTTACTTAACATTAACAATGAATTAATATATTTATAGATGATCCCTCGTCAGAAGATCCAATTTATGGAAATTTATCCGAAACTCAAGAAATCCCAAGAAAAAAAGCCAATCCATCCCAAAATCTGTTATTTCAAGACTTACAAAAACGTTTTCAAAGTAAACCCTCAAAAAATACACAAAATGGTGCAGGAAATTATGGAAAATATGAAAAAGTAGAACGACCAATGAATTTTCCTCAAAATTTGGATATACAAAAACCAAGAAAATCTTTAAGTCCAAATTATTTAGAAGAAAACCAAACTTCTAAAAAATTGTTTCCAAAAATATTAACTACAAATACAACAAAACAATTGCCACCGATCCCAAGCCCAAAATTGAGAAAAAAATCCACAAATGGTCCTCTAAGTCCAGGATCTTACAATAAAAGCTTACCAATTCCTCCAAAAGTTGTACCAAATTTACACGATTTAGAATTAAGCCCAAATGGTAATACTTTACCATATTTACCTCAAACTTATGGTAAAAATAGAAAAAACAGTACTAGTAACACAAAAACTGTAAAAAATAGTGATGAAAATATGGAAAGAACTAAAAAAGGCATGTTTTCTCGAAAAAATAGTTATAGCCTTACAGAAAATAAACCAAATCCTGAATTTTACCCGGGAAATATAAGAAAATTATCGGAAAATCTTCAGAAAAGTCCTCAATTTAATAGACCTTTACCAGTACCGGAAAATGTCAATTTAAATCAATCTGAAAGAAAATTTAGCTATGGAAATGATTTTTCTGACGATAATAATTATGGAAACCCAAGTTCCAGTTTTGGAAATGTCAGAAAAATGTCAGAAAATCTTCAAAAAAGTCCTAAATATGGCAGACAGTTACCAATTCCAGATTCTGGAAAAAAATTAAGCCCTGAAAATGACTTTTCTGAAGATAATAGTTATGGAAACACAAATTCCAATTCTGGAAATGTCAGAAAAATTTCAGAAACACTTCAGAAAAGTCCTAAATATGGAAGGCAGTTACCAATTCCGGATTCTGGAAGAAAGTTAAGTCATGGAAGTGATTTTTCTGATGATAGTATTTATGGAAATACTGATTCCTTTTCTGGAAATGTTAGAAAATTATCCGAAAGTCTTAAAAAAAGTCCTAAATTTAATAGACCTTTACCAGAACCAGAAAATATAAATTTTGATCAATCTTCTTCAAAAATAAGTCTTGAAAATGACATTTCAGAAGATAAAAGTTATGGAAACACAAATTCCTTCTCTGGAAATATCAGAAAACGATCTGACAGTCTTCAAAAAAGTCCAAAATATGGAAAGCAATTGCCAATACCAGATTTGTCAAATATTAATACTCGTGGAACAAAATTAAGTTCTGGAAGTGACTTATCTGAAGATAATATTTATGGAAACACTGATTCCATTTCTGAGAATGTCAGAAAAATGTCAGAAAATCTTCAAAAGAGTCCAAAATATGGAAGACAATTGCCAATACCAGATTTGACAAATATTAATACTCGTGGAACAAAATTAAGTTCTGGAAGTGACTTATCTGAAGATAACATTTATGGAAATACTGATTCTTTTTCTGGAAATGTCCGAAAAATGTCAGAAAATCTTCAAAAAAGTCCAAAATATGGAAGACAATTGCTAATTCCAGATTTGACAAATTTTAATACTCCTAGAACAAAATTGAGTTCTGGAAGTGATTTTTCTGACGATAATATTTATGGAAACTCAGATTCCTGTTCTGGAAATGTCAGAAAACGTGCAGAAAGTCTCCAGAAAAGTCCAAAACTTAATAGACCATTACCAGAACCAAAAAATGCAACTTTCAATAATTCTCCTTCAAAAATAACTCTTGGAAATGACTTTCCTGAAGATAATATTTATGGAAATACTGATTCCGTTTCTGGAAATGTCAGAAAAATATCAGAAAATCTTCTAAAAACTCTAAAAGCACCACAAACAGTCAATAATTTTTCACCTCAAATAATACCTGAGAAAGATATTACGGAAGAAACTGACAATAATTGGAAAAGAACTGTAACAAAATATGGAAAAAGTGACACAAACATTGAAGAAATTGAAGACAACATTTATGGAAATATAGATACAATAAAATCTATTCCAAAAATAGTTGTACCTTTAATAAAACAACAAAATGTCGAAAGAGACAGTTTTGATTCAATTTATGGTAATTTAAGTCCAAATTCTTCAAATTATGAAGAAGATGACTATGAACAACCAATATATGGCAACGTAGATGAATTGAAGAATGAAGAAAGTGGTAATCAAAGTGATTTCAACAGAAATGTTATTAGAAGACAATCTACTGAAAACACAAACGATGACTTTGACGTAAGTATTGTTTATTTCTTTTTATTTTCGCCAGTCCATTTAGAAGTGACGTCACTAGATCGTCATTTGATTGTTCGTATAAATAAAGATTCCGTTTTAGTTACTAAGCTTCAAACATGCCACTACGATTATTAAATATACTTATATTTCATTCTAAATATTTAAATTTTAATAATTATTAGTAGTAAGCAGTAACAGAAATATAATTTCATTTAAAAATCAATAAAATAGGATATTAAAAAAATATACAATGTAAAACAATAGTTATTTACATAACAAGCGTGGAAAGTGGTAAATAGCAAGCGTGTGTAGAGAGTGATTTAATACACGAGCGTTGCTATGCACTTTCAAGCGAGTTATGTACACTATTTTTCAGACGACCACAAAATATTATTATAAAAACAGGCTTTGTCCAAAAGTGTCAATGTCAAACACAACTCACGAAAGCATTGACGTTTGGGTTTGAGGTTAAGTATCACTAGTTAACCGGAAACTGATTTGGAAGTCTAGTACGTATTATTTGAACAATTAATAAAACTATCAGTACATTTTGACTCTTTATTTTTGTTATTAATTCACTACCAATTTTAAAATCGTAGTTTTAAGCAAATTTTTGTTAATTTTATTACATTTCATTATCAAAGTTCCATCTATTGACCACTAATCGTCATATCCGGTTATATAACACACTAGTGTATTATTATAACACACGCCGTGTGCTATGTTACATTTTCTGGTGATAATTACAGTGTAAATATGGCTACTGTCATATGTGGTCTTCTGAAAAATAAATAACCAAACTGTCACATTGACATAAATAAAAAAACTCAAAAATATGTAAAATTAACTGCTGACACGTACTGTTAATAATATTTCTCGGCATTTTTACTAAAATAAATAAACATTAGTATAATTTAGGTATAAATATTGTTATTATTAATTAAAAGAAATAGACATAACCTTAAAAACAAATAAGCCCCGCCCCTTAGACAAACTTCAAGTCATAGACTTATACAACTGTAATGAGTAAGACAAAGACAAATAATGCTTTGAATGTGCATGATAAAAATCTTCCAAGTGACGTCACTCCTATATGGGCTGGCGACTATATTTCATCTTTAAAAACACAATAAAACAATCAGACAAATTTCTCATCTCAGAATTTCATGTTTTCATCTCAATTTCTTTATCGTAATCATAATTTTCTCATTAAAATCAACTCTAGGTTGATATTCAGTGTGTTGTATTAGCGTGTTTTAAGGTCTGTATTAAGACATGTATTAAATATTCAATTCAGTGGCTTGTTTTAAGCTGTTTTCACATTTTAATACACTTGTATTTATTGCTGTGGTAATTAATAGGTACTTTTAAAATAGGGCTGGGTCAGTTTTAAGCCTTTTTTAAGATTTTCACAGACAGATTTGACAGATAATTTTTTGAAAAAAGGTTTATGCATTGTGCAAAATTGAAGGAATTGAACGTCTTCAACAAGTTTTTTAGTGTTAAAAATCGAAGAAGGATATATATTGTAACTATATAATTTAATAATACATTTTAGGTCGGTTTTAAATTGGTTTTATTGCATAAATAATCCATTCTTGAATATTATTTTGGTTGTATGCAAGCATGCATTATATTTTCTCCTTTTATGATTTATTTATTATACGAGTACAGAGAGCTTCAATTCATTTAAAATCATTAAACTAATCCCGGACTGATAATCAATACATACTACATCTGTCAGTGGTAAATAATGAATAATTTATATACATATAAATATTTTTAAACAATTAACAAGTACAACTTTGAATGAGCCAGTATCATCGTATACATGGACGTCGACAAAGTGTGGAAAGCTGATACAGCTTCTTCCACTTTGAAGTGAAATATAATAATTTCATTTTGATAATTATTTTCCTATGTTTTATCAAAGTGATAACATATTTGTTGCTTCTTAGAAATCGATTTCTGTATTTTTAAATTTTTATGAATGTTCCTTTATTGAAAATGTTGTAGGCGCGTTAATGATTGATAAACAGAGAAACTCGAGACAGGAAGATGTGAGGAAACTTTGGTATTTGAAACGATGAGCCCTTTAAATTTGTTGGCTTTTCATATCTCTCTCTAATTTTCGTTTCTCTGTCTTACTGTCGCTTCTATATATAACGTTTTTTTGTTATCAGTGAAGAAAATTTAAATCAGTTTGAGGAAATTCCAAATATAAATACATTATCAGATTTCTACTTATATATCATGATTCATATTATCGTCATATATATAAACAATTTACGTGATATTGTAGTTTACTTGAATGTGGTTATATTTTCAATGTAAGGTCAACAAAATATATATTAAATAGTTTAGTTTGTTTAGTGTATACACATGTGTTTCTTGAAGTAATTTCAAAAGTAAATTTACAAGAAAAAACATATCTACACAAAAAAGATTAGATATAATATCAAATATAAAGATTGTATTAATCTGGACAGAAATTTCAGTAACATATGTGTATTTCTTTCTAATTGGATTTAAATTTTGATTTTGAATGTAAGTAATTATATTTTTTATAGTTTTACTTTAATATTTATAACATACAGTGTGTCTCAGACAATTTCGGTCAATAAAAACAATCTTCTTCATAACTTGCGAATACAATAACAAAAACGTAACGTATTTATCGTTTCCAAAAATTCTCAAAATAAATAATTATAATCAGTTAGAAATTACATCAATTACTTTTATTTCCACCTTCTATATAATTGTCACTTTACAGGCTTCTTGGTAGCTAAGTAAATAAACAATTGCAGTAACTAACCTGTAAAACTTTACAAGTCTAGCCTTGTAAACTTTTACAATGCTCATAAAAAATAATAGAAAATAATGAAAGTTTTTCAGGTATTTTATTATAAATATTACAAACTTAATTTAATTAGGTTTATGTTAGTAATTGTACACATTTATAGTATATTTTGATTCACTGGCGAAACTCATTTGACAACGTCTAGCTATAAATTGTTCTACCACCGCCAACTACCAATTCCAAAATAGAGCAAATCTTTTTTTGAAGAATAAAATAAATTAATAAAAAAAAACGCTATGAAGGTGGAAATAAAATTTTGTACGCGGCACGCGTGCAAATATACGTCTATATTTAAAAATTTTAAAACATAAAACGTTTTAAAGATAAATTATTTCAAATTATATATTCAAACAAAATATTGTTTTAGAAAAATGTCTGTTAGAAATTTATCAAATTTTTTTGATAAGAAAACTGATAATAGTAACAAAGAATTATCTTTAATAAAACCACAACTGCAAAAAAAGGAATTTCATGATAAGACAATAAAAAGTGACAATGAAAATTTGGGAAACCATAACTCAAAGTTTAAAGAAGAATTTGAGACAAAAAAGAAAGAAAATGTACAGGATACCAACCTTAGAAAGCAAAAAATACCTAAAAGTACATATCTAAATAATAATTCATGTAATACCAATAAAAATTTTGAATCAAATTCGCCAATAAATTCTGACGATGAATCACATATTTATGATGAAATAAAAAACGAAATTTTTGAAAATAATGACCAAAATGTCTCTATAAATGAGCTGAAACAAAAAATACAAGCAAATTTGTTAAAAACTCACAATATTTTTGGGGGGAAATTTACACAAAAAGAATCACAAAAACCAGATACGGAAAATGCACAAAAAAACATAAATAAATCACGATATAAAAAGGAACAAGAATCACCAACAGAATTGCCAAAATTACCACCAAAAATTTCCAAAGAATCCACTAAAAAAACACCAAAAAATTTGGCAAATTCACGTGAAAATCTTCTGCAAAAAGAGTCACAAAATTTCGATACAGAAAAGGATGAAAATGTCACAAATGAAGAGCAAAAGACACCAACAGAATTGCCACAATTACCACCAAAAATCCCCAAACAATTCACCAAAGAAATTCCCAAGAATTTGGAAAATCAATCACAAGATTTCAATATAGATAGTCCACAAGAAAAGATAAATAAAATGCGATATTTAACTATGAATGCATTTAAATATAAAGAGCAACAAAATTTACAACAAGTACCAAAATTACATCCAAAAATCCCCAAACATTTCTCTAGAGAATCGCCAAAAAACTTAGAAGTAGAATACATGAACATCAACTTAAAATTTGCTGACTTCGAATACATCGAACAGTCAACTGTCGAACAAATTAATGAAGCAATATATGAAGAAATACCTCCCTTACCTCAAAAAACTAATATATTCAAAAACCTAACAATTGGACAACAAATTGAGCATGATATTGCCTTCAAATCACCAGACACAACCAAAGACTTGCTGAAAGAAGATTTAAAATTTTGTTTTACAAATATTCACAAGCAAAAAGGCTTTACTGATAAATTGAGAAATGTATTTGGAAAAACACAAGAAGAAAAATGTGATGTTGATCAAAAAATATCTGATATTATCTACGGACAATATAAGTTAAAGTTTAATGATAATAAAGAAGATTTTCAATTTAGAAATGAATTAAGAACGTCTCATACGACTTTACAGGTAAATTTCATTATGAAACAAACATATCCAGTATTGAAATCAATATTTTGTTGATAGAAATAATCTTTTTGTCGAATTTCTCGATAAAATTAACACTTTTTCTTGTATCAAATCAAAGGTCTCACGACGACCTTTCATTTGATACCAAACACGACATATTTCTGACAACTTTTTGCAAAGAACAAAAGCCGATCGACATGAACCATTTTTAACAATTCTGCATGTCAGCCCTCACCAAGACCTTTCATTTGATACCAAACACGACATATTTCTGACAACTTTCTGCAAAGAACAAAAGCCGATCGACATGAAACATTTCTAAATCTTTTTTGTCGAATTTCTCGATAAAATTATCACTTCTTTCTTGTAACCAAAGTTTTTTGTAACCTTCTTGAAATCAACACTGAGATCTTTCATTTGATATCAAACACGACATATTTTTGACAACTTTTTGCAAAGAACAAAAGCCGATCGACATGGAACATTTCTTATCGACATGCCAGCCCTCATGTATTTATTTGATGCGAAACACGACATATTTTTGAGAACTTTTTGCGAAAAACAAATGCCAACATGAAACATTTCTAAATTTTTCCATATATTCTTAATAGGAATTACTTTTTTATTGTAATATTTACTTTCTCAATTAAAATCATCACTTTATTTGCTGTTATAAATGTTTTATATTTTACAATCAACTTTTTTTGATACAAATTAATATTTTCTTTACTATAGCATATATTCTTTCGTATAATTAACATTTTTTTGATAATTATCAACACTTTATTTACAATAATCATTATTTTCTTGTAGCTATCAACATATTTGATGTTGTAATCACCTTTTTATTTTAGTAATCATTACTCTCTTTACCATAATCAACATTTCTTATTTAAAATCATTAATTTATTTGTTGTAATCATCTGTTCTCTTGTTATAATCAATTTATTGTTGTCCTACAGTAAACTACAATAAGTTTTCTGTACTTATTTTCATTCAATTCATTGTCAGAACACAAAACATAAAGTACAAATACAGGGTGGCCTAATGAAAATTATCAGCGCAATTTTTGGCCACTTAACATCAATTTTGCAAAAAACGCTCGAACACGTCAATTTTAGTATAAAGGGGGACACCTGAATGGATTTCCAATGGCATAACTTCAACCCTAAAATGGGGGTGGACTGCACTTCAAAAATTTTAAATGGAAAAGGGTGTCAAACATGATACAGTTCGAAAGGCCTTTCAATTCTCTTTTCAACACTTTCTTTATTTTTCAAATCAGATCATTAGTTCCAGAGAAATATGGTTTAAAACAAATTTTATCAAATGTTCAAAATTGCAATCAAGTAGACATAAACAAATGACAGAAACTCAAGTATCAGTTTATTAGGTGTTCAAAATGACTACCACCAACTTCCATACAATAATAGAGATTTTTGTGGGGTTATTTGAAGTCTAAAGTTTATGCCACGCTACCCGAATCTTTAGAAGATTTACGGCAACGTATCGTAACTGAGTGTCGTCAGATTACTCTACAAATGTTGCAGAACGTACGACGACATTTTGAGCAAAAAATTATTGTATGGAAGTTGGTGGTAGTCATTTTGAACACCTAATAAACTGATACTTGAGTTTCTGTTATTTGTTTAAGCCTAATTGATTGCAGTTTTGAACACCTGATAAAATTTGTTTTAAACGATATTTCTCTCTAATGATCGGATTCGAAAAACAAATGTTGAAAAGAGAACTGAAAGGCCTTTTGAACTGTGTCATGTTTGACACCCTTTTCCATTTAAAATTTTTGAGGTGCAACCCCCATTTTAGGGTTGAAGTTATGCCATTGTAAATCCATTCAGGTGTCCCCCTTTATATTAAAATTGACGTGTTCGAGCGTTTTTTGCAAAATTGATGTTAAGTGGCCAAAAATTGCGCTGATAATTTTCATTGAGCCATCCTGTATATTTCACACATTGTATATGTATTAATGTTTTTATTTTTTAGTCTGATGAATTTATAGATGATTTCGATGATGATACTGACGAAGAAAAAGACAATGACCAAAAAAGCAATGAGTTTTTTGGTAATGTTGTTCTTAATCTACCTTCTAATGTTGACATAAATGATATACCTATTCAAGAACTACTACAAAACACAAATTTCAGTAACTTGAAATGGTCTCATATTATGGTTAAACTAAACGTTGATATTTTAAGTAAGTATACAATAAATTCATAAAAAATAGCCACTAACACAGAATAGTGTTCACTTTTGTTAACTTCCTGAAATGCAAACTAACTCCAGTCATAATTGGGGCGTATTCGGATGTCCCAACTCGACCGACACATGAGAGATTTACATAGGAAATCAGTTAACTATGAATAGTACCTCCCCAGTGCAAGATATTACCTTGAAATTTTGTATGCTTATTAGGGAATATTATTTCTATGGATTACAGTTATTTGAAATATGTAATTTCGTCTGCAGGGCGAGATTTATTAAATTATAAAATCTAACATTTTCGTTCAAAGTCAGCCATGAAAATAAAAGAAAATATCTATGTGACAGTTCTGACAGTTAATGACATGCCATTGTAGATATTTATATTTTTGTAATATTGGTATATTATTTAACAAAAAGAAACTAAATTCAACTTAAATAATATTAAAATACAGGGAATAAGAATTAAAATCAGTGATACTTCACTAAACTGTCAGATAAATATTTTCTTTTATTTCCATGGCTGTGTGATTTTCAACGAAAATATTAGATTTTAAATTTAATAAATCTTGCCCTGCAGACGAAATTACATATTACAAATAACTGTAATCCATAGAACTAATATTCTCCGATAAGTATACAAAATTTTAAGTTAATATCTTGCACTGGGGAGATAGTATTCATAATTAACTGATTTCCCATGTAAAACTCCCATGTGTCGGTCGAGCTGGGATACCCGGTATAACTATTCTGAGCTAGAACTAAAAATTTACTAAAAACTAATATAATTTATTACAGGCATGAGTCAAAATGAAATCGAAATCCAAAATGCAAAATATGAACTTTTAAAGGAAGAAAGATCATTTTTAAAGTCTATGAATGTACTTTATAGTCAATTCGTACAAAAATTATTCATAGTTTTGTCAAAAACTGAGCAGAATAAGATGTTCGCTTATATGAAAGAACGTAAGTCAGTTTAAATACAATAATACAAACAGAGTCAAATAAAAATCTTGAAAATATTGTCAGACCATTAGAGTTAAAAAGTTAATACACTTGTATTTATAGCTGTGGTCCTTAAAAGAGGACTGTTTTAAACCTTGTTTTAAGGTTTTCACAGACAAATCTCACAGATAATTTTTTGTAAAAAGGTTTATGCATTGTGCAAAATTGAACGAATTGCATGTGTTCAAAAGGTTATTAGAGTTAAAAGGCGAAGAAGGATATATAGTATAACAATATAAGAATATTTAAGATTACATTTTAGATCGGTGTTAAATTGGTTTTATTGCATAAATAATCCATTCTTGAATATTATTTTGGTTGTATGCAAGGATGCATTATGTTTTCTCCTTTTATGATTTATATATTATAAGTAAAGAGCGGATTCTATGCAATTGCATGTGTTGTTTATATTAGGCATATCAACAAACTGTTTTCATATGTTCACGTTTCATCAAAAATTAATGCCAAATATAAAAAAAATAATGCATATTTTGCATTTAATGATACTTTATTGCATATTTTGATTTTTTTGCATATTAGTGCATATTTTAAGCCTTTTTTAAAAACAAAAATTAATTTTTGACAAATTTTGTTCTTTTTTGAAAACAGAATATTACAAGAAATATAATTTTGATCGTACTTTTAACAAGTGAGCATTTATATAAAATGTACTCATTGAAACCATTACAATCATATTTAATTTCTCGTCAGAACAAAAAAAAGGGATTCTATCAGTGTTTTAGAACTGTTTAGAACTTAAGTAATTCTTATTTTGTAAGTAAGGTAAGTAAATAATATCTGTCACTGAAATTCGTATGTTTGGAACTATAACAACAATTAGTAATGCCGAAAAAAATGTATCAAAAATATGAGCAGCATATAGCAACCTTCTCGTTAAAAATGACTTTTTTGATTTTTGTTTCAAAAAAGAGCTTTTGTAAATTTCAATATGAATATGAATTCGAGATTTTCTTATTTTTGTTAGAATTACCTGTGATATTTATTGTCTTTATACATTTCATAAAATGTTCCAAATAAAACACTGCATGTAAAAATAGAAATAAGAAAATGATATCAGTAAAACGAGCCTGATGACATTAGTTTTGCATATTTTTATTGTAAAGTGCATATTTATAACTTTTTTTGCATATATCATGCATATTTTGACACTTTTTTAGTGCATATAATCCGCTCTTTAATTATACGAGTACAGAGAGCTTCAATTCATTTAAAAATCATTAGATTAATCCCGGACTGATAATCAACACATGCTACATCTGTCTGTGGTAAATAGTGAACAATTTATATAGATATAAATATTTATATCAAACTTTGACGTAAATATGTTAAACATGATTTCAACCAACTTCTGTATTTCTGTGTAAAAAGTAGATTCTTCACGGAGCACATGTAAATTGTCATTCGCTCGAAGAACAAACGTCAAAATATGCTATTTTCGGTCACTATTTGGTTTTAAAAAATGCATAATTGGACTCCTTATTTCTCTTTCCTGGCATTTACGTAATAACCACACAATTCTCAAATCAAAAATTCAATTCCGTTTGACATAAGATAATACAGTGTAGTCAAGAATATGTTTTGAATACGAGTGTTTTAAGTAAAACAAGGTTATTCGGTAGCAGTGAATGAGGCTTGTATTAAAGTATGTTTTAAGGTAAAACAGTATTTAGCTAATACAAATCTTAATACAGACTTTATTATAACTCAATGAATACCACACAATGTATTTTTATATTTATGTGACTCTGTTTTTAAAGTCTTTAATTCAATATTGTTAATGACTAAAGAGCGGATTATATGCACTAAAAAAGTGTCAAAATATGCATGATATATGCAGAAAAGTTATAAATATGCACTTTACAATAAAAATATGCAAAAAAACTAATGTCATCAGGCTCGTTTTACTGATATCATTTTCTTATTTCTATTTTTACATGCAGTGTTTTATTTGGAACATGTCATGAAATGTATAAAGACAATAAATATCACAGATAATTCTAACAAAAATAAGAAAATCTCGAATTCATATTCATATTGAAATTTACAAAAGCTCTTTTTTGAAACAAAAACCAAAAAAAGTCATCTTTAACGAGAAAGTTGCTATATGTTGCTCATATTTTTAATACATTTTTTTCGGCATTACTAATTGTTGTTATAGTTCCAAACATACGAATTTCAGTGACAGATATTATTTACTTACTTTACTTACAAATTAAGTTCTAAGCAGTTCTAAAACAATGATAGAATACCTTTTTTTTATTCTGATGACAAATTAAATATGATTGTAATGGTTTCAATGAGTACATTTTATATAAATGCTCACATGTTAAAAGTACGATCATAATTATATTTCTTGTAATATATTGTTTTCAAAAAAGAACAAAATTTGTCAAAAATTAATTTTATTTTTGAAAAAAATCTTAAAATATGCACTAATATGTAAAAAAAATCAAAATATGCAATAAAGTATCATTAAATGCAAAATATGCATTATTTTTTTTTGATATTTGGCATTATTTTTTGTGAACGTGAACATATGAAAACAGTTTGTTGATATGCCTAATATAAACAACACATGCAATTGCATAGAATTCGCTCTTTATTAATGACTATTTACTTAAATATGTATTGTTTTCAGTTAGAGACTTATCTCAATCGTTTTGTGTGAATTTAGAAAAATGCTGGACACAGAATAAATTCACCGAAGAATACATGAACGTAATTTGTCAATTTTTAGAAAAAAAGTTTGATTATTATGTTCATTATTCTGGTAGCCAAATATACTCTGAAGAACTTTTGGGCGAGATTGTTGGGTATGTTTATTAAACTTTACTTATTTATCCAACACCGTGTCATTATAACGATATAAGTATGCTGTTTTTAGATAAATAAAGTAGGTCATAAGTCACTAGTGAGCTAAATAGATTAGCTCACTGTTTTTTTGGTTCGTATCATAGTAACTACGTTATAAAACCTTCTCTGCACTATTTTGTTCCTAAATGTCATTTCGAAATTCCATCTGTCAAAAATCTTATATGTATTTTATATCAATGATTAAAATGTGTTGGATAAAATGTTGTATGGCACACGTGTGTTAATTACCTAAGTCACTTGAAAAAATATCAAAACGGCCTCGTGAGCTAAACTTTTCCCACGTGACTTATCTGTAATGTAATACACTTGTACCATAAATAACTATTATATAAAATAGATAGGATACTTGTTTTTACCTCCCGCCTATCAATATACAGATAAGGGAGGTATTGTTTTTGGTCCTCTCCAGTGTGAGTTTTCAACATATGAGCACGAATTAGGGTTCCTAGAATACGATTTTACTATTTTAACCGTGTGTCTGTTTGTCCGTGTGTGTCTGTGTCTGATGATTTTTCGTCCACGATAACTCCAATACGATACATGTAAAAATATAATATTTGGTATTTAAGAGTTATATTCAAGTATGATGAACTGATTAGATTTTGACTACAATTGGTTAATCGGAAGTAGTACTTTACATGAAACATTAAACCGTTTTTTCTAAGAAATAACTCGTAATATTTTTTTTCGCAAATTAAATTATTATTAAACATAGAGATTATTTAATTTTCTACCGGTCTGCATAATTACACTTTATATATAACTTCAAGCTAAACAGAAAAAAATATTAATTATATTAACTTTACAAATCGTTCAAGTTGAGGAATTTCTACAAAACAGATGAGTTATTCATATGTTTACAAAATTTGACATATGCTGTTGTCAAATTTGACGTAAATATGGTTTTTTCGTGTTGAACATGACAAAATTACGGAAGCGTAGAATTTTTAAACCTGCAATTTCAACTTTTAAAGATAAAATTTTAAGTTTTTAAAACTTGAAATTTCACCTTGTTTTCTTGAAATTTCAACTTTTAAAAACTAGAAATTTCATCTTTTGTCCTAACCTAACCTAACCTAACCAAAACTTAGGTTAGTGCCTCCCCTAACCTAAGCTAGGTTAGTGCCTCCCCAAACCTAAGTTAGGTTAGTACCTCCCCTTACTTAGGTTAGTGCCTCCCTTAACCTAATCTAACTTAGGTTAACATCTTCCCAAACCTGAAAAAAGTTTCAGGTTTATATGGTGAAATTTCAAGTTTTAAAAAGTTGAAATTTCAATATAAAAAGGTGAAATTTCAAGATTAAATGTTGAAATTTCTAGTTTTTGTAGTTGAAATTTCAAGATAAAAAGATGAAATTTTAACATTAAAATATTTAATTCCACCTTCTATATGATGTCACTTTACAGGCTTCTTGGTAGCTAAGTAAATAAACAATTACAGTAACTAACCTTTAAAAATGATAGAAAATAATAAGTTTTTTTGTGCATTTTATTATAAATATTACAAACTTAATTTAATTAGGTTTATGTGAGTAATTATACACATTTATAGTACATTTTGATTCACTGGCGAAACTCATTTGACAACGTCTAGCTATAAATTGTTCTACCACCGCCAACTACCAATTCCAAAATAGAGTCAATCTTTTTTTGAAGAATAAAGTAAATTAATAAAAAAAAATGCTATGAAGGTGGAAATAAAATGTTGTACTTGGCACGCGTGCAATTAATCTTTACTGGGCTCACTGGATTATGAGAGCACGATCCTTCGTCGCTCGCCTCACACATTTCCAGCTCGCCCTGTAAAGATTAACTTACACCGCTGGCCTCGTAAATAACTATTATTCACATGGATTCATGGATATTTTTTTACAGCGACAAAAGCAGAGAAACATTTAAAGAACTCCTACAAGACATAGAAGCGGAATATTGTTCAAAAGGGCTACATTTTCATGCGTACCAACTTATACCCATAAGAAAAGTCAATAATTTTCCTAATTTAGTTGAAAATATAGTCAAATGTATGAACACCTACAACACCGAATACAAAAGTTCTCATCTCGCTTTAAGATTATCAAATGAGGTATGTATTATAGACTGCATTAGTGTAACGGTCATTTTGTGGCGCCAAATTCAAACTGAAACCCTAACTCGCCTCTGCCGATTTATACGCCCATGTTATTCTTATGGGAGTCAAAATATGCTATCTTTAAACTGCTACAAAGTATTATAAAATGCGAATCTTAACTATTAAACCTTATAAATACTAATCTCTAATGTTTTATCTATCTTCTAATGTAATATACACACCCAAAAAACATAATATTGTGTAATAAACTTCAATTTAAACAGTAGGTGCAAATTTCTGAAAACGTATGTCGTAGCTGTCTCAGTATTCAGTTGAACCTGTCACTTTAACTGCACCAAGTAACGACATATGTTACTATTTGCGATACTACTTTCTTTAAAATCAATTTTTACTTAATTTATTCTTTTATTTGTACTTTTTCTGTACGGAAAGCAAAGAGTAATGTTTTAGAATATAAAAAAACCCTATGTTATAATTAAGAATCGCCAAAATGCTTTAATATAGTGAATTGAAAATGTATTCCCATAAGAAATGCATACACTCAGATTTGAATTAAAGTTTCGCGCCAAATGTAAATCTTAACCTCACTAACGTGGTTATTGACAAATTGTTTACTTCATTTGAGGTTAGCAATGGCAGATATATATTAAAAGCGGGATGATATGAACAGCTGTGGGTTTTAGCGGTGCAAGCATACGACGTGCCATCTACCGATACAAGTTAAAATTATAATAATTTTACAACAAAATACTGTTCAAGTTAACTATAAATTACAAGATAATTTTAATTATTTTTCAATTTTCGCATAAATTTATTACAAAATGATCGTTACACTAATGCAGTCTAAACGTAAATATCTTTGCTAGGTCAGAACTTATGCACTTTTAAATTTTTATCTTTGCAGTTGGTATCTAGATGTAACAAAATGATCAAAGAAGCAAAGGAACACGTAAGAACAAAATCCATAACAGAAAAATTGGTGTTTCCAAAGAATAGTTCATTGAAACTTAACATAAATGGAAATGTACATATGAGACATCTAGTAAAATCGGATGAATTATTACTAGTTGAAAACAATAGTACATTCTACAAAAAGAAGATTAATAAAACCCCAGTTTATGCCTTTTTATTTAGCGATATATTCGTCCTGGCAAAAAAATGTAGGTAAGTATCACCAAAATAAAAATACATGGTGGCCCAATGAAAATTATCAGCGCAATTTTTGGCCACTTAACATCAATTTTGCAAAAAACACTCGAACACGTCAATTTTAGTATAAAGGGGGACACCTGAATGGATTTCCAATGGCATAACTTCAACCCTAAAATGGGGGTTGCACCTCAAAAATTTTAAATGGAAAAGGGTGTCAAACATGACACAGTTCAAAAGGCCTTTCAATTCTCTTTTCAACATTTATTTTTCAAATCCGGTCATTAGTTCCAGAGAAATATCGTTTAAAATAAATTTTGTCAGGTGTTCAAAACTGCAATGAAGTAGGCTTAAACATATGACAGAAACTCAAGTATTTTATTAGGTGTTCAGACTACCACCAATTTCCATACAATAATAGAGATTTTGCTCAAAATGTCGTCGTACGTTCTGCAACATTTGTGGAGTAATCTGACCACACTCAGTTACGATACGTTGCCGTAAATCTTCTAAAGATTCGGGTAGCGTGGCATAAACTTTACACTTCAAATAACCCCAAAAAAGAAATCTAACGGTGATAGATCTGGCGATCTTGCTGGCCATTGTCAAAAGAATTGCTTATTTAGTTTCTGTCATTTTGCACAAAATTTGTGGCGTTATTTGAAGTCTAAAGTTTATGCCACGCTACCCGAATCTTTAGAAGATTTACGGCAACGTATCGTAACTGAGTGTCGTCAGATTACTCCACAAATGTTGCAGAACGTACGACGACATTTTGAGCAAAATTTCTATTATTGTATGGAAGTTGGTGGTAGTCATTTTGAAAACCTCATAAACTAATACTTGAGTTTCTGTCATTTGTTTAAGCCTACTTGATTGCAATTTTGAACACCTGATAAAATTTGTTTTAAGAGATATTTCTCTCTAATGATCGGATTTGAAAAATAAATGTTGAAAAGAGAATTGAAAGGCCTTTCGAACTGTGTCATGTTTGACACCCTTTTCCATTTAAAATTTTTGAGGTGCAACCCCCATTTTAGGGTTGAAGTTATGCCATTGGAAATCCATTCAGGTGTCCCCCCTTATACTAAAAATGACGTGTTCGAGCGTTTTTTGCAAAATTAAAAACGCCAAACAACTCAGAAACTTATCTTAATTATTTTATTTCAGTTCAAGCAAATATAATGTTTTGGATTACAGTTTTAGAATAAATATAGAACTAGATAGAACACCAGTTTTGTTAGGTTTAGCGAGTAGTGTGAATAGAGAAACTATTTTGTATATAACTCTTAAGGAAAATAAGGATATGAAGAGATCAGATTTGGTAGGACTTTGTTACATACCGGGTGTCCCAGCTCGACCGACACATGGGAGTTTTACATGGGAAATCAGTTAATTATGAATAGTATCTCCCCAGTGCAAGATATTACCTTCAAATTTTGTATACTTATCGGAGAATATTAATTCTATGGATCACACTTATTTGAAATATGCAATTTCGTCTGCAGGGCGAGATTTATTAAATTTAAATTCTAATATTTTCGTTCAAAATCAGACAGCCATGGAAATAAAAGAAAATATTTATATGACAGTTTAGTGAAGTATCACTGATTTTAATTCTTATTCCCTGTATTTTAATACTATTTAAGTTGAATTTAGTTTCTTTTTGTTAAATAATATACCAATATTACAAAAATATAAATATCTACAATGGGATGTCATTAATTGTCAGAACTGTCACATAGATATTATCTTTTATTTCCATGGCTGACTGATTTTAAACGAAAATGTTAGATTTTATAATTTAATAAATCTCGTCTTGCAGACGAAATTACATATTTCAAATAACTGTAATCCATAGAAATAATATTCCCCAATAAGTATACAAAATTTGAAGTTAATATCTTGCACTGGGGAGATACTATTCATAATTAACTGATTTCCTATGTAAAACTCCCATGTGTCGGTCGAGCTGGGACACCCGGTATATCAATGTTAATGCTTCTAACACTTCTTTACATTGCTAGGTCTTGTCTTGTAACTCAAAAACAGACCAAATACGATGGACTGAAGCTATTGACCCACCAGACACAGCGAAGAAAAGTTTACATTTTAATTTTGATCATATAAAGAAGGTAAATACAATATTAAAATAACCTAAACAAAAACAACTTTACGTATATATAATCCCAAGAATTTTAATCGATTTTGAATCAATATTTGAAGTCTATATCTCGCTTATTAACATAAACATATTCATCAGACTTTCATCAATAGTTTTAATACGTAAAAACTTATTTCTAATGTATTTCTTTCAGGTAATAGTCCAAAAAAACTACTGTGCAATTCACTCAGACGAAATAAACCTACGTTTAGGCGAAATCATAAAAGTCTTACGCGAAACTGAAGATGGTAATTATAATTACTAATGTTTAAACAATTTTATGGGCATTTGAACAGCAAAGAACTGTTTATTTATCTCTATTTCTAGGGGTTACAAGACGTTTTACGGGCTAGACCGTGTTATAATATATTGCGTCATAAGGGAAGATATAGGCGTATTACATCCCGAAGATTTCTAACGAGCGAACGTAGTGAGCGAGGGCAGCAAAAGCCGAGGGATGTAATTATGCCGTTAGGTTCCCGTAGGGCACAATCTATTTTTCCCTTTCCGCGAGAACAATCTTTTAAATAAAATAGTTAATTTTTTAATGTAAAACACAAAAGCATGTGTCGCTTTCCTATTTACTACTGAAACCATGGCAACAGGTAACAAAATATCTAATGTAAACGTCATTCCAAAAGATTTTTTGACATACAACCTCAAATTATAAATGTCTAATTTTGGTTTAAATGATAATTTCTATAATAAATTTATGCGAAAATTGAAAAACAATTAAAATTTTCATGGAATTTAGAGTTAACTTGAACAGTATTTTGTTGTAATTATTATAATTTTAACTTGTATCGTTAGATGGCACGTCGTATGCTTGCACCGCTAAAACCCACAGCTGTTCATATCCTCCCGCTTTTAATATTTACCTGCCATTGTTAACCTCAAATGAAGTAAAAAATTATAACGGGCTGTTGACATGGATTTACCATGACTACATATCTTAGAAACGTCTGACATCCTTTGACATTGACATTGACGTTGCACAAATGCAATGAATTTTATTAAACATAAATATATTGCGATGCAAATGCCCATAAAACATTATACAATGCTTTACCGTTAGGTGAAATTTACAGCCTCACACAGATAACAGGCTCGCCCGTTACCTTTCTGTGCTCACCTGTACATTTCTGTATAACGGTCTAGCAATATAAATAACTATTAATTAAGTATTTAACATTTTTAGGTTGGGCTTTTGGCTATAAAGAATCAGATAATGAAACTGGGTGGTTTAAATCTGAATATGTTGTTTTGACAGATGACGTTAAAGAAAGAGTACAAAGAGTAAGAGAGAGACACAATAGAAGACAATGATTAAATAAATAAATGAATTAAAATAACATATGTGTCAAATGATATTTTATTTTTAAGTCTACAATTATTTTTATACTGTACCCTAATTTATTTGTTGTAAATATATATTTATAAGAGTTTTTAATAAAAATTATTTTTAAAAAATCTGATGTGTCCAACACATTACCTCCCGCCACTATAGTAATATATTCTATACCGCGTGTCCCAGCTCGACCGACACATGGGAGTTTTTCATGGAAAATCAGTTAATTATGAATAGTATCTCCCCAGTGCAAGATATTAACTTGAAATTTTGTATACTTATTGGGGAATATTATTTCTATGTATTACAGTTACTTAAAATATGTAATTTCGTCTGCAAAACGAGATTTATTAAATTATATAATCTAACATTTTCGTTCAAAATCAGTCAGCCATGGAAATAAAAGAAAATATCTATGTGAGTTTGTAAATTTTAAAACAACACACAAATATTTTTATAGTTACATACTTTGTTTAAAAAATACTTTTTTCCTACGACCACTGTTAAAAATAGTATTTTTAACGGTTGCATAGCAAGTTAAAAATAACAGTTTATAACACAGTAAATACTTTTAAAACGTTGCCATTGACAACGTGTTAAAAGTAAAAAACAAATTTACTTTTAACACGTCTTATGTTCAGTTGTTCATAACAAATACATCATGACCTGTCATAAATGTCATTCTAATGCTTAGTTTTTATTTACTAATGGGTACATAACTGTGGTCGTAGGAAAAATAGTGTATGATATTTGTGTTAAAAGTGATTTTATTTCGTTCGTGGGGTTTGTTAAACTCGGCTTCGCCTCGTTTCAAACTTCCCCACTCACTCATAAAATGTCACTTTTAACACTTATATCATAAATAACTATTATATAAATATTGAAAAATTGATTTGTTTAATTAAAGGTGTAGATATTGTTTATATGAGTTAGTAAAAAATTGGGTTTCAACTCGTGAAATTCTCCACTAGATTATTAAGAAAGTTATATGTAAGACACAATATTTTATACTATGAAATAAGTAATATGAATTTTAAATCTAATCAAAAAGAAAGAAAGAGAAAATTGTGCTTATTGTTGAACTTGCAAAATACAGACATTTTGTTTAAGAAAAATGTTTACAAAATATAATTATGTACCTATTTATTTTATCTAATTTGCTTTAATTATATTGATAAATTTATTATTTTAGCATTTTTACATTCCAAAAATTCTTTTATCATTCAAACAAAAATTTAAATGTGGAGCGTAAATCAGCCAACATGTAAGACACAGAATATTTGAAAAATCACCTGAAGGGAACTTATTTTCACTTGAAAACATTGAAAAGGCTGTAACCAAACAGCTGAAGATCCAGTATCCGAGTTCCAGCACTGCCATGAGGATAGAACTTTAATAAATCAGTCTTATTCATTAATTTTTAGACGACCACATATGAAAGTAGCCATATTTACACTGTAATTAACACCAGAAAATGTAACATAGCCACGGCGTGTGTTGTAATAACACACTAGTGTGTTATATAACCGGATATGACGATTAGTGGTAAATAGATGGAACTTTGATTATGAAATGTAATAAAATTAATGAAAATTTGCTTAAAACTACAATTTTAAAATTGGTAGTGAATTAATAACAAAAATAAAGAGTCAAAATGTACTGATAGTTTTATTAATTGTTCAAATAATACGTACTAGACTTCCAAATCAGTTTCCGGTTAACTAGTGATACTTAACCTCAAACCCAAACGTCAATGCTTTCGTGAGTTGTGTTTGACATTGACACTTTTGTATAAACCCTGTTTTTATTATAATATTTTGTGGTCGTCTGAAAAATAGTGTACATAACTCGCTTGAAAGTGCATAGCAACGCTCGTGTATTAAATCAATCTCTACAGACGCTTGCTATTTACCACTTTCCACGCTTGTTATGTAAATAACTATTACATACTTTATACATCTTTATTTTATTAAAAATACATCAAAAGATTAGATATAATTATAAATAATTTTTTGCTACAACAACATCAAAATCACCTCTAATATAATTATGACTAACTTCTAATCCAGAAATTAAGTCAAATAAAATAATTCTAGGTATCGCCGTGTTTACGACAATGGCTTGCAAGTCCATATTAGGTCCTAAGGTTCGTCCTTCTAAATAAGTCCATAATTCTTCCCTATTTTCAAAAGTTCTGTTTCCATAAATTATTCCTTTATTACTTTCAAGAGTTAACCATTCTCTTTTAGTTTCAAATTTGCCGCTAAAACCGTCAAAACAAGCAATAGCGTAAGAAGAATCACTTTTAGCAGTTATTAGTGAGACGATTTTAGAGTTACAATCTGTTATATTAGTTTCAACTGGATAAGATTTGTCTGATATTATTGTTGGAGCACATTGCCATAGATTCAATTTTCCATCATAACTGACTATGAGAATTCTGAAAAAAAATTAATGATAGACATCAATAGACCACGTTAGTGAGGTTAAGATTTACATTTGGCGCGAAACCCTAATTCATATCTGAGTGTATGCATTTCTTATGGGAGTAAATTTTCAATTCACGATATTAAAGCATTTTGACGATTCTTAATTATAACATAGGGTTTCTTTATATTCCGAAACATTACTCTTTGCTTTCCGTACAGAAAAAGTACAAATAAAAGAATAAATTAAGAAAAAATTGATGTTAAAGAAAGTAGTAACGCAAATAGTAACATATGTTGTTACTTGGTGCAGTTAAAGTGACAGGTTCAACTGAATATTAAGACAGCTGCGACATACGTTTTTAGAAATTTGCACCTACTGTTTAAATTGAAGTTTATTAAAATATATTATGTTTTTTGGGTGTGTATATTACATTAGAAGATAGATAAAACATTAGAGCTTAGTATTTACAAGGTTTAATAGTTAAGATTTGCATTTTATAATACTTTGTAGCAGTTTAAAGATAGCATATTTTTATTCCCAGAATAACATGGGCGTATAAATCGGCATAGGCGAGTTAGGGTTTCAGTTTGAATTTGGCGCCACAAAATGACCGTTACACTAATGCAGTCTGTAGGGCACGAGAGCAGCACCGTCGACTTTGCCCAAGCCTCTCATCTCATTTCACAACATTCTAGTGGCGGAAATTTAAATAAAAGTCAAAATATACTCTTCCGAAACAAATTGTATTTATACAGATTTAATGGTCACCGACATTGTTATTATACTATTTTACGTTTAATAAATCATTTAAAACTTACTAATAAAATTGTTTTCGAATGTCGATCTTGTCCATCTTATCTCACTTCAGACCAATCTATGATTGTCTCATTTCACATCATTCCATGATTGCCTTACTTCACACCAATCCAGGCGGAAGAGAAAAAGTGGCGTAAATTTAAATCGACGGTATTGACTCAACTCAACAACAATAACAAAATCAACAACATCAAATACTGACACGAGAAATACTAAAAGAGCGCAATGGATAAACTACACATAGAGATCGCAGAATGTAATGAATACAAAACCCGCCAATGACGTCCATTTAAATTTCCGCCACTTCTTCTCTTCCGCCTGGAATAGTGTGAACTGAGACAATCATAGAATGGTGTGAAATGAGCTGAGAGGCTTGGGCACAGGTCGAAGGTGCTGCTCTCGTGCCCTATATTGACTTGTGTCAATACATTATTTTTTAAATGGCTGTACTTAAAAAATCCTTATTTTTCACATATATCAAGAAATGAATGATGATAATTTTAAAGTTTACCACAATTTTCTATATGGATTATTATAGAATATATTCACGTTCAAAGTGAACTCATTATAAATATTTTTCCAGTGAAAACACTTTTACGACGTCTTAAAACATTACCTTTTATTTTTATGAACAATGAATTCATCTTTACCAATATATACTTTGTCTGGTAAAGGGGAAAATAGTTCTTTTGTAAAAATATCACAGTAGTGGTGTGTTTCTTCTCTTAATTTTAATTTGAGTTCATCACTTAATTTGTGAATTGCATAGCATGATTTGTGGTTCATCTGAAACAAGAATAAAGTTTGTATAATTACATTTTAAAAAAAATATGTGGGAACATAGAGTATAGTTACAATTGTACAGAAAAAAAATCCTAATTTTTACTATTAAAATAACTTCAGTACGTCTTTATAAATCAATGCGTGTATTTGGTATTTTTTAGAGAATAAACGGAATAACTTGGCAACGCCGCGGAAAACTAAAATAAAATTTATATGTCCGTATAGGAGAATAAAATACAATTAAAAAAATATAAAAATATATCGAGTATTCCATTTAAAAAAGCAAACAATTTGACACTTTTTGACACATATCTGTAATGTTTATACAACGAAGTGTACTTGAAATAGAATTGACATGACATTGAAGCAGTATTTATCGAACGGGAAACGGGGATTCCCCTAAGACAGATTTACACTGGGAAAGAATGTCATACGTAGTGATTTTCTTCCATATATATTTCATTTACAATTAAAATACATTTACGTATTATATTTTACATATTTATGCCTTCAAACAAAAAATATATGTCTTTAATAGTTATTTACGTGGCCAGCGGTGTAAACTTTAATTGCACAAGTGCCGCGTACAAAATTTTATTTCCACCTTCATAACGTTTTTTTTTATTAATTTATTCTTCAAAAAAGATTTACTCTATTTTGGAATTGGTAGTTGGCGGTGGTAGAATAATTTATAGCTAGACAATGTCAAATGAGTTTCGCCAGTTAATCAAAATGTACTATAAATGTGTATAATTACTCACATACACCTAATTGAATTAAGTTTGTAATATTTATAATAACATGCATAAAAAACTTTCATTATTTTCTATTATTTTTTATGAGTATTGTAAAATTTGACAAGGTTAGCCTTGTAAATTTTTAGAGGTTAGTTACTGTAAATGTTTATTTACTTAGCTACCAAGAAACCTGTAAAGTGACAATTATATATGGAAATAAAATATTAAATTTACAATAATTACATGTGTTACAATATTTCACAATATTTTATAATAAATTTTAAGCATTATATTTAACAAAAATTAATATGCAAAATCACAAAATGTATTATACATACCTTATTTTAAAATTGAAGTTGTTTCATCAAAGTTTTCTATTGTACTGATCTGTCAATTGATGACGATTTCTTTATATACAGTCATGGTCATGTAAAGTCCTAATTTACGTTTACATTTGTAAAGTACAGTCAACACATTGAAGTGAATGCGATAACAGATAAGAAATTAAAATATTTATATTTAGATAAGAAACAAAATATTGATAAGAATTAATAATAAAAATTACATCTGTGGTTAAGATATTGTTAAGTGTTTAGTGATAAATTTTTAGTGATAAGTTTACCTGCATTTTAGTAAATTGTGTTGTGAATATACACTGTGTCCATAACTAGTAATCAATTATATATATAAAAAAAATCTGATGTGTCCAAAACAATACCTCCCGCCACTGTAGTAATACATATATTCTATATAAGTTATTCAATACATTTAATTTGTAGTTTTAAAATTAGTTTGCTATTGCAGTTCAGATTATTTTTAATTCATTTCATACCTAAAATTTCCTTCATAAAATTTGTATGACCAATAGGACAGCTATTTTTGACGTTACCGAACTTACTTTGATTCACGCATGCAAATATATTCCTAATACATTTCTTCCATCTTTTTTTTTATTTACTTATTTTATCTTTTACACTTACTTACATCAAATTTGACATTACATGTCAAATTTTGTGAACATATGAATAACTCATCTGTTTTATCGAAATATTTAATTATTATAATTTATATATTTTTTCTATCTAGCTAGAAGTTATATATAAACGTAATTATGCAGATCGGTAGAAAATTAAAAAATCTTTATATTTAATAATAACGTAATTTGCGAAAAAATGGCATTTGGAGGTATTATTTTGGAAAAACTGTTTAAAGCTTCAAGTAAAGTACTACTTCCAGTTAACCAATTGTAGTCAAAATCTAATCAGTTCATCATATTTGAATTGAAGTCTTAAATACCAAATATTATACTTTTTACATGTATCATATTAGAGTTATCGTGGATGAAAAATCGTAATAGACACACACACACGGATATACAGACATCACGGTAAAAATAGCAAAATCGTATTGTAGAGACCCTAATTCGTGCTCATATGTTGAAAACTCACACTCGAGAAATCAGACCAAAAACAATACCTCCCTTATCTATATATAGATAGACGGGAGGTAAAAAGATATATTTTTATGTTAAATGCTTTATAATTATCATTAAAACTAACAATGACAGTGAAAAAAGTAATATACTAGAGAAAAATCACACTGTAATCAAATTCTTGTCAATAAATTTTACATTTAAGCACAGAATAGTTATATACAGAAGCGACAGTAAGACAGAGGAACGAAAATTAGAGAGAAATGAGGAAAGCCAACAAATATAAAGGGCTCATCGTTTCAAATCCCAAAGTTTCCTCACATCTTCCTGCCTCGAGTTTCTCTGTTTATCAATCATTAACGCGCCTACAACATTTTCAATAAGGGGACAATAATAAACATATAAAAATACAGAAACCGATTTCTAAGAAGCAACAAATATGTTGTCACTTTGATAAAACATAGAATAGTATATTATTTAACAAGCATAATATGTAGGCTATATTACACGAGGGTGTAATTAAAAATACGAGCGGTAGCGAGTATATTTAATCATCCGAGTGTAATGTAGCCATATTATGCGAGTCAAATGCTATACTTACTATAAAAATCTGATATTATTTGTTAAATATTCAGTTAACTGTGAGTAGTTCATATATAACTTAACAGATGGCGCCACAGTAGCACTTAAATGTCAAAATAACTATTCAAATTGTATTTATTATACTTTTATAATCATTTATATTGATATTTATGATAAAAAATATATTATTAATAAATTAACAGTTTATTAAAATGTTATGTGTTAAATTATATGCTCTATTTATTACAGAAAAGTGTAGCGTGTAATATAACGTTTCATATTACACTTGTGTAATATGAGTAGTATATTATATGTAGTATCACACGTATAATGTACCCATATTTCAATAGTTGTAGATAAAAATAATTATCAAAAAGTAATTATTATATTTCCTCTAAAGTGGAAGAAGCTGTATCAGCTTTCCACGCTTTGTCGACGTCCGTGTATACGATGATACTGGCTCATTCAAAGTTGTACTTGTTAAATAATTAAAAATAAACAAATGTGAAGCTTTTGAGAAATTGAAATGTATTTTTATTAAATGCAATAATAATTTTACATTTATTCACTTAATACAGTAGTACATTTTATATTTGTTTATAATTTGCTGTTTGAAATCATTTTTGCTTGTTTTATACCTTCATCCAAAACTTTGAGAGTTTTTTCAATATTTTCTGATGTGGCATTGAAGCCCATAATTCCTATACGAAATATTTGTCCAGCTGTTGGTCCTAATCCACCACTTATTTCTAAGCAATATCTGAAATAATAAATAAAATAATAGGGGCGTATACATTTTATCCTCCACACATGTTATATTGCTCGACATTGTATCTTGCACACATTTAATCTTGCACACCTTTTATCCTCCACACTTTTAATCCGCGAAGAAAAGTTATCTTACACACATTTTATCTTGCACACATTTTATCATCTACACATTTTATCTTTCATTCATTTTATGTTCCATACATTTTATCTTCGCCAACGTTTGATCTTTGAAACATTGTAATTGTACCTGCCATTCATTTTATTGCCCATGCAATCAACATACTTATAATTAGATGAAATATCCAGTATTATATTTTTCTGAAGATAAAATGTGTAAATGATAAAATGTGTGGAACATAAAATGAGTGGAAGATAAATTGTGTGGATGATAAAATGATTTGAAAGATAAAATGTGTGTAAGATATCTTTTTTTATGTATTAAAAGTATGCATGATAAAAGGTGTACAAGATAGAAAGTGTGCAAGATACAATGTCAAGCAAAATAACATGTGTGAAGGATAAAATGTATGCCATCTAGGTTCTCAATGTTATTTATATACCGTGAGTTTCAGCTTAGATGCAACATATTCGAATCTGTCATTAGTCATTACTATGGATAGCTCTTGTTATATGGCATCATATCGTTCCAGATAAAATGCAACATAGGGAACATAGGTTGTCAATGTCATGAGATTAACTGTCAAATAAACTTATAATACAATGTTTACCAATGAAGAAAACATTTAAATGGTTATATGGTACAATAGTGGGTACAATTTAACGTTTGTGACATGTTCGTTCATTTATATCCTGTCCTACACCAAATCCTACCACAGTTTCAACAATATATTCAAAATTTAGAAGTAGAAGTTTAGATACAAAACGTAATAACAGGAGAAGATTAAATCCAGTGCGAAATGAAGATAATAGAGCAATAGAAGAAAATAACCAACTTTCTACAAAAGCTTTGGCAAATCAATTAAATATCAGCAAAACATCCATTACTAAAAGACGAAAAATTTTATTCGTACCATTTTCAAAATCACCAAAAGTTAAGAAACATTGACCATGAAAAAAGGATTGTCTTTTGTGAACTACTTTTTGAGAAAACTTATGTCGATCCAAATTTCAAGAACAAAATTTTATTTACTTGATGAAGCTACTTTTTTTACAACAAGAGAAGTAAATTCATAAAATTGTAGATATTTTAAAGATCAAACGTTGGCGAAGATAGAATGTGTGGAAAATAAAATGAATGAAAGATAAAATGTGTGGATGATAAAATGTGCGCAAGATAAAATGTGTGTAAGATAACTTTTCTTCGCGGATTAAAAGTGTGAAGGATAAAAGGTATGCAAGATTAAATGTTTGAAAGATATACAATGTCGAGCAATATAACATGTATGGAGGATAAAATGTATACGCCCTACGGTATATTTTACTTACTTATCCATAGAATAGGAAATAACTTTCTTCCAATCTAGATTTTGAGGTATTTTGACAGAAGTGACAGTAGGTAATCTATCTGAAATGTTTTCAACAAGAAAATCTAAGCCGATTTGTCTTAATCCATCGTATAGTTGTTTGGCACAATTTTGATGCCTTTCTATACATTTTTCTAGAGTTTCTTCGCATAATTGAGCAATGCCTTCTCTTAATGCGTATAATAAATTTACTGGTACAGTATGATGATAGCTAAAATGCAAACATTAATAGTTATTTATGGTACAAGTGTGTTACATTACAGATAAGTCACGTGGGAAAAGTTTAGCTCACGAGGCCGTTTTGGTATGTTTTCAAGTGACTTAGGTAATTAACACACGTGTGCCATACAACATTTTATCCAACACATTTTAATCATTCATATAAAATACATATAAGATTTTTGACAGATGGAATTTCGAAATGACATTTAGGAACAAAATAGTGTAGAGAAGGTTTTATAACGTAGTTACTATGATACGAACCAAAAAACAGGGAGCTAATATATTTAGCTCACTAGTAACTTATGACCTACTTTATTTATCTAAAAACAGCATACTTATATCGTTATAATTACACGGTGTTGGATAAAAAATATAAGTACAAGTTTGTATAAATATGAAAGGGTAATACTTTAATAATGTAACGGAATCGTTGATTAAAAAATATATAGATAGGCAAGCTTATGAGAAAATTCGTTTCTCCTACATAACTATGTGTCTGGTTGCATTTGGGTTAATATCAGGCGTTTCTCTCAATTATTATAAAAAAAGAGCAAACGTCAAAACATTAATAATACAAATTAGTTCTATTTTAAAATATACCAATTAATTATTCTAAGAAACATTTTAATAAATACCAAAAAATTCAGTAAATATGTAAAACATGTTTATTTATCTGATATTTTTGTGTTTAATTCAGTAGTTGATGGAATCATGAATGAGATGGCTCTGTCGAATCTGATTCCAAAACAGCGGTACACAAATACATACAGGCTTGCCTATCTATATATTTCTCTATCAACGATTGAATATACTAAAAACTTGTAATTTATTAATGTATATTTACTTTTCTTAAACTTACATTCTTGGTTTGTCTCCAAAACAGCCCCAATATTCTCCTAATATTTTCATATCCCAATAAAAAACTGGAATTGGTGTTTTCCGTTCAAAAATTCGTTTTCTAAAAACAACCAAATAATACAAATTAACCTTACTTAACCTAACCTAACCTAAATTAATCTAATATAACCTTATTTAATTCAATGTAACATAACCTAATTGAACATAACTCAACCCCACCTAAAACTCAACTCAATTTAATCTAACCTAACTCAATTTAAACTAACTTAACCTAATATAATCCAACCTAACTTAACCTAACCAAACTTAACCTAATCTAACTTAATATAACTTAACTTAACCTAACTTAACTTAACCTAATCTAATGAATTGGATTAAGTTAGATTACTTTAGGTTAGGTTATGTTTAGTATTAAATAAACAACGACGTCATGGTCATTTTTTTATTATTTTCCTATATTTGTCATGCTTAGTACAAACTTTTTGCCAAATTTCATCAAAATCGAAGATGAAGTAGTAAATATACAAGTTGACCCCGATAAAAATGTTGATTACAACAAACAGTGTTGATTTTAAATTTTAATCCAGTAAATGTTGATTGTATCAACAAAAGTTAAGAATTCTATCAATAAATATTGATACGATAAGGAAAGAGATAATATTCAATAAAAAATGTTGATAAAGCAACAAACATATGTAGTACAAGACCAAAAAAAATGTAGATGACAGATAATAAAGTATTGAGTTAAAAAAAATTGTTGATTACTAGAAATAAACTGGTGATTACATCAAAAATGTTGGTTGTAACAAATAAATTAATAATTTCTAACAAGAAAATGCTGAAAACATCATTGAATAAGTTGATTACAAAAAGAAAATTGATTACAAGAACAAAATAGTTAACTTAATCAAGAAAATGTTGACTGTGATAAAAATAAAGAATTGGGACATTGTTTTGTAATATTGGTAATACTTACGCAGCTAAAGGGCTGAAAGAAATTGGAGTAATTCCTGGAGGAACCCCTAAAACTTTCTGTGAACCTGTATAAACAACATCTATGTTCCATTTATCCATAAAAAATGGTGTTCCACCTAATGATGCAACTGTGTCAACAACTAGTAAACAATTATACCTAAAACATATATTTTTATGTTAAATGCTTCATAATTATCAGAAAAAGTGACAGTGCGAGTGAAAAAATTGATGCACTAGAGTAAAATCACATTGGGAGATATTCACTATTCAGTGGGTTATACTAAAGTCTGCATTAAGACTTGTATTCGCTAAAACACTTTTTTACCTTCAAACATACTTTAATACAAGCCTCATTCACTGCTGCCGAATAACCTTGTTTTACTTAAAACACGCGTATTCAAAACATATTCTTCACTACACTGTATTATCTTATGTCAATCGGAATTGAATTTTTGATTTGAGAATTGTGTGATTATTACGTGGTACATTTAGTTTTAATGATATAAAATGCCAGGAAAGAGGAGCAATGAGTTTAATTATTAATTATTTTAGAAATATAAAACAAGAATCCCTTCCTAAAAAAACCAAATAGTGAACGAAAAATGCATATTTTGACGTTTATTCTTCGAGCGAATGACAATTTACATGTGCTCCGTGAAGAATAGATTATTTATGCAATAAAACCAATTTAAAACCGACCTAAACTGTATTTTTAAATATTTTTATATTGTTACAACATATATCCTTCTTCGCCTTTTAACTCTAATAACTTGTTGAACATGTTCAATTCGTTCAATTTTGCACAATGCATAAATCTTTTTTCAAAAAATTTATGTCAGATCTGTCTGTGAAAACCTCAAAACAAGGTTTAATACAGCCCCAGCCCTGTTTTAAAATAGTGTATTAATTACCACAGCAAATATACAAGTTTATTAGAATAAATGTGAAAAACAGCTTAAAACAAGCCACTGAATTGAATATTTAATACAAGTCTTAATACAGACCTTAAAACACGATAATACAACACATTTCAATGGGGTCAATTATGGGATGGTATTCATACCATAATTTTTGTTTGATAGAATATAAGATACAAATATTTTGACATGAAATGTTAAAATGGGCGTTTCTACCATTTTTTTATAATTTCCTTTTAAAGTATGAGAGACTGGTGAAAATCCGATGAAAATGTTTATATTAATAAGCGAGTTACAAACGTTCAAAGTTTGAAATAATCAATATGTCAAACTGTTTTCTTTGTGGGCCAAAATGTTCTTGAAGTACAAGTTTAAATAATTTAAATACACGTTAACTAATCAAACTATGTTCTATTTGTAAGTTATAAAACCATCTAAAATAAAGAAAAAATGTGTATTTACTTGTGACAAATATCTCCTAATCCTTCCAATGATTGTAAAACTCCAGAACTTGATTCTCCTTGCGTTATAAAAAGAAGTTTTGGTTGATGTTCTTTAATTGCAGACTCGAGTTGATTTAGAGAAAAACTTTTGCCTGGTGATCCATTTAGAATAATTGGTATAATTCCTTTTAAAATAAAAATATGTAAATGTAAGTCCCAATTTCTGAGGACTTTTTATCCTCCACACATGTTATATTACTCGACATTGTATCTTCCAAACATTTAATCTTGCACACCTTTTATCCTCCACACTTTTAATCCGCGAAGAAAAGTTATCTTACACACATTTTATCTTGCACACATTTTATCATCCACACATTTTATCTTTCATTCATTTTATTTTCCACACATTTTATCTTCGCCAACGTTTCATTTTTAAAACATTGTATTTGTACCTGCCATTCATTTTATTGCCCATGCAATTAACATACTTATAATTAAATGAAATATCCAGTATTAAATGTTTCTGAAGATAAAATGTGTAAAAGATAAAATGTGTGGAAAATAAAATGTGTGGATGATAAAATGGTTTGGAAGATAAAATGTATGTAAGATATCTTTTTTCCGTGGATTAAAGTGTGGAGGATAAAAGGTGTGCAAGATTGAAAGTGTGCAAGGTACAATGTCAAGCAATATAACATGTGTGGAGGGTAAAATGTATACGCCCTCATTTTTTGTGTTGAGTTTCATAACTTTTGACGTTAATTGAAAAATATACAGATAGGCAAGCCTGTATGTTTTTGCGTACCGCTGTTTTGGAATCAGATTCGACAGAGCCATCTCGTTCATGATTCCATCAACTACTGAATTAAACAGACAAAAATATCAGATAAATAAACATGTTTTACATATTTACTAAATTTTTTGGTATCTCTTAATATGGTTCTTGCATTCATTGGTATATTTTAAAACAGAACTAATTTGTATTATTAATTATTTGAGGTTTGCTCTTTTTTATAATATTTGACAGAAACGCCTGATATTAACCCAAATGCAACCAGACACACAGTTATGTAGGTGAAACGAAATTTCTCATAAGCTTGCCTATCTATATATTTTTCAATCAACGATCTATTTTAAAAAGAGGAAATTGACATAAAATTTCTTGTCAGTTCAATGTGAAATATTTGTTTTATGTTAAGTGAAATTAATAAAAAAAGTTGATTTCAGTAAAGAAAATCTTGATTACTACAACGAATTTGTTGATTGTTAGTCAAAATCGTTGAGTTTCATAATTTTTGATGAGTTCTTACCACATCTACTAGCCATGCTGGCAGCTCGGCTACCCCAAATTCCATTTGTGGGAAAAAGGGCTTTATCCCCACTTTCCAAAAGGTTGTGAAAACAGGATTCCATTCCAGCATGACCTGTTCCACTTACACATAAAGTCAAAGAGTTCTTCGTTTGAAAGATGTACTGGATTCCTTGTTTAATATCGTCCATTATCTACAAAAACAGAGAAGTATACATTTTATCCTCCACACATGTTATATTGCTCGACATTGTATCTTTCAAACATTTAATCTTGCACACCTTTTATCCTCCACACTTTTAATCCGCGAAGAAAAGTTATCTTACACACATTTTATCTTGCGCACATTTTATCATCCACACATTCTATCTTCCATTCAATTTATGTTCCACACATTTTATTTTCGCCAACGTTTCATCTTTAAAACATTGTAATTATACCTGTCATTCATTTTATTGCCCATGCAATTAACATACTTATAATTAGATAAAATATTCAGTGTTAAATATTTCGGAAGATAAAATATGTAAAATGCGTGAAACATAAAATGAATGGAAGATAAAATGTGTAGATGAGTAAATGATTTGGAGGATAAAATGTGTGTAAGATATACCTTTTTTCGCGGATTAAAAGTGTGGAGGATAAAAGGTGTGCAAGATTGAAAGTGTGAAAGATAAAATGTCGAGCAATATAACATGTGTAGAGTATATAATGTATATGCCCCCAAAAACATTAATGGCCGTATTCATAAAACTTTCGTTATAATTATAACGCTTCGTTAAATATTTTCTTCAATAATATTATTTGTCTTTGAAAAAAAAATTAAAATTTTTGGTTTACTGTTGATTAATTTGTCACAAAGTTTAACGAAGTTTTATAACAATAACGAACATTTTATGAATACAGGCAATAATACTGTAATATAGTTCTTTGATTCATTTGAAATTAGAGATTAAACAAACTTTTAAAATTAAAATTTTTACTTGTATTTACTGTTGTAGTTATCAGCCAACAGTTTAAAATGAGTTCTGAACTCGAATTAGATTCTAATAAGATTGATTACAATAAAAATACGTTGATTCTAATCAAAAATATATTGATTGCATCAAATTTAGAAATGATTTCTTTCAAATAAATGTTGATTACAAAAAAGTGTTGATTTAAATTATCAAAATATTTATTATAGTAAAAAAGGAATGATTTCTAATAAGAATTTTGATTATAACATAGAATATTTTGATTGCAATATGCAGGAACGTTATTTTCAATAAAATGGCGATGATTTTAATCAAAAAAATATTGATAAGAACAATGAAAATGTTGACGAAATTTGCAAAAAATGTGTTGATTTTATTCCAGACAATCGTGTTTAAAGTAAAGAATTTGTTTAACTTCATGTAAAGTTCATAAATTTAAAAATAAACTATGAAATAAAAGCCAAATATTCCTAAATAAACTAAACTGAGGACTGTGATTTATGAGGATTGTCTATATTAATTCATAAATTTAAAAATTAGCTACTATTTCATTCCAATCAGTGTTACCAAAAGAGTTCTAATAGACTAACTACAAATTGATGTACTTTTTTTGTGTTTTTTTGTATAGAGGCATCAAAAATAGTCATCAAATGAAAGAATTTCACGGGGGCTGGCATGCACAAAATAAGGATGTCGTGTTTGGTATCAAATGAAAGTACTCGACAACGATTGACTAGCAAAAATGACAAAAATTTCTTATTTTGATCTGCTTAGTTTGGTATCAAACACAACTCTCCATAAAAGGTTGTAAAATTCGTATAAATCGGTTTCATATACATCTATTTCTACTATAAATTGTAGTTTTTGACATACAAAACATACCTTAATAGTTTCTGAGTGAAGATGACCTAAAATTGGATACCCCATAGCATGTAATACTCTTGGCGAACTATTTGATGGTCCCGGGCCCATAAGTAGTTTATTTGGTATCAACAATGGTGATAAAAGTACTTCCGGTGGTTGAATTATATAATTGTTACTCATTTTTACTTCAATTATTAGTTTTGAATTAAAAACAATACTATTTATATTTATAACTAATTTATTTTAACGAATTTCAAACACTAAAACTGTATTTTGAACTTTCGTTTTGTTATTTTCGCTGGAGTAACAAATAAATTCAATTTTATGAACACAAATCAAAAAAACAATACTGTATATATTTATAACTAATTTATTTTAACGAATTTCAAACACTAGAACTATTGTTTGTATTTTATTTTTGTTACAATTGTTGGAAGAACAAATAAATTAAATTTTATGAACACTAATTCAATTATTAATCATGTCAAGAGCTCAAAGTTTAATTGGAAGATGTTCAACTAAGAGAAGACTAGTTATCATCTTATATATATAGTTTTCTTATCTGGTTGACCTATTAAAATAGTCAAAACATAAAAACAACTTGTATTTTTGTGATTTTCGTGGTTAAATTATCTACAACAATGTATTTTCAAAAAAATGTTTAAAATTGATTATTTAATTCATAAAATTTTGATTACAACAAAAATTTTGATGTAAACTTACATATAAATGTAGAAAAAGTTACTTTTGTAGATGAAACAAGTATAAAATCAAATTAAACTAAAGAAAATGACAATTATACAAAAGTAAATATAGAGAAACTAATTTTTGTAGATGAAACAAGTATAAAATTGATTTAAACTAAAGAAAACATCTTAATTTTAATACAGAAAGTTTAGAATATAAGAATTTAGTAACGATTTTTATCAAAAAGTGTTCTTTACGACAATAAAGTGATGATTTTGTACATTTAAACATAAGTAAAGAAAATAAACACAAGAAAATAAATTTTTGAAAGAAAACTACGTATTATGTTAATTTAAATCTAAGAAGAAGAAAGTGTTCATTTTAATAAAGAAAATAAAGAGTACATCAAAAAACATGTTGATTCCAATTTAGAAAATTGATTACTACAAGTAAAGTTACGATTTCTCTAAAAAAATTTTGATTACAACAAGAAACTTAACGGTAGTAATCAAGAAATAGTGATAATAGGTACAGAAATGTTAATTTTCATAAAGAAAATGAAATTTGCATCAAAGAAGTTGTTGTTTTTTGTTTATAAAATCTCATTATAACAAGTAATGTCATGATTTCTATGAAAAAATGTTGATTACAATTAGAAAATTAATGATTTTAATCAAGAAATAGTGATAATAGGTATAGATATGTTGATTTTAATAAAGGAAATTATATTTGAATCAAAGAAATTGCTGTTTTTTGTTCAGAAAATTTGATTACACCAAACAAAATGTCCAATTCTGTGAAAAAATGTTGATTTCAATAAGGGAATTAATGATTTTAATCAACAAATAGTGATAACAGGACTAGTAATCTTGATTTTAATAAAGAAAATGAAGGTTTACATCAAAGAATAGGTTGTTTGGAATTCCAGAAAATCTGATTACAACAAGAATAGTGACAATTTCTGTGAAAAAATATTGATTACAACAAGAAAAGAAGAAATTTCATTCAAGAAATGTTAATAACTCGAAAAGAATTTTGATTTTACGAAAGATGTTAGTAATTAACATAAAAATATGAAGATTTCATTGTACAGAAAGATAGATAGACTGCTAAAATTGACGATTTATATCAACAACAACCATGTAATAATTTTAAACAAATGTTTATTCTAGTATAGAAAATGTTGATTACAACAATAAAATTGTTGATTTGAACACAGAATCAATAATTATAACAAATAAAATGATGATTTCTTTCAAAAAATTGTTTAATTACATGATTACAACAATGACACTAAAGATTTCAATAAAAACTAGTTGATTACAAAACGCAAAGATTAGATTACAACAACAAACGTGATCACATACTTTCAAATACATAACTTTTGACTATTGTAAACAATGTCTTTTGATTTTTGACTTGATTTAACAAGTTTACAGATAGTATATTACTAGTAATGCATTTAAAATTCAAATTTGAAAAATTCCCGCATTTTATATGTTGGCAACATAAAATGGCGGCTTTTTAAAGATTTAAAATATAGAAAACTTAAATTTTAACTTGTAGTATATTCATAGTTTAAAGTAAACAAAATAATTAGTAACTAAAACGATATAAGAAGCAATATTTTTTATATTATTTATGTTTTAATACAAAATACATAATTTTAATGAAATGCTTTTGTTGTTGGTGCTGCCATCTATCCACAGATAAAGTAAACTTTCACATTGATCGTCATTTGTCTTGGTACAGGTTGCATCATAAATTAAAGCAATTTCAGTACAAAATTTGATCTTATTTTTATAATAACTGTAAAATATTGTATTAAAAATATGTAAAAACATTGAAATTGTGTTGAAATTATAAAATATATATAAATATATAACTACAACACAACAAGTACAAATATCATCTATATTTTTTGATTATTGTATACTATAGAAACTCAATACTTGTTTCCAAAATTTTGACGTTCAAGTTGTCAAAAAGGAAACACGTGCTTTTAACCTTATTTAAAAAGGTTTGAAAACGTGTTAAAATAATGGATATCTGTCTCAATATTAGTACAAATACTAATAGCACAAAATCTAATGATGAAAATACAAAAAAAGTTTGTATAACCCAACTATTAACTTATTTTTAATAATAATAACAAATTGCTTTTAGAAAAATGACAGACCTAAATCATTTAAACCCAAAACAGTCAACCAAAATCCTAGTTTTGAGTTTAAATGGGACACCCCTAAAAAAACAAAAGGTATTGTTTTAAATAAGGGACAAAAACAAAACAATGTTGTAAGACAAGTGAAACCCATATTGAAAAAACAACAAAATGAACAACCGCAAACAAATGACATAAAACAAGCAAAGCCTATATTGAAAAAACCTGAAAAAAATGTGGAAATAGAAAAAACTACAAAAGAATTCAAGAAATTTTCACCGAAAAACATAAAAAATGATGCAGAAAAAACAATGAAAGAATTCAAAAAACATGGATTTCCCTTATTTGATAAATTTTCTGAGGCAGCCAAAGGAAAAATGTTTCAGAAAAATGAAGGAATTTCAAAAGTAGAACAAGTTTTTTCTAAAAAGGGCACCAAGTTTAAAGATTTGAATATACATCAACATACAATAACCAATTTAGAACGAATTGGGTTAACGACACTCACAGCTGTACAGGAAAAAGCACTGCCTGAAATAATGGCGGGAAAAAATGTCTTTGTAAGTTTTTTTTGTTAAATGTCGTATTTTAATATAAAATTAAAACTAATGTATTACTAGTTAATATAATGAGTTCGTATGTCAAGTGAAATAAAATTAAGTATTTTAATAATTTTGATCTATACAATTAAGGGGTTAGAGGCCTAATCTTACACAGATTAACATAAAATATCCCAAATTTATGTTCGAACGAAATAATTAACTATTTTTTAGTAGTTTTTAGATTTAGATTTTACGAGAAATTATGTTTCGTAATATCTTTAAAAATGTATTTTTTTTTTTATAATAATTGATATAAATTGACATTATTTTGAAGAAAATTTAAGAAACTTTGCTTCTCTAATAATATATTTTGCTATTTTGTTTCAAACATGTGATACAATTTGCCAAATATAAGCAAACTTTAAACGAATAAAATAATAAAACTAGATCAAACTTTAAAATTCCATCATTAGATAGACATAGTACGAAGTTTCAACAATATACCAGTGTATTATTTATTTTGAAAATGTTAAGTTTTAGGATAATTTTGAGGGGCGTATATATTTTATCCTCCACACATGTTATATTACTAGACATTGTACCTTGCACACTTTCAATCTTGCACACCTTTTATCCTCCACACTTTTAGCGAAGAAAAGTTATCTTACACACATTTTATCTTGCGCACATTTTATCATCCACACATTTTATCTTCCATTCATTTTATGTTCCACACATTTTATCTTCGCCAACGTTTGATCTTTAAAACATTGTAATTGTACCTGCCATTCATTTTATTGCCCATGCAATTAACTTCTTTATAATTAGATAAAATATCCAGTATTAAATGTTTCGGAAGATAAAATGTGTAAAAAATAAAATGTGTGGAACATAAAATGAGTGGAAGATAAAATGTATGGATGATAAATTGGAAGATAAAATGTGTGTACGATAACTTTTCTTCGCGAATTAAAAGTGTGGAGGATAAAAGGTGTGCAAGGTACAATGTCAAGCAATATAACATGTGTGGAGGATAAAATGTATACGCCCCATTTTCGAAACTAATTGTTTATTTTAGAGAAAATAAAACATGAAAATAATTTTAGGTACGTTCTCAAACTGGTTCGGGTAAGACTTTAGCATATGCAATACCAATTATAGAATCTTTAAGAAGTATAGAACCACATATTAATAGGAAAGATGGTATACATGCCTTAATAGTTTTACCTACGAGAGAACTTGCTTTACAGACATATGAATTGTTTTTAAAATTGGTTGAGGTAAGATATATTTTAGCTTAATCGAATTTAGAGAAATTAGTTTAAAAAATAAAATAGAAGGAATATGCGTAATAATGAATTATTATTACAATACAGTTAAGTCTACATTCTTAAAAATTGCACGTGTATTAAAATTATATGAGTTTAGAAATGATATTTATATTCAAATAAAAACTATAGACTGCATTAGTGTAAGGGTCATTTTGTGGCGCCAAATTCAAACTGAAACCCTAACTCGCCTCCGCCGATTTATACGCCCATGTTATTCTTATGAGAATCAAAATGTTCTATCTTTAAACTGCTAGAAAGTATTATAAAATGCAAATCTTAACTATTAAACCTTATAAATACTAAGCTCTAATGTTTTATCTATCTTCTAATGTAATATACGCACCCAAAAAACATAATATTATTTAATAAACTTCAATTTAAACAGTAGGTGCAAATTTCTGAAAACGTATATCGTAGCTGTCTTAGTATTCAGTTGAACATGTCACTTTAACTGCACCAAGTAACGACATATGTTACTATATGTGTTACTAACTTTCTTTAAAATAAAATTTTTCTTAATTTATTCTTCTCTTTGTACTTTTTCTGTACGGAAAGCAAAGAGTAATGTTTTAGAATATAAAAAAACCCTATGTTATAATTAAAAATCGTCAAAATGCTTTAATATCGTGAATTGATTTATCAGGTGTTCAAAATTGCAATCAAGTAGGCTTAAACAAATGACAGAAACTCAAGTATCAGTTTATTAGGTGTTCAAAATGACTACCACCAACTTCCATACAATAATAGAGATTTTGCTCAAAATGTCGTCGTACGTTCTGCAACATTTGTGGAGTAATCTGACGACACTCAGTTACGATACGTTGCCGTAAATCTTCTAAAGATTCGGGTAGCGTGGCATAAACTTTAGACTTCAAAAAACTCCATAAAAATCTCTATTATTGTATGGAAGTTGGTGGTAGTCATTTTGAACACCTCATAAACTAATACTTGAGTTTCTGTTATTTGTTTAAACTTACTTGATTGCAATTTTGAACACCTGATAAAATTTGGTTTAAACTATATTTCTCTCTAATGATCGGATTTGAAAAATAAATGTTGAAAAAAGAATTGAAAGGCCTTTTGAACTGTGTCATGTTTGACACCCTTTTCCATTTAAAATGAGGTGTAGTCCACTCCCATTTTAGGGTTGAAGTTATGCCATTGTAAATCCATTCAGGTGTCCCCCTTTATACTAAAATTGACGTGTTCGAGCGTTTTTTGCTTGATGTTAAGTGGCCAAAAATTGCGCTGATAATTTTCACTGGGCCACCCTGTGTAGATGTCACGCTATAACAAAAAGCCCCATATTTCGGAAATATTTTAATTACAGGATTTTATTTCTTTATTAATATTCATTATTATGCATATTCTTTCTGTTTTTCAACTAATTATTGTTATTAATTCGAAATAAAACAATATTTTCGTAGCCTTTTAGATGGATAGTTCCGGGTAGATTATGTGGCGGTGAAAATAGAAATTCTGAAAAAGCTCGACTTAGAAAAGGAATTTCTGTTTTAATTGGAACACCAGGACGGTTATTAGATCATGCTTTACATACACAAAACCTTAAACTAGACAAAGTACGTTGTCTAGTCTTAGACGAAGCTGATAGATTACTAGATATGGGCTTTCAAAAAGATGTTAATAAGTAAGTTTACAAATATAAAAATAAATACAATATGTGTAAATGGTTACTTAATTTTTATACTGGAGGACAAAAACGTTATGTTTTGTATGTAATACCACAGAATAGTTATACCGGGTGTCCCAGCTCGACCGACACATGAGAGATTTACATGGGAAATCAGTTAATTATGAATAGTATCTCCCCAGTGCAAAATATTAACTTGAAATTTTGTATACTTATCGGGGAATATTATTTCTATGGATTACAGTTATTTGAAATATGCAATTTCGTCTGCAAGACGAGATTTATTAAATTATAAAATCTTAACATTTCCGTTCAAAATCAGTCAGCCATGGAAATAAAAGACAATATCTATGTGACAGTTCTGACAGTTAATGACATGCCATTGTAGATATTTATATTTTTGTAATATTGGTATATTATGTAACAAAAAGGAACTAAATTCAACTTAAATAATATTAAAATACAGGGAATAAGAATTAAAATCAGTGATACTTCACTAAACTGTCAGATAAATGTTTTCTTTTATTTCCATGGCTGTCTGATTTTGAACGAAAATGTTAGATTTTAAATTTAATAAATCTCGCCCTGCAGACGAAATTGCATATTTCAAATAACTGTAATCCATAAAATTAATATTCCCCAATAAGTATACAAAATTTGAAGTTAATATCTTGCATTGGGGAGATACTATTCATAATTAACTGATTTTCCATGTAAAACTCCCATGTGTCGGTCGAGCTGGGACACCCGGTATACAGAAACGACAGTAAGACAGAGAAATGAAAATTAGAGAGATGTGGAAAGACAACAAATTTAAAGGGCTCGAGTTTCTCTGTTTATCAATCATTAACGCGCCTACAACATTTTCAAATGGGAACAATCATAAAAATATAAAAATACAAAAAACCATTTCTAAGAAGCAACAAATATGTTATCACTTTGATAAAACATGGGAAAATAATTATCAAAAAAAAATTATTATATTTTTGCAAATTACGTTATTATTAAACATAAAGATTATTTAATTTTCTACCGGCTTACAAAAATACACTTTATATATAACTTCTAGCTAAGCAGAAACAAAATATTAATTATATTAACTTTAAACATCGTTTAAGATGAGGAATTTCAATAAAACAGATGAGTTATTCATACGTTTACAAAATTTGACATACACTGTTGTCAAATTTGACGTAAATAACTTTCAAAATATGACCTGTTTTATTGTAAAATACAAAAAGATGGAAGTAATATACAAGGAATAGATTTTAGTTATGCCAAAAATAACTATTTTTCTTCGGTTTTCCATACAGTATTACAAATTTGATGCAAAAATTTTCAGGTATGAATTGAATTAAAAATATTCTGAACAAACTAATTTTAAAACTTTTCTATAGAATATATTACTACAGTGGCGGGAGGTAATTTATTAGACACATGAGATTTTAAATTTGTAAATAATTAATAGTAATTTTAATATTTCTGTATAAATTTTGTTTAAGATTTTCTCAATAATGTATTTACGAAAATTTAAATGAATTGAAAGTTCCATACAAAAAACACTACGAACAAAGTGCCCTTTTGGCACTGCCGATTACAATAAAAATAAATGTTATAGCAGTCCCATATACAAAATTTCAACATTCTACGACTGATAATTTTTGAGTTATGCGAGATACATACGAAAATAGTCAAAATGGATAATTCCAAATTGTTATTTTAGTTTTAAATCACATATTATTGTGATTAACACTGTTAAACACTTATAACAACACTAGACATGTAATATTAAGTTGTCCTCCAGTATAGAAATGAGGTTAAGTTGCAAGATTCAAATCTATTTGTTATTTTAGACTTATAGAAATAATAAACAGTTCAAAAAATTTGGAATATGATCCTTTAGAGATAATGAAAAGTCGAAATAAATCTACAATAATTGAAAGTGAAAACGAAAGCGAAAAAATTCCGCCACTTTTAAACACAAGAAGTAAAGATCGACAAACTATATTATTGTCTGCAACATTAACATCAAATGTTAAAGATTTAGCAACATTTATGTTAACAGATTACATATACATAGATCCTTTAAACGAAAACAATCAAATTGACATAAATAATTTACCAGAAATTGACGAAAATGAATTTGCAATACCCGAATCTGTCAAACAAGAATTTGTTGTAACAGACGTAAAAACAAAACTTGTTGTTTTATCTTCATTTATTGTTGCCAAGGCGATGGAAAACAATTGCAAGATGTTTATTTTTATGGCCAGCCGACCAATGGTAGAATATCATGAGTTATTGTTTAAAAAATGCCTGACAAAAAAACCTAAAAAGGAAAATGATAATAAAGTGATGATTTCATTAAATGAAAGTGAATCTGAAGACGATTTAGAAGAAGATATTTTGGATTTACAGTTTTTTAAACTTCATGGTTCTATGGATCAAAAAGAAAGGACAGAAGTGTTTAAATCTTTTAGGTCGGCACAAAAAGGAGTTTTATTGTGTACAGTAAGTATTTGGGCGTATACCCAATAAAATTATTATTTAGTTTACTTATATTTATTTTTTCTTGCGATTTTATTTTAGTTTTAATTTTGTCATTACAACAAATTTTGTCCCCCAAGGAAATATAAAAAAGTCGTTAGCAATGTTTAAAATCAACACTTTATTTGCTATAATCGTTGGTTGAAAAATATATAGATAGGCAAGCTAATGAAAAAATTCGTTTCACCTACATAACTGTGTGTCTGGTTGCATTTGAGTTAATATCAGGCGTTTCTGTCAAATATTATAAAAAAAGAGCAAACGTCAAATAATTAATAACACAAATTAGTTCTGTTTTAAAATGTACCAATGAATTATTGAAAGAATCAATTTAATAGATATCAAAAAATTGAGTAAATATGTAAAACATGTTTATTTATCTGATATTTTTGTCTGTTTAATTCAGTAGTTGATGGAATCATGAACGAGATGGCTCTGTCCAATCTGATTCCAAAACAGCGGTACGCAAAAACAAAGGCTTGCCTGTCTATATTTTTCAATCAACGTCAAAAGTTATGAAATTCAATACAGAAAATAGGGGCGTATACATATTATCCTCCACACATGTTATATTGCTTGACATTGTACCTTGCACACTTTCAATCTTGCACACCTTTTATCTTCCACACTTTTAATCCACGAAAAAAAGTAACTTGCACACCTTTATCTTCCATTCATTTTATGTTCCACACATTTTATCTTCAGAAAAATTTAACACTGAATATTTTATCTAATTATAAGTATGTTAATTGCATGGGCAATAAAATGAATGGCAGGTACAATTACAATGTTTTAAAGATCAAACGTTGGCGAAGATAAAATGTGTGGAAAATAAAATGAAAGAAAAAAAATCTAACAAAAAACTTATCAAAAGAATTGTTTATTTAGTTTCTGTCATTTGTTTAAGCCTACTTGATTGCAATTTTGCACACCTGATAAAATTTGTTTTAAACGATATTTCTCTGGAACTAATGATCGGATTTGAAAAATAAATGTTGAAAAGGGAATTGAAAGGCCTTTCGAACTGTGTCATGTTTGACACCCTTTTCCATTTAAAATGTTTGAGGTGCAACCCCCATTTTAGGGTTGAAGTTATGCCATTGGAAATCCATTCAGGTGTCCTCCTTTATACTAAAATTGACGTGTTCGATCGTATTTTTCAAAATTGTTGTTAAGCGGCCAAAAATTGCGCTGATAATTTTCATTGGGCCACTCTGTATTGTAATCAATGTATTCCATTTTGCAATCAATTATCATTTTAATAATTTTATCCAACACCGTGTAATTATAACGATATAAGTATGCTGTTTTTAGATAAATAAAGTAGGTCATAAGTCACTAGTGAGCTAAATATATTAGCTCACTGTTTTTTGGTTCGTATCATAGTAACTACGTTATAAAACCTTCTCTACACTATTTTGTTCCTAAATGTCATTTCGAAATTCCATCTGTCAAAAATCTTATATGTATTTTATATCAATAATTAAAATGTGTTGGATAAAATGTTGTATGGCACACGTGGGTTTATTACCTAAGTCACTTGAAAAAATACCAAAACGGCCTCGTGAGCTAAACTTTTCCCACGTGACTTATTTGTAATGTAACACACTTGTACCATAAATAACTATTGCGCGACAATTTCCTTTGATTTCACAACTAGACAACTATCTCTGCATTACTTTTTTGCTTTATATTTTTGCTGAAGCAATTACAACGATGGTTTGTGCATATTTTCTATTTTTTGATGATTCTACGTAAATATTTTAGGACGTAGCAGCAAGAGGAGTAGATATACCTCACGCAGATTACGTAATTCAATATACAACTCCTTTAAATGACCAAGATTATATTCATAGAGTTGGAAGAACAGGAAGAGTTGGTAAAAAAGGTTTAGCTTTGTTATTTTTAACAGAACCTGAACTAAACTACGTTCAACACCTCAAAGACAAGAATATATTGTAAGTAACAACCTTAACATTCACAGGTTTATAATTACATTGGGAGGTATTCATTGGGTTATACTAAAGTCTGTATTAAGACTTGTATTAGTTAAAACACTGTTTTACCTTAAAACATACTTTAATACAAGCCTCATTCACTGCTGCCGAATAACCTTGTTTTACTTAAAACACGCGTATTCAATACATATTTTGGACTACACTGTATTATCTTATGCCAAACGGAATTGAATTTTTCATTTGAGAATTGTGTGGTTATTACGTAAATGCTAGGAAAGAGGAAAAAGGAGTCCAATTATTAATTTTTTAAAACCAAATAGTGACCGAAAAATGCATATTTTGACGTTTGTTCTTCGAGTGAATGACAATTTACATGTGCTCCGTGAAGAATCTACTTTTTACAAAGAAATACAAGAAACAAAGTTGGTTGAAATCATGTTTAACATATTTACGTCAAAGTATGATATAAATATTTTTATCTACAATTATTGAAATATGGGTACATTATACGTGTGATACTACATATAATATACTACTCATATTACACAAGTGTAATATGAAACGTTATATTACACGCTACACTTTTCTGTAATAAATAGAGCATATAATTTAACACATAATATTTTATTAAACTGTTAATTTATTAATAACATATTTTTTATTATAAATATCAATACATATGCTTATAAAAGTATAATAAATACAATTTGAAAAGTTATTTTGACATTTAAGTGCTACTGTGGCGCCATCTGTTAAGCTATATATGAACTACTCGCTACCGCTCGTATTTTTAATTACATCCTCGTGTAATATAGCCTACATATTATGCTTGTTAAATAATATACTATTTCAAAAAGTGTATTAGTGCATTAATTACTACAGTAATAAATACAAGTGTATTAAAATAACTGTGAAAAACAGCTTAAAACAAGCCCCTGAATTGAATGTTTAATACAAGTCTTAATACAGACCTTAAAACACGCTAATACAACCCACTCAATATCACCCAATATTTTTTCTCGAAAACTTTTCATTTTCTAGACTTAAATAAATATCGATGCGCTGATTTCAAAACGTGCAATCCTATTACACCTTTTTGATTTTATTCTGTCTGTTTATTATTTAACTTTTATTTATTTTTATTTATATGTTTACCCATTTCAAAGTTGTGTAGAGTTAAAATATACCAAACAACAGTATTAAACCAAAAATTGTTAACAAACGCGAAATATCCCAAAAATACTCATTTTTGTGTCCAATATTTTGATTTTTGTTCTCGTCGCGCTGATTTCAAATTTTCAGACCGAATTTAATTATCTCTTCCCATTCCTGAGATATTTGGTCTCAAGGTTGCACCTCAAAAAAGTGTGTTTTTTCACTATATCTCTAAAATGAGTAGAGATACAATCTTAACGATTATACCAGTCGATTCTACGGGAAAATTTACATAAAGAAATGTTTTCTTCGCATATACGTTCTTTGGAACGATTTGGTGAAAAATGAGAAAAACGAAAAAACCGGAATTTCAGTTTTTTGCTCGGGAACTTTTTGTCTTCAAAATTTTTCATATTCTGGACTTAAGTAAATACAAATGCGCTGATTCCAAATTTTCAAACCGAATTCAATTATCTCTTACCGTTCTTGAGATATTTGCGTTCAAAGTTGCACCTGAAAAAACCTGTTTTTCAGGAATAGTTCTGAAATGGGTCGAGATACGACTTCGGCGACCTCACCTATCGATTCTACGAGCAAAATTACATAAGTGTACCAATTTTCAGATTTTTATTCCAACGAATACAATTTTTAGAGCGAAAAAACGAAAATTGGCGAAAATCGAAAAAAATGCCTGATGAACCCCTTACGATTTTTTCCATTTTCGACGATTTTTACAACTATTGACATATGGGTATATTATACGTGTGATACTACATGTAATATACTACTCATATTACACAAGTGTAATATGAAAAGTTATATTACACGCTACACTTTTCTGTAATAAATAGAGCATATAATTTAACACATAACATTTTAATAAACTGTTAATATATTAATAATATATTTTTTATTATAAATATCAATATAAATGATTATAAAAGTATAATAAATACAATTTGAATAGTTATTTTGACATTAAGTGCTACTGTGGCGCCATCTGTTAAGATATATATGAACTACTCACGGTTAACTGAATATTTAACAAATAATATCAGATTTTTTATATGCCTGATAGTTGTAGATAAAGTATAGTATTTGACTCGCATAATATGGCTACATTGCACTCGGATGATTAAATATACTCGCTACCGCTCGTATTTTTAATTACATCCTCGTGTAATATAGCCTACATATTATGCTTGTTAAATAATATACTATATATTTTGTAATCAACTTTTTATTGACAGAAATCATTATTCCATTTACCATAATTAACATTTCTTGTTTAAAATCATCAATTTATTTGTTGTAATCATCTTTTTTCTTCTTATAATCAATTTATTGTTGTCGTAAATAAGTTTTCTATATTCATTTTCATTCAATACATTGTCAGAACATAACTCTTAAAATCATCACTTATTATAAAATTATAAAAAAATATAGAAACCTTCACAATTTATTTTGATTTTAGCCTAAAAAGGACACAACAGGACACAATTTTAAAACACTTATTAGTCTTTATGGATCATTGTACCCCTGCTAGTATTCAGTCTGCTGCTGAAATATTACAAAAACGTTTTGAAAAAGCTGTTTTGAAAGATAAAAGTCTTCATTCTTTAGCTTGTCAAGGTATGTCAAACATACCGGGTGTCCCAGCTCGACCGACACATGGGAGTTTTACATGGGAAATCAGTTAATTATGAATAGTATCTCCCCAGTGCAAGATATTCACTTGAAATTTTGTATACTTATCGGAGAATATTAATTCTATGGATCACACTTATTTGAAATATGTAATTTCGTCTGCAGGGCGAGATTTATTAAATTTAAAATTTTTTTTTCGTTCAAAATCAGACAGCCATGGAAATAAAAGAAAATATTTATCTGACAGTTTAGTGAAGTATCACTGACTTTAATTCTTATTCCCTGTATTTTAATATTATTTAAGTTGAATTTAGTTTATTTTTGTTAAATAATATACCAATATTACGAAAATATAAGTATCTACAATGGCATGTCATTAACTGTCAGAACTGTCACATACATATTTTCTTTTATTTCCATGGCTGACTGATTTTGAACGAAAATGGTAGAATTTATAATTTAATAAATCTCGTCTTGCAGACGAAATTACATATTTCAAATAACTGTAATCCATAGAAATAATATTCCCCAATAAGCATACAAAATTTGAAGTGAATATCTTGCACTGGGGAGATACTATTCATAATTAACTGATTTCCCATGTAAATCTCCCATGTGTCGGTCGAGCTGGGACACCCGGTATAGTCGCAAGCTCATATAGGAGTGACGTTATTCGATCATCATGTGAATGTTTGTATGAATAAAGATTCCGTTTTAGTTCATATTAAGCTTCAAACATGCCACTACGATTATTAAATATAATTATATTCCATTCTAAATATTTAAATTTTAATAGTTATTAGTAGTAAGAAGTAACAGAAATATAATTTCATTTAAATATCAATAAAATAGGATATTAAAATATATACAATGTAAAACAAAATAAATAACCGAACTGTCACATTGACATAAATAAAAAAACTCAAAAATATTTAAAATTAACTGCTGACACGTACTGTTAATAATATTTCTCGCATTTTTACTAAAATAAAAAAAAAATTGTACATCTTAGGTATAAATATTGTTACAATTAATTAAAAGAAATAGACATAACCTTAAAAACAAATAAGCCCCGCCCCTTAGACAAACTTCAAGTCATAGACTTATACGACTGTAATGAGTAAGACAAAGACAAATAATACTTTGAATGTGCATGATAAAAATCTTCCAAGTGATGTCACTTTTTATTTTAATTAATAATAACAATATTTATACCTAAAATATACTAATTTTTATTTATTTTAGTAAAAATGCCGAGAAATATTATACCACATATGAAATTAGCTATATTTACACTGTAATTAACACCAGAAAATGTAACATAGCACACGGCGTGTGTTATAATAACACACTAGTGTGTTATATAACCGGATATGACGATTAGTGGTCAATAGATGGAACTTTGATAATGAAATGTAACAAAATTAAAGGAAATTTGCTTAAAACTGCGATTTTAAAATTGGTAGTGAATTAATAACAAAAATAAAGAGTCAAAATGTACTGATAGTTTTATTAATTGTTCAAATAATACGTACTAGACTTCCAAATCAGTTTCCGGTTAACTAGTGATACTTAACCTCAAACCCAAACGTCAATGCTTTCGTGAGTTGTGTTTTACATTCACACTTTTGTATAAACCCTGTTTTTATTATTATATTTTGTGGTCGTCTGAAAAATAGTGTACATAACTCGCTTGAAAGTGCAGAGCAACGCTCGTGTATTAAATCTCTACACTCGTCTGCTATTCACCACTTTCCACACTTGTTATGTAAATAACTATAACAGTACGTGTCAGCAGTTAATATTAAATATTTTTGAGTTTTTTAAACTATTTATGTCAATGTGACAGTTCGGTTATTTATTTTGTTTTACATTGTTTATTGTTTTAATATCCTATTTTATTGATTTTTAAATGAAATTATATTTCTGTTACTTCTTACTACTAATAATTATTAAAATATAAATATTTAGAATGAAATATAATTATATTTAATAATCATAGTGGCATGTTTGAAGCTTAGTAACTAAAACGGAATCTTTATTCATACGAATATTCAAATGACGATCGAGTAACGTCACTCCTATATGGGCTGGCGACTATAACAAACGTTTGTTGTAATTTCTTAATGTTTTATTAATTTTTTAGCGTATTCAACTTGGTCTAGATATTATAGCAGTTACCCTAAAGAATTGCGAGAATATTTTAGCATAAAAAAAGCACATTTAGGACATTATGTTACTAGTTTTGCATTAAGAGACAATCCACAATTGGTAGGAAAAAATGCACGAAACCAAAACGCCAAAAATGATGATGTAAAACTCAACAAAAAACTCCAAAATCATGAGTAAGTTTATAATTTATTTCCACCTTCTATAAATGTCACTTTTCCATATCTATGGTATGTAATAGACTGTATTAGTGTAACGGTCATTTTGTGGCGCCAAATTCAAACTGGAACCCTAACTCGCCTCTGCCGATTTACATGCCCATGTTATTCTTATGGGAATCAAAATATGCTGTCTTTAAACTGCTACAAAGTATTATAAAATGCAAATCTTAACTATTAAACCTTATAAATACTAATCTCTAATGTTTTATCTATCTTCTAATGAAATATACACACCCAAAAAACATAATATTATTTAATAAACTTCAATTTAAACAGTAGGTGCAAATTTCTGAAACCGTATGTCGTAGCTGTCTTAGTATTCAGTTGAACCTGTCACTTTAACTGCACCAAGTAACGACATATGTTACTATTTGCGATCCTACTTTCTTTAAAATCAAATTTTTCTTAATTTATTCTTTTATTTGTACTTTTTCTGTACGGAAACCAAAGAGTAATGTTTTAGAATATAAAAAAACCCTATGTTGTAATTAAAAATCGCCAAAATGCTTTAATATCGTGAATTGAAAATGTACTCCCATAAGAAATGCAACTCAGATTTGAATTAGGGTTTCGCGCCAAATGTAAATCTTAACCTCACTAACGTGGTTATTGACAAATTGTGTACTTCATTTGAGGTTAGCAATGGCAGAAAATATTAAAAACGGGATGATATGAACAGCTGTGGGTTTTAGCGGTGCAAGCATACGACGTGCCATCTACCGATACAATTTAAAATTATAATTTGATTACAACAAAATACTGTTCAAGTTAACTCTAAATTACATGATAATTTTAATGATTTTTCAATTTTCGCATAAATTTATTATAGAAATTATCATTTAAACCAAAATTAGACATTTATAATTTGAGGTTGTATGTCAAAAAGTCTTTTAGAATGACATTTACATTAGATATTTTGTTACCTGTTGCCATGGTTTCAGTAGCAAATAGGAAAGCGACACATGTTTTTGTGTTTTACATTAAAAAATTAACTATTTTATTTAAAAGATTGTTCTCGCGGAAAGGGAAAAATAGCTTGTGCCCTACGGGAATCTAACGGCATAATTACATCCCTCGGCTTTTGTTGCCCAGAAATCTTCGGGATGTAATATGCCTATATAAGTAAGCTAAGTAAATAAACAATTACGGTAACTAACTTGTAAAACTTTACAAGGATAGCCTTGTCAAATTTTACAATACTCATAAAAAATAATAGAAAATAATGAAAGTTTTTATGCATTTTATTATAAATATTACAAACTTAATTTAATTAGGTTTATGTGTGTAATTATACACATTTATAGTACATTTTGATTCACTGGCGAAACTCATTTGACAACGTCTAGCTATAAATTGTTCTACCACCGCCAACTACCAATTCCAAAATAGAGAAAATCTTTTTTTGAAGAATAAATTAATAAAAAAACGCTATGAAGGTGGAAATAAAATTTTGTACTTGACACGCGTGCAATTAATCTTTACTGGGCTCACTGGATTATGAGATGCTCCTTCGTCGCTCGCCTCACATATTTCTAGCTCGCCCTGTAAAGATTAACTTACACCGCTGGCCACGTAAATAACTATTATGTTTATAAACTTTTAACAATTATTTATTTGTAGACAAGAAGAATCGAAAGTTCAAAAACCATTAAGACCCAAAAAACGACCAAGAGATCAAGAATTGGTTATGAGCGAATTTGATAGCGGTTTACCTAAACGAAAAAAGAAGTAAATGTAAAAATACTTTGGTTTGTTTATGTATTTGTTGAAATAAATACTATTTTTATAATTTTTTGTTGTTTGTTTTTATTTTAGCCTATTTTTTACAGCTTAAATATATTTTAAAACAAAATTTAGTTGATTACAACAACAAAAAAAAGAAATCGTTGATTAGTTCAAATAAAGCTTTGATTTTAATAAAGAAAAAATTAACTTTATTAAAAATGTGTTGATTTTTAATAAAGAAAACGATTACTACAAAAAATTATTGATTTTGTTAAAGAAATTATAGATTCTACAAAATAACACTATTTTTCCACATCTTACGTATAAAGTTCCTTGAAAAATAGCTGTTACTTTTTCGACATCCTTTCCTTCAATCTTTCAACAAGACATTGTTTCTTCTTATTTACACTTTTTATATTTATGTGTATCTTATTACATTTCAAAATTTGAAATAGAACATAATTAATGTCAAACCAAATAAATACTGATTTTAATAAAGTAAATGACGATTTCAGACATAGAAAGTAATGATTACAAAAAAAGTGAACAAAATTATGATTAAAACAATAGTTATTTGTATTTGTATCACTAAGCCAGAAACTAAACTTTTGCGAGAGCGAATATATTTTAACAGGCCAGGGCGTATATATTTTATCCTCCACACATGTTATATTGCTCGACATTGTATCTTTCAAACATTTAATCTTGCACACCTTCTATCCTCCACACTTTTAATCCGCGAAGAAAAGTTATCTTACACATATTTTATCTTGCGCACATTTTATCATCCACACATTTTATCTTCCATTCATTTTATTTTCCACACATTATATCTTCGCCAACGTTTCATCTTTAAAACATTGTAATTGTACCTGCCATTCATTTTATTGCCCATGCAATTAACATACTTATAAATAGATGAAATATTCAGTGTTAAATGTTTCGGAAGATAAAATGTGTAAAAGATAAAACATGTGTGGAATATAAAATGAGTGGATGATAAAATGATTTGGAAGATAAAATGTTTGCAAGATAACTTTTTTCGTGGATTAAAAGTGTGGAGGATAAAAGGTATGCAAGATTGAAAGTGTGCAAGGTACAATGTCAAGCAATATAACATGTGTGGAGGATAAAATGTATACGCCCCAAAATGACTACCACCAACTTCCATACAATAAAAGAGATTTTACTCAAAATGTCGTCGTACGTTCTGCAACATTTGTGGAGTAATCTGACGACACTCAGTTACGATACGTTGCCGTAAATCTTCTAAAGATTCGAGTAGCGTGGCATAAATTTTAGACTTCAAATAACCCCACAAAAAGAAATCTAACGGTGATACATCTGGCGATCTTGCTAGCCAATGTCAAAAGAATTGTTTATTTACTTGATTACAATTTTGAACATCTGATAAAATTTGTATTAAACGATATTTTTTTGGAACTAATGGTCGGATTTGATGAAAAACTGTTGAAAAGAGAATTAAAAGGCCTTTCGAACTGTGTCATGTTTGACACCCTTTTCCATTTAAATTTTTTGAGGTGCAGTCCACCCCCATTTTAGGGTTGAAGTTATGCCATTGGAAATCCATTCAGGTGTCCCCCTTTATACTAAAATTGACGTGTTCGAGCGTTTTTTGCAAAATTGATGTTAAGTAGCCAAAAATTGCGCTGGTAATTTTCATTGGGCCACTCTATATGTATAAATACTAAAAACTTTCTGTAAAGTAAATCATTAGTGTTTTCTGATAATGGCCTTATAAGACGAAATATAAATTTTTGATACATTTAAATCAATAACTGTTTGTATTAAAAATTTATTGTAATCTCTTCTCAATTTTCAAATTTAAATTAGAAGACGTGCGTTTAAAATGCATTATTATGTGAATATTTTAATCTAGATATAAAGGTACATAGTTAGGAAACATTTTGAAAGAAAATTTCTAGTATGGCCTTTAACAGCACACGACAGAAGAAAGTACCTGCCTAAAAGAACCATTACCGCAAGTCCCATAAAACTAAGGACCAATTGGCTTATCCGAAAGTGAATTTCTTATATCTATGCCTCTACTATAATGTGTTGCATCAATTTTATTCTTTGTCAAACGTTGGCGAAGATAAAATGTATAAAACATAAAATAAATGAAAGATAAAGTATGTAGATAATAAAATGTGTGTAAGATAACATTTCTTCGCGGATTAAAAGTGTGCACGATAAAATGTGTGCAAGATTTTGGTCATACAAATTTTATGTAGGAAACTTTAAGTATGAAATCAATTAAAATATTCTGAACTGCAATAACAAACTAATTGAATGTACTGGAAAATTTTATGTAGGAAACTTAGGTATGAAATGAATTAAAATATTGTGAATTGCAATAAAAAACGAATTGAAAAACTTATATAGAATATATAACTACAGTGGCGGGAGGTAATGTGCTGGACACATCAGACTTTTCTCACTTCTCTGATACATTCCAAACGTTGGCATTACTGCCTGTCACAATATAACCTCATCAAAATGTCAATAAACGAAGTTGAACCAGTCTTACAAAGCATTCTAGAAAAACATTCCGTTATTATATTCAACGACTACGTCAACACAATCAACTACGACGTTCTTCTCAGAACTAAACTCGTTGAAGGAGAAACGCCTCCTCAACAATGCGACAACTGGGTGGCTAAGTTCAGTGCTGTTACTAACAGCCATTGGATTGTTAAGAACACATCCCCTTATGCTGTTAGAGTGCTGTATAAGAAGTCATATACGTGTAAAAACAAAAAGTGCAATGCTAAGATTAATATTATCTTCAAAAAGAATAACAGGAATACGAGGAAAAATGATCCGTTGTTAGCTCAAGGGTTAACTGCTGTAATCAAGGTAATGTGTACTTAAAATGCTTATGTATTTACTAAAATACATGTCTAGTCTGTGGTGCTTTCATTTGATACCAAACACGACATATTTCTGATGATTTTTGATGCCAAACACGACATATTTCTGATGATTTGCAACTTAAAATTATAGCTGATCAACTTGTAAAATGTTTAAGACAAGTGCTCATTTATTTCTTAAATTAAATAACTATTATTGTTAGTTTTTATCTAGTCTTTCATTTGATACCAAACACGACATGTTACTGACAAGTTTTGGCTTAGAACTATAGCCGATCGACTTGACAAAATGTTTACGACTTGTACACATACCAATGGCCAATGAAAATTATCAGCACAATTTTTGGTCATTTAACATCAATTTTGCAAAAAACGCTCGAACACGTCAATTTTATTATAAAGGGGGACACCTGAATGGATTAGTTCCAATGGCATAACTTCAAATCTAAAATGGGGGTGGACTGCACCTCAAAAATTCCCATTTAGGGAAAGGGTGTCAAACATGAAATAGTTCGAAAGGCTTTTCAATTCTCTTTTCTACAGTTTTTAAACCTTTAAACAAATGACAGAAACTAAATAAGCAATTCTTTTGACAATGGCCAGCAAGATCGCCAGATCTATCACCGTTAGATTTCTTTTTTTTTTTGGTTATTTGAAGTGTAAAGTTTATGCCACGCTACCCGAATCTTTAGAAGATTTACGGCAACATATCGTAAGTGAGTGTCGTCAGATTACTCCACAAATGTTGCAGAACGTACGACGACATTTTGAGCAAAATCTCTATTATTGTATGGAAGTTGGTGGTAGTCATTTTGAACACCTCATAAACTAATACTTGAGTTTCTGTCATTTGTTTAAGCCTACTTGATTTCAATTTTGAACACCTGATAAAATTTGTTTTAAACGATATTTCTCTGGAACTATTGATCGGATTTGAAAAATAAAAACTGTTGAAAGGAGAATTGAACGGCCTTTCGAACTGTGTCACGTTTGACACCCTTTTCTATTTAAAATTTGTGAGGTGCAGTCCACCCCCATTTTAGGGTTGAAGTTATGCCATTGGTACTAATCCATTTAGGTGTCCCCCTTTATACTAAAATTGACGTGTTCGAGCGTTTTTTGGTTGATGTTAAAGGTGCATTCACATAAGTGTTTAGTTTTAAGGTTTACAATTACGTTTAAGATTAGAAAAGTTTGACGCCATGTATCAAAATGAAAACATTCACACTGCGCATTGTAGTGCAAGCGTTAAACGTAAAGTATGCAAACTCCAAACTTATGTTTAGGTTTACGTTTATGTTTAGGAATGGACCAATAGCAAAACAGGTAGCATGCAATAGCGTCATGTAGTTTTCTCTCTTTGTAAGCTGTCACTTCAAACAACCACAAATTTGAAATGAATCGCAAAGAAAAATTAATTTTGGCAACTACTTTAACTTTATATCTTCATAATAAACGAATAAAAAAAACTAAACGACGATGGTGGGTTCGTCCAATATTACAAAGACGTTATTCTCAGGGAGACTGGTACAATTTAGTTCAAGAGATGAGATTACAAGACACTGAATTTGTTTACTCACACTCTAAACAATGTAAACAACTTAATAATCTATATTATATACTTATTTAAGTTTTGCAAAATTGCGGATAGATGGCACCACTTACTAAACCTAATAAATATCTTATGTGAATGATATGCTTTCAGGCTATTTCCAAACTTAAAACATAATTGTAAATTTTAAAACTAAACACTTATGTGAATGCACCTTAATGCAGTCTATTTGTGTCTTGTATATTATCTTTTATTATTTATTTTACATCTGTGACAGTATTATTTACGAGATTAGTGCATAAATTACCTGTTTATGTGTAATTATTTATGTATATTGTTTTATTATTTATTCTAGATTATATTTAAACACAACCATGACGTATATTGTCCAGCTCAAAGCATATCAACTTCTAAACTTGATACAAAATACGAACCACAACTTAACTTTACAAACCAGTCCCCAGAATTGCTTAAATGCGAACCACGATTTGACGATGATTTCGCAATGGACGATAATGACGATGATGCCTCCAGTGATGATACAGTTGATGATAAATACGACGATCAAGAATTGACGAAGTTCAAAATCGAAATGCAAAGGATTTTAAATATAGTAGAAGATGATAAAAGTATAGAAATGAGTAAATATCTCAAACAATTGAATGGGACGCTTGAAAAAGTTGAAAACAGTCAACAATTTTGTGAATTGTTTTCGAAAATTATTAAGTAGTTATCAGTATTAAATATATTCATGTACTGTGATTTTTTTATATTTTAATTGTAGAAGTATATCAATAAATATTTTTTTCTTATTTGTGTCGTTTTTTTACATTTACATTTTCTTGTTAGAAAACGTTACTTTTTTGTTGTAATCAACTTTTTATTTGTTAAAATCAACAGTTTCGTTATTGTTACCAACAGTTTTTGTATTAAAATCAACTTTATTTGTTGTAATCAACATTTTTCTTATTGTAATCAACAAAGTAGTTGTTGTAATCAACTTTTTATTTGTTAAAATCAACAGTTTAGTTGTTGTATTTAACATTGTTTTGTTAAAATCAACTTTATTTGTTGTAATCAATGTTTTTCTTCTGTTGCAATCAACAATTCGTTGTTGTAATCAACTTTTTATTTGTTAAAATCAACAGTTTCGTTGTTCTTATCAACATTTTTGTATTAAAATCAACTTTATTTGTTGTAATCAACATTTTTCTTGTTATAATCAACAAAGTAGTTGTTGTAATTAACATTTTCTTTCTTAAAATAAATTTATTCTTGTTGAAATCAAAAGCTTTTGTTTTAATCAACGATTTTCTTGAACCTTTTATTCGTTCAAATCAATAACATCAACTCTATATATAAAAACCATAATTTTTCTTCTTAAAATTAACTATTTTTTATATTTTTTTGACTAAAACCCTTATTTTATTTGTTCTAATAAACATTTTATTGATAGAATCATTAATATTTCTGTTACAATTAACGATTTTCGTCTTGAAATCAACAGAATTATTGATGAAATCTACATTACTTGAATATAATCAACATCTTTTATGTTGTAATCAATGTTTTACATCATGTAATGTTTTAAAATCAACATTTTTTTGATCAAAGCCATCTCTATTTTGATGTAATTATTATTTTCTTGATTACAATCATCATTTTGTTTGTTGGAATCAACAATTTTTGATAAAAATAATTACTTATTTCTTGTAATCATAGTTTTCTTCTTGCAATCAATTTATTCGTTATTGTTTTTAACAGTTTCATGGTTAAAATAAACACTTTCTTGCAGTTTTTGACTAAAATTCATATTTAATTGTTGTAATCAATCAATAGTGTGTTGTAATACTTGTAATAAACTTTTTACTTCTTGGAAACAACATATTCGTTGTTGTAAACAACATTTTCTAGCTTCAAATCAATAATTTCTTGTTGTAATCAACGTATTCTTGAAATAAATATCACTATTTTAATGTAATTAACAAGTTTTTGACTAAAATCTTATTTTGTTTGGTATAGTCTATGATTGTGTGTAATAAGCAAGATTTTTTTCTCGGATTCAACATAATCGTTGTTGTAAACAACATTTTTTAGTTTAAAATCAATACTTTCCTGTTGTAATCAACATAATCATGAAATAAGTATCACTGTTTGATGTAATCAACAAGTTTTTGACTAAAAATCTTATTTTGTTTGGTACAATCAATCATTTCTTGAAAGATACAATCAGTTTTGTGTTATAATCAAGGTTTTTCTTCTTAAAATCAACAATTTTATGTTTAAAATCAATACTTCCTTGCATTTTTTTGACTAAACACGTTGTTTATTTGTTGAAATCAATATTTTATTGATACAATTCATAAATAGTTTGTTGTAATAAACCATTTTCTTCTTGAAATCAACATTGTTGTTGTATTTAGCATTTTCTTGATTAAAATCAATACATTAGTGTTGTAATTGATGCAATTTAATGCAGTCGTTGTTATAATACATATTTTATTTATAAATATAAAAATTAAATGCTAGTTAAGAGAAAAGAAAAGTATTTAAATACAATTTGAACGAATTTTACTGACTTGTGCTGCCATCTTTTGACCAATTAATCAACCAGGAAAAGCGTAGGAATACAAGACTACAACACTACTTTTTAGACGCCAAAATTGACTTGTAGCCATCTTGTGTTGATTCTAAAAACACTGTTTGTCAACATTAATAACCGCTTACAATCGTCTTGTCATGTAATTATTCATATTTATAATATATTAACAAAATAAATTCAGTTTATTCATTTTAGAAGACTTGTAAGCAACAATGGGTCGTAGAAAATCGAAAAGGAAAGCACCAACTAAAAGAAAAGCTATTGAACCATTGGATCAACAATTTAACTGCCCTTTTTGCAACCACGAAAAATCATGTGACGTAAAAATGTAAGAAACAAAATCATTTTCTTCGTTATTTTTATATTGTTTCATAAAACATTTAATGACAGTTAATATGTTAGGTTATGTTACATTTTCGTTACACTTTTTATGTTTTTTATTAATTACAAGTTAAATTTAAATATTATTCATTAATTTTTGAGTAATTCAATACTTATTTTCATTTATATCTTTAGTTTTTTGATTGTAACATATTTGATGAACAGATTAACACAATCAAGTTACCTACGAAAATCCATACTGTCGTGTTTTGTTTCTTGTTATTCGTTTGTTTTTTTCTGAAATACTACTATTATCAATTGTTTATTAAAAATAACAATAATTTTAATTATATTTCTAATTTTAAGTTACCGTAATTTTTTTTATTAATCACATTACCAATGAAATCTTTACTTAATTGTTTTTTTTTCTGGTTATTTTATTGTTTTTTTTAATATCAAAATTATCAATTATTTACAAAAATAGCGATATTTTGATTACCTATAATTTTATTTTTATTTGACCGCTAAAAATTTTCTTGATTAATCAACTTATCAACTGTTCTGTGTTTCTTGTTTTTCTATTGTTTTTTTGCTTAAATATCATTTGTTTATTTAAAATAACGACAATTTTGATTATATTTTTACATTTTTGTAAAATATTTGACATATATATTTGGTGTTGTAATCAAGAAAGCCATCAAAATCTGTATTGTTTTTGTTTTGTTTTTTGTTATTTTATCGTTTATTTTACTTAAATATCAACAGACATTAATAATTTATTAAAAATAATAATAATTTAATTTATATTTTTGCTTTTTAATATTATTTTCATTTGATAATCAAGTTGGTCATGAAAACCTATATAGATATTTTGTATCTCATTATTCAATTGTTTTTTCAGTTAAATATCAACAAGAGCAAAAATTATTTGTATATTACAAAAAAATGTCAAGAATTTAATTATATTTTTACTTTTTATGAAATTTTAAATACGACATGTAACAGATAATCAAGCCACTTGTGGAAATCTATCTGATAGTGTTTTGTTTTTTGTTATTTTGTTGTTTTTATCAACTGTTTATAAAAAAATAATACAAATTATAATTATGTATTTACATTTTTAAGAAGTAAAATTTGTGGAAAAAATGTTTTTATTAGAATCCTATTAGATTTGTAAATTTTGGAAAAATATTAATACATTATAGCAGTTATTTTATTTTAAAAAATTTAAAAAATGTTGAATATATTATTTTTTATGTAATGCCCAGAAAATTACATAAAAATAACTTATATAAAATAATTACTGTGTCTAAAGTGTTAATAAACTTTTCTTAACTTGTATTTGCATTTTACAGGGACAAAGGACGGAGTACTGCTCGAATAACATGTCGAGTATGTCTGGAAGATTTTCAAACGACTATAAACTTTTTATCTGAACCGGTCGATGTATATAATGACTGGATAGACGCTTGCGAAACTGCAAATTAATTAAGTAAAATGTAGATTAGTGCATTTATATAATTATAAGTTATAAATCTTCATGTATATATAAAGAAAATAAACGTTTTTTTCTTAATTTTTACTTTATTTGTTTGGAGTAAATGTTTTTAAAATAGGTATTAGAGTTTTACAAGAATTAACTAGCATTTGTTTAGTTGAAGTGTAGTGATTCAGCTGTCACTACGTTCTTTTGTTTATAAATAGTTGACAGTGTAAATTTGGTGACAAAAGTGTGCAAATGTTTAATTTTTTATGCTAAATATATATAAGTACATTTTTATTTATTTTACAACATTTGTTATATAAATATGTAAGTTTGCAGTATATTAGATATTAATTCTTATACCGGGTGTCCCAGCTCGACCGACACATGGGAGTTTTACATGTGAAATCAGTTAATCATGAATAGTATCTCCCCAGTGCAAGATATTAACTTCAAATTTTCTATACTTATCGGAGAATATTAATTCTATGGATCACACTTATTTGAGATATGCAATTTCGTCTGCAGGGCGAGATTTATTAAATTTAAAATCTAATATTTTCGTTCAAAATCAGTCAGCCATGAAAATAAAAAAGACGAGATTTATCTGACAGTTTAGTGAAGTATCACTGATTTTAATTCTTATTCCCTGTATTTTAATATTATTTAAGTTGAATTTAGTTTCTTTTTGTTAAATAATATACCAATATTACAAAAATATAAATATCTACAATGGCATGTCATTAATTGTCAGAACTGTCATATAGATATTTTCTTTTATTTCTATGGCTGACTGATTTTGAACGAAAATGTTAGATTTTATAATTTAATAAATCTCGTCTTGCAGACGAAATTGCATATTTCAAATAACTGTAATCCGTAGAAATAATATTCTCCGATAAGTATACAAAATTTGAAGTTAATATCTTGCACTGGGGAGATACTATTCATAATTAACTGATTTCCTATGTAAATCTCTCATGTGTCGGTCGAGCTGGGACACCCGGTATAATTATGTAATTATTAAGTATATTAGATATTATTTCATATGTATTGAAGTGTTACTTATAAAAATACATTTATTATAAATAATTTTGTGAGTTAAATATGTACTTTAAACTATTTATTTGTTACATTTTATTACAAATTAATAAAAATATGTAAAAACATACAGTAATCAACAAATGTATCTCACTAGATGCTAAAATTTGATGCAATATATTTTGATTACTCTTATTTTTACCTTAAAGTCTTATAAAACGCAAATCGAGTTTTTGATAATGATTTAAAATCACGGTAATCCCATTTTAACATGTTTAGATTATTTATTTCAAAGCAGAAATAATTTTAACTTTAAAATGTTATGTTTTACTGGAAATGTTTTTGCTTTAACTTTATTGGTGTTATTAACATTTTCATTGTAAGAATCAACATTTTCTTTATTGTCACCAAAAGTTTCTTGAAAGAAATATTTCTTTTTCTGTTACAATCAACGATTTCTTTCTTGAAATCAACATAATTATTGATGTAATCTACATTATTTCATTTTAATCAATAATTTTTTTGTTGTAATCAACGTCTTACATCATGTAATGCTGTGTAATCAACATTTATTTGATCAAAACCATCTCTATTTTGATGTAATTATTATTTATCTTGATTAAAACTATCATGTTGATTGTTGGAATCAGCATTTTCTTGACAGAAACTATTATGTTTTTGTTGTATTCACAAGTTTTCTTTCTTGAAATCAATATATTTGTTGTTATTACCAACATTTCTTGATAAAAATCATTACATATTTATTGTAGTCATAGTTTTCTTCTTAGAATCAACTTATTTGTTATTGTAATGACCATTTTCATGGTTAAAATAAACACTTTCTTGCATATTTTGACTAAAAACCATATGTATTTGTTGTAATCAATTAATAATGTGTTGTACTAAATCTTTTTCATCTTCTAATCAATATATACGTTGTTGTAAACAACGTTTTCTAATTTAAAAATCAATAATTTCTTGTAATCAACGTATTCTTCAAATAAGTATCACTATTTCGATGTAATTAACAATTTTCTGATTAAAACTCTTATTTTATTTGGTATAATCAATAATTTCTAGGAAGATACAATCAGTTTTGTGTTATAATCAAGGTTTTTCTTCTTAAAATCAACAATTTTATGGTTAAAATCAATACTTTCTTGCATTTTTTGAATGAAAACCAACATTTTCTTGATTAATATCAAAAATTTTTGCTTTAATTCGTATTTTTTATCAACATTTTCTTGTTAAAAATCAACTCTTTGTTGCTTTAATTAACATTTACATTATAGAAATCTTCATTATCTTAGTTAATCAACATTTTTTCTTTAAAAATCAACACTTCTTGTATTGTTCTCAAAGTTTTTCTTCTTACTGTTAATAATTCTACGTTTTCAAACATTTATTATTGCAATCAACTTGTTTGTAGTGGTAAGCAACAATTTTTTGGTTAAAATCAACTCATTTTGTTGTATTCTTCTTGTAACCAACAAATTCGTCGTTGAAATCAACATTTTCTTGTTAAAATCAATTCTTTTTTAAACTAACATCAACTCTATTAGTTATAATACATGTATTCCTACTATAATCAACATATTTGTACTTATTATCAATATTTTTTTAAAAAAAATCATTTTTATTAGTTATAATTAAAGTATTCCTTATTGTATTTTACTTTCTTGCAGTTGTGATGAATAATTTTATTAAAATCAACTCATTTTGTTGTATTCTTCTTGTAATCAACAAATTCGTCGTTGAATTCTACATTTTCATGATTAAAATCAATTATTTTTATTAAATTCTTCTTGGAATCAATAAATTCGTATTATTTATTAACATTTTCCTGTTAAAATCAACTCTTTTTATTGTATTCTTCCTGCATTCAACAAATTTGTCGTTGAATTCAATGTTTTCTTAATTAAAATCAATTCTTTTTATTGTATTCTTCTTGCAATCAACAAATTCGTCGTTGAATTCAACAATTTCTTGTTAAAATCAACTTTTTTTTTGTATTCTAGTTGTAATCAACTAATTCGCCGTTGAATTCAAGATTTTCTTGATTAAAATCAATTCTTATTGTTATATTTTTCTTGAAATCAACAAATTTGTATTATTTATCAACATTTTCTTGATTAAAATCAACTCTTTTTGATGAATTCGTTTTGGAATCAACAAATTCGTATTTTTTATCAACATTTTATTGTTATAATGAACTCTTTTTGTTGCATTCTTCTTATAATCAACAAATTCGTCGTTGAATTCAACATTTTCTTGAATAAAATCAACTATTTTTGTTGCATTCTTCTTGGAATCAACAAATTCGTATTTTTTATTAACATTTTCTTCTTAAAAAACAACTGTTTCGTGTTTTAATTAACATTGACTTCATAGAAATCTTTATTTTGTAAGTTAACTAACATTTGGTCTATTAAAATCAACTCTTTTGGTTGTATCCTTCTTGAAATCAGCAAATTCGTATTTTTTATCAACATTTTCTTCTTAAAAATCAACTTTTTTTGGTCTAATTAACATAGACTTGATAGATTTTTTTATTTTATTAAATTAAAAAACATTTTCCCTATTAAAATCAACTACTTGGAATCAATAAATTCGTGTTTTTTTTTATTAACGTTACTCCTTAAAAATCAAGTATTTCTTGCTCTAATTAACATTTACTTGAAAAAAATCTTTTTTTTAAGTTAACCAATATTTTATCTATTAAAATTAACTCTTTTTCTTGTATTCTTCTTGTAATCAACAAATATTACGTTGAATTCAACATTTTTTTGATTAAAATCAATTATTTTTGTTGTTTTCTTCTAGAAATCAACAAATTTCATATTTTTATTAACATTTTCTCCTTAAAAATTAAACATTTCTTGACCTAATGAACATTTACTTGATAGAAATATTTACTTTTTTAAATTAACATTTTCTCTATTAAAATCAACTCTTTTAGTTGAATTCTTCTTGAAATCAACAAATTCGTATTTCTTATCAACATTTTCTTGTTAAGAATCAACTGTTTTTTGGTCTAATTAACATTTACATCATAGAAATTGTTAGTTTTTTAGTTAATGAACACTTCTTGTATTGTTCTCAAAGTTTATCTTCTTACTGTGTATAATACGTTTTCAAACATTTATTTTTACAACCCCCATTTTTTTATTAAAACTATTTTTGTCATTTCTCTTTGTAATTACCATTTACTAACCCATTTTTACATTTCCTCAACTTTTCCCAAACTTCTTCGCATCTACCCCAAAACCCCAAAATTCTCTCACTTTCAAGTTGGCACTCCTGCCTGAAAATCACCCACCGAAACAATCTCAACTCAGTTTCCCGCAAACCTCGAACAGCAACGGACGTGTCTGTCTCATTCGTGAAACATCGCACACTGTCGGCTAACTCCGTTCAGTTCAGTTGTTCAGTTGAATTCGAGAGTCGCGAATTTGAAGCATTGAAGGGTGTTTTCGTCGAGGTTTTGCCAAGATGTCGATGTATTTTGTCGGTTTGGTTGTTGTGTCTTGTGCGACGGTTGTTATTGCTTTGCAATGTTTCCAATGTGGGCAATATAATGATGGTGTAGGGTCAATTACGCCTTGTATTAATTATACTCATATGGTGTTGAAAGATTGTCCGATGTTAGAACATTCTTGGTGCATAGTAAGTATGAATAAGTTATTGTAATTGGTGTTTATTTTAGTTTTTTAGGTTTTTAGTTTACAAACTTTTAGGGTAATGTATATTATGCAATTTAGTGTATTTATTCGTTTAGAACATTAATTCTACATTGTTTTATTTGTGTTTCTTTTTAGTTTTTAGTTTACAAACTAACAGAACAGAAATGATTGGCAAATATAAAAAAAAGGAACAATAATTCTTCATTATTTTAAAGTTTCTTTTTAGTTTTTAGTGTACCAACTTTTAGGATAATGTGCACTCTGCAATTTAATATTTTATGAGTATAGAAATGTTTGTCAAATCATTGTTTTAAAATTTTTAATGGTTTTCATGTCTTATAGTTTTGGAAGCAATCATCAAAAATAATAATCCAATCAGTTACTATAATATGTAATATGTGTTTCTTTTTAGTTTTTAGTTTACAAACTTTTAGGATATATTGTACACTCTGCAATTTAATATATTTATTTGTTTAGAAATGATTGTCAAATCATTTACAAACTAACAGAACAAAAATGATTGTCAAATATGCAAAAAAGGGGAACATTTATTCTTAATCAAAAGACAATATTTGGATTTAAGTTCTGTAATTTTTTTTATTAATTTATAGCTTCTTTCAATATTTAACATTTATTCTTCATTGTTTTAAATTTTTTAATGGTTTTCATGTCTTATAACTTTGGAAGTAATCATCGAAAATAATAATACCAATATTTTTGTAGGAAATTTCATGTAGATTTAAAAAATGTGAAGCACAACTTACTATTTTTAACCATGTAGCAGTGGTTGTCAAAAGTTTAAAATAGTACAACATTTTTCAATTTGCATAACTTTTGATTTACGAAAGAAAAATAATATTCTTTCTTTGTGTCTTATAGCAAATTTAATGTACAATCCAAATATGTAAAGCTCAACTCGTTGTTTTTAACCGTGTACGAGTGGTTGTAAGAAATGTAAAATAGTGCAACATTGATTATAATTAATTAATTATAAATCATCTTTTTTCAACTTGCATAACTTTTGATTAACAAAATAAAAATAATATTCCTGATATATGTCTTATCGGATATTTAATGTAGATTTCAAAAGTGTAAAGCACAATTCGTTATTTTTAACCGCGTAGAAGTGGTTGTTAAAAATGTAAAATAGTGCAACACTGATTACCTGTAAAAAAATTATAAACCATTTTTTTTCAACTTGCATAACTTTTGAATAACAAAATAAAAATAATATTTCTGATATATGACTTAAAGGAAATTTAATGTAGAATTTAAAAATGTAAAGCCCAACTCGATATTTTTAACCGTGTACGTGTGGTTGTTAAAAATGTAAAACTAGAGCTACATTTAAAATGTGTAAAACTTTTATTTCAAGTTTATTTTTGTTTTAATCACAATTTTTGTGATAGGAATCAACAATTTATTTGGTACAATTACACATTGTTTCTTGAAATTAACACATTTTACGCTATTATCAATTTTTTTGAAAGGATTCATATTTGTTTTGTTGTAATCAATACATTTTTGATTTTATTTGTTATTAACAACATTGAATTGAATTTTTTATTGTCACTGCCACTTTTTGTTAATTATTTTTATCTGTAGATAATCCTTAGGAGATTATTTTAATATATATTTACAATAAATAATCAAAATTTCAGTTTAATGTCTTTCAAAATTATTTATATTATTTACAATCTTTCTCTGTAATGTTTTATTAGAAATTATTAAGAAAATAAGCACTATTTATTTACATTTTGGCATATCAAGCTATTTTTTACAACGTTGCGATAATTAAAGTTAATATATTTTCAAATCAACAAATAATTTGTTACTAAACAATTATAATTGATTTTCTAGTATATTTTGGTAATTTTCTTTGAAAAATATTGTTTTTCAATTTAAAAAAAAGATTGTGACTTTCTACACAAAACTTTACTAACATGAAAAATTTAATAAAAGTTTGCTACATGTTCGAAGCTATATTGAAATATTTTGTTCTCTTTTCGTGGTGTTTTTTGATTTTGGTTGAGATTTTGTTAAAGTAATTTTAGTTATATATTATCTAAAATGGTGAATTTATATCACACAAATGTTATTAACAATGATTTACGAGTAGAATTTTTTTATGTATTTTGTTCAAACAATAAAATAAAAATTTAAGCAATTTAAAAACGTAATATCCAATTTAAAATTGGTTAAATTGAATTTGAATTGAAAAGTAAAACCAGGATTAATTCAATTGTTTATTTTACTAAACTGTTTTTCATTTGTTATTCTCTTTAAAAAACATTTATTTGTTTTACATTTTTATTTAATTTTAATATGAATATTTTAAATTTTTTATCAATGAAATGGAACATTTTATAAATAAATATGAATAAATAATACCTTATTATACATTTGTAACATCTTTTCGTGTTTAAATTATAATTCGTCTCATGTAGAAATGAACCTATACCGGGTGTCCCAGCTCGACCGACACATGGGAGTTTTACATGGGAAATCAGATAATTATGAATAGTATCTCCCCAGTGCAAGATATTCACTTCAAATTTTGTATGCTTATTGGGGAATATTATTTCTATGGATTACAGTTATTTGAAATATGTAATTTCGTCTACAAGACGAGATTTATTAAATTATAAACTCTAACATTTTCGTTCAAAATCAGTCAGCCATGAAAATAAAAGAACTATCTATGTGACAGTTCTGACAGTTAATGACATGCCATTGTAGATATTTATATTTTTGTAATATTGGTATATTATTTAACAAAAAGAAACTAAATTCAACTTAATAATAATATTAAAATACAGGAATAAGAATTAAAATCAGTGATACTTCACTAAACTGTCAGATAAATATTTTCTTTTATTTTCATGGCTGTCTGATTTTGAACGAAAATGTTAGATTTTATAATTTAATAAATCTCGTCTTGCAGACGAAATTACATATTTCAAATAACTGTAATCCATAGAAATAATATTCTCCAATAAGCATACAAAATTTCAAGTTATTATCTTGCACTGGGGAGATACTATTCATAATTAACTGATTTCCTATGTAAAACTCCCATGTGTCGGTCGAGCTGGGATACCCGGTATACATATTTTAACTAAAAACTAAACAATAAGAGACGGTACCCTTCGTTAAGTTTTTTACCAGTGGTGTACTTAGTTTATAGGTAGTTTATACTGGAAAAATATTAGTTCGAAATTAAGATTTAAGACACATTAAAATGCAATAAACAAAAAACAATACAGGATTTGCAACCATTGTATTAGTAGGTAATAATTTTTCATTTCAGTGATGATTAAAAATTTTACATGTAGCTGAAAAATGATTAACAATGAATTGGCTGAAAATTTTGAGATCAAAGAAGCCGTTACTTAAAAAAAATACTGTTAATTTCAGGTTCAATTTTATTTGAAACAATTACAAAATTAATACAATAATGTAGTTATTTATCAAAACTATCTCATATGTATCAAATATAGAATTTATTGTTTGTGGTACTTTTATTTATTTTGTATATTTTTGTATGTATTTTATTGTTTGTTATAACTTTTTTGTTTTAAATGTCAAATAAATCATACCTCTGTTTTCTTGTTTTATTTTTATTTTTTATCAATTTTTAGAAACTGTACATTGTATAAACAAAAACCCTGATGAAGCTTGCAGAGATTGTAAGTTTTATTTACCATTAAAATGCAAGTAAAATTGTCAAGAGACATGTAAAAGAGATAAAAATTATTTCGAAAACTATGGGCAGTATAATTAATATACAATTTTTCTTTCATTGGCTATGTTCAGGATGCACGCAGATCAGGACTAATCCATTTAAAGACAATGCATTACAGTATTACTATTTATTAATAAGAATCCAGAGCGATAATACAAGCATTGTAAAGATATGATAATAAACATTTCACATTCCTTGACCTGACAGTGGCGTCTTCTTGTTCTCTCTCCATCAGCGTCGGATCGGACCATTAGGACGCGTTCCCCTAAGTGTTATAAAACACACATTGTCATTCCAGCATGCACATGAACTCACGACATAGAAAGGAGGTGTGACAGGTGACTCCCAAGTCCTAGACTTGGGGAGGTACTCCGCGAGTAGTGAACGCTAGTATCTACCCTCATTACTATATCATCACAGCAGAATGGGCCAGTCAAGCCTAGCTCCTGGCGTGTTCACTCACATCCAGTACTTAGCCCAGTCTCCATAATGAATGCGGCCTAGCACCTCGTCGTTACCAATACCCACTATTTGCACACATGGGTACTGTAACCACCTACAGAGTCCCACGACTCTGCCGGAGAGACTTACAACCACGGAAGTCCTACACTTCCTAACACATGTAGATCCCAGATCTACTAATGAATCCTCGATTCATAAACCAGCGCTGCAGACGCTCCTGTGAGTCTCACTCTCACCGTAAGTCTCTCCCATGGGTTCCACACCCATTCTGTTAGTAGGTTCGAGGGCGTCCTAGACACCCACCAGGTAGGGGAAGGTATTCTCTACGTTTGCGGCCACAAATAGTACATCTTGATACATTTACACCATGCACAATAAATATACAAGCAGTGAATAATATGTCGACTATTCAGTAATTCATCCATGAACATCAACAATACTTATAACTAGAATAACCGTGAGTTGCCACTCACCTTTAATTACTTGAATCTACATATGTTTACTCATTGACATGAGGTCACAAGGCACAGTCTTGAGTTGACTTATCACTGCATAACAACCGCACTATTTGGCACGCACTGGTTAACTAACCCCCGGGCCAGCGAATGTTTATGTTTACCACTACCTTTGGTTTCTTTCTCAAGTGGTTTGTATCAGTGATTCTAAATAAGTTGAACTAAGCCAGAATCTGCATCTTACACATGGAAGAATAAAACCTTATTATGATAAAGGAATGAAGAAATGAAGTCTAAAAACAACGATATACTAAAAAAACATTAAATGTGTGATGTGCTTTATAAGTACAGATTGTACGCACCAATAAAATGCAAGTAATATTTCATATCAACAATATGATATTAAAAATATGTTCCTTGTGAAAATAGCGTGCAAATAACTATATAAAAAACATAAAGACTTTTTATACTCCAATTTTAATATCAACCCCACAAAAAACGAATTTCCGATTTTTCACCAACCAGTTTGTACGTGTTCTTACAGGATAAAGCCTGACATTAACATATGAATTATTTCCATGGAAACGATATTCGTATGTAAATCAACGCCCTCTGCGATTTGGAAGCATTTTATTTGTCGATTTTGTCTGCGGAAGATATATTGAAATCTTAACGATAGTGCATTCCTCAGTGCAGTTAAAAGTGCACGTTATATCAAAAACTACAACAATTATAGAGTTGGTGTTTATTGTGTTGTATTCGTTGGAGTTTTGTTTATATGTGACCAAATTTTTGAAAGTTTTTATAAATGGTTACAAAAATTTTGGAAGGATATATGTATGAAATAACAAACTAATTATAAAACTACAAGTTGAATGTACTGTAAAACATATATAGAATATATTACTACAATGGCGGGAGGTAATGTGTTGAACACATCAGATTTTTAAATTCACCTTTAAAACTAGCATGATTTTTCTGCCCTACACTGTACAATCTAAATTCGCTGTACTTTTTAGGAAAAACACTACATTTCGTAAAGTTACAAATAAAAATGTGGTCAGATTAAACTACGCTACATCATAATTAAAACTACATCAAGCTTGGAAGAAAAACTAAAGCGAAATTCCTAAACCCGGAAAATCTGAAATTCAAAACATCGCAAGTGTTAACATGAAATATCAAACATGAACTACAAAACTAGAAGCGTATACATTTTATCCTCTACACATGTTATTTTGCTCGACATTGTACCTTGCACACTTTCAATCTTGCATACCTTTTATCCTCCACACTTTTAATCCACGAAAAAACTTACCTTGCACACATTTTATCTTCCAAATCATTTTATCATCCACACATTTTATCTTCCACTCATTTTATGTTTCACACATTTTATCTTTTACACACTTTATCTTCCGAAACATTTAACACTGAATTTTTTATCTAATTATAAGTATGTTAATTGCATGGGCAATAAAATGAATGGCAAGTACAATTACAATGTTTTAAAGATCAAACGTTGGCGAAGATAAAATGGAAAATAAAATGTGTGGATGATAAAATATGCGCAAGATAAAATGTGTGTAAGATAACTTTTCTTCGCGGATTAAAAGTGTGCACGATAAAAGGTGTGCAAGATTAAATGTTTGAAAGATACAATGTCGAGAAATATAACATGTGTGGAGGATAAAATGTATACGCCCCTGCCTGTTAAAATATACTCGCTGTGTCAAAAGTTTAGTTTCTGCAGTAGTGATACAAATTACTATTGTCTTAATCATAATTTACTTCACTTTTTTTCTAATCTTTACTTTCTATGTTCGTTATTTTCATTACCAGTATTACTTTGGTTTGACATTAATTATGTTCTATTTCAAATTCAAAAATGTAATAAGATACGGAAAGATAAAAAAAGTGTAAATAAGAAGAAGCAATGTCTTCTTGAAAGATTGAGTCACGGAATAAATTGAAGAAAAGGATGCTAAAGAAGTAACAACTATTTTTCAAGGAACTTTATTCATAGGATTAAAAGTTTGAAAGATACAATGTCGAGCAATATAACATGTGTGGAGGATAAAATGTATACGCCCCTAAAAATGTGGTCGTAATAAACAACGCTACGTTACAATTAAGTCAGCCAGTACGGTTGTGTGGTCGTGGCGTGTCTTGTCTGATCGTGTAGATAAGCAACATAGCCCGCCCTGTCCAATTGGATGGGTTGCCGCACAACGGCTCGGTGTGTGCTGGCCTTGCAGAGACTGTAGGCTGACAACCTGCATCACTAAAATGCAAGTAAAACATGTCACGAAACAAGTACTTCAGGTACTTGAGGCTTTGTTCCAGTAGGAATGTTGTGCCATTGATGATGATGACGTTATAATTAAAACTACATCAAGCTTGTAAGAAAAACTAAAACAAAATTCCTAAACCCAGAAAATCTGAAATTCAAAACACCAGAAGTGTTAACATGAAATATCAAACTTCAAGCATGAACTAAAACTACCCTCAGCTGCTCGCTTGTTTGCGGCCGATTTGCAACTGTTCTGTTTTTACAATTCTGTAACAAGGGTTGAATCGCTAATCCTTGAATGAATTTAAATTAACAGGGATTTTAGCGGAGTTAGTTGGCAAGCCTGTATTGTGCGAATGTGAATATAAGTTGGAGGATTTCACCTCATCAAATATTTCTACGTACTCTTTGTGTTGGTTTGGATGTTAATATTTAGAGATTGAAAAACAAGGATTAATATTATTAAATATACAGGTGTTCTATTTAAGTGTGCCACTATTGCTATCTCGAGATCTGTAAGAGCTACGAGGTTGGTTAAATTAGCAAAGAACCACCATTTTACAAGATTGATACAATGAGCAAAAAAACATTTTTTTTCGACCAGTGGTTCTCAAAATACGAGACAGAACTTTCTTATTTTAAATGGGAACATATGTTTATTTTTAAGTTATTCAATAGTGTATTTTTTTCTAAATTCAACGATATAAACATATCATATACTAATAACAAAATAACTGAGAAAAATGCATGTTATTAGATTTATATGTATTTTATTTATATCTGGCTGAAAGAAGAGTGCTTTGGATAGAAAACAATTCATTTTCTTCTTAAAACTGACAGTTTAAGAGCATAAATTTAACAACAAATAATGAAACAATGTTAGACAGAACAATATGTCAATGTTTTCTATCATTTCGTTCAGTAGAGGGAGTAAAGTGATCTAGTTAAATGGTATGAAAAATAAGTGATCCGGATTCAAAAGTGTAAGTTCAAAATGGTAAATAGAATATGCCTATAGACTCACATTAGAAATCAAAATCGGAGAAGCGTTAGAACATTTAACATATAAATGCAAATTTAGTATTAAAGTGTAAAAAAATTATGTATTAAAAATTAAATATTTGTTTGTTTTGAATTCTTTTTTATAATATAAATTGAAGTAAATACCTATAATAAACTACTTGATAGCATAACTGGTTGCTTATAACATGTAGCTCGGTTGCCTATATATCAATTAGTTGGGGGAGCAAACACCGAGTGGCGCTGAAAGCAGTCCCAATTGATTTCATTGCAATTTCGCATCGTACACAAAAATATTATATAAAATCTATGAAGTGCAGCAAATGTATACCTTAATAAGCGTACATGGAAGTCGTATGGTATCCACATTAGATTATTTAAATTATTATTAAAATCAGATTGAAGGACTGTTATAAATCTCGATGCATCTATTTTAACACGATTCTAAATCCTCCCTGACGTAGAAACAGAGAAGAGTATGGAAAAGAAGGTGTAAATATGTTGAACCGAAAGATATATTCTTTTTCAAACCTATAAAAAGAATGTTTTTCTGGATAAAGTTAAATTATGCGCATAAAAAGCGTCGATTCAACTTTTTCTTTGTCTTTTTGAACAACTGTGACATGAATTATGCTAAATGTTTTAACAATATTTCATGCCTAAACAGTAGATCTGTTATTTCTACTTGTAATATCGAATTATCCTTGTTTTCACACCATATTTCAAGTGCTATGACAATAATTACGTTCAATATTACAAATTGAAATTTGTTTTGATATCAATTTTACATTTCATATGGCCATTTGTGTATTTGTTAATAAAATTATTTAAAAATTTGGTTATTGTAGCAAAAAATCTGATGTGTTCAACACATTACCTCCCGCCACTGTAGAAATATATTTTATATAAATTTTTCAGTCCATCAATTTGTAGTTTTACAATTAGTTTGTTATTGCAGTTCAAAATATTTTTAATTCATTTCATACCTAAAAATTTCCTTCATAAAATTTGTATGACCAAAAACCAACTACTTTTGACGTTACTAAAACCAGAACCAAACTTACCTTGATTTACGCATGCAAATATATTTCTTATATATTTCTTCCACCTTTTTTAATTTTACAATACAACTAGTTCATATTTATTTATTTTATCTTTTAAACTTACTTACATCAAATTTGACATTATGTCAAATTTTGTATTGATAGAGGTATTTTTTTGGAAAAACGGTTAAAAACTTCAAGTAGAATACTACTTCCGGTTAACCAATTGTACTCAAAATCACACACACACACACGCGGACTTACAGGCATCACGGTAAAAATAGCAAAATAGTATTCTAGGGACCCTAATTCGTGCTCATATGTTGAAAACTCACACTGGAGAAAAAACAATACCTCCCTTCTCTATATAATGATAGACGGGAGGTAATAAGGTTCACTGAATTTTTTGCAAGACCTCATTTTCAAATTTCTCTTACAAAAATTTATTATTTATATAGAATTTTATGGTCATTTGAACAGTAAAGAACTGTATATTTAGCTCTGTTTTGTCTGGTTACAAGACGTTTTACGGGCTAGACCGTGTAAAAATTATAACGAGCTGTTGACATCGATATACCATGACAACATATCTTATTTGAAACGTCTGACATCCTTTGACATTGACATTGACGTTGCACAAATGCAATGAATTTTATTAAATATAAATATATATACAATGCTCTACCATTACCTGAAATTTACAGTCTCACACAAATAACAGGCTCGCCCGTTACCTTTCTGTGCTCACCTGTAAATTTCTGTATAACGGTCTTGCAATGTAATAGTATATTGCGTCATAAGGCATATTACATCCCGAAGATTTCTGATACACGAGCGAACGTAGTGAGCGAGGGCAGCAAAAGTCGAGGGATGTAATTATGCCGTTAGATTCCCGTAGGGCACAAGCTATTTTTCCCTTTCCGCGAGAACAATCTTTTAAATAAAATAGTTAATTTTTTAATGTAAAACACAAAAACATGTGTCGCTTTCCTATTTACTACTGAAACCATGGCAACAGGTAACAAAATACGTAAAGTAAACGTCATTCCAAAAATTTTTTTGACATACAACCTCAAATTATGAATGTCTAATTTTGGTTTAAATGATAATTTCTATAATAAATTTATGCGAAAATTGAAAAATAATTAAAATTATCATGTAATAATCAAATTATTATAATTTAAAATTTTATCGGTAGTTGGCACGTCGTATGCTTGCACCTCTAAAACCTACAGCTGTTCATATCATCCCGCTTTTAATATTTACCTTCCATTGTTAACCTCAAATGAAGTAAACAATTTGTCAATTACATACCATGGATACGGAAAATAACTATTACATCATTACATTTTATCTTAAATTTTAATATGTCCCATTTGAAAACCTCATTACACATTTACAAACTCAAGATATCATTGTAAAAAAATTTAAAAAATCAAAATCAATAATTGGATATACGTCTATTAGTATGATCTTTACACAATCTATCTTGAAGAATGTCTTTTCCATTTGAATATAAAGCACTTTAAAACCCTGTATCTCTTCTCTACAAATCAGTTGAGTTGTCTCATTTCAATCTGAGCCATCCGGTCCATTTTCCATTTCTTTGGCACCTCGTGATTCTGAATCGTGAACGTGAACTGAACGTGAGCGTAGAACGTGCTATGCATGCGAAAGATATTATCCAGATACGACGATTGACAGCTGTCGAAGAATATACCGAATGTATCCAGCGATAAAGAATCTACGAGTCGTAGACGTAGTTTCATTATCCAGAGAAGGTGTTTGGCTATTTCCAAATAAGTAGAAGTTACAGAAAGTTGTGTACAGTGGATAGAATTAGTGGGACTATACAGGGTGGCCCAACGAAAATTATCAGCGCAATTTTTGGCCACTTAACATCCATTTTGCAAAAAACGTTCGAACACGTCAATTTTAGTATAAAGAAGGATACCTGAATGGATTAGTATCAATGGCATAACTTCAACCCTAAAATGGGGGTGGACATCACCTCAAAAATTTTAAATGGAAAAGGGTGTCAAACATGACATAGTTCGAAAGGCCTTTCAATTCTCTTTTCAACAGTTTTTTTATTTTTCAAATCCGATCATTAGTTCCAGAGAAATATCGTTTACAACAAATTTTATCAGATGTGCAAACCTGCAATCAAGTAGGCTTAAACAAATGACAGAAACGCAAGTATCAGTTTATTAGGTGTTTTACCTACCTCCAACTTCCATACAATAATAAAGATTTTGCTCAAAATTTTGGAGCTACGGTACGTTGCCGTAAATCTTCTAAAGATTCGGGTGGCGTGGCATAAACACAAATCACAAATCTAATTGAGGTTAAGTTAAATGTCAAATTATACAGTATTCGTAAGATGTTTATATTATTTTATTATGTTGTTTTGTTGTGTAGGATAAAAATAGTGTGTGCTACATGGTAGTAAAGTTGTTTTCTGGTCCTCAAGAAGTATCCAGTCTCGACTGCGTCTCGGCCGTATACATATCCTTCGGACCAGAAAAGAACAACTTTCCTACCTAGCAGCACAAATAACTATTTCGCGCCTCCGTCTCTTTATGACTAGTATAACAGAACTCAAAATCATCCAGAAACTCTCTGTTTGTAGGTCTAAGCCGGCAAAATGTAGGGATGCCAACTTAAATATTTTAGTATTACATTCTGTCAAAATTTTTAAATTTATTTTATTGGAAATGTAAATTGTTAATTAAAACAACTATTTTTGATTTATTATTTATATTATACTTGCCTTGTATGATTATGATTACGATAATTATTGAAAAATATCAATTGACATTCTTTTTAATTTTTAGGTTAGAACAAATGTCACTAAAAACTATCGATCTGAGAATTTTTTCATTATTTTTCCCGTAATGTAGAGGGTCGACTTATTGGAACTACGTACTTTTTGATGAAAATAGAGGTTTTTTTTTAATTTTTCACGTTTTTACAAAAATCTATCCAACTTAAAAAGTGCCTAATTCAAAAACTATTGCTCTGAGAATTTTTTCACTATTTTTCTCGTAATGTAGAGGGTCGAATTATTGGAACTAAATACTTTTTGATGAAAATAGAGGTTTTTTAATTTTTCACGTTTTTACAAAAATCTATCCAACTTAAAAAGTGCCTAACTCAAAAACTATTGCTCTGAGATTTTTTTCACTATTTTCCCGTAATGTAGAGAGTCGAATTAGAAAGTATACATACTTTTTGTAGAAAATACGAGGTTTTTATTTTTTTGCGTTTTTACAAAAATCTATCAAATTTAAAAAGTGCCTAACTCAAAAACTATTACTATTAAATTTGAAAACAACGAAAATAGTAAAGAGTTGTACGAAATAGAAGCACCAATTACAATGCGTAAATTGTTAAACTTGAAAATTCTCTCAAGTCGTAATAAGACGTTTATGAATATATTACCATGTAAATTTCCTAAGTTAGCATTTATTATTTCCATAGTCTATAAGCACAACTTTCATTAGAAATGCCACAAATCACGTAAGCACTAAAAAGCTCGGGAGTTTTGTCCACAGATGTGCGAAGTTGTGATAAACGAGCTTTTTTACCCTAAAGTTAAAGGCTACTAAAAAGCACGTAATGCCATATTTCAGATACTTTGGTGCTAATTTTCTACAATTAATTTAAATCGTAAAAAGATTTCTTCATTTAATTAAACTCTTCACTACGACATTAAACAAATGTTTTTACGTACTCACTACCTAGAAACTAATGTTTCCCGCAGCCAACTCACAGTCAAAAAATCTGAGTGTATGCATTTCTTATGGGAGTACATTTTCAATTCACGATATTAAAGCATTTTGACGATTCTTAATTATAATATAGGGTTTTCTTATATTCTAAAACATTACTCTTTGCTTTCCTTGCAGAAAAAGTACAAATAAAAGAATAAATTAAGAAAAATTTGATTTTAAAGAAAGTAGTATCCTAATTAGTAACATATGTCGTTACTTGGTGCAGTTAAAGTGACAGGTTCAAATGAATACTAAGACAGCTACGACATACGTTTTCAGAAATTTGCACCTACTGTTTAAATTGAAGTTTATTAAATAATATTATGTTTTTTGGGAGTGTATATTACATTAGAAGATAGATAAAACATTAGAGATTAGTATTTATAAAGCTTAATAGGTAAGATTTGCATTTTATAATACTTTCTAGAAGTTTAAAGATAGCATATTTTTATTCCCATAAGAATAACATGGGCGTATAAATCGGCAGAGGCGAGTTAGGGTTTCAGTTCGAATTTGGCGCCACAAAATTACACTTATGCAGTCTATTTCCGCTATTGTTTTACTTTCACGCACTTGTGTCTCAACGGAAACTACTTTGATCGAGTAGCTTAAAAGTGTTATTAAATTTTTAATTCTTTTGCATATTACAACAAATTTAATATAAGAAGAAGATAATTGAGGACAATTAGTTAAAAGATTAAAAAATATCTGTATTAAATTAGAAATTTCATTGCTAACTTTGACATTTTAATACTACTAGCACTATCTATTACAAACACAAACAAACAATAACAACGGTGAACAATGGCATACAGTCCATAGCAATGAATGTTTATTCACTTTATTGACGGTTAAATGACAGTTTTACATTTTTATTAATTACATTTTATATTTCGTTCGTTACAAAAAATCTTGTACAATACTTATGCGGAAATACCTTCCGTGCATTCGCCTAAATGAAATACTCGCGTTGCTCGCTCGTACTTCAAACAAAAGCTCATGCACGGAAGTTCATGTTTCCGCATTTATACTGTAAATAATTATTTAAAAATGTGATGTGTCCAACACATTACCTCCCGCCACTGTAGTAATATATTCTGTATAAGTTTTTCAGTACATTCAATTTGTTTTATTTCCACCTTCATAACGTTTTTTTTTATTAATTTACTTTATTCTTCAAAAAAAGATTAACTCTATTTTGGAATCAGAGGTAGTTGGTGGTGGTAGAACAATTTATAGCTAGATGTTGTCAAATGAGTTTCGCCAGTAAATTAAAATGTACTATAAATGTGTATAATTACTCACATAAACCTAATTAAATTAAGTTTGTAATATTTATAATAAAATGCATAAAAAACTTTCATTATTTTCTATTATTTTTTATGAGCATTTTAAAATTTTACAAAGCAAGCTTTGTAAATTTTACAAGTTAGTTACTGTAATTGTTTAATTACTTAGCTACCAAGAAGCCTGTAAAGTGACAATTATATAGAAGGTGGAAATAAAAATTATAACGGGCTGTTGACATGAATATACCATGACAACATATCTTATTTGAAATGTCTGACATCCTTTGACATTGACATTGACATTGCACAAATGCAATGAATTTTATTAAACATAAATATATTGCGATACAAATGCCCATAAAACATAGTACAATGCTCTACCGTTACCTGAAATTTACAGTCTCACACAGATAACACCTTTCTGTGCTCACCTGTGAATTTTTGTATAACGGTCTTGCAATGCAAAATAACTATTACTAAAATGACGTCAAAATTACATGGGATATAATTATGACTAAGTAACCCTGCTTACTTTTGTCTATGTACACAAAAGCTTAATATACTGAAACCAGTAAAATAATCTAACCAAAGTATCCCATTATATTTATCAAGACTATAGTAGTATATTATTCAATGAGCATGTAATGATTGCTATTACTCATGAGAATGAAGTTTGCCGACACAAACGAAAGCGAGTTTTGTAAATTATTCGAATGTGTAATAGAAAAATATACATTTATTTTAACCAAATATGTCATCACACTTTGACAGATAAATAACAATAGCTCGCGTCACTGTTTCACAGCATACTTAACGCAAGACAATTATTTCTAGTGTTATTTAGATACAGTTTAAGCTTATATAGAAAAGGAAAGATGAAAAATGACAAAACTGGTGTAACTTTGACTTTTTATGTAGAAAAACTTATTTAATAGTAAATTGGTTTTTACTCTTTTATCAGGTAAAATGTAAATTTGACAACGATTGAATAATATTATTCCATTGAACTGTCAATATTATTCAATCAGCAACAGCAACGAAGGTCATTAATTGATAAAAAACGATTGAATTCTAGCTCTAAAGACAGTTGTAAATAAAAGTGTTAAAAACATGAACCTTATGTTCCTTGATGGATAGCCGCTGATTACAGCAGTGAATACAGCAACGATCCCAACCTCTAGTCCCTTTCTCTCTCTGAAGTTGGTAACAGCTGCAATGGAGTTAGTTGTGTCTGAAATTATGTACGTGGGAAACTTTATCCGCTTTTTGCACAGAGGGAAAAACTTTATTGAATAACTTAACATGGTTGCTAAATGACTTGTATGAAGCAAATTTGATGTTACTTGAGCGAAAAATTTGTACTTCACACCTGTGTCGTTCCACGAATCGATGGTAAACTTCGTGAAAGAGAAAAATTAATCACCAATTTGAAAGGGTAGATGAGACATGAAAGCGTATCATATTATTGTTTAACGACATAGAAAGTTTTTGAGGATTTTAAATACAATATGCCATAAAGTATCTTTTAATTAAGTAATAAGACTGACAACTATTTTTACAATGAATTTGTTAAAATCTGATTCACACCGTACATTAGATCTGAAAACATTGATATGATTTTAATAGTAATTTACGTGGCCAGCGGTGTAAGTTAATCTATACTAATGTAGAACCCATTTTTCTTATGAATCTAGGATTCATTAGTATATCTGGGATCTACATGTGTTAGGAAGTGTAGGACTTCCGTGGTTATAAGTCTCTCCGGCAGAGTCGTGGGACTCTGTAGGTGGTTACAGTACCCATGTGTGCAAATAGTGGGTATTGGTAATGACGAGGTGCTAGGCCGCATTCATTATGGAGACTGGCCTAAGTACTGGATGTGAGTGAACACGCCAGGAGTTAGGCTTGACTGGCCCATTCTAGTGATGATATAGTAATGAGTGTAGATACTAGTGTTCACTACTCGCGGAGTACCTCCCCAAGTCTAGGACTTGGGAGTCACCTGTCACACCTCCTTTCTATGTCGTGAGTTCATGTGCATGCTGGAATGACAATGTGTGTTTTATAACACTTAGGGGAACGCGTTCTGAAGAGAGAACAAGAGGACGCCGCTGTCAGGTCAAGGAATGTGAAATGTTTATTATCATATCTTTACAATGCATGTATTAACGCCCTGGATTCTTATTAATAAATAGTAATACTGTAATGCATTATCTTTAAATGGATTAGTTCTAATCTGCGTGCATCCTGAACATAGCCAATGAAAGATAAATTGTATATTAATTATACTGCCCTTAGTTTTTGGAAAACATTTTTATTGTTCTTTTACTTCCTATGTTATGCGATGAAATGAAGAGATTATTATGAGAATGCATGAAAATCGATAGACCTTGCAGCAATTATCCCCCGGATTCAATCTGTGCGAGATCGATTTGAGAGAACTTTTTCCATATTAACAGTTCTGAATTCTGAACTTCTCTGAGTGAGTAATGCTGATTCTGCATACGTGAATGCAAACCTTGGTCTTTGGTAATTTTAGTACCACAAATATTCTTTCAAAATGTTTCCTAATTATGTTCTTTTATATCTAGATTAAATTTTCAAATGATAATGCATTTTAAATGCACGTCTTCTAATTTCAATTTGAAAATTGAGAAGAGATTAGAGTTAATTTTAAATACAGAGATTTGATTAAGTCAAGTTGTTCATTATTAAGATTTTTCTTTTTATTTGTATTTCCAATTATTCTAAGAACTCCAATGTTAGTTATTAAAAATTTTCTTTAGAGGTACACTGCAGTTTTGGACAAGTCATCAAAAAGTTATTTCTGTGCTTGCAGTTTTTAATAGTGTGTGCATAAAATTCTAAATACGGATATGTGGAGATCCTGGGAATATAATTTTGTGGACGTAAGTCATGTTGAAAACAACATTCGGAAGAAATAGTTCAACACGTAGCAGAAGATCAGCCGTCGACGTCGAAAAAACGGAGTCGCAAATATGTATCCTATGACGAGAAGAATATGATACGGCCCTGTTGTTACTTTTCAAGTGATACCTTTGAGTTGGGATAATTTATAACTCCGGACCACAAAGCTTCCTACCCCCCCATATGTAAAATCCGCATAAGTCGGTTTCATATACATCTATTTCTACTATACTAATGATGTTGTGTTGCATCTTAGCACAGAATAGGTTTATACAGAAGCGACAGTAAGACAGAGAAACGAAAATATCGGAAAGTTTCGTTACATGTTACAGAGAGATTGGGGAGGTCAACAAATGTAACGGTCTACACAATGCTCCAAGGTCATAGAACTGAATAGGGTAAAACGAAAGGTACCTACACGGAGTGTCGCTTCTGTTTGTAATTATTCTGTGATCTTAGCTGAAACTCACTGTATGATCTAAGGGGCACATACATTTTATCCTGTACACATATTATAGTGCCTGACATTGTACCTTGCACACTTTCAATTTTGCACAACTTTTATCGTGCACACTTTTAATCCGCGAAAAAAGTTATTTTACACACATTTAATCTTCCAAATCATTTTATCATCCACACATTTTATCTTCTACTCATTTTATGTTCCACACATTTTATTATCTTACATTTTATCTTCAGAAATTGCATGGGCAATAAAATGAATGACAGGTACAATTACAATGTTTTAAAGATGTGTGGAAAATAAAATGAATGATAGATTAAATATGTGGATGATAAAATGTGCGCAAGATAAAATCTATGTAAGATACCTTTTCTATGGATTAAAAGTGTGCACGATAAAAAGTGTGCACGATAAAGGTTTGCACGATAAAGGTGTGAAAGATTAAATGTGTGCAAGGTACAATGTCGAGCAATATAATATGTGTGGAGGATAAAATGTATACGCCCCCATTTCAATGGTTACATCATAGGATGTTTTTCAATGCAATAAAGAGATTATTATCGAAATGCATGAAAATCGATAGACCTTGCAGCAATTATCCCCGGATTCAATCTGTGAATCTATGCCAGACGCCTTGAGAGAACTTTTCCATATTGACAGTTCTGAAGTCTAACTTCTCTCTGAGTAATGCTGATTCTGCATACGTGATTGCTCGCCCGCTGAAACCAGCACGATGTTCCATTGTTATTTCATAAAAATGTAAATCGATGTGTCGCAGTGACAGCTGAAAACTGCTCGTTTTTCACGCGCCCGGTATAATTAGTGTTTTGAGGGCGGTTAAACGGAGATTATGAGCAGAATTTATACGCGACACCTCAAATGGGATGATTTAAACACGCCCCGAATTTACAAACAGATGGTTTTAAATTTCAACTCTTTTCACCACATTTCAACAAAAATAAAAAAAATGCACATTATTAATTAATCATGTATAGTTGGACAAGAGATCTCGAGTTGACGTTTAAATTATTTTATGGTTGTGGTATCTATACAAAGTTTTTCCCTGAGTGAAAGAATTGAAAGAAATGTGACCTTTATGCGTTCTGCTATAGGGTATAGAATTGTACGAAATCCATTAGAATAAACTGTTTGTTCCAGGTACCCAGCTAAGCACTGGATTTGGAAATCCCAAAGTAACATAAGCATGCCTTTCTTAATATAGATGGATTACTGTACTACCTGGAACTAACTGGATAGGGATGTATTTAAAATTTTAATACCATGTTTTATGAAAAATACTCTAATAATTGTCACAAGTTGTGGTAACGTTGATGTACTCTTGGTAATAAGAACATTATGTTATAGCAGTTTCGTTTTTATGCAAAAATTGTTTGCAATTCCACGAAGATAATGATTATTGCTAAGAAATTAACGGTATTAAAATTTTAAATACATCCCAGTCTAGTTATTTCCATGTCGTACAGTAATCCATCTATATTAAGTTAGGCATGCTAATATTACTTTGGGATTTCCAAATGCAGTGCTTAGCTGGGTACCTGGAGCAAAACTTTGAATAGATACCACAACCATAAAACAATTTAAACGTCAACTTGAGATCTTTTCTCGTACTATACATACATTATTAAATTGTGAAAATCCAATAACAATATTGCTTGGTTTAAATTTCAACTCTTTTCACCAAATTTCACCAAAAATTTAAAATAAAAATGCCCATTATTAATTAATCATGTAGATACATTATTAAAATGTAAAAATCAAATAACAATATTGCTTGTTTATTTTTTATTGTGGCTTAATACGCGACACTTCCAAATGGGATGATTTAAACACACGCCCCGAATTTCCAAACAGCTGGTTTTAAATTTCAACTCTTTACCAAATTTCAACAAAAATTAAAAAAAAATGCCCAATGTTAATTAATCATGTACATATATTATTAAATTGTAAAAAACAAATAACAATCACCCCAATTCTGTAAAGAAGTTGCTAGCTCTTAGTAACGTTAATAAAAATTTTAACCAATACAAATATTTGTAAAAGCTGTCATTTTCATATTTTATTTAGTGTCTACAATTTTTATTGGCTAATGATGTTAGTAACGTTGCTAAGAGCTAGTAACTTCCTTACAGAATTGGGGTAAATATTACTTGGTTTTAAATTTCAACTCTTTTCAACAAATTTCAACAAAAATTTAAAATAAAAATGCCCATTATTAATTAATCATATACATACATTATTAAAATGTAAAAATCAAATAACAATAATACTTGTTTATTTTTTTATTGTGGCTTAATAAGCGCACTTCCAAATGGCATGATTTAAACACCCTGCCCTGAATTTTCAAACTGGTTTTAAAATTCAACTCTTTTACCAAATTTCAACAAAAATTTAAAATAAAAATGTCCATTATTAATTAATCATATACATATATTATTAAAATGTAAAAATCAAATAACAGTATTTGTTGTTTATTTTTAAATTTTTGAAAAAAGTAAATCGAAGGCTGCTATGCTGCTTTGAAAACAATGAACACAAAAAAGTGCAACAATTGAATTTCTGTATTTTGTATTCTTAACTTTAATTAAATAAACTTGTTGCAATATATGTTATGAAATAGTTATTTTCTTCCACAGCAGCCTTCGATTTACTTTTTTCAATTTAATTTTATTATAAATAACAATTTTTGTTAATTTTTCTGTTAATTATAAAAATAAATTATTACTGTTTTATACCATTGTAAAACTAAAAAAAAACTCTATTTAAAAATACCATAGCTTAATATGACCACCATATGAAAAATGAAAGTTGCTATCAGTAACTCGTAAATGGTTAGAAATAAAAGAAATTTGAGTACTTCTGCAGCTTCACCATACAAAAGTGCCTTACGAAAGTGCAAACCAGAATCTCGTATTATTTCATATAACAAAGTTATAAGCAATAAAAGAAAATCGCTAAATTTACATTTTCCCCTATATTTATAATGGGTATCAAAATATGTAGGATAACCTTCAAAATACAATTTATTTTATCAAATATTTCAGTTAGAAAAGGCCATATTACACAACATTTGGTTTTATTAGATGCAAAATTAAGTAATCTAACTAACGATACCATATACATCCGATTTTATTTAGCGGGACAGATGCAAACAGCAAAAAACTGTTTTCCCACGTTATTTCCCTATGTCAAGGTTTTCAGTATTCGCCCTGTATGTATAAATGTTGAAATTTTGTATATGGGACTGCTATATCTAATCATGCACCTCCCTTTTTCATTGCAATCGGCAGTACCAAAAGGGCACTTTGCTTGTAGTGGTTTTTTGAATTTTTCGCATAACTCAAAAACGATTAGCCATAGAATATTGAAATTTTGTTTTTAGAATTGCTATAACATCTAGTTATGCACCTCCATTTTTATTCTAATTAGCCTTTTCAAAACGGCAGTTTACTTTTGGCAGAAACTTAATAAAAAGTAATTTAATGTTTATAGGAAACATTTCTTGTTAAAAATTGATAATTGATATCAAGTAATATGTTTTCTATACTAAACTTAATGTATAAGGTATCAAGAGTATCTAATAATGAATAATACACCGAAGAAACTCTCATATACACTTTTAAAGTAACTCCAATTTTTCTGGCAATTTAAAATTTCACTCTCAAATTCAACGCAAAGTAGGATTCCTAAAGTTGCGTATTCCTAACATTGTAGGCGTTTCTGTTCCCCTTTTCTCATCTTCTACAGAATCCAAGACTTGGCGTTCACGTAGCCCAGTGATAATCCTTGACTTCCATTAAATAAATAAGGGGTTTGAATCCAATTTAGGAGAAAAATTCTCCGGCCAGCTCTAATGAAAGTTCACTTTTGATGGAAATGAAACGTAATTTATTTCGGCTGTTTCCTTAACGATTTTTAAGGACAAAGAAATATGAATTAAACTTTATTTCGGTTTAGGGGATTGCATATAACTTGCTTAATTAAAATTTTAATGCAAACCTTTCATTTTATATTTTTTGTGCCTCTGTTCATAAGTATAAGTTAGGTACTTCCATAACATAAGCCGTATCTGATAATATTTTTACCTCCCGTCTATCAATATACATACAGGCTGGCCCAATAAAAATTATCAGAGCAATTTTTGGCCACTTAACATCATTTTGCAAAAAACGCTCGAACACGTAAATTTTAGTATAAAAGGGGACACCTGAATGGATTACTATTAATGGCATAACTTCAACCCTAAAATGGGGGTTGCACCTCAAAAATTTTAAATGGAAAAGGGTGTCAAACATGACACAGTTCCAAAGGCCTTTCAATTCCCTTTTCAACAGTTTTTTTATTTTTCAAATCCGAGCATTAGTTTCAAAAAAATATCGTTTAAAACAAATTGTATCAGATGTTCAAAATTGCAATCAAGTAAATTAAGCAAATGACAGAAACTCAAGTATCAGTTTATTAGCTGTGCAAAATGACTACCACCAACTTCCATACAATAATAGAGATTTTGCTCAAAATGTCGTCGTACGTTCTGCAACATTTGTGGAGTAATCTGACGACACTCAGTTACGATACGTTGCCGTAAATCTTCCAAAGATTCGGGTAGTGTGCCATAAACTTTAGACTTCAAATAACCCCACAAAAAGAAAACAACTTGTCAAAAGAATTGTTTATTTAGTTTCTGTCATTTGTATATGCTTACATGATTGCAATTTTCAACACCTGATAAAATTTGTTTTAAACTATATTTCTCTGGAACTGATGATCGAATTTTAAAAATAAAAAAACTGTTGAAAAGAGAATTGAAAGGCCTTTCGAACTGTGTCATGTTTGACACCCTTTTCCATTTAAAATTTTTGAGGTGCAGTCCACCCCCATTTTAGGGTTGAAGTTATGCCATTGGTACTAATCCATTCAGGTGTCCCCCTTTATATAAAAATTGACGTGTTCGAGCGTTTTTTCCAAAATTGATGTTAAGTGACCACAAATTGCGCTGATTATTTTCATTGGGCCACCCTGTATTCAAATCATAAATTTCATTATTAAAATCAACTTAGTTTTCGATATAATCAATATTTGTTACAATAAATGTTATTTCAATTATGTTTTTGCAATAAATATTATTTCAATTATTTTTTGCAATAATAACATTTGTTCAAAATAATTATAATAATGCTTTGTATATATTTATTTACTCATTTACTATTCAAACAATCTCAAATTATATTGACAAAGTTTCATTCCCAAAGGTCCAGTTGAGAATAACTTTATCAAAAATCATAAAACTCTCTAGAGATAAAAAGTTATATTGTTGTTCTTCTTTCAAGCTTTCGGAATTAACTTATAATAAGTTATAAGTGATAAAAGAAAACTACAAGAATATATTGTAGTTTTCTAATAATTGTTTATCACAATCTAAGGTAATCAAATGATTTTTTTGCATCTCGTTATCAAATTATTTAAAAAATTTACTTTACTATTTGTATAATTGTACATCATATTGACTTCATCTTTAATAAATTAATTTGAGTGTTTTATCTAAAGAATCCTTAAAATCAAAATTATTCAGATACTCAACGAAATATATGAATTTAATGTAATCACAGAAATGATTTGATTAGTTTTAGAAGTTTTTTCCACAATAATAATAATTAGGCTTCGAAATATTTTACTCGTTTCCATAATTCTTTCAATTAAATAAGTAAAAAGCTTAAACAATTCAAAGTAAAATAATTAAAACAAATAAAATTTGGTTGTAGATACTAATGACTTTATTCATATTTCGCGCCAATTACATTAGATTCAGACCTCAGGAAAATGGCCGCCACAGGCTTCACTTTTTCATATACTATGCCCTATCCAGTTATATTATATTTAGTTCAGCGTATACCAGTCTCAATTATGAGAAGTATACATTTTATCCTCTACACATGTTATATTGCTCGACATTGTATATTTACACATTCAATTTTGCACACCTTTTATCGTGCACACTTTTAATCTATAGAAAAAGGTATCTTACACACATTTTATCAGGCGCACATTTTATCATCCACACATTTTATCTTTATCATTCATTTTATGTTCCATACATTTTAATTCGCCAACGTTTCATCTTTAAAACATTGTAATTGTATCTTTCATTCATTTTATTGCCCTTGCAATTAACATACTTATAATAAGATAAAATATTTAGTTAAATGTTTCGGAAGATAAAATATGTAAAAGATAAAATGTGTGGAACATAAAATGAGTGGAAGATAAAATGTGTGGATGAGAAAATGATTTGGAATATAAAATGTGTGTAAGATAACTTTTTCATGGATTAAAATGTTGAGGATAAAAGGTGTGCAAAATAAAAATGTGCAAGATACAATATCGAACAATATAACATGTGTATAATAATTTATTGTATTGTTTTACATTTATACATTAACCACAATTTTAATTTGTTTGAGTAACTATTGCTTAGCAACATTGTATGTCGAGCAATATAACATGTGTAGAGGATAAAATGTATACGCCTCTCAATTATGCTATCAAAATTAAGTAATCTGTATTAAATAACAAATAGGAATACATATAGTATTGTCCTATACAATATGAGACACATGGTACCTATATATAAATTTAAAACACATATTGTCTGTACTTGATACATCGACTAACAACTAACAAGATTAATCGTTATTGTCAGTGTTTAGACTCGTAAGCAATAAAACTGTAACATTTTTCTATACTTTGCTATATCGGTTTATCGGTCGTCTTAAATTAAAATTAATTGCTAAAGTTGCACAACTCGGGCGTTCCAAGAATCTGTCAGTTGCAAACTTGTGTTTTAAGAATGCTGCGAAGTTTTCATAACTCGTCAATTCATTTATTTGGAGTGCTTTAATTCTCGTGTTTCTATTTTTGCCTCTTAATTCGATGAAGTAAAGCTATTTTGAGGCGTATACATATTATCCTCCACACATGTTATATTGCTTGACATTGTACCTTGCATTTCAATCTTGCATACCTTTTATCCTCCACACTTTTAATCCACGAAAAAAGTTATCTTATACATATTTTATCTTCCAAATCATTTTATATTGCACACATTTTATCTTCCACTTATTTTATATTCCACACATTTTATCTTTTACACACTTTAACTTCAGAAAAATTTAATACTGGATATTTCATCTACTTGTAAGTATGTTAATTGCATGGGCAATAAATGAATGGCAGGTACAATTACAATGTTTTAAAGATCAAACGTTGGTGAAGATAAAATGTTACTGACTAACCTAACCTAACCTAACCTATCTCAACTTAACTTAATCTAACCTAACTGAAACCAACCTTACCTAACTCAACGTAATCTAACCTAACTCAACTTATTTTAACCCAACTTAATGTAACTTATTCCAATTAGGACATGCTAGATTAGGTTAGCTTAGGATAGGTTATGTTAGATTAATTGCCATTTGCACCACTGGAGTTTAATGCTAATGTGTAGATTAAGTTCCGTTTAAAATTTTTTGTTCATTGGACGGATTCTTAACCTACGGTTAAGGTGACATTTGGGCAGTTTAATTTAACCCCGACTGTTTCTACGGTTGTTTTATACTTTCATTCGGGTAATGTATTGCAAAATAGAATTAAATAATATTTGATTGGTAAAAATATATTTATTATGTATATAATTATTATAAACAGGTACTGAAATATGGACCTAATACATGATAATGTAGTATTTGACGACGAAGATGATGAATTATTTGAGTTTGATATTATTTATGGTATTTCAAGAAGAATTTATGAACGAGCTAACCCCTTTCATGAATTGACTGAACATGAGTTCTTCATGAGATTTCGATTAAGAAAAGACTGTTTTGAATATATTGCCACAAATTGAACAGCATTTGGAATTTTCTTATGATATGTGAGTTTTGCGCTTGTTCAGATTAATTTTTATTTATAAACACAATGTAAGTTAAAATTAACTGACTAAACTTTACATTTAACTTAACAGTGGTGCAACTGGCCATAAGTTGGGTTAGGTTAGGTTAAATTAACTTAGATTAGGTTAGATTAGATTAGGTTAGATTATATAAGGATACATTTGGTGTATGTATGTACACACTTTTTGTATTAAATAGTTTTAAAAACAAATAAATGTGATTTCAAGGTTAATCAAGTCTGACCGTCCTTCTTTTATTATTTTTCCCATACTTGTCAAGCTTAGTAAGAACTTTTTGCCAAATTTCATCAAAATTGTAGGTTAACCCCGAATTGTTAAGTAATTATTATCCATTCTTTAGTACTAAACTCTGTTTTTGTTATTTTTCTTTGCTTTCAAATCACTAGAATCAGGAATTCATTCCATTTTGACTTTTATTCATACCAGTTACAATGCGTCCAGTGTATATCATGTATACAAGGTTGTTATGGAGATTTATGTTTATATTATGCAGTGTTCTTCTGTTTTTCTCGTTGAATAAATTCCATATAAGATTGATGGCTTCGGAAATCTTCTTGTACCTTTATTTATGCTCTCGATTCATCACACACTTTCATATGGAAAATATACGAACAGATTTACACATCAGTAGTATAATAGTTCATATTATGGACACTTAGGAGTTTGAATAAATAAATAATTGGCTTTTATACTACCAGCAACGTTTTATACATATAAAAGAGCGCCAAAAATGTTTTCGAAATCTATGGGCAGTATAAATAATATACAATTTTTCTTTTTTGGCTATGTTCAGGATGCACGCAGATCAGGACTAATCCATTTAAAGACAATGCATTACAGTATTACCACAGAATAGTTACATACAGAAGCGACACTCCGTGTCGGTACCTTTCATGTTCCCCTTTTCAGTTCTACGACCTTGGAGCATTGTGTAGACCTTTAAATTTGTGCTCTTCCCATATCTCTATCTCTAAGATGTGAGGAAACTTTCCGATGTTAAATAATGAGCCCTTTAAATTTGTGCACATTCTCCATTTCTCTCTAATTTTTCTCTGTCTTACTGTCTCTTCTATATAAACCTATTCTGTGGTATTACTATTTATTAATAAGAATCCAGGACGGTAATACATGCATTATAAGGATATTATAATAAACATTTCATATTCCTTGACCTGACAGCGACGTCCTCTTGTTCTCTCTTTAGGACCCGTTCCTCTAAGTTGTACAAAACACACATTGTCATTCCAGCATGCACATGAACTCATGCCATAGAAAGGAGGTGTGACAGGTGACTCCCAAGTCCTAGACTTGGGAAGGTACTCCGCGAGTAGTGAACGCTAGTATCTACACTCATTATCATCACAGCAGAATGGGCCAGTCAAGCCTAGCTCCTGGCGTATTCACTTACATCCAATACTTAGCCCAGTCTCCATAATGAATGCGGTCTAGCACCTCGTCATTACCAATACCCACTATTTGCACACATGGGTACTGTAACCACCTACAGAGTCCCACGACTCTGCCGGAGAGACTTACAACCACGGAAGTCCTACACTTCCTAACACATGTAGATCCTAGATCTAAGAATGAATCTTCGATTCATAAACCAGCGCTGCAGACGCTCCTGTGAGTCTCACTCTCACCGTAAGTCTCTCCCCATGGGTTCCACACCCATTCTGTTAGTAGGTTCGAGGGCGTCCTAGACACCCACCAGGTAGGGGAAGGTATTCTCTATGTTTGCGGCCATAAATAGTACATGTTGATACATTTACACCATGCACAATAAATACACAAATAATATTATAGAATGACATGTTATTTTAGCTAGCGATAAAAAAACTGAAAAAATATAATACTATTAAAATATAGGTTAATTCAGTTTGACAGATGGGTCCGTAAAGTTAAATTTTGACATAAGAGTCTGTAAAGTTTTACTTTAGCTACTACTTTGGCTAACTTCGCGAGAGATATCGTATAATTTAGTATCGATTTCGAAAAAATGTTATTTAGTGGGCCATTTTATTTATTTTTTCCAATTATAGATGTATTAATATTTATAGAAATTTCTAGATAATAAAGTTTAATTGTATAAAGGAAATAAGATATGCAAGAAAGAAAGCGATAATTTCTTTGAATTATTAACTATAATATCTTTTTTTTTCAGAAATACGTCAGCGAGGGAACTACCATTCGAGATTGTGTACAGAAATGTGTTGAAAAAGGTTAGTACAATTTTATTAATAATAATATATAGTTGTTTTATAGCTTAACTGTATTTTCAAATTGAAAACACCTTATACACACATATACAATGTATTACATGTATTTTTCTACTTCCATTTTATAAAAGAACTAGTATTCCCTTATAAATATTAATAAAACAATTATTATATTTAAAAATTCCACATATTTCACAATTCAAATAAATCGAATATCAATATTATTTATATCGTTTATCTGTTTATAAATATTTTGTTATACTTAAACACATAATTAAGATGTCAAAGGAATTGTCCTTTTTTGTCTATTTGGTCATCAAATTATCAAAAAATTTCAAGTACATTTTTATATTTAAGAGAAGTAAAAATATAATATAAAACACTTAAGGAAACTGTGGTTAATTATCTTTTCCACTTACAAAACTAGCCTACATATCATTTTGCAATTTTCGCATACATAAATAGCTATTATTATTACAAATTATAATCACAAATATATTGCTTGAAAAAACAGGTCACAAAAACAATAACCATAAAAACAACAATAATTATTGTTAATAATAAACGAAAATTCAAATAAATCGCTACGCAACTGTGTTTTATGATGTTATTAGAAAATTAAAAATATTGTTTCCATAGATGAATTATTATATTAAGGCAATAACTGTCAATGTTAACAACTTTTATTGAAACATTACGGTATAGCCTCATCGATAAAAAATCCATCAATTATAAATTACCACAAAATGACAAATTTGCTTGACGCGTTAAAAATAGCTGAACGTCCATAATGTTGGTGATCACCCTAAAATATTAATTTTCAACATTGATATGATTTGTAAAAATCTGATGTGTCCAACACACTACCTCCCGCCACTGTAGTAATATATTCTATATAAGTTTTTCAGTTCATTTAATTTGTAGTTTTATAATTAGTTTGTTATTGCAGTTCAGAATATTTTTAATTCATTTCATACCTAAAATTTCTTTCATACAATTTGTATGACCAAAAAAAGAACAGGTGTTTTTGACATTACTATAGCCGGAACTGAACTTATCTTGATTCACGCATGCAAATATATTCCTTATATATTTCGTCCATTTTTTAAAAATTTACAATAAAACTACTTCATATTTACTTATTTTATCTTTTAAATTTACTTACATCAAATTTGATATCATATGATATATAAATAACTCATCTGTTTTAAATAAATTCCTCAGCCTACTTAATTGTAATTTTGAACACCTGATAAAATTGTTTTAAACGATATTTCTCTGGAACTAATAATCGGATTTGAAAAATAATAAAACTGTTGAAATGAGAATTGAAAGACCTTTCGAACTGTCATTCTTTTCCATTTAAAATTTTTGAGGTGCAGTCCACACCCATTTTAGGGTTGAAGTTATGCCATTGGTACTAATTCATTCGGGTGTCCCCCTTTATATTAAAAATGACGTATTCGAGCGTTTTTTGCAAAATGATTGTTAAGTGGCCAAAAATTGCGCTGATAATTTTCATTGGGCCATCTTGTATTAATTAATCAGGACAAAATTTTCATATAAAAGAGTAATGAAAGACAAGATATATTTAAATTTCTTGTCTTATTTTTGCAGACAAGACAAGAAATAACAAAACAAAGAAATTTTGTCTTGTGAAACAATACGTAACACAAACCATACCAGTTCGAAATTACGAAATACGGTGAAAGAGGCACTTGAAACATTTTATTTCTAGCAGCTGATGCAGTAGCTATAAATTTCCTTCACTGCAAAATAACCACGTTCGAAATTTCACTGCGGTAGAGATCTGTGAAGTGAATTAGTAATTTTAGTTTTTCATGTTGGCTGCGCTGCAATTTATTGCTCGAGTTATTGGGTTCTAAGTACACCATATGAGAATTTAATTTTTACTTTTTATTATGCCACAAATTTACTTCAAATTTTTCGAAATCGATACTAAAGTACATCGTGTACGCGAAGTTAGCCAAAGTAGTATCTAAAGTAAATCTTTACAGACTTATGTCAGAATTTAACTTTACGGACTCATCTGTCAAACTGTATTAACCTTTTAATAGTATTATATTTTTGCAGTTTATTTTAGCACTACCTAAAATAACAAACATATCATTCTTATTATTGGTGAATTTATTTATTATTATTAAGCTTTGATAATAATTTATCTGATTCAATGCAGACGACGTCTAAGCAGGTGTAAACATAAATGAAAATTATAAAGAAATATTTGACACTTTGACAGTACGTTTGTTATTTTCTTGATTGTCTTTCACTGTCTCAGTCCAGTTTATCATACTTTGTTTCCGTAGATCTTCTTTTACTGTATTTAACATTTTTTTATACATGTATCACTATAATTTTTCGTCCACGATAAATCCAATACGATACATGTAAAAAATATAATATTTGGTATTTGAAAGTTATATTCAAATATGATGAACTGATTAGATTTTGACTACAATTGGTTAACCGGAAGTAGTACTTTACTTAAAGCTTTAAACCGTTTTTCATAAGAAATACCTCTAAATACCATTTTTACGCAAATTATGTTATTATAAAATGTAAAGATTTTTAAATTTTCTACCGATCTGCTTAATTACGTTTATATATAACTTCTAGCTAGATAGAAAGAAATATATAAATTATAACAATTTTACATATAGTTTAGGCTGTGGAATTTCTATAAAACACATGAGTTATTTCTATGTTCACAAAATTTGACATATGATGTCAAATTTGTTGTAAGTAAGTGTAAAAGATAAAATAAGTAAATATGAAGTAGTTTTACTGTAAAATTAAAAAGGTGGAAGAAATATTAAGGAATATATTTCGGTTCTGGTTTTATAAACAAATTTTATAAAAGAAATTTTATGTATGAAATGAATTAAAAATATTCTGAACTGCAATAACAAACTAATTATAAAACTACAAATTGAATGTACTGAAAAACTTATATAGAATATATTACTTCATTAGCAGGAGGTAATGTGTTGGACACATCAGATTTTTATTGTAGTGTATAAAAAATTTGAGTAACATAAGTTTGTTTTGTAGTTTGGACCGTGCGATCACCTAAGTTATTTACTAGAGAAAAGTAACAACCATTGTAAAAGTAGCTTTACGTTCAATATTATTCAGTCCTTGTGAAGCTTCGATAAAACCAGCCAATTATTTTTTATACTCCAATACAGCTTTTCGATCTAATATGAAATAAATCTATCCCCCTATCACTATATTTACGAAGCGGAACACTTTGTCAGTACCCTTATAATATATTTCCCTTTCCAATATGCTGGCATAAAAATAAAAAGAAACATCTCTTGTTATAAACAACATGTCAAGTCCCGTATAAATAATGCAGAGTCCAAAAATATTGATGTGCAGAAAACATGGAAATATTAGGAAAGGGTTTTGAATTATGAAATATGGTTGGGAATATTTAGTTGGATATAAGACCATATATCAGAAGAATGGACATGTTATTTACAGGTCCGAAATGTAGTTGAAACTATACTCTGTTTTTAAACTATAGGGCACGAGAGCAGCACCGTCGATTTTGCCCAATCGTCTCATCTCATTTCACACCATTTCAGTGGCGGAAATTTAAATAAAAGTCAAAATATACTCTTCCAGCGAAAACAAGTTGTATTTATACAGATTTAATGGTCACTGACATTGTAATACTATTTTAAGTTTAATAAATCATTTAAAACTTACTAATAAAATTTGTTTTCGAATGTCGATCTTGTCCTTCTTATCTCACTTCAGACCATTCTATGATTGTCTCATTTCACATCATTCCATGATTGCCTTACTTCACAACAATCAAGGCGGAAGATAAAAATTGGCGGAAATTTAAATCGACGGCTTTGGCTCAACTCAACAATAATAATAAAATCAACAACAACAAATACTGACACGAGAAACACTAAAAAGAGCACAATGGATAAACTACACATAGAGATCGCAGAATGGAATGAATACAAAACCCGCCAATGACGTCCATTTAAATTTCCGTCACTTCTTCTCTTCCGCCTGGAATAGTGTGAACTGAGACAATCATAGAATGGTGTGAAATGAGCTGAGAGGCTTGGGCACAGGTCGACGGTGCTGCTCTCGTGCCCTATAGACAGTAACTAGAAATTTTAGTGAGAAAATCAAAGCCTGTGATTGGATGCTGCGCCATTTCATAAAGCCGCATTTAACCTGCAAAAATTTCAAGTTAACCTTCTCAAACGTAATTGAAACGTCAAACTCTCAGTAGTTGTCAAATCACATTGAATTTGCACGTGTTTTTATTTCATTTCTCTTTTTGTGATATTTTACGATTAAAACCAGTTCTTTTCAGAACTACTAGTATTTCACTAACGCTGTGGTCTGTGGTGTAAATGTGACTTCGTCAAGTGCTGTCTATAGTTTAAAAACGGGGTATAGTAAAATAATAATTGAAATGTTACAAGAAACAAAATGTTTGTTACAACCAAAACAGTGTTGATTTTAATAAAGAAAATGTTAATTGTAAGACAAAAATATTGAATACAGCTTAGAATATGATAATTTCTATGAAGGTTATGAATAAGGATGCTATAAAATCCTTGAATACAACAAATAAAATATTGATTTCAATCAAAAAAGCTGAAAGGCGTAGTGGATGTGCTGGTGAGGGAGACCCAGGATAATAGAAATAATCTGAGGTTACAGGTTAGATGAGGTGAAACATAATAAAAAATCTTTGGACTACGTCGTTAATAGTTATTTACATAACAAGCGTGGAAAGTGGTACATAGCAAGCGTGTGTAGAGATTGAGTGATTTAATACACGAGCGTTGCTATGCACTTTCAAGCGAGTTATGTACACTATTTTTTAGACGACCACAAAATAATATAATAAAAACAGGGTTTATACAAAAGTGTCAATGTCAAACACAACTCACGAAAGCATTGACGTTTGGGTTTGAGGTTAAGTATCACTAGTTAACCGGAAGCTGATTTGTAAGTCTAGTACGTATTATTTGAACAATTAATAAAACTATCAGTACATTTTGACTATTTATTTTTGTTATTAATTCACTACCAATTTTAAAATCGTAGTTTTAAGCAAATTTTCATTAATTTTGTTACATTTCCATTATCAAAGTTCCATCTATTGACCACTAATCGTCATATCCGGTTATATAACACACTAGTGTGTTATTATAACACACGCCGTGTGCTATGTTACATTTTCTGGTGTTAATTACAGTGTAAATATTGCTACTTTCATATGTGGTCGTCTGAAAATGAATGTTTGTTGAAATGACAAAAATCTGATGTGGACACCACATGACTTCCTTGTACGCTAAATTATACATTTTTTGCTGCACTTCATTTAAATCATTTCACTTGAAAGTGAGATTATTCTACAGCTAATCATTCTTCAAAATGGATCATTTTTTAAAAATTTTATAAAATGTTTATCACTATTTCTATTGCTTTAAAAGAAATCTTAGGTATGCAATGAATTAAAAATATTCTGAACTGCAATAACAAACTAATTATAAAACTACAAATTGAATATACTGAAAAACTTATATAGAATATATTACCACAGTGGCGGGAGGTAATGTGTGGGACACATCAGATTTTTTAATACTGTATTACTCATTTCTGTATTAAGTAGGCAAAAAATTCTTACTATGATCAATTTATGAGTCCATTTGTACATCAGGAAAGCAGAAATAAAAGATAAATTTTCCAACTCCTTCAAATGAAAATCTAAAGCACTGGTACTTGAAAGAATTTCCAACATTTTATGATATTAAAACCAGCAATTCAAACCATAAAATATTAATTATAATACCACAAAGTTTAAGACCTATAAAAAACACTCTTAAATATAAAATACACGAATTGTATTTCAAAAGTTCATCTCTGCCCAAATAACTTTTTTAATTAACTCAAATATGGTGCTACAATATTAAAAGGATACTTTTGAAGGATCATCTGGATTATAAAAATTTTAACACAGGATTTCATTTCAATTTTAATTCGTCTTTAAGTTGGAAATTTCAAATCTGACAGATTTTAATTTTTATGGAAGTATTTGAAAGTATTTGTACAGTTCACATTTTATTTCAGGTACAGAAGTAATTTTGTCGTTTGATTTTTACATACATATTAGAATCTCTCATTAGTCATTACTATGGTTAAAACTTGTTATATGGCACCGTATCAGAAACTTCCACTGCTGGGTATCCATGGCACATAAGTATGATAGTAAGAATGTAGGGAGCTTATTATTTAAACCCGATGTTTGTATGGTGTAATCCTGGACTGTATGTAAGTGTGTACTAGCCCGCAACGAAGGACGTGCTCAACCAAACATGTAGCCTCTCTTTCCCGTACCCGTCTCAACCTATTTCTTATATACTTATAATATATATTATATATTATTATATATCCCAAAACAGTCTTTTCAAAAAACTAAAACGAAAACTTATTGAACCAAAGTTTAACAAAATAGTTATTTACATAACAAGCGTGGAAAGTGGTAAATAGCAAGCGAGTGCAGAGATTGAGTGATTTAATACACGAGCGTTGCTATGCACTTTCAAGCGAGTTATGTACACTATTTTTCAGACGACCACAAAATATTATAATAAAAACAGGATTTATACAAAAGTGCCAATGTTAAACACAACTCACGAAAGCATTGACGTTTGGGTTTGAGGTTAAGTATCACTAGTTAACCGGAAACTCATTTGGAAGTTAGTACGTATTATTTGAACAATTAATAAAACTATCAGTACATTTTGAGTCTTTATTTTTGTTATTAATTCACTACCAATTCTAAAATCATAGTTTTAAGCTAATTTTCATTAATTTTGTTACATTTCATTATCAAAGTTCCATCTATTGACCACTAATCCTCATATCCGGTTATATAACACACTAGTGTGTTATTATAACACACGTCGTGTGCTGTTACATTTTCTGGTGTTAATTACAGTGTAAATATGGCTACTTTCATATGTGATCGTCTGAACATAAATATAATAAAATACTGCAAAAAAATCTAAAAATAACTAAATAAAACAAAATTAATCAATTAATAACCTTTGTAGTAGTAATCGGTGTTCTCTTGATACAAGTCACTTTGCACATTAATCAATTTGGAGAATATTATTGCCTGCGTATTGAAAATGACGTATGTCCACCGTAATAACTCATGAAAACTATAAATTATCGTAAAAAATTCATTCTACCTTCTCAACTTTAGGGAAAGCCTATAAAAACCTCGAAAATTCTCCAAGAACGCCGGAAAATTTACGAGCGAAAAAGTTCCCAAGATTTGTTATACAAGTAGGCCTTGGAATAAAAACAAGGAAAATGACAACTGAATGCTTAAACATTCAACATGAAATATTTAAACATTGTCTTTTGTTTCTCTTTCTTTTTACACTAACTTAGTATATCAGAGCATTCCTTAGTTGGCTTATTTTTGTATAAAACTTATACTGTTTCAGCTAAGATGCAACATATTCGAATCTGTCATTAGTCATTACTAAAGAGCGGATTCTTTACAATTGCATGTGTTGTTTATGTTAGGCATATCAACAAACTGTTTTCATCAAAAATTAATGCCAAATATCAAAAAAAAAATAATGCATATTTTGCACTTAATGATACATTATTGCATATTTTCGGCCCTCTTATCCACTCGGCTATGGGGCATTTTGTTTTAGACGTGTCTTATTCGAAAATATGAAGGATAACCTTCAAAATACAATTTATTTTATTAAATATTTCAGTTAGAAAAGGCCATATTACACAAAATTTGGTTTTATTAGAAGCAAAATTAAGTAATCTAATTAACGATACCACATACACCCGATTTAATTTAGCGGGGCAGATGGAAACAGCAAAAAATTGTTTTCCCATGTTATTTCCCTATGTCAAGGTTTTCAGTATTCACCCTGTATTGTTGTAATACATTCTGACATCAATATATATTTTGTTAATTTTAGCATAGTAGAGCTTTATATGAATATTTCATATCTACAATAAATTGCTTGAGTTATAAATAACAAATAAAGCTTTCCTTAAACTGAGCTTTCTTAATTATGCAGTCTATGTTCATATATTCAAACTAGTGTTCCAAGTTGCCAACATCTAGCAAAAACAACTAATTAACAATTTCTCTAAACTTGCTAAATAATGCGACCGCAGAAAAACAAAACTCCCTACAAAAATGTCGTCGAGAGAGTACTGCAATGGTGCCATTCTTTCCAGGAACTTTTTTATTATAGGATTGGGAACACTGAAGCAATAATTCAAGATTTTAATATCTTTCGCACACTTTTTTTCATTGAAAAACGATGGAATGAATTTTCACAATGGTTTTTACAAATGTTTTCGAGGATATTGGATATGTATAGTAACTTAGTAAATCAAATTTTGTGAACTTGTAGTTAGTATCAGATTACAACTACATTTATTGAAAATGGAGGTTTCTACAATGTTTTTACCTCCCGCCTATCAATATATAGATAAGGGAGGTATTGTTTTTGGTCCGATTTCTCGAGTGTGTGTTTTCAACATATGAGCACGAATTAGGGTCTCTAGAATACGATTTTACTATTTTTACCGTGATGTCTGTATGTTCGTGTGTCTGTGTGTGTGTGTCTGTGACGATTTTTCGTCCACGATAACTCCAACATGATACATGTAAAAAATATAATATTTGGTATTTAAGACTTATATTAAAATATGATGAACTGATTAGATTTTGACTACAATTGGTAAACCGGAAACAATACTTTACTTGAAGCTTTAAATCGTTTTTCCAAAAAAATACCTCTAATACAATTTTTTCGCAAATTACATTATTATTAAATATAAAGATTTTTTTAATTTTCTACCGATCTGCATAATTACGTTTATATATAACTTCTAGCTAGATAGAAAAAAATATATAAATTACAATAATTTTACATATCGTTTAGGCTGAGAAATTTCGATAAAACAGATGAGTTATTCATATGTTCACAAAATTTGACATATGATGTCAAATATAATGCAAGTGAGTTTAAAAGATAAAATAAGTAAATATGAAGCAGTTTTATTGTAAAATTAAAAATGGTGGAAGAAATATATAAGGCATATATTTGCATGCGTGAATAAAGGTAAGTTCGGTTCCGGTTTTAGTAACGTCAAAAATAGCTGTCATATTGGTCATACAAATTTTATGAAGGAAATTTTAGGTATGATATGAATTAAAAGTATTTTCAACTGCAATAACAAACAAATTTTAAAACTACAAATTAAATTTACTGAAAAACTTATATAGAATATATTACTACAGTGGCGGGAGGTAATGTGTTGGACACATCAGATTTTTTAATATGTTTCACCTCACCTAACCTACAACCTGCTGATCATTTCTATTATTCTGGGTCTCCCTCACCAGCACATCCAGTACGCCTTTCAGCTTTTCTTTGGCCTTCAATCCCAGATTCTCAGTATGAAGTTGTAGTTAATGTTACTACTACTACTAATTTCCTTCAGATTCATGTTCAGCGACATCAACTTTACTTAATAGATTGTTTTGCAACAATTAATTTTGCTTTACATTTGTTTAAACACGTAGAATACACAAATACGTGGGAACAGCAAAATGAGAAACTCTTTTACTGGTAGCTAATAAACGACTGAAATTAGTTATTTACATAACAAGCGTAGAAAGTGGTAAATAGCAAGCGTGTGTAGAGATTGAAGAACGAGGCGTATAGCGCTGAGTGATTTAATACACGAGCGTTGCTATGCACTTTCAAGCGAGTTACGCACACTATTTTTCAGACGACCACAAAATATTATAATAAAAACAGGGTTTATACAAAAGTGTCAATGTCAAACACAACTCACGAAAGCATTGACGTTTGGGTTTGAGGTTAAGTATCACTAGTTAACCGGAAACTGATTTAGAAGTCTAGTACGTATTATTTGAACAATTAATAAAACTATCAGTATATTTTGTTATTAATTCACTACCAATTTTAAAATCGTAGTTTTAAGCAAATTTCCATTAATTTTGTTACATTTCATTATCAAAGTTCTATCTAACATATCCGGTTATATAACACACTAGTGTTATTATAACACACGCCGTGTGCTATGTTACATTTTTTGGTGTTAATTACAGTGTAACTATGGCTATTGTCATATGTGGTCGTCTGAAAATTTATATAAAATTTCTTCAGTTCAGCGACATCAACTTTACTTAATAGATTATTTTGCAACAATTAATTTTGCTTTACATTTGTTTAAACAAGTAGAATACACAAATACGTGGGAACAGCAAAATGCAAACCTCTTTTACTGAATATTTCTACAAAATATTAGATATTTTCATCACCACCCATCCTGTTTCTGCTATTCTCTGTTGGATTTATGCCTGCCAGGCCAGAGTTTCTTTCTGTGGGCGAATTTAAAGTCGGAAGCAGTTTAAAAGCACACGAGAAACCACAATGTTTGCTATTCTCCAGCGTACTTTGCTGTGGTTTTCTCGGTCTTGGGTTGCAGACCTTAGAACATGCGTAGAATATGGATATGGAGAAAGATTAGTACAGAATCTAGATTGAGATGTCGTTTGATTGTTGTATTTGACTCAGAAAATAAAGAAACCCGAACATTTAATGCCACAAAAGTACAATGAAGGACTAATTATCTATTACGTTTTGTAACTCCTAGAAACAGAGCTAAATAAACAGTTCTTTACTGTTCAAATGCCCATAAAAGAGATTTGCATTTAGCTGTTCCTGTCATAAAAATCTCAATTGATGATAGAAATCAACACATTTTTAATTGTAATGAACGTTTTTTTTACATTAAAATTAATACTTCATTTGTTGTAATCAATTTTTTTTCTATCAATTAATATATTTGTTGCTACAAATGCTATAATTAACATTTTAATATAATATTATAATTAATATTTGCCATTGTAATCAAGAAAATCAATGTTCCAGGGTACAAGTTCTAATAAATTTAATAAAGAAAAACCGAAAACTTGTACATTAATAGTTATTTACGTGGCCAGCGATGTAAGTTAATCTTTACAGGGCGAGCTGGAAATTTGTGAGGCGAGCGACGAAGGAGCGAGATCTTATAATCCCAGCCCAGTAAAGTTTAATTGCACGCGTGCCAAGTACAAAATTTTATTTCCACCTTCACAGCGTTTTTTTTTTATTAATTTATTTTATTCTTCAAAAAGAGATTTACTCTATTTTGGAATGAAAGGTAGTTGGCGGTGGTAGAACAATTTATAGCTAGACGTTGTCAAATGAGTTTTGCCAGTAAATCAAAATGTACTATAAATGTGTATAATTACTCACATAAACCTAATTTAATTAAGTTTGTAGTATTTATAATAAAATGCATAAAAAACTTTCATTATTTTCTATTATTTTTTATGAGCATTGTAATATTTTCCAAGGCTAGCCTTGTAAAGTTTTACAGGTTAGTTACTGTAATTGTTTATTTACTTAACTACCAAGAAGCCTGTAAAGTGACAATTATATAGAAGGTGGAAATAAAATAACTGAATATAAAAATAATACAAAAACTGGAACCAAATCTAAACCATTGAATGTACAAGCAAGATTTTTTTAAAGAGTTTCGAAGTAAAATCTGTTTATTTTCGCTGTAGCTTCATTGATTTTATTTACATTTTCAGGTATCTTGTTTTGAAGAGACTTTTTCGTTTTTCTTTAATATTTTCATACTTTGTTTACAAACTTCGTGGAACTTTTCAATTTTTGTCAAATAAATCCGTTTATTTCCCAGCCGTCTGCCATATATCTTACTTTAATATTTCAAACGTTAAACTTATATTTTTAACTTGAGTTTATAAGTTTTGAATGTCTGGTTAAAATTTGGCAACGGCGAAATGTCTCAGATGATATGAAATGCTTTATATTACATTTTCCTATTGTTTTTCTTTAACACAAGAAATCTGATGTGTTCAACACATTACCACCCGCCACTGTAGTAATATATTCTATATAAGTTTTTTAGTACATTCAATTTGTAGTTTTAAAATTTTTACAGGTTGTTATTGCAGTTCAAAATATTTTTAATTCATTTCATACCTAAAATTTCCTTTATAAAACTTGTATGGCCAAAAAAAAAAACAGCTATTTTTGGCATTACTAAAACTGAAACCGAATTTACCTTGATTCACGCATGCAAATATATTCCTTATATATTTCTTCCACTTTTTTTAATTTTACAATAAAACTACTTACATGTTTTATTCTATCCTTTAAACTTACATCAAATTTGACATCATATGTTTTATAGAAATCCCTCAGCCTAAACAATATGTAAAATTATTATAATTTATAATTTATTCATTATTTCTGTTTAGCTAGAAGTTATATATAAACGTAATTATGCAAATCGGTAGAAAAATATAAAATCTTTATATTTAATAATAACGTAATTTGTAAAAAAATGGTATTTAGAGGTATTTTTTAGGAAAAACGGTTTAAAGCTTCATGTATAGTACTACTTCCTGTTAACCAATTGTAGCCAAAATCTAATCAGTTCATCATATTTGAATATAACTTAAATACTAAATATTAATTTTTTTTACATGTATCGTATTGGAGTTGAGTTATCGTGGATGAAAAATCGTCACAGACACATACATGGACATGGACATGGCGTTAAAAATACTAAAATCGTATTCTAGGGACCCTAATTCGTGCTCAAATGTTGAAAACTCACACTCGAGAAATTTGACCAAAAACAAAACCTCCCTTATCTATATATTTATAGGCGGGAGATATAAACGTTATTAAGTACACAATATATTTATTATGATCAATATATATTTTTTAGGCGGCTGGTACATAAATTGTTGTTTTTCGTATCTGCTGGCAACCTTAAAGTATCAATTTTTATTTGACATCTGTCAAAGTCAAAATTTTTGGCCGCTTGTTTGTACATTATTGGTTTACATAGTTCATGTTAATGTGATTAATTATTTTAGAATATAATAACAAATGTAAGTAAAATTTTAACTATTCCTTTACAAATATTAATGAAAAAGTAATGAATTTGCGAGTAAAAATAGCGGCCGTAAAGTAAATGCGGCCGTAAGGTAAATGCGGCCGTAAAGTAAATTTTGACAGATGTCAAAAATTGATTTTGAATGAAAATTCATAATTTCTTGTTGTAATCGCCTAAAAAATGTTGTGTGTATCTCGGCTAAAAGTTCTTTTTGGGCCTCATCTGATTTGTAGCCTCGGCTTTGCCTCGGCTGCAAACTTCGGTTTCGGCCCAAAAAGATTACTTTTAGAACCTTGATACACAAATAACTATTTAGATTAAAAAATATGGCAAATATAACATCCAATTTAAAAGTAAAAACAAAAAAATTAAATGTAATATGTAAGGAATATTTAATTTAACGATAAATAGAGCAAGATATGTTGTAAATATAAGTTTTTTTTTATACATTTTTGTTAAAAAGGGATAATCCAGTGAATGTAAGCCTGTGTAGGCATTCATGAAACCGTCTTAAATGTAAAATTCTCCACTAAACTGAAAAAATGGTATATTATACTCATTTTATATAACGTATTGTATATATATCGTCTTATAAAACTTGTATAATAATATAGTATATTATGATCAATATATATTTTTAATTTACAAAGTATATCAAATATAACATCCAATTTAAGAGTAAAAACAAAGAAATTAACTGAAATATGTAAGAAATATTTAGTTTAACGATAAATAGCGCAAGACATGTTGTAAATATAAGTTATTTTTGATCCATTTTTGCTAAAAAGGGATAATCCAGTGAATGTAAGCCTGTATATTCATGGAACCGTCTTGAATGTGAATTCTCCACTGAACTCTGTAACCAGTTTACCATTGATCTAAATCTGAATTTGTAATTCGGGTCGGATTAGAAATTCTTAAACCCTTATAACAAGCGCGAAGCCGTCCTAGATTATATCAACAAGCGTTCCTTTCAAATCAAATAACAGGATTTTCTAGATTAGTTGTGTAATCCAGGATAATGTGAATATTCGGTGTTGAAGTAGTGTAAAATCGCAGTATTACACATAAATATATTATTACATAAATTGAAAAGTACCATATATACTTAGTCTCAAACCAATTAGTCTCCGTACACAATCAAAATAGTTGAGATAATGAAAGAAAAATATGAATTTATTGATACCAAAGAAATGACGAATGATGCAGTAGGATATGTTTCGTTTGTTGTAATCAAGTAAAAAATTTTCAAATGAAATCGAGAAAAAATATAATATTTTTTATAACAACTAACTCCGTGAAAGAATAATGAAAAAATCTGATTTATCCAATACATTTACCTCCCGGCACTGTAGTAATACATTCTATATAACTTTTTTTGTACATTCAATTTATAGTTTTAAAATTTGTTTATTATTGCAGTTCAGAATATTTTTAATTCATTTCATACCTAAAATTTCCTTCATAAAATTTGTATGACCGAAAAGACAGCTATTTTTGTCGTTACTTAAACCGGATCCGAACTTACCTTGATTCACACATGCAGATATATTCCTTATATATTTCTTCCATCTTTATTAATTTTACAATAAAACTACTTCATATTTACTTATTTTATCTTTTAAACTTATTTACATCAAATTTCACATCATATGTCAAATTTTGTAGACATATGCCTAAGTATTTTATTTCTTATGAAAATATATCTGTATTTAAGGTGATAATAGGCTAATATTAACGAAAACTAGTTTGGATTTAATAAAATAGGCATAATTTACAATTTTGATTAAAATATTAATATTGAGGAAAAATGCATGAAACAAAAATTCGCCTTTCTCGATTTAGATGACCTGTAACAAAAAAAGCAAGTACCCTAAAAATCTGGACCATAATTATAACATTGTAAGGTTTCTTAGAAAATGTAATCCAAAACTCTGTTACATACAAAGCAGGAAATGTTTTGTTTTTCTATAATCAACACTTTCATACTTATAATCATCGTTTTTCTTTTTGCTATCAACGTATTCCTTGTTGTAACCAATGTTCCTTCATTAGAATAATCGCTTTCTTTCTTATAATCATTCCTTTATGAAAATCAAAACTATATTTATTATAATCAATGTTTCCTATTTGTATTCAATAAAGTTACATTTAACACTCTATTTTCTTTAATCTTTATTTTCTTAATTAAATTCATCAATATCTTTATTTTATTCAACACTTTCTTTATTCCTGTATTATAATCAAGAAATAATTCATTGAATTGCCTTTACTATACAACAAATTGTTGTTTAATAAACTTTAGTTTTCTTATGAAATATTTAGAATGTATTAAAAATATTAATATGTACACTATAATAAACGTTTAATGTATTGAAAATTTTATTTTACAAAACTCAATAAATCTTCTACATCAAAGGCAGCTATGCCCGTATATTCTCTTTTGTTTCTTTTATTAAACAACTGTAAAATAAATTAATGTTAAACATTGAAATTAAACAACTTTTGAAGCTTTTGTTAATTTGACAAGCGAAATTATGAAAAATAATTGTGTGAAAATACAAAGAATATTTGATTGATGAAAAACGCGAAATTTAGGCTCTTTCATTTTTATAATTAAAAATAAATTGGATTTCATGCTTTATTTAGTATTAGAAAAGGATATGAAACGCTTCATTAATTATAATAGTGAGTTTTGAAACACTTTGAAATTGAAATATACAAATTGCTTTTCACAATTTTAATTATTTAATGATATTAGTTTAATGTGATTGGTATTTTATACAGAATATTTATTACCACGAATATATTTAGTTAATGGAATAATACAGTATTAAATAAATTGCATTATGTTGCATTTCCACAACTATTAATAGCATTACAATGGTCTGTTCAAATCTGTTCCAAATTATTGAACACATTTCATAATTGGTTTTAAAGCAGATATAGTAGAAGTAGATGTATATGAAACCGACTTTTGTGGATTTTACAACCTTTTATGGAGGGGTGGGAAGCTTTGTGGCTCAAAGTATCACTTGAAAAGTAAGAACAGGGCCGTATCATATTCATCTCACATTGGATAGATATTTGCAGCGATTTTTCAACGTCGACGGCTGATCTTCTGCTAAATGTTGAACTATTTCTTGCGAATGTTGTTTTCAACATGACTTACGTCCACAAAATTATATTCCCAGGATCTCCACATATTCGTATTTACGATTTTATACACACTACTAAAAACTGTAAGCACAGAAATTACTTTTTGATGACTTGTCGAAAACTGCAGTGTACCTCTAAAGAAAATTTTTAATAACCAATAATGGAGTTCTTAGAATAATTGGAAATCCAAATGAAAAGAAAAATCTTAAGAATGAACAACTTGAGTTCACTTCACTTCGCTTTAATCCCTTTTAAATTTTTTTACCATTGTAAAGCTAGTTAATACTTAGTTTCTGCCTTTGTTCTTTTATGTATAAATACTAAAAAAAAATTGTAAAGTATATTCATTAGTATGTTTTTAAATATTATTAAAATGTGCATATTAAACAAATATTCATGTTTAAAAGCGATATAACGAACAATAAATTAAAGGCTGTCATTTATTTTTATTATTATACCGAGTGTCCCAGCTCTACCGACACATGAGAGTTTTTCATGGGAAATCAGTTAATTATAAATAGTATCTCCCCAGTGCAAGATATTAACTTCAAATTTTGTATACTTATCGGAGAATATTAATTCTATGGATCACACTTATTTGAAATATGCAATTTCGTCTGCAGGGCGAGATTTATTAAATTTAAAATCTAATATTTTCGTTCAAAATCAGTCAGCCATGGAAATAAAAGAAAATATCTATGTAACAATTCTGACAGTTAATGACATGCTATTGTAGATATTTATATTTTTGTAATATTGGTATATTATTTAACAAAAAAATAAACTTAATTCAACTTAAATAATATTAAAATACAGGGAATAAGAATTAAAATCAGTGATACTTCACTAAACTGTCAGATAAATATTTTCTTTTATTTCCATGGCTGTCTGATTTTGAACGAAAATATTAGATTTTAAATTTAATAAATCTCGCCCTGCAGACGAAATTGCATATTTCAAATAAGTGTGATCCATAGAATTAATATTTTCCGATAAGTATACAAAATTTCAAGTTAATATCTTGCACTGGGGAGATACTATTCCTAATTAACTGATTTCCCATGTAAAACTCCCATGTGTCGGTCGAGCTGGGATACCCGGTATGTCAAGAAATGAATGATGATCATTTTAAAGTTCAAATTTTTTGTCTGGATTATTATAGAATATATTCACATTCAATTTGAACTTCTTACACACACAAAATCATGACAAATAATCTTTAACATCTAAAATCACATGGAAATAACTTAATTTTTACATATTCATTCAACTGTTCACGAATTCTAAATCGAAAATTCTAGTGTGAAAGAAAATTACAAGCAAAAACCGTCACATATTGTGAATTTCCAGAAGAGCTTTCAATTTTCCGGTAAAATCACAAAATTTTCCGCTTTACAGAATTCGTTTTTCGCCGATCGAGAAATTCGTTCGGGTAAACCTACACTTCAAGTTTTAACCCAAATATAAAGTAGCTTAAGGATACATTGAAAATTTGTGTTATTGAATTATTGTTAGAAAACTGAATTATCTGTTATTTATGTAATTATTGCAATTTTTTTCCATCGTTCAGTGCCTACTTTAAACAAAATGTGTAATCTTTTTGTAATTCTGTTCAATTTACTTTTCTTTTTGATGTAATCAACATTTTATTTATGAAAATCAACGTTACTTTATTAAAATCAACAAAATACTTAACTATTATGAGTTCAACCTCATATTTCCATTATTAAAATCAACACATAATTTGCTGTATTTATTAATTTATTTGAATTTCTGACCAATTTTAGGTTAACACGAATTATATAAATTGTAGGATAGTATTTAGAAAGCAAAAATGTCAAACAAGATTAAAATTTATATAAAAAGAGTTCTTCTCCATAGTATCCTAGTGTCTTCAAATTGGAAAGAATGTTGTTTTTTTTTGACACTGTTCTTTTAAGCTCCAAATGTGCCTAGTAGAACACTGTCAAAAAGAACAACATTCTTTTTAATTTGAGACTTTCTAACATTATTTTTGAAGTAATAATCATTTTCTTCAATAAAATCAGTAATTCTTTTGATGTAATCATTGTTTTTGTTATTAAAATCAACATTCCATTTGATGTAATGAACATTTTCTTCAATAAAATCTACTTTTTTGTTAAGTAATCATCATTTTTTAAACTTTACAACATTCTTTTTGATGTAATAAACATTTTTCTTCAATATAATCAGTTATTCTTTTGATGTAATCATCGTTTTTGTTATTAAAATCAACATTCCCTTTTACTAATCACAATTTTTTAACTTTATAATATTTTTTACATGTAATAAATGTTATCTTCAATAAAATCAGTAATTGTTTTGATGTAAGTTTTATTAAACCTGAAAAACGTTTTGAATAGTTGTACGTATTTTAAAATTCATATTTAAGTATCCAAGTATCATAGAGTCTATACAGAATGTAGATGTTAAAAGAATCTTGAAATTTGAAATTTGAACCAAACAAACTTATATCACCTTATTTACCAATAATAGTTATTTACGTGGCCAGCGGTGTAAGATAATCTTTACAGGGCGAGCTGGAAATTTGTGAGGCGAGCGACGAAGGAACGTACTCTCATAATCCAGTGAGCCCAGTAAAGATTAATTGCACGCGTGCCAAGTACAAAATTTTATTTCCACCTTCATAACATTTTTTTTATTAATTTCTTTATTCTTCAAAAAAAGATTTACTCTATTTTGGAATTGGTAGTTGGCGTTGGTAGTACAATTTATAGCTAGACGTTGTCAAATGAGTTTCGCCAGAGAATCAAAATGTACTATAAATGTGTATAATTACTCACATAAACCTAATTAAATTAAGTTTGTAATATCTATAATAAAATGCATAAAAAACTTTCATTATTTTCTATTATTTTTTATGAGCATTGTAAAATTTTACAAGGCTATCCTTATAAATTTTTACAGGTTAGTTACTGTTGTTTATTTACTTAGCTACCAAGAAGCCTGTAAAGTGACAATTATATAGAAGGTGGAAATAAATAAATTAAAAGGGTACCGTCCCAAAACAAAAACCTTCAAAAAGTAAATAACTCTTCAAGAATCAATACCAACCTTTTCACAGGCCAGTAGCCTATATATTTTCACGTGTTTACGAGATTATAGTGAAGAATGAGTAGATCAGCTCTCAATGCCTTAGGATAACTTTGAAAAATCGCTTTACAGTTAGAAAAATTGATAGGGTTACTAGATCCATGAACCGGATTACACAGATTTAGTAGGTGCTTGAAGGAAAAAATGGCAAACGTTACGATAGTAGGGTGATTGTAATCTAATATCAGGTGTCAGTCTTTAAAGTCAGGTCAAATTTATGTGAAGTTCGTACCAATATTCTTTTTGCAATATTATAATATGAAATGTTTAAAAATGATAATTTTAACAGAAAAGTTGATTTTATGGAAAAAAACGTTCATTACATTAAACACAATGTTGATTGTAATATGAAATACGATGATTACATCAAAAGAATTACTGATTTTATTAAAGAAATTACATCATAAAGAATGTTGGAAAGTACAAAAAATGATGATTACTTAACATGTATGTTAAGTAATGTTAATTTTATTAAAGAAAATGTTCGTTACATCAAAAGGAATATTGATTTTTAAAACTAAAATGAGGAGAAAATTTGATTTTGTAAAAAAAAATATTAATTCATTTGAATGTAAATTTTAATTATGAAATTGTGAGCTATATCAAACGTCCAAATTGTTGATTATATCAAGAACCGTTAATTTTCATAAATAAAATGTTGATTACATGACAAAAAAAAATTGATTTTATTAAAGAAACCATTGTTTTCATCAGAAGAACGTTAATTATATCAAAAAAAATGTTGGAAAGTTTAAAAAATGATGATTACTTAACAGAAATGTTAATTTTATTGAAGAAACTTTCATTACATCAAACAGAATGTTGATTTTAGTAACAAATACTTTAATTAAATCAAAAGAATTACTAATTTTATTAAGGAAAACGTTTATTACGACAAAAAGAATGTTGGAAAGTTTAAAAAACGATGAATACTTAACATAAATGTTAATTTTATTGACGAAAACCTTCATTACATCAAACAGAATGTTGAATGTAATATGAAATACGTTGTTTACATCAAAAGTTTTACTGATTTTATTGAAGAAAACGTGTATTACATCAAAAATAATGTTGGAAAGTTTAAAGAATGGTGATTACTTAACACAAATGTTAATTTTATTGAAGAAAACCTTCATTACATCAAACAGAATGTTGAATGTAATATGAAATACGATGATTAAATCAAAAGAATTACAGATTTTATTGAAGAAGACGTTTATTACGTCAAAAAGAATGTTGGAACGTTTAGAAAATGATGATTATTTAACATGAATGTTGATTTTAATAATAAAAACTTTGATTACATCAAAATAAATACTGATTTCATTGAAGAAAACGTTTATTACATCATACAGAATATTAAAAAGTTTAAAATATGATGATTATTTAACAAAAATATTAATTTTATTGAAGAAAACGTTAATTACATCAAACGGAATCTTGATTTTAATAATAAATACGATGATTTCATCAAAAGAATTACTGATTTTATTGAAAAAAACGTTTATTACATCATAAAGAATGTTGGAAAATTTAAAAAATGATGATTACTTAACAAAAATGTTATTTTTTTTTGAAGAAAACATTCATTACATCAAACGGAAAGTTGATTTTAATAAACGCTCTAGTTTATAAAATAACTAATCTATATATTGTCACCAGTTAAGTATATAGTATAAATTATAATAAAGATCCTGTTAATTATTTCAAGAGATATATTAAGATTACAACAAGAGTTATAATGACGTTAAACTTTAATAATGCAAACAGCAATACATGAAAAGCAAAGTTGAGTTTTTGATATATTTACAATATAATTGCTTGAAACCGCCAATTACCTTTTGTTTTAATTAATTTGTAATGTTTTCTTAGATGTTTTGTACCATTTCATTCTTGCAAATAAACAACCAAGTAACACGAATTCCCGATAGAACATTATCTATTATCAGCGAGTTACCGCGAGTTAAAGCGATAATTATCGGTAATAACCAATTTCACATCTGATAAATTCGGTCGGAATTACGACCAACCAGCCGGTATAAATAGATATGTCAGCGCGAATATACGATCTCGTTACTTCCAATTTGATTCCGGTGTCAGATTGCAGGGGTTTTTAAGGGTAAGGGTTTTAGAGATTTTAAATTTAATAGCTTGTAGATGTACAGGTGAATACTATTCGTCTATAGTAGAGGCATAGATATATGATGAAATTCACTTTCGGATAAGCCGATTGGTCCTTAATAAGTTTTATGGGACTTGCGGTAATGGTTCATTTAGACAGCTACTTTCTTCTGTCTTATGCTGTTAAAGACCGCACCAGAAATTTTCTTTCAAAATGTTTACTAATTATATACTTTTAAATCTAGGGTAAAATATTCAAATGATAATTCATTTTAAATGCACGTCTTCTAATTTCAATTTCAATGTTAAAAACAAACAGTTATTGATATAAATATAAGACATATTTGGTTGTTAAAAGAAATATATTTATATTTCGGCCATTATCAGGAAATGCTAATGAATATACTTTACAGAAAATTTTTAATAAGAAATGAATGATGATCATTTTAAGGTTTACCGCCATTTTTTATATAAATTATTATAGAATATATTCACTTTCAAAGTAAAATGACTATAATGATTTCTCCAATAGTAATTTTTATTGTTTCTTAATTTTATTAAATATATTCTTGTTGCAATAATTTCAATAAAAATATTTGATTATGAGAAGAAGATTGTTGATTGCAATGAAAACATCATTTTGATTTTAATTTAACAACAAAAATGATGATTTTTAGAAAGGCAATGTTAATAGAACAAACATTTTTTTAAATCAAATTGATTGTAATACGGTATTATGTTGATTTTGGCTTAAAAATATTCATTTTAACACAATTTATTGATTTTAATAATAATATTTTTAATTACAACAAATAGTTGTACCGATTTTAATTATTAAATGTTAATTCCTGTTGATTTTAATACCAAAAATATATTTATTTTATAAATTAAAAAAAAACTAAATAATAACTAGTTGTATTTATTTCAATTTAAAAATGTTAATTTCAAGTACAATTTTGTTAATTTGAAAATCAGAAACGTTAAAATATACTTGCATTAATATTATCCACTTCATTTTCATTATAAATGATTACTACTATAAGTCAATTTTCATATATTTGACTTATTAATACTCTATTACACATACTTAAAATTTCATTAACAATAAAGACTATAATTGCATACACCAAGCAACGTGTCAAGTTGAATTTCATACTTAATTTGAAATGTATGGCAAGCAATTTTGAGCTCTATTGAAAATATTCTAACTTAAATTTCCATTAGCGTATTTAATACTTTGTGAATTTTATAAAATGTAAATCTGTCACAGTAAAATAAATAAAAAATGTTTGCACTAAAATTAATTAAAAATGAAGTAGGTATTAAACTTATCAGAATAAAAACAACAGTGTATAAGAGACGAATATAATTTTGCAATATAAACATATAAATTTTACAAATTTATCTCGCATGTGTTTTTGGATTCTGGAAATGTAAAGAGAAGGGCTGAATTTGAATAAAACAACTGACAGATAGGTCAGAAGTTCACGTTTTTAATTATTCTGGCTTGACATTAATTTAGAAATATTAAAAATATAGTTTTGCATTGTTTTCATTTTAATTTCCAAACTTTGCTGTGTGTGTAGGCATTAAATTTACAGGTCTCTTGTGTTTGAAAATAATTTTATTATTGACGTAACACAATTCTGGTTTTAGTGTCTCAATTTGACTTGGAAATTTTGAGGATATTTCGTTGTATTTGCATAGATTTTCAACAGAAATTTTGAGGAAATATACAGGATGGCCCAATGAAAATTATCAGCGCAATTTTTGGCCACTTAACATCAATTTTGCAAAAAACGCTCGAACACGTCAATTTTAGTATAAAGGGGGACACCTGAATGGATTTCCAATGGCATAACTTCAATCCTAAAATGGGGTTTGCACCTCAAAAAATTTAAACGGAAAAGTGTGTCAAACATGACACAGTTTGAAAGGCCTTTCAATTCTCTTTTCACAGTTTTTATATTTTTCAAATCCGATCATTAGTTCCGGAGAAATATCTTTTAAAAAAAATTTTATCAGGTGTTCAAAATTGCAATGAAGTAGGGGTAAACAAATGACAAAAACTCAGTATCAGTTTATTAGGTGTTCAAGTTTATTAACTTCCATACAATAATAGAGACTTTTTGTGGTGTTATTTGAAGTCTAAAGTTTATACCTCGCTACCAGAATCTTTAGAAGATTTACGGCAACGTATCGTAACCGAGTGTCGTCAGATTACTCCACAAATGTTGCAGAACGTACGACAACATTTTGAACAAAATCTCTATTATTGTATGGAAGTTGGTGGTAGTCATTTTAAACACCTAATAAACTAATACTTGAGTTTCGGTCATTTGTTTAAGCCTACTTGAATGCAATTTTGAACACCTGATAAAATTTGTTTTAAACGATATTTCTCTTTGAACACCTAATAAAAAAAAGGCGGAAGAAATATATAAGGAATATATTTTTATGCGTGAATCAAGGTAAGTTCGGTTCCGGTTTTAGTAACGCCAAAAATAGCTGTTTTTTTTTTTGGTCATTCGAATTTTATGAAGGAAATTTTAGGTATGAAATGAATTAAAAATATTCTGAACTGCAATAATAAACTAGTTCTAAAACTACAAATTGAATGTGCTAAAAAACTTATGTATATACTCAATGAACCAATCAGATAGTTGAATTTTTCTTAGTTACGATGTATAACATCGGTTATTTATGTTGCTAAGTCGTGTTTTCGCGAAACACCACTAATGGTGTTCCGGAAACAGTTGAATCATATTTAATCGTATAATACGTGAATATAAACAATTAGTTTTTGACATTTGGGAAAAATGAATCGATTTTTTGAATATAGTTGATTTATTCGTTGTATAGTCTTAATATATACAACTCGAGCTTCGAAAATAATCTGAATATACAGTTTGCGGACTCGATGTGTTACCTTTAAAACACAACTCCACCTGCGGTGTCGTTGTTTCCAAGGCAACACATCTCGTCCTCAACTGTATATTCGATTATTTTCGAACCTCTTGTTGTATAACTATTGACAATAATATTTCGTAGTGTATTTTCATAAAGATGCAATTCATACCGGGTGTCCCAGCTCGACAGACACATGAGAGATTTACATAGGAAATCAGTTAATTATGAATAGTATCTCCCCAGTGCAAGATATTAACTTGAAATTTTGTATGCTTATTGGGGAATATTATTTCTATGGATTACAGTTATTTGAAATATGTAATTTCGTCTGCAAGACGAGATTTATTAAATTATAAAATCTAACATTTTCGTTCAAAATCAGTCAGCCATGGAAATAAAAGAAAATATCTGTGTGACAGTTCTGACAGTTAATGACATGCCATTGTAGATATTTATATTTTTGTAATATTGGTATATTATTTAACAAAAAGAAACTAAATTTAACTTAAATAATATTAAAATACAGGGAATAAGAATTAAAATCAGTGATACTTCACTAAACTGTCAGTTAAATATTTTCTTTTATTTCCATGGCTGTCTGATTTTGAACGAAAATATTAGATTTTCAATTTAATAAATCTCGTCCTGCAGACGAAATTGTATTTCAAATAAGTGTGATCCATAGAATTAATATTCTCCGATAAGTATACAAAATTTGAAGTTAATATCTTGCACTGGGGAGATACTATTCATAATTAACTGATTTACTATGTAAATCTCTCATGTGTCGGTCGAGCTGGGACACCCGGTATAGGAGACGACATGCTATAACAAGAAGCCCCCATATTTCGGAAATATTTTAGTTATATCATTTTATTTCTTTTTTAATATTTATTATTATGCATATTCTTTCTATTTTGTAAACTAATTTTTCTAAATTCGATTGTGCTAGAATCCCCCATTTAAATCTACAAATTGCTTATTTGGAATATGAATTACAAAACGTTTTTAAGATTGTAATCGGGCCATTATCTTAATAACACCCTTGTATTTTTCAGGATCCACAATCCGTATTATTCCCAGGCAATTTTACTGGAAATGTTCTCTTTAATTCTCGTTTTGCATTGGTGGCAGATTTAATAATAGCCACACCTGAAATTTAAATGGAGATTTTGTGGCTAAAGTTAGCAACTGGGGTGGGATTCCATAACTCATAACAACTACTAATAACAATTGTAGTTGTTATTGTATCAATTACAAACGTCAAACGTCAAATGTCACCAAATTTGCAATGAATTTAAGACATTTTCAGACGACCACATATGAAAGTAGCCATATTTACATTGTAATTAACACCAGAAAATGTAACATAGCACACGGCGTGTATTATAATAACACACTAGTGTGTTATATAACCGGATATGACGATTAGTGGTCAATAAATGGAACTTTGATAATGAAATGTAACAAAATTAACAAAAATTTGCTTTAACTACGATTTTAAAATTGGTAGTGAATTAATAACAAAAATAAAGAGTTAAAATGTACTGATAGTTTTATTAATTGTTCAAATAATACGTACTAGACTTCCAAATCAGTTTCCGGTTAGCTAGTGATACTTAACCTCAAACCCAAACGTCAATGCTTTCGTGAGTTGTGTTTGACATTGACACTTTTGTATAAACCCTGTTTTTATTATAATATTTTGTAGTCGTCTGCAAAATAGTGTACATAACACGCTTGAAAGTGCATAGCAACGCTCGTGTATTAAATCACTCGTTCTTCAATCTCTACACACGCTTGCTATTTACCACTTTCCACGCTTGTTATGTAAATAACTATTCCGTATCAGTGTAAACTTATAGATTGTTCTTTATGTAGGTATGAGTATATATGTAAGTACGTATCAACCATAAATAACCATTTCTGTTATAGAATAGCAAGAATACTTTGTAGTTGATATTTGCAATTGATATCATAACAAGTCCAAATGATAGCAACCCAAGTTATAGAAAATCACCCCTGTTCTGTTTGATGTTGTACTGGACCAGAAAATTTATTGCCACAAAACTACAATGAAGGATTAATAGATAAGTTGCCGAAAACAAGGAAAGACGTATACCGAGTGTCCCAGCTCGACCGACACATGAGAGATTTACATGGGAAATCAGTTAATGAGTTAATTATGAATAGTATCTCCCCAGTGCAAGATATTCACTTCAAATTTTATATGCTTATTGGGGAATATTATTTCCATGGATTACAGTTATTTGAAATATGTAATTTCGTCAGCAAGAAGAGATTTGTTAAATTATAAAATCTAACATTTTCGTTCAAAAACAGACAGCCATGGAAATAAAAGAAAATATCTATGTGACAGTTCTGACAGTTAATGACATGCCATTGTAGATATTTATAATTTTGTAATATTGGTATATTATTTAGCAAAAAGAAACTAAATTCAACTTTAATAATATTAAAATACAGGGAATAAGAATTAAAATCAGTGATACTTCACTAAACTGTCACATAAATATTTTCTTTTATTTCCATGGCTGTCTGATTTTGAACGAAATAATTAGATTTTAAATTTAATAAATCTCGCCCTGCAGACGAAATTGCATATTTCAAATAAGTGTGATCCATAAAATTAATATTCTCCGATAAGTATACAAAATTTGAAGTGAATATCTTGCACTGGGGAGATACTATTCATAATTAACTGATTTCCCATGTAAAACTCCCATGTGTCGGTCGAGCTGGGACACCCGGTATAGATTTGCAGAAGACGTATTCACAATAATTATTGACTTTTAATAAAAGCATTCAGGTGAATTTTTCAAATGGTTTTTATTTCGCAGATAATTTTAAAGAAATACCCATTTCCGTTGGCGGAAATTGTCGTTTTTTCTTTTTCCGTTAGTCGGATTAGCGCGTCAATATCTCTAGATTAAAAGATTCTGAAAGAATTTTAATGAAAAGGATTTCAGTTTCAATCAGTTTTGTTTTATTTTGTTGAGCGATCAAACGAATTATTTATTTTCACAAATACAAAATATTTCAATCGATACTCGGCGAAGTGAAATGTAAAAATTGGTATATAATGGTTTTTCCTATAATTATTTTTAGGTAAACAATATAATAATAGGGCAGACCTAATAATTTTAAAACTTAAAAATCATTAGGCATTAAATAATTATAGTCAATCGGAAAAAAGCATCAATAACTTTTATACCAAACATTCGATTTTTTTAAAATTCATACATCACAATAAAGCCTGAACATACTCAGTGGCGGCTGGTGATATTTTATAAGGTAGGGCACAAAAATTAAAAACATGTAAATACAATTTAAACATAAAATCCATCTTGCGTACTTTTGCATGAATGAAATGTTTGATTACTTCATTGTTGTTTAAGAAAGCGCAAACCGTCCATCTCAAATCATTGTGTTGTAAAAATGTTTTAATTTTTTAAGTAAAAAAGTGTGTTCACATTCTACATTAGTCATGGATATTGTACAAGTAATGTTTAGTAATTTAACACATTTAGAAAATGGTGTTGTTAAATGATTACTATTTCGTATTTGTAACAATAATAAACAAGTACCATCTACGTTTGCAAAATCATCATCAGAAGTAATTTTCGCTCAATACATGAACTTTTACCACAAACAATGCTAACTGATTACCTCAGAAATTGTCGGACACATTCGGAAATCTTCGCCTAAATTCTGGGCACTGCCCCATTTCAAGTTATTCTAGCGCTATGGAAATACGCTCCTATTGGTCAAAATAGCGAAAACTCGAGAAAAAGTGGTGGGAGACCGGGGCAATACTATGAGTGCCCTAGCTAGCTATGTAGCCACTAAACTTTCAGCAGTGTATTGAAGGGTGCATTACATGATGTTAAATATATACTAATTAAGGCCCTCAAACTAACCGTGTTGTATTGAGAAATGAATTATATGATATTAAATAAAAAATAATTGATATTAACTTATTTTTTCTCATAATTATTCAATTATTAGTAGGGCTGTGCCCCATAGTACAAGCCGCCACTGGTATTATATTGATTTTGGCTTAAAACTATTAATTTCAGCACAATTTATTGATTTTAATAATAAAAATATTGATTACAGCAATAACTTGTATTAAATTGAATTTTTAAATGTTAATTCCTTTTGATTTTAATAACTAAAAAATGTTGATTTTATAAATTTAATAAAAAAAAAAACTAAATAACAATGAGTTGTGTTTATTTTAATTTAAATATGATAATTTCAAGTACAATTTTGTTAACTTTAAAAGCAAAAACGTTTAAATATACTTCCATTAATATTATCCACTTCATTTTCATTATAAATGATTAATACTGTAAGCCAATCTTCATATATTTGACTTATTAATACACTATTACAGAAATTTAATATTTCATTAATCATACAGACTATAATTGCATACACCAAGCAACGTGTCAAGTTGTATTTCGTACTTAATTTGAAATGCATGGCAAGCAATTTTGTGCTCTATTGGAAATGTTGTAACTTAAAGTATTTGTGGAAAACCACATCAAAGGAAAACAACATTTTGAAAATTTATCTGAGAATATAAGACCTAGATTAATGCAATTTGAAAGCGTGAATATTTTATACATGTATTAATTGCAATGAGCGTATAATTTGAGATAAACTAATTGTACTAAAGTTGTTGACATGATGAACAATTTAATAAAATTTTCGAAACATGATACATTTCGTAGAAAGTTTGAAGATATGAAACAAATGGAAGATGAAGTATAATTAACCGTAGAATGATCTCACTTTGAAGTGAAATAAGTTTAAATGAAGTGCAACGAAATGTATATGTACAGGGTGGCCCAGTGAAAATTATCAGCGCACTTTTTGGCCAATTAACATTAATTTTGCAAAAAACACTCAAACACGTCTATTTTTATATAAAGGGGGACACCTGAATGGATTAGTACCAATGGCATAACTTCAACCCTAAAATGGGGGTGGACTGCACCTCAAAAATTTTAAATGGAATAGGGTGACAAAAATGACACAGTTCGAAAGGCCTTTCAATTCTCTATCCAACAGTTTTTTTATTTTTCAAATCCGATCATCATTACGGTTATGCTAGTTATATACATTGTTGATGCTCATGGATGAATTACTGAATGGACGACATATTATTCACTGCTTGTATATTTATTGTGCATGGTGTAAATGTATCAAGATGTACTATTTGTGGTCGCAAACGTAGAGAATACCTTCCTCTACCTGGTGGGTGTCTAGGACGCCCTCGAACCTACTAACAGAATGGGTGTGGAACCCATGGGGAGAGACTTACGGTGAGAGTGAGACTCACAGGAGCGTCTGCAGCGCTGGTTTATGAATCGAGGATTCATTAGTAGATCTGGGATCTACATGTGTTAGGAAGTGTAGGACTTCCGTGGTTGTAAGTCTCTCCGGCAGAGTCGTGGGACTCTGTAGGTGGTTACAGTACCCATGTGTGCAAATAGTGGGTATTGGTAATGACGAGGTGCTAGGCCGCATTCATTATGGAGACTAGGCTAAGTACTGGATGTGAGTGAACACGCCAGGAGATAGGCTTGACTGGCCCATTCTGCTGTGATGATATAGTAATGAGTGTAGATACTAGCGTTCACTACTCGCGGAGTACCTCCCCAAGTCTAGGACTTGGGAGTCACCTGTCACACCTCCTTTCTGTGTTGAGTTCATGTGCATGCTGGAATGACAATGTGTGTTTTATAACACTTAGGGGAACGCGTCCTAATGGTCCGATCCGACGCTGATGGAGAGAGAACAAGAAGACGCCGCTGTCAGGTCAAGGAATGTGAAATGTTTATTATCATATCTTTACAATGCATGTATTAACGCCTTGGATTCTTATTAATAAATAGTAATACTGTAATGCATTGTCTTTAAATGGATTTAAAAATTGTATATTAATTATACTGTCCACAATTTTACAAGTTATTGATTATTTTTCACATAATACAAGACCTATATAACATTAACTTCTTTTTCGTAGTTCTAAATGTTTTTAAAGTTTAATACATCAACGAAATTAAATTCCGTTGCAAAAAAACATACGCGAATCATGAACAAAACACTAACAAAAACTGCGCCAACTCAGATTAAAATTCTACAAATAAACACTTTAAAAACAGATGAAAATCTGCTGGGAATTTCGTGGCAAAAAGTTGGTAATATTGGTTTTCAAGGCACGTATCTATTATGTATTAACAACGTCTAAAATGGGCAAAAAATTTGATAAGGGTTGGAAGGATCACTCCCGCATAAGTAAAGGGCGGGAGATGAATTTCAACCCTACTTTTTCAAAGTTGCACACATGGTTTATTGATTCATGATGAGAGAAATAATTACACTGATCGAAAAAATAATACTTTCTATAATTGAAAACGAAAATCCATTTTTCGTTCTGTTTTTTACCTTCCGCCTATTAATATACAGGGTGAGTCTGGGAAGACGCCACCCCCATTAACTTTTTTATTATAAGTAATAGAAAAAAAATTGCTCATATAAAAGTGTTATTATATTTTACATATGCCATTTGATGGCATTAAATTAATGTCATAAATGTATACATTTGTTTGTTACTTAATTTAACTTTTTTTGTAAACAAAAAAAAAACATTTTGAATAGTTCACAAAGAACGAATTAATTGATATGATTCTAATAATTGGTTAATTGACTTCCATCATAAGAAGAGCAAAAAAAATTTACCGGGAGCTGTTTCCTAGACGTTGGCAACCGAGTTTAAGAACACTGAGAAGGATTTTTACCCGATTTCGAGAATCGCAGCCACCTATAATATTTGTTTAAAAATTATTTCTAATATTTCTAAATTATCCCAATTTTCTCGAAATTTTTCAAATACAAATAAAAATTAATACATCGTTCAAAAGAAAAAAAAAATGGCGGTTTCTATTTTATTAAAATAATTATAGGATGTCATTTGAAAAATAAAAGTTGATAGTTGTATCTTGTAAACCTGACTTTATAAAAAATATCTACATCTGCCATCAAATAGTTTATGAACATAATAAAATTTTTATATAAGCCATTCTTTTCTATTACTTATAATAAAAAAGTTAAGGGAGGGAGGGGGGCGTCTTCCCAGACTCACCCTGTATAGATACGGGAGGTATTGTTTTTGGTCTCTTGAGTGTGAGTTTTCAACATATGAGCATGAATTAAGGTCCTTAGAATACGATTTTACTATTTTTACCGTGATGTCTGTTTGTGTTAACTACTAATTAACTAATTTTACATATCGTTTAGGTTGAGTAATTTCTATAAAATAGATGAGTTATTCATATGTCCACAAAATTTGACATATGATGTCAAATTTGATACAAGTAAATGTAAAAGATAACATAAGTAAATATGAAGTAGTTTTATTGTAAAATTAGAAAAGGTGGAAAAAATATATAAGGCATATATTTGCATGCGTGAATGAAGGTAAGTTCGGTTCCGGTTTTAGTAACGTCAAAAATGACAGCTATATTGGTCATACAAAATTTATGAAGGAAATTTTAGGTATGAAATAAATTAAAAATATTGTGAACTGCAATAACAAACTAATTATAAAACTACAAATTGAATGTACTGAAAAACTTATACAGGTGGCCCAATGAAAATTATCAGCGCAATTTTTGGCCACTTAACATCAATTTTGCAAAATATGACCGAACACGTCAATTTTAGTATAAAGGGGGACACCTGAATGGATTAGTACCAATGGCATAACTTCAACCCTAAAATGGGGGTGGACTGCACCTCAAAAATTTTAAATGGGAAAGGGTGTTAAACATGACAATTCGAAAGGCCTTTCAATTCTCTTTTCAACAGTTTTTTTATTATTACTACAGTGGTAAGAGGTAGTATGTTGGACACATTATATTTTTTTAAAACAGAAGTCTGTAAAATTAAATATAATAACGAGAAACCTAAAATATGTTTTTATATTAATGTGAAAAAGGTTAACTCTGTTCGTAAATTCAAATTAAACCGAGAGAACAGGAAAATTTATTTAAATTTTTTATTCCTATGCAGATTTCATACTATGCAGACGTGTATATGAATTTTTATCAGTATAAATGTTCTTTTATTTGCTTTCATACTCTAGCACTTTTGCTTTTCTAGCACTTTGAGCTTTTCAAGCTTTTTAAGTTTTGAATAAGTAATAAACAGGCAGTAGTTTTCAGCTTTGGTTTGTGGTTAAATTTTAAAGTATAACTTACTTTCCTCGCTTCATGTTATTTTAAATAAATACTAAATATGTTATATGTAAGTTACCTGAAAATTTTAACATTTTTATGATATTTCTTAAAGTAAAACACCCCTACAGTCTGGGCCTGGACTTTGCTAAATTTTGTATGAATACTGCTTTGAATATTAAACTTAAATACTGAATTGAAAATTATTATGTGTACCATATGGTAATTACAAGATATGATTTACAAAATCTTTAAGTAAAGTACTCTTTGTGGACACATTCCTAAATTTTGGTAATTTTTTTTACATATCTCTTAACATTATTAACTCAAATACTAAGACTTATAATTTTTCTATTATGGGTGTAGAAAATAGAAAATATGTTTTAAAAAATCTTCAAGTAAACTACCTTTTGTGGACATCCCTGAATTTTAGTAAACTTTTTAAACATACCCCTCAGTATCAGAAACTTAAATACCAAGTCTTATAATTTTCCTATTACAGGTGTAGGAAATAGAAAATATCTTTTAAAAAATCTTTAAGTAAACTACTCTTTGTGGACACCCCTGAATTTTGGTAATTTTTCTCTACATACGCCTTATTATTACCAACTGAAATACCAAGACTTATAATTTTTCTAATATAGGTGAAGAAAATAGAAAATATTAAAAAAAAAATCTTCCAGTAAACTACCCTTTGTGAACATTCTGAATTTTGGTACTTTTGGTTTACTTAAAGATTTTTCAAAAAAATTATACTATTTCTCAAACGCATCAAAGGAAAAAAATTAAACTTTGTATATGAGTTGTAGATACTAAGGGGCATCTATAAAAAAATTACCAAAATTTGGGGGTGGTTACTAGGGGTAGTTTACATAAAGATTTTTCAAAAAATTAAATTTATATCCAAAACCAATAAAAGGAAAAAATTGCTACTTTGTATTTGAGTTATTAATACTAAGGAGAATTTATAAAAAAAATACAAAAATTTGGGGGTTGTTATAAGGGGTAGTTTACTAGAAGATTTTTCAAAAAATAAATTATAATTCTCAAACGCATACAAGGAAAAAATTGAAATTTTGTATCTGGGTTGCAGATACCAAGAGCCATTTATAAAAAAATTACAAAAATTTTGGGGTAGCTACAAAGGGTAGTTTACTTGAAGATTTTTCAAAAAATTACTTATATTTCCCAAACCCCTTAAAGAAAAAAATTAAAATTTGTATCTGAGTTGTAGATACTAAGGGGCATCTATAAAAAAATTATCAAAATTTAGGGGTTGTTACAAAGGGTAGTTTACTTGAAGATATTTTGATTTTTTTTAGTTATTCACATATATCTTTTGAACGCATCAAGACATGGTACTATAATTATAAAAATGAGAATCTACATTAAATTCTGCATGAAAAAACCTTACAAAACAATTTAATTGCATTTTCAATTTGATGACAGACAAGCGCTAAAAATAAAAAATGATAAAATATCGAATCTACCGAAATTTAAAATATTAATGAATAGATTGAAATGACCGCAATTTTCATTACGGATTTATAAATAGCAAACAAAATAAAATATTCCAACCACGATATCAAGTAAAATAGACAGAGGCCATTTGGTAAATTTAAAAATTTAAAAATGTAAAAATGTAATTCACGTTCGCATCAATCAATTACTTCATTCAAACAACTTTTGAAATTGAATTCAAATTTTCCATTTAGATAATTGGAAATTCATTATTCAAAAACTGAGTCTGGTCATATATAGAATTGTAGCAAATAGGTTATGTCCTTAAAAATTAAAGTGCTAAACGGAATGTGCTAATTAATTTATAAACTAGAGGTTTACTCTAATTTGAAAACCGTGTTTTCAGTTCGACACGTTGAAAGTGTTATTAATTTTATATATGTTTATTTTCATCTAGCTTATTTTACCTCTCGCCACTCAAAGAGGTATAGACTGCATTAGTGTAACGGTCATTTTGTGGCGCCAAATTCAAACTGAAACCCTAACTCGCCTCTGCCGATTTATACGCCCATGTTATTCTTATGGGAATAAAAATATGCTATCTGTAAACTGCTAGAAAGTATTATAAAATGCAAATCTTAACTATTAAACCTTATAAATACTAATCTCTAATGTTTTATCTATCTTCTAATGTAATATACACACCCAAAAAATAATATTATTTAATAAACTTCTATTTAAACAGTAAGTGCAAATTTCTGAAATCGTATGTCGTAGCTGTATTAGTATTCAGTTGAACCTGTCACTTTAACTTGGCGATTTTAATCAGGTGCACCAAGTAACGACATATGTTACTATTTGCGATACTACTTTCTTTAAAATCATTTTTTTCTTTTATTTGTACCTTTTCTGTACGGAAAGCAAAGAGTAATGTTTTGGAATATAAAAAATCTCTTTGTTATAATTAAGAATCGTCAAAATGCTTTAATATCGTGAATTGAAAATGTACTCCCATAAGAAATGCATACACTCAGATTTGAATTAGGGTTTCGCGCCAAATGTAAATCTTAACCTCACTAACGTGGTCTGTTGGTATAATGTTAAAAATTGGATAGTGAATTTTCAATGGATAAACACGTTTTGAAGTCTCTAGAACACGATTTTAATACTTTTACGATTATGTCTGTCCGTGTGTGTGTGGATGGATGTTGTCGTAACCATTACTCAAATACTAGTCAATAAAAAAGTTGAAATTTTGGATATAATTGACACCCTAGATTAGTTTATATCCGCCATTGTAGTAATATATTCTATAAAAAAATTCTAGAGTACATTAAATATTTAGTTTTAAATATATTGTTGAAACTGTGGTAGAATTTGATCTAGGACGGTCAGGAAATAAATGAACGATCATACTAACTGACGCCGGAGGCCTAGGGAATACGCTAGTCATATACTAATTTCCTGTCTATAACAATGTTAGCATGGTATGTTATTGAGATTTATATTTTATTCCTTACTCAATTTTAACTCTAATATGTCTGTATGCGGTTATTTGAAAAGCCAAAACCTAATACTCTATTGATGAATGTTTACCAAATGCACTATTCGCGTTCACAGTTAAAGAGAATACTAATGAACGTAAACATCATATTGATTCCGTGAAATATGGAGAGTATTGTTTATAATTCGGTTATGCTGTGTTTATTCCGGGTTTAGGACTGAGTACATCAACTAATCACGACAAAGCGCTCATAAGTCTCTCTACAGGGGCTATGTCATTGCATGTACTATAATACCCGTAGTTCATACATGAATAGTAGGTGATTGTAGGTGTTTACTGCATTGTTGTTAACGCTGTTGGGATTTGTCGTGTTCCTTCCCAGGGTGTCGTGAGGTAGTTACGTATTAATTAAGTCTGATGTGGACACCACATGACTTCCTTGCATGCTAAATTATACCATGAGTTCTAGTATCATTAGTCATTACTATGGATAGCACTTGTTATTATGACACAACAATAACAGATTCTGATATGTTGCATCTTAGTTGAAACTCACGGTATAAACTAATGAATCATATAAATTCATTCTTTGTTGTAAAAATAATTTCATTTATTACAATGAGGTCCTCCATCATAGTAGCAAATTAAGAAATTGATCACTTATAGTCAATACAGACCTTAATTCTGTATGATAGCAACTATCAAAGTTTAAAAATAGTTATTCGTTTTTAAATTATTGGAGTTTTTAGTTCTCTTAACATCTACATCACAATAGTACACCTTTCTCTCTCACACATCTACTCTATTCCAAATTCTTGCTACTTCCAACCCTACAGTCAGTGTCAGATGTAATATTTGACAATTAATCTATAACTGGTAATTAAATACAATACAATTTTGCTGCTATTTAATTGGTTTGCCAAAGCTTTTGTACAAAGTTGGTTAATGAACGAACATGTCACAAACATTTGTTAAACTGTATCCACTATTGTACCATATAACCATTTGAATGTTTTCTTCATTGGTAAACATTGTATTGTAAGTTTATTTTACAGTTAATCTCATGACATTGACAACCTATATTCTTTATAGAAGAAGGTATTTTCTGGAGTTGCAGTCATTAAAAAAAACCACTAATACACCAAAGTTTCAACTGTAAACAGTCTTCATCAGGGTGCTGATAACATACAAAACATACAATCAAATATACAGACATACATTCAAATCAAGTAACAGACTTACATAAATGGTATTAAAATAGTATCAAGTAAATCATGTAAATTATTTTACAAAAATCTTTCGTCAAACATAGATAAAACAAACACACGTACATGTAATTTAACAGTTATCAACCAACTGACTTATACAAGAAGTTTCTAGTTGAGTAACAGTTGAAAATTGTAAAAACCTACCACTAGTTAAGGGCCAGAGAACAGTGAAACAAGATTGTACAACTAATGTAAAACTAATTAAATATCACAGATTTATCACAAGATGTGTAACTACACAGGGAATAAACTATTGTAACAATTGTCCATAATGTTTTCTCAAAATGCAATTATGGACAATTGTTACAATAGTTTACCTCACACAACAAGTGGTTAATGATTCATTCGAATATGTTGCATCTTAGCTGAAACCATTGATTGAAAAATATGTAGATAGGCAAGCTTATGAGAAAATTCGTTTCACTTACATAACTGTGTGTCTGGTTGCATTTGGGTTAATATCAGGCGTTTCTGTCAAATATTATAAAAAAAGCAAACGTCAAATAATTAATAATATAAATTAGTTCTAATTTAAAATATACCAATGAATTATTGAAAAAACCATTTTAATAGATACCACAAAAATCAGTAAATATGTAAAACATGTTTATTTATCTGATATTTTTGTTTGTTTAATTCAGTAGTTGATGGAATCATGAACGAGATGGCTCTGTCGAATCTGATTCCAAAACAGCGGTACGCAAAAACATACAGGCTTGCCTATCTATACAGGGTGTTCCATTTAAGTGTGCCACCATTGCTATCTCGAGAACTATAAGAGCTACGAGGTTGGCTAAATTAGCAAAGAACCATTATTTTAGAAAACTAATATATTGAGTAAAAAAAAAATTTTTCGACCAGTGGTTCTCCAAATACGTGACACAACTTTCTTATTTTAAATGGGAACATAGGTTTATTTTTAGGTTATTCAGTAGAGTATTTTTTCTGAATTCAACGATATAAACATATCATACTTTTTTGCTCATTGTATTAGGCTTGTAAAATGGTGGTTCTTTTCTAATTTAACCAACCTCGTAGCTCTTATAGTTCTCGAGATAGCAATGGTGGCACACTTAAATGGAACACCCTGTATATTTTTCAATCAACGCTGAAACTAACAATTGTTGTTATTGTTGTTATATGTAGAAGACCCATTTCTTTCGTCCTCACTTTTTTTTTGTTTTATTACTCTCCATCACTCTTACATTGTACTTATTTCTCTTCTTCCCGTTCCAAATGCTTTTTGTTTAACGAAGTATATTTTAATTTAATTCCTCTGTTTTTATTTCATATTCCGTTATTAACGCCTGACAAATTCATCATAAATTAACCAACCCACTTACCCTAACTCACATTTGCTTTTCCATCTCTTTCCTCCCCTGCTCACATGTATACATCTCTCTCTGTCCCACATTCGCTAGTCCTGTATCATTAATCACACAAGTGATATAAATCCATCAGCCCGTCTCTGGCAGATTTCATAACGTGTTGAAGTGGGCGGGGCAGAGCCGTATCAGGAGATTTAGGGCCCTTTGGATTTTTTGTGGTTTTCGTGCCCGCTGGGACGTAGTTTCAATATTTTTTCAATAAACTTTTAAATTTCTCTCAATCCGGCCCTGATTAGAGTAATTATAAAGTAATTATAAAGTTAAAGTTGCAATTTGATTTTATTTGTCTTATCTAAAAGTTTAAGTTTGAACTAATTTTCATTTTTTTACAGGTACGAACTTTAAACTTCTTGATGGGGATCTTTAATGTAAGTTCTTTTCGATTGTAAAAATAATTTTAAAGTTTATGTCTTTAAATTATTTTCTTTAATTCCTAACCCGAATATTGTTGGGGAACCATTATATTGGAATCACAATCTCTGGGTAATATGCGTGTTATACTAGATTTAATTTTTATTTGCGTAAGTAATTTTATGTACGACTGCACGTTAAATTTTGTTTATATCATAGTTTTGCGGCCATAAAGTACCTCTTTATTGTACTAGTTAAATAAAGTAATTTTCAGAAGTTCTTTCAACATTCTTACTAGAACACCATTTCCGATTCGCAATGTATGTCTCTTCGTATATATGCTTGCTTGAGGAAATAGTGAATCTTTATTATTTTTTCATTATTAGAACTCTGAGACCGACACGCTTGCATCTTGCTTCAAACAAAATTTTGAGATTAACACCAGACCAAACAAATTCGTATTCAAACAACAGAAAAGCACACTTGATTCATTGATCTAAAATCATGAACATTTTACTTTTTTCTAAGAGAAACCGATTTTCGCAATCGTACATAAAGTTATGTATGCAATTCGTACATAATTAGGCTTTATTGACTCGCTCTTTTTATTTACCTCGTTCGCTTCGCTCACTCTACCATAAACTGTAGGACTCGCCAATAAAGACCTACATTATGTACTTATTACATAAATAGCTATTATATTTTAAAAAAGACCAAATACACGCATTGCTTTATAAAGACGTACTTAAGTACTTAGTAAAAATTAAGAATTTTTTTCTGTATTTCAAAAGACTATAACTCATTTTCAAATGGAACACCCTATATTTTACAATTTAGTTGGGTGTCTTCACTTCAACGCAAATAATACGCTCATTACAATTAATACATATATAAAATATTCACGCTTTCAAATTGTATTAATCTAGCTCTTATTTTGTCAGATAAATTTTCAAAATGTTGTTGGAGCTCAAAATTGCTTGCCATGCATTTCAAATTAAGTATGAAATACAACTTGACACGTTGCTTCGTGTATGCAATTTTAGTCTTTATGATTAATGAAATATTAAATTTCTGTAATAGCGTATTAATAAGTCAAATTTCGGTTTTATTATGGAAAATGAATGATTAAAACAAAGAATATATTGATTTTATCAAATAATGTGTTGATTCCAACAAAATCTATGTTAATTATTATAAAAAATATATAAATTTTTAAACAATATGTTAATTAAAACAACGGTTCATTGATTTATAATAAATAATATTTTGAAAACAACAAAATTTAGTTGATTATTATAAAATATATTTATTTTACTTAAGAAAATGTAGATTTCATTAAAGAATTTATTAATTTTGTTACAGAAATTTTGATTCCAACAAAATCTATATTGATTATTATAAAAAATATATCAATTTTTAACAAGTGTACATTGATTTTAATAAATAATATTTTGAAAACAACAAAATTTAGGTTGATTATAAAAAAATATCTTAATTATACTTAAAAAAATGTAGATTTCATTAAAGAATTTATTTATTTTATTAAAGAATATCTTGATTACCACAAAATAAAAGTGAAATTCTAGTATAATAAAGAGTATATAGTACTTTTGTAAGAATGTGAGTGACAATCTTATAAATTTGATTGACATTGTATCAAAATAAAGCGTAACAATAAATGAAACTATGTTTTCCGAGAATTTTCTTTTTGTTTAGCTGTCAAGATGTAGTCATATGAAACAAATAAAATGAGAATATATGTTCTTTATGAAATTCTGTGGGTATCTGAGAAATTGAGGTAATTTTATTTTCCTGTTGTGAGTTCGGTCGCATATTTCTTCTCATTCTGTTATTTCAAATTTTAATTGTGTCTGAACGGAGAAGAACGGAACGTTATTATAGAAATAAAATTAGGTAGATTTGTTTTCTCGAAAGAAATTCGGATTTATAAATTGCTCTGTTGCTTTTTATATTTATTACGAAAATGTAACCAGTGAGATAGCTTTACCAAATGGTTTTTTTATGTAGTGCTTTCTCCATATCAGATAAGTGTCTTTAAAATATTTCCTTTAGAAAATCAACAAATTGATCATAGTAATCAAGGTTTTTGGTACAGTTGATTACATTATTTTCACCGATCTGTTTATATACTTGTGATGAAAAAATGAAGCCTGTGGCGGCTATTTTCCTTATCTTTTAATCAAATTAGCGGGAAATATAAATAAAGTCATTAGAATCCACAACAAATGTAATGAACCATTTCGATTTTAAATTAAACCAGTTTCTTTATTAAAATCGATATATCTCTTGTATTAATCAATGTTGTCGTTATTAAAATCAATGTTCCTTTTAATATAATCAACATTTTCTTTAGTTTCTTGTTTTCTTTATTAAAATTAATAATTCTTTTGATATAATCATTATTTTCTTCAATAAAATGAACAATTCATTTAATTTAATTATCATTTTCGTCAAAAAAATTAATATTTTATTTGAATCATCATTTTCTTTAATAAAACCATCAATCTTTTTGATGTAATTAACATTCTTTTTGATATAGTCAACGATTTCTTTATTAAAATAAACAAATCAACATTTTTGTTATAAAAAGCGCATTATAAGTGTTACCAGATCAAACGCTACGTTGCCAGTCTTATTATTAAAATTCAATTTATTTCAATTAAAAAATGTTTTATCCACAACTGTCAAGTAATATACCTACAATTCAATCGTTTTTTTATCAATTAATATCCTTCGTTACTGTTGCTAATTGAATAATATTGACAGTTCGATAGAATAATATTATTCAATTGTTATGTTAGGCAAAAGAGTAAAAACCAAATTAATATTAAGTAAATTTTTCTACATAAAAAGCCAAAGTTACACCAGATTTGTCATTTTTCATACTCTCCTTTTCTATATAAGCTTAAACTGTAGATAAATAATACTAGAAATAATTGTCTTGCGTTAAGTATGCTGTGAAACAGTGACGCGAGCAATTGTTATTTATCTGTCAAAGTGTGATATCATATTTGGTTATAATAAACATATATTTTTCATGTTATAGTTGTGGATAAAGTTTAGTATTCTATTATTCTACAATATTTCTAATCTAACAAACGATACCTTTTGATATATTCATGTATATTATCGTCATTAATGTATTTAAGTAATAAATTACCTGAAAACTAAATAATCACTGTTGTTCACATTATTTGTACAAAGTTATACTTTCATCTAACTTTATTGTTGATGCTGATAGAAATATGAATCGATTGCTAAAGAATTTCAGCTCAAAATAAAGCATATCGTAAAGAATGTGTATTTTTCTTTTCTTTGTACATTATTGACTATCTATTCCACAACTCCCAATAGAGCTATCCATCTTCCGAGTATTAAATATACCGGATAATATTATATGGAGATAAAATGAAAGAAAAGAAGGGAAGCGACAGTAGAATATTGAGAGAGGTTATACTTTCGCTTGGGAATATAATATCAATTGGAAATTTAACATAAAGATGTTTTGTATAATCCATAATGTGTTAGAATTAACACACTTTTTGTTGTAATTAATATTTTCTTTAATAAAGTTTACGTATTTCTTGTTGTCATCAATATTTTATATAGTGTACTAAACATATTCTTTTATAAATTAACTTCTTGTTTAGAGTATTCCAAATATATATTGTTATAATATCTTAACCAAATCAATATATTCTTTGTTCCAATTAACAATTTCTGTAATAAAATCAATTTTTTGTTTTAATTGACAGTTTTTTTAATAAAATCGGTAAATTCTTTGTTCTAAGGAACATTTTGTACTAGATTCATAAAAAAAGAGTAGTTATATGCCTTGTTAACATCCTGAAATGTACAACTAAGTCCAGTCCCAATTCATAAAAAAGATTGTATATTACTATTTCCAAAGATATTAGGTATATTATTTAGCTCCAAAGATAACTCCACTAGTTTGGTGAAATTAATAATATTTGTACAAGATTATCAACATTTCTAAATTATACGGAGGAAGATTTGTGGTGATATTTGATAATCTAGAAATCAAGCACTTAGATTACACGCAAGCACAAAGCATTCATGGTATGGTTTTAATATTTTTTTTTATATATTTTTGTTTCTTAAATTGTTATTACATGGAACAGAAACGTTAAAGTTAACCTATTTTATTTCATAATGTACTATTTAAATATATGTATTTATTTATTTCAGTTCAAAATGATTTGATTTTTACAATGTTCAGTGGAAAATCTAAATGAATTACTACATTATAAACTAAAAAAAGATTAATTTTAACGTTTCTGTTCCATGTAATACGAATTTAATAAAAATAAACATTAAAAAAAACTGATTATAACTATAATTTAATGAATGCTATTCGCATGCTTGTAATCATAGTATTCTACCTCTAGCTTGTCAAATATCACCACAAATCTTCCTTTGTATCATTTAAAAATGCTGAAATTATACAGGCTATTCATTTTAAGTGGTACACCATTGCTATCTTGAGAACTATAAGAGCTACAAGGTCGGTTAAATTTGCAAACAATTTCTATTTTATAAGACTACTTTAATGAGGGAAATATTTTTTTTTCGACTAGTAGTTTTCAAAATACTGAGTACAACAATGCAAAATCATGTATGTATCATTTTTATTTAAACATGACTATTCAAAAAGTGAAAGAAAACAAGTAAATCAAATGCAGGAATAATAGCAAAAATTTTAATAATTTTCTTCAAGTTGTGAATAATTATCATTTAAACAAAGACAAAACACAACGAAACAAAGAATAAATATACATAAAGATCATAGCACTCTTTGAATAGTAAATGCAACATGAAATAATCAGTGATCTCTATATAATTGGCGCGAAATATGAATAAAATCGTTAGTATCTACAACCAAATATGAGAAATCTTCTTCAATTTGATTAGTTTTACTTATTTATTTTTGGCTTGTTTAAGGCACCTATTTATTTAATAGAAAGAATGATGTAAATAGGTAAAACAGATCAGTCATATGAAGTTAATTCTTGTTAATAAGTCCACAGAATGATACAAACTCATACAATTTGGCAACGACACGATAAATCCCATCCCACTAATTAGAATCTATGACTCTAATCAATCTTACATGGTTTTAATCCCAATGTATCCTACTTCCACCCATAGCCGACAATTCTCTCGCCTGGTGAATATTGAATCTGACGGTTGGCAACGCTGATTGCAGCAAGTGTGGCTTAGGCAGGTCCGCAGGGATGCCAACCCTCGGACTCAGGCATAAATACCCTAGGAGTAGGAACATTTGATGTATGGTTGTAGGAAGGATTACTTCGGGTGATACAATGATTAATTGTAGGGGTCAACGGGTATAGTGTATTAAGGTTTTGTACACTATTCCTAACTTCGGGTTTTAGTGTACTAAGTTATTGGTTTTAGTAGAGTGTAGGGTCAATTATGAAATTATGGAACTTTTTGTAAGGGTCAATTAAAAAATTAGTATGAATTCAAAATCAAAATTTTAATACAAATGAATTGAGTACTTTTAAAATATAACGTCTTGATTACAATAAAAGAAATGTTGACTTATTAACAAGTTGATTTTAAATGAATAAAATTAAAATAATCAGATGTGTCCAATACATTACCTCTCACCTCTGTAATAATATACAGGCTGTTCGATTTAAGTGTGCCACCATTGCTATCTCAAGAACTACTGTATTACTACTACACTATAAAATAATTCTTACTACATTAAATATGTAATTTTAAAATTAGTTAAAAAGATGATTATAATATAGAATATAATATTAAGATGTTAATTCTAATAAATGAACAGTCGATTCAATAAGGAATATCTTGTTTTTATTTTATTTTAATAAAATGTTGAGTACAACAAGAAATATTTCAATGAAAATTTTGATTACAATAAAACATATATCAATTTTATTGAAAGTATAATACAGTATATGTTCATTTATTAAAAAATTAATTCATTCTAAATAAATAACATATTGATTGTTACAAGGAATCAATTGACTTTATTACAGAAAATGTTAATTATGTATAAAAATTATCTTGTTTTGTTTATATTTTTCTCCAGGCTGTACTAATAAATTTGGAAACATGAAAAATAGAACATACATTAACGAAACTATTATTAAAATTGCAAAGAGATTGTAATACCCTATCCACAATTTGAGAATCAAGCTCATAAACTTGAACATTAAAAATCAAAACTGGGATGGGATTCCATAACTTCGATTACTATCATTTGGACATTATGATGTTATGATATCAATTGCAAATATCAACTACGAAGTATACTAGCTATTGTATAACAGTTATGGTTATTTTTGATTGATACAAACTTACATATACTTATACATGTATAAAGAATACTCTACAAGCCTGCACTTACAAGGGAATGTCTTAAATTCATTACAAATTTGAGTTGAAATACCTTATTCAAAATTAGAAAATCAAGCTCATAAACTTAAATCTTATAAAATCAAAACTGGGGTGAGATTCTATAACTCATAACAACTGGACTTGTTAAAGTATCAGATACAAACGTCAGATGTCAAATGTCACCATGGGTGAAATTCAAATTTGCAATAAATTTAAGACATTCCTACATCAGTGTAGACTTGTAGGGTGTTCTTTATATATTCATAAGTACACGCAAGTACGTAGCAATCATAAATAACCATTAATGTTATAGAATTGTAAGTATACTTTGAAGTTGATATTTGCAATTGATATCATAACAAGTCCAAATGATAGCAACCGAAGTTATAAAATCCCACCCCTTGGATGATATAATAACAAGCACAGTTATTTGTAGTTATTATGAGTTATGGAATCCCATCCCTAAACTGTTATTAAAATTGCAAAGGCATTAAAATACCCTATCCACAATTTGACAATCAACCACATAAACTTAAACTTTTTACAATCCAAACTGCTCTCATATTTTTATCCACGCTATACTTCTACATTCTCTTGCATCTTGCATCCTTTGCATCCCTCACTCGACTACCGTTGCGGAATCCAGCCAAGAGGGCGTAACCCAGTTCCCCGGTCCGTTTTTGCCAGGACTGATCCATACAGTACAGGGCACCTGCATCTACCAAGCTGTGACTGTGTATAAACAACGCACAAGAACGTGGACTAAGTTAGTTATGCTTGGGATTACTGAAATATGATGCTAGTAAAGTAAAAAAGATAATAAGTATGAATAGAGAATAGTGTGTCGTGTAGTTTATACTTGTGGTTAGTAAAAGTTAAAGAATATAATGGCTCGTATTACGAGCTCACTTTTATAATAAAATCGCGATTTTAACACCGACTTTTATATCATAATCTTATGTAAAATTGAAAGTTAAAATCACGATATTATTATAAAAGTGAGCTATTTCGCTTTTATAATAAAATCGCGATTTTAACGATCGTTTTTACAAAAGATTTTGATGTAAAAGTAAGCGTTAAAACTAAACTAAAGTTGGTCACATATGTTCATATGCATTTAAATATTATAAAAATATTTATAAATCTATACATTATGACATAAAATTTTAATATCCTTTTAAATTGGTTTTGTTCATTCAGTTTTCCTACTCAGAAATAATATAAATTGTATTAAAAAATATTTAAAAATATTAGTACCAATTTTACAACAACAAAAATACCAAAAATAGTTTAATAATATTTTATATTATTTAACTGTTTTCGGTATAATAATAGAAAAATTGTTAACGCAAAGTATAAAATAGTTATTTACATAACAAGCATGGAAAGTGGTAAATAGCAAGCGTGTGTAGAGATTGAGTGATTTAATACACGAGCGTTGCTATGTACTTTCAAGCGAGTTATGTACACTATTTTTCAGACGACCACAAAATATTACAATAAAAACAAGGTTTATACAAAAGTGTCAATGTCAAACACAACTCACGAAAGCATTGACGTTTGGGTTTGAGGTTAAGTATCACTAGTTAACCGGAAACTGATTTGGAAGTCTAGTATGTATTATTTGAACAATTAATAAAACTATCAGTACATTTTGACTCTTTATTTTTGTTATTAATTCACTACCAATTTTAAAATCGTAGTTTTAAGCAAATTTTCATTAATTTTGTTACATTTCATTATCAAAGTTCCATCTATTGACCACTAATCGTCATATCCGATTATATAACACACTAGTGTGTTATTATAACACACGCCGTGTGCTATGTTACATTTTCTGGTGTTAATTACAGTGGAAATATGGCTACTTTCATATGTAGTCGTCTGAAAACATGTTTTACATACTATATCTTACAACAATACAACAAATCACGATAACAATACTACATTTATACATAAGATACTGTCTTCCTTATTATTCACAAAACCAGTTCACTAGATTGTACGAGTAACGGAGTAACCCACTAGCACTAGCAAAAACTTAAACGAATTCTTCCTTGATGTATCAAAGCAATCAGAAATGCGAACACATCAGCAAAAAGTATTATTGAATGTTTGGCAGGATACGATTGGTCGCTGTCAGAACTCAAGATTTATTAAAGGCGAATAATCATTTGTAAACCTGGGCTCAGTTCGCTACGATCTGAAGGGTTGTGCTTTTAGTTAATTTAGTGCGTTTTATATATAGGAAGAGTGGATACAATGATTGAACATCTATTTCTCGAAGGGTTTTATGAATTTGTACATGAAATGTGAAAGGAAAGATAAAGGAAGCAATTGAGATATAGAAGTTACTACCCGGAATATATTCTTTTTTTCAACAGGAGAAGTAAATTCACAAAATTATAGATATAGACCACGTTAGTGAGGTTAAGTTTTACATTTGGCGCGAAATCCTAATTCAAATCTGAGTGCACGCATTTCTGATGGGAGTACATTTTCAATTCACGATATTAAAGCATTTTGACGATTCTTAATTATAACATAGGTTTTTTTTCCGTACAGAAAAAGTACAAATAAAAGAATAAATTTAGAAAAATTTGATTTTAAAGAAAATAGTATCGCAAATAGTAACATATGTCGTTACTTGGTGCAGCAGGTTAAAAACGACGCGTTAAAGTGACAGGTTCAACAGAATACTATAACAGCTACGACATATGTTTTCAGAAATTTGCACCTACTGTTTATATTGAAGTTTATTAAATAATATTATGTTTTTTGGGTGTGTATATTACATGAGAAGATAGATAAAATATTAGAGATTAGTATTTATAAGGTTTAATTGTTAAGATTTGCATTTTTTAATACTTTGTAGCAGTTTAAAGATAGCATATTTTGATTCCCATAAGAATAACATGGGCGTATAAATCGGCAGAGGCGAGTTAGGGTTTCAGTTTGAATTTGGCGATACAAAATGACCGTTACACTAAAGCAGTCTATTGGAGCAGGCATAATTTTCATTTATTTAAAGAAAGTAGGACTCAATATCCAATAAAAGTTAATGTTTGGGCAGGCTTAATTGGGGATCATGTAATTGGACCATTTTTTTATTAATGGAAATATTAATGGTGAAATATATATGGAACTATTACAAAATCAGATTATACCAAGTTTAAATAATTTGAAATTAAATATGAAGGAAATACGGTTTGAGCACGACGGTTGTCCAGCTCACAACCATCGAATAGTAAAAGAATATTTGGACAGAATATTTCCTCATCGCTGGATAGGACGTGGGGGAGAAATTAACTGGGCGTTCACCAGATCTCTCTCCTAATCACTTCTTTTACTGGGGGTTTTTAAAATCTAAAGTTTATACGGGAGAAACTGAGAATTTAGAAGAACGTAAATTCAAAATTAGACAATAACTCCCGATATATTACATTTTGTAATTGATAATTTTTATAATCGTTTAAATTATTGTACAGTTGTTAATGGTGCAATTTGTTGTAATTCATTATATATGTAGTAATTATATTGATGTTTTATTAATGCTTATTGTACTTTACATTATTTATAAATAAGTAAATGATAATGACAAATGCATTTGACATCGACAACCTGTGTTCCCTGTGTTGCATTTTATCTGGAACGATACGGTGCCATATAACAAGAAACTATTATAAAATCAGATTATATCTTAGATGAGGTATAATTAGAGATATAGCATTGCCCAAATATATTGTCGAAAGATCTAAGGTTTAAAATCGCTTGCAGCCAGCAGTGTGAGAACAGTGGACCAGTGGAGTAGTTATATGGAAAACTCAACCAAACAAATAATGAGGATAGGTGACTATGACCAATATTTCGTTCGTGTAACTGTAAGTGTGCACTACACAGCTAGCGGATTGTTCTCACGCAGCTGACTGTTAGGCGATTCTCGACCATACATCTTTTGCTTGCTCAGTAGTACGTAGCTATAGGAGTGTGTCATATCACTATGTTATACCTCATCTAAGGATTATATCAAGTTTAAATAATTTGAATTTAAATATGGAGGAAATATGGTTTGAGCACGACGATTGTCCAGCTCACAACCATCGAATAGTAAAAAATATTTGGACAGAATATTTCCTCATCCCTGGATAGGACGTGGGGGAGAAATTAACTGGCCACCGCGTTCACAGGAGAAACTGAAAATTTAGAAGAATTTAAATTCAAAATTAGAGAAGCTTCATTTACAATAACTTCCGATATAATACATTCTGTAATTGGTAATGTCGTTGTCGTTGACAATTTTTCGTCCATGATAACTTCAATACGATGTCAAATTTGATGTAAGTAAGCTTAAAAGATAAAATATGTAAATATGAAGTAGTTTTATTATAAAATTAAAAAAGGTGGAAGAAATATATAAGGAATATATTTGCATGCGTGAATCAAGGTAAGTTCTGTTCCGGTTTTTGTGACGTCAAAAATATATTGTTTTTTCGGTCATACAAATTTTATGAAGGAAATTTGAGGTATGAAATGTATTAAAAATATTCTGAAATGCAATAACAAACTAACTTTAAAACTACAAATTTAATGTACTGAAAAACTTATACCTATAGAATATATTATTACAGTGGCGGGAGGTAATGTATTGGACACATCAGATTTTTTATTAAAGTCTATGATTCTTCTTTAGAAAAGAAACAATGTTGAAAGATGAATTTCCAAATCAACCACAAACAGAAACAATAAAACTCTTTTATCAACATATCTACACAATTCTTTCATCAAAATAAAGTCATATATTTTGTTTATGTAAATATATGTTATCAAACGATCCCATCTACAAATACTACAACTGCTGAGGGAAAGAATAAAAATTCTAGTGTTATTTCATAATTCCGAAATGTAGACCCACCATCAAATGTCAACGTTACATAAATTTGTAATTTGGCTGAGTACCCCTCTGCAAAGGGTACAGTGTTGGTTTAGGGGTATTTGTATTTAGAGTCTTTGTTTATTTATTTAGGGTGATATATTGTTGGATGGTTATATTTACTCTTTCAACAACCGAAATATATAACTTAGGTTGGAACTAACTTTATGTTTGTTAATATATTCTTAAATTCATTCTACAATATTATAATTATTTATGGTACACGTGTGTTACATTACAGATAAGTCACGTAGGAAAAGTTTAGCTCACGAGGCCGTTTTGGTATTTTTTCAAGTGACTTAGGTAATTAACACACGTGTGCCGTACAACATTTTATCCAACACATTTTAATCATTGATATAAAATACATATAAGATTTTTGACAGATGGAATTTCGAAATGACATTTAGGAACAAAATAGTGTAGAGAAGGTTTTATAACGTAGTTTCTATGATACGAACCAAAAAACAGTGAGCTAATATATTTAGCTCACTAGTGACTTATGACCTACTTTATTTATCTAAAAACAGCATACTTATATCGTTATAATTGCACGGTGTTGGATAAACTTGTTTAACTGGTTTATGTCACTTGAGGATCATGTTCTAATATTTGCTTGTGTTAAATTGACTTTAAATGTAATATTAAAGTAAGGTTTTTTAAGATATTATACATACAGATTCATAAAAGGGAGTAGCCAATTCAAATTTCATCAATTGTCAAACTAACTCCAGTCCCAATTCATAAAAAGATTTAAGTATATTATTTAGTTCCAAAGAACCAAAGATAACTCCACTAGTTTGGTGGAATTAGCAATATTTGTACATGACGATTATAAAAATTATCAGGTATATAATAATGTAATATATCGGTAGTTATTGTAAATGAAGCTTCTCTAATTTTAAATTTAAGTTCTTCTAAATTTTTAGATTCTTTAGATTTTAAAAATCCCCAGTAAAAGAAGTGATTAGGAGAGAGATCTGGTGAACGCGGTGGCCAGTTATTTTCTCCCCACGTCTTATCCAGCGATGAGGAAATATTCTGTCCAAATATTCTTTTACTATTCCATGGTTGTGATCTGGACAACCGTCGTGCTCAAACCATATTTCATCCATATTTACATAAATTTAAATTATTTAAACATGTTATAAACTGATTTTGTAATAGTTCCAAGTATATTTCACCATTAATAAAAAATGATCCAATTACATGATCCCCATTTAAGCCAGCCTAAACTTTTATTAGATATTGAGTCCTACTTTCTTTAAATAAATGTAAATTATGCCAGCTCCAATATCTACAATTTTGCAAATTTACTTCTTCTCTTTTAAAAAAAGTACCTAGCGTCATCAGTTAATTTAGATTGATATTAAATTTTATCAAAAAGTAGTTCACAAAAGGCAATTCTTTTTTCATGGTTATTGTTTCTTAACTCTTGGTGATTTTGAAAATGGTATGAATGAAATTTTTCGTCTATTAGTAATCGATATACAAAGGTTTTGCTGTTATTTAATTGATTTGCCAGAGCTTTTGTACAAAGTTGGTTATTTTCTTCTTTTATTATTTTCATTTCGCACTAGTTTTAATTTTCTTTTGTTATTATGTTTAGCATCTAAACATGCACAACTTGTAAATTTTGAATTTATTGTTGAAACTGTGGTAGGATTTGATCTAGGACAGGATATAAATGAACGAACATGTCACAAACATTTGTTAAACTGTACCCACTATTGTACCATATAACCATTTGAACTTTTTCTTCAGTGGTAAACATTGTATTATACTACTGATATTACCATTTAACAAGTGCTATCCATAGTAATGACTAATGACTGATTTGAATATGTTGTATCTTAGCTTAAACTCACGGTATATAAATGCAAAATCAATAGATATAAATATAATTTATAGTATACTATAGTGTATTAAATCAATGCTATAACTAAAAAAATATGTTTATTTGCTTTTTATATATGCCAATGTATTTTAAAATAGTAGCCATGTTAGTTACGGTGACTAAAATTTATGTACCTTTGGTAATAGGCCAATTATGAACAAATCTGTAAGTCTTACAGATCTGTAAATCTGTAAAAAACTGACAAAAACGCATATATTTTTGTTGATTAATATAAAATTATACATAAGAGTGGCTACTTTCGTTGCGATTTTGTTCATTACTTACAGATTTACATATCTGTAAGTCTTATAAATTTGTTCAGAATTGGCCTATAAATTTATCAGCATATTTTGCGAATTCCATTTAAAACAATGTTAAGTATATTAAAAACTACAAAAGACATATTAAATAATATGTGGACTAGTAATCAACTTTTGTTATTGTAATCAATTAATTGCATCAAAATCAAGAAAACATCAAACATTCCTCTATTTCCATTCACATTTCACGCCATTCATGTTACATTCTTAAGAAAACTACCATCAAATCACACCTTAACTGATTTGCACGTAAGGCGGTTTCTATATTTACCAATCCCCCAATTAGGAAGCAATATTCACCTAATTTTCTCTAGTCGGCGTAGTGCAGATTCTGCAATTTAAAATAATCCTAGGTATATTAAAAACTATAAAAGATACATCAAGTTACAATATCTAGACTAGTAATCAAATTTTTTATTGTAATCAATTTATTGTGTTGTAATCAAGAAACCGACTATTTCTGTTCTCATTTCATGCCTTTCATGATATATTCTTAAGAACACGGTCAATTTTGTACAGACATCAAAAAGTAACATTGTTTCTCTGCTTGCAGTTTTCAGTAGCGTGTTCATAGAATTGTGAATACGAATATGTGGAGATCCTGAGAATATAATTTTGTGGACGTGCTGAAACAACAATTATGTATTTATTATGTCTATTATTTCTTATGATATATTTTCAGTTTACAAAATTTATACAAATTACAAATACAACCCTATTCTTTTCTGGGACACACGGTATAGGTATGTCTGCATATTTTGCAGTCTATTTAAAACAACCCTAGGTATATTAAAAACTATAAATGATATATCAAATAATAATATCTGGATTAGTAATCAACTTTTACTTTTCAAGTGATACCTTTGAGTTGGGATAATTTATAACTTCTGACCACAAAGCTTCCCACCCCTCCATAAAAGGTTGTAAAACCCGCATAAGTCAGTTTCATATACATCTACTTCTACTACAACTACTATAAGTGATTTGCACGTAAGGCGGTTTCTATATTTACCAATCCCCCAATTAGGAAGCAATATTCACCTAATTTCCTCTACCGACGAAATGCAGAATCTGCAAATGTCAGGTCTGACCAAGAAACGAATTATTGATAATGAGTGTTCGTAATGTTCGTATGCAAATGTCGACGTATTGATTCGCGAGCTGAGAAATGAAAGATCTCAACTTCGAGTCTCGAGTCTAGAGGCAATTGACAGCTCACTTCGACACGACGACGTCCGACGGCGTCAGATGAGGTTAAATTGAAAAATGATATCGTTTCCAAGGGGTTTATCTTCATTATAGACTTCATATTCACGAGGAGGGAAGAGTAATAAAGTTATAATGTGTAAATTGAGATTTTTATTACGTATTTTTGTAATATAGTTGTGAGAATTAACTGTACTCGTAAAATATATATTGAATTTAGAAGTATTGTAAAGTGAAAATATATAATAAGAAATAAGTCTACTACTTATAATATTATTGAAAAGATTAACTTTAATATTCCTGCTCCATATATTAGCAATTTAAGAAATAGTTATTTACAATACAAATGCTGAAACATGAACTTCCGTGCATGAGCTTTTGTTTGAAGTACGAGCGAGCAACGCGAGCATTTCATTTAGGCGAATGCAATAATAATTAATAAAAATGTAAAACTGTAATTTTAGCGAATAAACATTCGTTGCTATGGACTGTATGCCATTGTTCATCGTTGTTATTGTTTGTTTGTGTTGCTAATAGTTACATTTGGCGCGAAACCCTAATTCAAATCTGAGTGTATGCATTTCTTATGGGAGTATATTTTCAATTCACCATTATTTCTTATTATTCTTAATTATAACCAGGGCATGTAACCGAAAAAAATACTGGTTAACGGTTAACCCTTATAGAGAACTTTATAATAATAACGGTTTTAGTTCGAAAACCGGTTTTTGAAAATTGGAAACCGGTTTAAACCGGTTAATATATCGATTAAAAAATTAATTAAAACAAATTAATTATAAAAATTTGACTAAAAAAAATACAGAATAATTAATCAATAATAATAATAAAAAATTATCATCTGAGAAAAATGTAACAATTTTAAAAAAACAATTTAATTAATGAATATTCCTAAAAATTCCCGTAATATCTTCAGAAAAACGCAGGTCATTTTTCTATTTTAAACTTGCCTGTGTTGACAAAGGCCGTATTTATTTGGGACTTTTTAAGTAACCTTAACGACCAAAGAGACTACCTACATTTATGACTCTCCAATAAAATGTTAATTGTAAAACTGTCATTTGTCATGACTCATGATCAAATACAAATAGAAAACACAGATATAAAAAAATATTTTTTTTTTGCTAAATGATATTAAAATAAAGGTTAATATTCGCTAAAACCGGTTTTTTTTTTGGTTAACGGTTACAGGTATTTTCGGTCTGAAAAATATCGGTTAAAATTACGGTTAAAGTTCGCAATTTTCGTTAAAAATATCGGTTACCGGTTTTTTATTAACCAGTTTTTTTAACCAATTACATGCTTATAATATTACTGAACACAAAACTAATAAATCATTATTTTTTGAACTAATGATTTCGTAAAATTATACTTCGTCATCGTCTTTATTGAAACATCTTGGGACAACGTATCAAAATACCAATGATACCCTTGTATAGAATTACCTATTATGTATAATATATTATTATCTACAGGTATAATGATATCTTAGCCCTAATAATAATGAAAGATGCATCATATTCCATAGTTTAAGAAGTTCGTAAAATTGAATAAAGAAAAAGTTGATGATATTAAGAAATATACAGATTTTAATTCGGAAAAGTGGCGGTTTTCCCTTAAAAGTGCTGCAAAGCTGCAGAACCACCAAAAATTTAAAATAAAAATGCCCATTATTAATTAATCATATCAGTACATTATTAAAAATATTTAATGAAACTGTCCCACTATAAGAATTTGTTGTAATCAAATAAATGAGTATTGACTATGAAATAATCAACTGCAATTATTGATGCAACAAAATTTTGATTACTATAATCGATTTTAACACAAGGTGTGGAATTAACATAAAATATGAACTTTTTGTTGTAATCAAATAAAATGTTTGAGCAAATTTTACAATAGAAAATATAGAAACCGGAAAATCATTGCCACGAAACTACAATGAACAATTTATAGATAAGTGAAAACAAATTTGTTTAAAATTTAAATTAACACTATAAAGAAAGTTGATTTCCTTTAATTAATTATCCAATATTCTAATTCAAATTTATAGTTTAACCAGACTTATTGATTGCTAATGCACTATCTGGTACAGATACTTGAATAAAATTAGCTAAAATTAACCTACATTATCTACCATATTCAGCAAGTTAAGCTCTGTATACTTATTGATGCGACGACATGGAATTTCAATTACATTCTATGTTCGCCAGTATTTGTTCATTACATTAATTGTACCGCCTACATTCAACACGGGTTTTAATATGTTCATATTTGTTTGTCACAATTTTGTTTTGTTTCAAACATTTGTGTGAGTTACTTATAGATAAAGATTCACAAGTATGTTTAACTATATAAATCATTATCATCATGTTCTTTCTTTTATATTTCTTGTAATCAACTTATTTTTAGTTAAAAGCAGGGCATGTAACCAAAAAAAATACTGGTTAACGGTTAACCCTTATATAGAACGTTATAATAATAACGGTTTTAGTTCGAAAACCGGTTTTTAAAAATTGGAAACCGGTTAATATATCGGTTAAAAAAATAATTAAAATTAATTAAAAAAAAGTAATTATAAAAATTTTATTTAAAAAAAATTACAGAATAATTAATTAAAAAAAAATAATAAAAAATTACCATCTGAGAAAAATATAACAATTTAAAAAAAGCAATTTAATTAATGAACATTTACAAAAATTCCCGTAATATCTTCAGAAAAACGCAGGTCACTTTTCAATTTTACACTTGTTGACAAAGGCCGTATTTGTTTGGGACTTTTTAAGTAACCTTAACGGTCAAAGAGACTACCTACATTTATGACTCTCCAATAAAATGTTAATTGTAAAAACTGTCATGACTCATCTTCAAATACAAATAAAAAACAAAGATATAAAAAAATATTAAAATTTTTTCTCGCTAAATGATATTAAAATAAAGGTTAATGTTTGCTAAAACCGGTTTATTTTTTTTTTGGTTAACGGTTACCGGTATTTTCGGCCTGAAAAATATCGGTTAAAGTTCGCAATTTTCGTTGAAAATATTTTTTTTAACCGGTTACATGTCCTGGTTAAAAGCAATATTTAATTTGTTGAAATCACAGCTTTATTTCTTACAAGCAATATATTCGTAGTTGTAATCAAAATTTTTTCATAATCAATCTTTCTCAATAACGGCTTTTTCTTCATATGTGTATGTGTATCGTAATAAAATATAAATATAATTTTCTTGTAATGAACTTTTTCTTTCTTAAAATTAACACGTAATTTATTGAAATCAATTTTTTGTTAAAAGTAACCTAATATATTGTATTCAACATATTTTTCTTAAAACCAATTTTTCAAAGTCAACATTTCTTTTTTTTAATCAATAAATTATTTTTAATAAACAAGAATTTTTTATACCTTTATAGATAATTCAACTGTTTATTCTTTACATTTGTAAACTTTTCGCAAATATTTTAAACGCAAGTAAGTTTTAATTTTAAAATTTAAATCACGACAGCGTGAAACAAAGAAAACTGTAGGACAATTTATTTTTATTTTGTACTTTTTTGTTTTTTAGTCCCATTTTATCATACTTTAAATATGTTTCTATTATTTACGACTTAAAAGATAAACAGAAAATGTTCAGATTTCATCCGTTTAAACTACATTTTTCAGGATTTAATCTGCTATATATCATTTGATTCTATTTATTTTCATACAGCTATAACTACACATTTTTGTAATGAAATTTTCATGTTTTCACATTTTTCATTGCCATTTTTGTAATTGTTGTATATAATACTTGAAAATTGAGACACATACTAAAAAAAGTGTGTAGATTCCAAATTTTTAAAGATATTTTTTTGAGATATCTCGATTGGTTATCGAGATAACGTCTCGTAAAGTTTAATATTTTTTTTTTAAATGTACACCTTTTTAACATAAATGTTTATCGTGTGGTTACTTCTATATGTCGTTGAATTTTCATGAAAGTTTGTATATATACTAAGGAAAGTACGTAGTTCCCAAATTTTCAAACGAATTTGACATATCTAAACTATTTTGCAAGATAATCTTTCATAAAATTGAATAGTATTTTACATATTTAAAATGAATTTTTTTTTGTATATAAATTTTTATCGTATTTCTTCTGGATTTGTCGTTCAATTATTATAAAAATTTGGATATTTTTAGAAGGATGTATGTAGATTTCAAATTTTCAAACAGAATTGAGCCACGTTGCTTACTTTTTGAGTTATATCGAAATAAAGTTCGTAAATATAAATACTTTTTGATTATATTGACATGATGAAGAATAAAACCAAACGTAACTTTGTATCAGGGCATGTAACCGGTTAAAAAAAACCGGTTAATAAACACCGGTAAACGATATTTTCAACGAAAATTGCGAGCTTTAACAGTAATTTTAACCGACATTTTTTAGGCCGAAAATACCGGTAACCGTTAACCAAAAAAAATAAACCGGTTTTAGCGAACATTAACCTTTATTTTAATATCATTTAGCGAGAAAAATTTTAATATTTTTTTTATATCTGTGTTTTCTATTTGTATTTGAACATGAGTCATGACAGTTTTTACATTAACATTTTATTGGAGTCATAAATGTAGGTAGTCTCTTCGGCCGTTAAGGTTACTTAAAAAGTCCCAAATAAATACGGCCTTTGTCAACACAGGCAAGTTTAAAATTGTAAAGTGAACTGCGTTTTTCTGAAGATATTACGGGTATTTTTGTAAATATTCAATAATTAATGCTTTTTTTTAATTTTTATATTTTTCTCAGATGGTTATTTCTTATTATATTTTTTTAATTAATTTTTTTATCAAATTATTATAATTAATTTGTTTTAATTAATTTTAATTATTTTTTTAACCGTTATATTAACCGGTTTAAACCGGTTTCCAATTTTCAAAAACCGGTTTTCGAACTAAAACCGTTTTAAAAACGTTCTTTATAACGGTTAACCGTTAACCAGTATTTTTTTCGGTTACATGCCCTGCTTTGTATATATCACTAATTTATAGTGATGACATGTTTTGTATATTGTGTTGTAATTTTTGTATCTAATATTTATTTGTCATGAAATTTCGGTTATATAGAGAAAAAAATACGTAGATTTCAAATTTTCAAACAGAATTGACCTATCTTATCTGGTTGTTGAGTAAAGTAGGGTTAAAATAAGCCCCTCTACCGTAGCAAAGTTTTCTCATTTTGTTACCTTTGAGGATTCTTTGCAAGTTGAACCATTCTACCATTGCAAACCACTTAAAAAACCATTAAACTAAATCTAGAAGGCGAGAATCAAATCAACCGGGCCGATAGCTTTTGTTTTCATTGTTACGAGCGCATTATACAGGAAGATTTGAATGTGTTTTGTTTTCATTTGTTCTGCCCTTTGGGATGAAGAGATCATGTAGGCTGCGATTGGAAATCGGATTTCGAATAACGCGATTCTTTTTTCTGCCGGTGACAGTTGAATTTCAATTATTTTTACCTCCCGCCAGCTATATGTGACCAATCACAGTTGAGAATTTGTTGAAGTTAATGTTAAGGTTACTGTAATTTTATATTTTAAAGAAAGCATATAGAATAATTTTTCAATTTTATAGGTCTGTATTTCAAATAGTATATAAAGTATTACGATCGGTAAAGAGATTTTTACGTATCCATGGTATGTAATTGACAAATTGTTTACTTCATTTGAGGTTAACAATCGCAGTTAAATATTAAAAGCGGGATGATATGAACAGCTGTAGGTTTTAGCGGTGCAAGCATACCACGTCACATCTACCGATAAAATTTAAAATTAAAATGATTTGATTGCAACAATATACTGTTCAAGTTAAATCTAAGTTACATGAAAATTTTAATTATTTTTCAATTTTCACATAAGTTTATTATAGAAATTATCATTTAAACGAAAATTAGACATTTATAATTTGAGGTTGTATGTCAAAATATCTTTTGGAATGACGTTTACATTAGGTATTTTGTTACCTGTTGCCATAGTTTCAGTAGTAAATAGGAACGCGACACATGGTTTTGTGTTTAACATTAAAAAATAACTATTTTATTTAAAAGATTCTTCTCAAGGAAAGGGAAAAATAGCTTGTACCCTACGGCATAATTTCATCCCTCGGTTTTTGCTGCCCTCGCTCACTACGTTCGCTCGTGTATCAGAAATATTCGGGATGTAATATGCCTATATCTTCCCTTATGACGTAATATACTATAATAGATTTCAATTTCATTTGAAGATTTGGAAACAATGTACATTTTTACCTCCCGTCTATCAATATATAGATAAGAAAGGTATTGTTTTTGGTCAGATTTCTCGAGTGTAAATTTTCAACATATGAGCACGAATTAGGGTCCCTAAAATACGATTTCACTATTTTTACCGTGGTGTCTGTATGTCCGTGTGTGTATAATAATCGCATCCAAATCTCGCGTTCCAAGCACAGAATAGGTTTATACAGAAGCGGCAGTAAGACAAAGAAACGAAAATTAGACAGAGATGGGGAAAGCCAACAAATTTAAAGGGCTCATTGTTTAAAGTCGGAAAGTTTCGTCACAGCTTAGAGAGAGATAGGGAAAGGGAACAAATTTAAAGGTCAACACAATGTTCCAAGGTCATAGAACTGAATAGGGTAACATGAAAGGTACCGACACGGAGCGTCGCTTCTGTAGGTAACTATTCTTCGTCCCAAGTGTTACCGGATCGAACGCTACGTTGCCAGTCTTATTACTTAACTTACACACCTCGTTTATAGATATTCCGTACTTATAGTATACAGCGGTATTTTATTTGTCTAGAGTAATAAAACACAGAACTTTCTCTACATAAAACTCGTGTTTGTATTTGGTGTAACCCGTAAAAAACATCTTAAAAACATGCTAGATACGCGTGTATAAATAAATAATGTACGTCATTTAAGCGACGCAAGAGAAGCCTGTTTTACCGACGTGTAAATAATAAACGTGACACACAAACGCACAACTCGCTATGACGTTTTCTCAATGCCAGCAAGGCAAGTAAAGTACAGTAGAAGAAGATGTATATGAAACCGACTTATGCGGATTTTACAACCTTTTATGGAGGGGTGGGAAGCTTTGTGGTCAGGAGTTACAAATTATCCCAACTCAAAGGTATCACTTGAAAAGTAACAACAGGGCTGTATCATATTCTCGTCGTAGGATACATATTTGCGACTCCGTTTTTTCGACGTCGACGGCTGATCTGTTAGATGTTAAACTATTTCTTTCGAATGTTGTTTTCAGCATGACTTACGTCCACAAAATTATATTCCCAGGATTCCACATATTCGTATTTACAATTTTATTCACACACTACTAAAAACTGCAAGCACGGAAATTACTTTTTGATGACTTGCGCAAAACTGACCGTGTACCTCTAAAAAAAATAAATCAATAACTAATAATGGAGTTATTTAAATAATTGTAAATCTAGATCTAAGAATGAACAACTTGACTTAGTCAAATCTCTGTTGATCAATCCGCTTTAATCCCTTTCAGATTTTCCTAGCATTGTAAATCTAGTTAATAAGTTAATACTTAGTTTCTGCCTTTATTCTTCTATGTATAAATACTAAAAAGTTTCTGTAAAGTATATTCATTAGTATTTTCTGATAATGGCCTTATAAGACGAAATGTAAATATTTTTTTTTTAACCAAATATTTCTTATATTTATATTAATAACAGTTTGTATTTAAAATTAATCTCTTCTCAATTTTCAAATTGAAATTGGAAGACGTGCGATTAAAATGCATTATTATGTAACTATTTTAATCTAGATTTAAAAGTACATAATTAGGAAACAGAAGGAAGTACCTGCCTAAATGAACCATTACCACAAGTCCCATAAAACTTTACAAGGGCCAATCGGTTTAACCGAAAGTGAATTTCATATATCTATGCCTCTACTTATACTATGTAGTTTTTTTTAGGAACTAAGTATACCACTAGTCAAAAACTTAACGAAAATTACCGTATCTTAATGTTTAGTTAAAATATGTATGAAAATGCAGGTTCATATCTATTGAGACAAATTTTAGATACGGATCTTTCACATAAAAATGTCCACTCGAATTAAAAGTATATTTATTAAAGTGATTTTTGGTCTTGTTAAACAAACAACTACAATTTGCCTTTGTGTTTTAAGAAATACTCGTAACGCAGAATCTTAAAAGCAGCAGAATTTTCGCTTTTTGAGCACGCGGATAAACTTTGTTTCTGACATTTCTATTTAACTTGGGATGTAAATTCCAAGGCTAATTTCAATAAGCTTTGTTTCTTGAAATTGCTGTACATAATTACAATTTTCTTTTTAAACTCTGTATGCCTTGAGCCAAAAAATAAGCTAATATATGAAATATATACAAGGTGTTCCATTTAAGTGTGCCACCATTGCTATCTCGAGAACTATAAGAGCTACGAGGTTGGTTAAATTAGCAAAGAATCACCATTTTACAAGACTAATACAATGAGTAAAGAAAAATTTTTTTTCAACCAGTAGTTCTCAAAATACGGTGCACAACTTTCTTATTTTAAATAGGAACATATGTTTCTTTTTAGGTTATTCGATAGAGTATTGTTTATAATCCAGGTTTTTTTGATATAATAAAATGTTACATGTTTTGGTAATAATTGAGAACGTTTAAGCTGAAGATGGTGAATGTTTAAATCACCGAAACGTCCAAATGAAATAAAGGATTTTTTCATTACAATAAAATTCGCTTTTTGATCCAAATAACCTACACAAAATTTACAACAATTTAAAAACTAGGATCTACTACAATTTTGAAGACTAACCTATTCAAGTCAAGATTCAATTTTAAATTTTCGAACATTTATATTTTCAATTCTTGTTTCACAAAACGGATTAGAAAAGCGGTCAAACGTTGAACCCTTTTGAGAGTGTAACGTTTTAAGCAAACACTCAAAAATAATTCGCAAAGAAATGTAGGAGGAAAATTCTGAAAACGACGCCAGACATCGTAATATTTACATATTTTAATTCAAACAGACAACTGTGACAGATGATATAAGAAATGTATGGAATATTTTTATTAAAAATTTTACTCTTATTTCATTTAAAGACTATACAGTATAACGAAATAATATAATTTGATATCTGTAATCATTTTTTTAACGAACACTACCTATATTTATTTAACAGACTTACTTATTTTGACCACATACAAATAATATTTTTTTATATCTGTGTTTTCTATTTGTATTTGAACATGGGTCATGACAGTTTTTACAATTAACATTTTATTGGAGAGTCATAAATGTAGGTAGTTTCTTTGGCCGTTAAGGTTACTTAAAAAGTCCCTTTGTCAACACAGTCAAGTTTAAAATTGAAAAGTAACCTGCGGTTTTCTGAATATATTGCGGGAATTTTTGTGAATATTCATTAATTAAATTGCTTTTTTTAATTGTTATATTTTTCTCAGATGGTATTTTTAAAATATTATTTAATTAATTATTCTGTAATTTTTTTTTAATTTTCATAATTAATTTGTTTTAATTAATTTTAATTATTTTTTTAACCGATATATTAACCGGTTTAAACCGGTTTCCAATTTTCAAAAACCGGTTTTCGAACTAAAACTGTTATTATTATAACGTTCTCTATAAGGGTTAACCGTTAACCAGTATTTTTTTCGGTTACATGCCCTGCTTTTTGAGATATAAATCATTGTTTAATTGATGGTTAAGTAAAAAATCAAAAATTCACATTTCCAATTAAAAATCCAAACGTTTTTATATCTCTAAGTTATTTCCAATCACAGTTAAACATGAAAAGTAAGAATTTTTAGTTTTTCACTATAAAATTTTTCATATACAGCCGAAATAATCAAAAAATACCCATTTTTGGGTCCAAAATTTTTGTTTTTGAAAATAGTCCATATTGATAGAGCTCGATGCGCTGATTTCAAATTTTCAAACAGAATTTAATTATCTTTTCCCATTCCTGAGATATTTACTCTCAAAGTTGCACCTGAAAAAAGTGTGTTTTTTCATAATATCTCTAAAATGGGTAGAAATACAATCTTAACGATTATACCAGTCGATTCTACAGGCTAAGTTACATAAAGAAATGTTTTCTCCGCATATACGTTCTTTGGAACGATTTGGTGAAAAATGAGAAAAACGAAAAAACCGGAATTTCAGGTTTTCGCTCGGAAACTTTTTGTCTCCAAAATTCTTTATATTCTGGACTTAAGTAAAGACAGATGCGGTGATTCCAAATTTTCAAACCGATTTCAATTATCTCTTACCGTTCTCGAGATATTTGCGTTTAAAGTTAAACCTGAAAAAAGAGGTTTTTCAGGAATTGCCCTGAAATGGGTCCAGATACGACTTTGACGACCTAACCAATCGATTCTACGGGCAAAATTACATATGTGTACCAATTTTCACATTGTTATTCCAATGGATACAAATTTTAGAGAGGAAAATCGAAAATCGTCAAAAATAGAAAAAAATCGCAAGGGGTTCATCAGGCGTTTTTTCGATTTTCGCGATTTTCGTTTTTTCGCTCTAAAAATTGTATCCATTGGAATATCAATCTAAAAATTGGTACACTTATGTAATTTTGCCCGTAGAATCGATTGGTGAAGTCGTCGAGATCATATCTCGACCCATTTCAGGGATATTCCTGAAAAACTGTTTTTTTCAGTTCCAACTTTGAACGCAAATATCTCGAGAACGGTAAGAGATAATTGAAATCGGTTTGAAAATTTGAAATCAGCGCTTCTGTATTTACTTAAGTCCAGAAAATGAAACGATTTGGTGACAAAAAGTTTCCGAGCGAAAACCTGAAATTCCGGTTTTTTCGTTTTTGTCATTTTTCACCAAATCGTTCCAAAGAACGTATATGCGGAGAAAACATTTCTTTATGTAACTTTGCCTGCAGAATCGACTGGTATAATCGTTGACATTGTATCTCTACCCGTTTTAGAGATATGGTGGAAAAACACACTTTTTTGAGGTGTAACTTTGAGAGCAAATATCTCAGGAAAGGAAAAAGATAATTAAATTCTGTTGAAAAATTTGGAATCAGCATAATAAACTCTATCGATGTAGACTATTTTCAAATACAAAAATTTTGGACCCAAAAATGTGTATTTTTGGATTGTTTCGGCTATATATGAAAAATTATACAGTGAAAAACTAAAAATTGTAACTTTTTATGTTTAACAATGATTGGAAATTACTTGAAAATGTAAAAACAATGTAATTTTTAATTGGAAATGTGAATTTTTAATATTTAACTATTATTAGATACAAAAATTTTGGATCTAAACGCAAAAAAGTGAATAAAAAATAAATATATATACTAAATATACCATTCATGTTACCCTACTCAGTTCTATGACCTTGGAGCATTGTGTAGACCTTTATATTTGTTGATGTGACGAAACTTTCCGATTTTAAACAATGAGTCCTTTAAATTTGTTGCCTTTCCCCATCTCTCTCTAATTTTCGTTTCTCTGTCTTACTGTCGCTTCTGTATAAACCTATTCTGTGGCGAAAGGTAGAAAGGTTCATGGATTAAGTACATTTTAAATATTTTATCCAACACCGTGTAATTATAACGATATAAGTATGCTGTTTTTAGATAAATAAAGTAGGTCATAAGTCACTAGTGAGCTAAATATATTAGCTCACTGTTTTTTGGTTCGTATCATAGTAACTACGTTATAAAACCTTCTCTACACTATTTTGTTCCTAAATGTCATTTCGAAATTCCATCTGTCAAAAATCTTATATGTATTTTATATCAATGATTAAAATGTGTTGGATAAAATGTTGTATGGCACACGTGTGTTAATTACCTAAGTCACTTGAAAAAATACCAAAACGGCCTCATGAGCTAAACTTTTCCCACGTGACTTATCTGTAATGTAACACACTTGTACCATAAATAACTATTAAAAGAAAAGAATTGACATTGTTAATAAGAACATTTATTTTTAAATATTTCAAGTACAAAAACACAAAGTGATAAAAGGTGACCTACCAACAAAACTATAAAAACGCTTATTAAGTGTTTAACTTTTAATGGTTTTACTTCTTGATCTTCAATTTGATCTATTTTTGGTCTAGTATCTTCTCGCCATTTCCATAAGAGTCCATTAGATTGAAATAGTAAAATCAGATCATTAAATCGTTGTAGATACGGAAAACCTTTCAATGTTCTCATAGTATATAATGCAGGTTTAATAACTTTTTTTAAACCATAATAACCATTAGTTGTATCATTTTGTGTTAAGTATAGGGTTGACCTATATTCCATACTCATATCTGAATTCATAAAACCAAATTTTCCTTTGAAAAGCATTTCCAAACAATTTTCCGGAATAGGACAATCTAGAAAATTATCATAGATGATTTTATCTTCACTTGTAAGTCTATCATAGAATACTTGTTTTGCTATACTCAAACTGCCAAACGGTAACTCATATTTAACCATGTCTTGTATTGTTGCAATTTGATAGTTATAGACAGGTGTAGTCAAGAAACTGACAAGCTTTGATTGGTACGCTGTTGTTATTAACAAACTGCTTACTGTCCAAAAAATCCAAGATGTTTTGTATGGTTTTCCATGAAGATATTTTGTAGAAACTTGTAGTAGTACAGAAAATGATTGCAAAAAACACCATGATGTGCTTTTATGTGAAAAAAATATCCATGATACGCTATTTAAAATGAATATTATAAGTAAGGCAATCCACAGAAGAACATTAAAAACCAAAAAAATGTTTTTCCATCTTGAAACTGGTAAGGCTTTAGGAACATTAAAACGAAATTGGTCATAAATATAAATATCAGTACTATCCAAATCATAATAATATGACTCATTTAAATCTATATGACCTATAATACCAATACAATCTTTCTTGTATATATGGCTATATAACATGACAGCAGTGTGATTTGCAAATTTGTGACCAAATTGGTTAAACTCACTTTTTATAAACCTAACTTTTAACTGTGAATATTTAAATAAATTTGCTACAATCGTAACTTCAATTCCTCGTTTTACTGCGTCATCTATATCAGAAGATATTTCTCGTATATATGGGGGATGATTTAAATATATCACATCAAAATTACAAGACGATTTAGGAACTTTAGTTGTGTATAAGTTGGTATAGTTCATTTCCTTACAGTTGGTAATAATTTCTGGTGAAGTGTCTCCACATATTTTGTTTTTTAATGGTTGATATGTCAAAACTAAGTTGTCAAACACAATTATTATGTTTATAATATAATACTGCCATGCTATCTTTAACAATTTACTAATTTCTTCTTTCTGTCCGTAAAATACAACCAAATATTTTGCTCTAGGATTAAAATTAATTGAATAGTACGTCTCATTAATATAATTCTCAAATTCTTTTGCTGATTTTATTATAAATATATAATACTTAAACATTTCGTTATTACTTATATCAATTGAAGAATACTCCCATAAAATTCTAGCCTTTAAGTGTTGTAAAAACATATCTATGTTGTAAACTTTTACAGAATATATTACAAGAGCACTATCTTCACTTGTTTTTTCATATATTTGTAAAGCACATTCCAGTTCACTAGTTGCCATGGTTATAGTTGCTATGGATAGTAAAATATATACTGTTTTATGCATTTTCTGAAAAAAATATAAGTTTAATTATAATAATTAAAAATTATAAGATATACAGAGTTTTTTAAATTAATAAGCAATTTATATACTCAAACCGACTTTAAGCTTTGTTTTTGAAATATAAAAACCACCCTGAAACTTTCTGGAACTCAGTAATAGGCCTGTTTCACTATCCTGCTTTTTTAAAAAAACATGTTGCATCTTAATTTTAGTTGCGAATAGAATATAATAAAATAGAAAAATGTTAAATTATTGACATTTTAATATTACTGATTATCAATTAAAAATTCACTGTGTTCAAAACGAACGCTATTTTGCTGACGAAAGCCGTACGACTAACGCATGCGCACAACAGTCGTAAACAAGTAGTTGTAAAGAACGTTTGTCTTTTCATACATCATTCGAATGTTTGTGTTTGACGCCGCTAATTTTGAAGAAGTTATTGTGTATTCAGAAAGAAACGAAATACGCTAGGTATTATCACTACGCCTGTTTCACTCATTCCAGACTTCTCTTTCTAAGCAGTGAGCGTGACGTCACTTTATACTACTGTTTCTCGCGAGAGTATATTTTTGGAACTTTGTGAATTTTTTGTGGGTATATGCAGTATTTTTTTTGCGAAATAAAAAAATACGTATGTCATATTTTTAAATATAGATTAACATATAAAAAAATCAGAAAAGCATAAACAACCCTATTGTTTCAGATGAACCAAAATAAACATTTTTGAATCAGATGGACTAATTCTTGTTTGAAAAAAGAAGAATGAATAAATGAAATCAAAAATTTTTTGACCAACAGTGAAATATGGAAGTGGTTCTGTGCTTGTATGGGGCTGTATGAGTGCAGAAGGGGTGGAAAACTTAATTTTTATTGATGGAAAATTGGGTTATTTAATATTTTAAAAGACAATTTGGAAAAATGTACTAAAAATTGGGTTTAAGAATTCTTATATCTTTCAACAAGGTAATGACCCCAAACATACTACACGTAAACTGCTTATTATTGTACAATTGCAGACAACAATTAAAAACCACAGTCTCCAGATATGAATCCCATTGAACATCTCTGTGATTTATTTTTAAAAATGTGTAAAACAAGACGCCCAAAGAATATAAAACTGCTACATTTATGGTAAAAGAATGGGGTAAAATTGACTCCCAAACTCCAAGAAAATTAGTGGGAAATATGACAAACCGTTTAAGGGAAGTACTTTTAACGAATGGCGGTTCAAAAGATCATTGATTCTATACAATTTACAAGTGTACATATTTAAATAAGAACTACTTACTTAAAATATACGTAAAGAATAATTAATACTATTATTATTTTTTTCTTTATTAATATGTCAATGTTACCTAGAGACAACTTTTGTTTTTAAACTGTTATCAGTTTTATAACTTATAACTTTGAAGGTTCTTACAAACTTTATATAGAAAACTGAATTAATATATCATATTTAATAACAATATTCAAAAATATATTTATTGTATCATAATATTTAGATATGATTTATATACATTTATAAATACATATGCAATCATTATAGATAAAAGGTTTACAATTGTAGTTATTATTTGTTATTGAGTATATTTGACCTAATATAATAAATATTACAAAAATATTAAATCATTTATCCTAAGTAGGAATCGAACTGAGAACTTTTGACTACATAGTCCGTTACTCTAAACTTATAACCACGATATAAAAAAAGGAGCAAAAAGTTTTAATTTATTTTTGTAGTAGTAGTTGCATGTAGTATAGACTGCATTAGTGTAACGGTCATTTTGTGGCGCCAAATTCAAACTGAAACCTTAACTCGCCTCTGCCGATTTATACGCCCTTGTTATTCTTATGGGAACAAAAATATGCTATCTTTAAACTGCTAGAAAGTATTAAAAAATGCAAATCTTAACTATTAAACCTTATAAATACTAATCTCTAATGTTTTATCTATCTTCTAATGTATTATATACACCCAAACATAATATTATTTAATAAACTTCAATTTAAACAGTAGGTGCAAATTTCTTAAATCGTATGTATTAGCTGTCTTAGTATTCAGTTGAACCTGTCACTTTAACTTGAAGTTTTTAACCTGCTGCACCAAATAACGACATATGTTACTATTTGCGATACTACTTTCTTTAAAATCAATTTTTTATTAAATTTTCTTTTATTTGTACTTTTTCTGTACGGAAAGCAAAGAGTAATGTTTTGCAATATAAAAAAACCTTATGTTATAATTAAGAATCGCCAAAATGCTTTAATATCGTGAATTGAAAATGTACTTCCATAAGAAATGCATACACTCAGATTTGAATTAGGGTTTCGCGCCAAATGTAAATCTTAATCTCACTAATGTGGTCTATTGTCCTGTACAATATGATGACTTAGTTGTTAGCCGGATAGTTTTTATTTACGAAAAACTGTTTTCCCATGATAAATGTCTAGGACAACACTATCTTGGAACACACGGTATGTACATATCTCGCTTAACTCAAAAAAGATTAGACGAAAATTTTTAAATCGTAAGAATAGTGAACCATACTGCATGTTTACCTACCACCTAACAATATATAGATAAGGGAGGTATTATTTTTGGTCTAATTTCTCGAGTGTGAGTTTTCAACATATGAGCACGAATTAGGGTCCCTAGAATATGATTTTACTATTTTTACCGTGATGTCTGTATGTCCGTGTGTGTGTGTGACGATTTTTTGTCCACAATACTTCGAATACGATACATGTAAAAAATATATTTGGTATTTAACACTTATATTCAAATATGATGAACTGATTAGATTTTGACTACAATTAGTTAACTGGAAGTAGTACTTTACTTGAAGCTTTGAACCGTTTTTCCTAAAAAATACCCCTAAATATATTTTTTTCACAAATTACGTTATTATTAAATATAAATATATTTTTTTTAATTTTCTACCGATTTGCATAATTACGTTTATATATAATTTCTAACAAAACAGAAAAAAAATTATAAATTAAAATGATTTTACATATCGTTTAGGCTGAGGAATTTCTATAAAACAGATGAGTTATTCATATGTTCACAAATTTGACATATGATGTCGAATTTGATGTAAGAGTAAAAGATAAAATAAGTAAATATGAAGTAGTTTTATTGTAAAATTAAAAAAGGTGGAAGAAATATATAAGGAATTTATTTGCATACGTAAATCAAAGGAAGTTTGGTTCCAGTTTTAGTAACGTCAAAAATAGCTGGTTTTTGGTCATACAAATTTTATGAAGGAAATCTTAGGAATGAAATGAATTAAAATATTGTAAACTGCAATAACAAACTAATTTTAAAACTACAAATTAAATGTATTAAAAAACTTATACAGAATATATTATTACAGTAGCGGAAGGTAATGTGTAGGACACATCAGATATTTTCTACTTGCCAAGTTAAAGAAAGAATACGTGATTATATAACATCAACTCATATTTTAAATTAATTTGACGAGTATTCCGGGTGATTCATCATCGGATGTTATAATTCTAGCCGTCGGCCGTTGAAAAACTTGTGCCAAAGGGAAATAAAATTCTACATGGGTCCGACATTTTTTTGACTGATTACATGAAATGAAGTTAGCTACAGAATTTCCCCAAAGACAACCGAATTGCAACTTTGCAAAGTTGGCAATAAGAACATCGATCAGTTAGGAAGAAATTTCCCTAGAAATATCATTTTTTAACAACGTTTTCTTAGAAAAAAAAAACTATCAAAATAAACTTTCTTCGAAATCGATACTTAAAGTATACGATATTAAATTGTAGCGAAAGTAAAACTTTACAGAATATTATGTCAAAATTTAACTTTACGAACTCATCTGTCAAACTGAATTAATAGTTATTTATGGTACAAGTGTGTTACATTACAGATAAGTCACGTGGGAAAAGTGTAGCTCATGAGGCCATTAGGCCGAGTGTGGTATTTTTTCAAGTGACTTAGGTAATTAACACACGTGTGCCATACAACATTTTATCCAACACATTTTAATCATTGATATAAAATACATACATATAAGATTTTTGACAGACGGAATTTCGAAATGACATTTAGGAACAAAATAGTGTAGAGAAGGTTTTATAACGTAGTTACTATGATACGAACAAAAAAACAGTGAGCTAATATATTTAGCTCACTAGTGACTTATGACCTACTTTATTTATCTAAAAACAGCATACTTATATCGTTATAATTACACGGTGTTGGATAAAATATATTTTAATAGTATTATATTTTTGCAGTGTATTCTAGTACTACCTAAAATAACATACATATCATTCTGTAATATTATTGATGAATCTATTTATTATTTACCATTGATAATAATTTATCTGACTTCACGTAGACAACGTCTAAGCAGGTGTAAATATAAATTATAAAGAAATATTTGTCAATTTGACAGTACGTTTGTTATCACAGCAATCCCCGTCTCTATAGCTATTATAGCTGACGTTTTACCAACACATAATGCTATTTATTTAAGTTTTTAATTATAATTTAACGATTTCAGAAAAAATATAATATCTATATCTAAGGAATAAAGTATTTTCTATTACTCACATAGTTTATTCTCCTCGGTTATCGCCTCGTAGAATAAATTCCATATGCGTAATAAAAAATTATATTTTAGTCCCTTGATATACAAATAACATTTTAACACTTGTATTTCATATTATATTATTTCGAAAGAATAGTAATTCAATTAATATTAAAAATATGCATTTCTTTCAGTTTTAACCATAACTCCAATAATTTAAAAGAAAATATTTATACGTCGAAATTTAATCTTCTTTTTACTTTCTGGTACAAAGTAAAGGAAGTACTGTAATCGCAAAAAAATTCGGTCATCAGATTTCAACGGAAATACCAAGCTATCATAATATATAAAATTCAAAAATTCTGCACTTATATATCGTTATTTATAGCGAAAGATATTGTGTTGTGATATGTCAATTTTTTTAGAGATTTTTTTTACTACAGTCGCAAAAAATATTTATATTACGGCATTAACTTTTGTGGTTAGTATTTACTATAAAACATCAATGTATTGTGATGTTCACTGTTTGCTATAAAAACATTTTATGATGTATTTAAACATTGAACTGTTTACGTTTTACTAGCTTAATAAAAATCCAATCTAAAAGCAGATTTGTATTGTGATTTGGTTTTACATTTACCTGCTTAAAAAATATACTGCTTAGGTAGTAAACATTAGGATGACTGGTTTTTACGGAGGGTGATTTTAAACTAATTAGGGCAAGAATTAGAGTAGTTCACAGTGAGTGAGCACCCTTCTCTCAGGTAGTAAACATTACGGTGACTGTTTTTCACGGAGGGTGCTTTTAATCTAATAAGGGCAAGAATTAGAGTAGTTCACAGTGAGTGAGCACCCTTCTCTCAGGTAGTAAACATTACGGTGACTGGTTTTTACGGAGGGTGATTTTTAACTAATTAGGGCAAGAATTAGAATAGTTCACAGTGAGTGAGCACTCTTCTCTCAGGTAGTAAACATTACAGTGACTGGTTTTTACGGAGGGTGATTTTAAACGAACTTGGGCAAGAATTAGAGTACTTTACAACGAATGAGACACAAACTCTGTATTTAGTCCTGTTTTGATTCCGTTTCGAATTCAGTAAAAAGTATTAAATTTTAATATTGTGAGACATTACAAAATAAAGAACTAATAAACCGACTAACAAATAATTAAACAATAATTAAAATTTTCAAAAATCCAACCATTATCTGGTAAGCAATGAATCAATTTGCTATAAAACTTTTGAATTATAATATATTGAAAAATTATTTGAATTTTAAGTTTTAATTGATCTTATTTTTGAATATTTTCCCCGATAGAAACTTCTGATTTTAAAAATCACCAATAAATCTAGATGGGTAAGATCGATTGATCTAGCAGACCTTTTTACTATACTACTATTTCCTCTAAAGTTATTAATGATTCGTAAAATTGTTGTTGTACTTGGTGTAGGCCTGTCAGAAAATTTTATAACCCAAAAGTAAATGAAAGGAAAGAAAACTACTGGAATTCAGTCAATGGGATAAAATTTTATTTCCTCTCCTACCGGTTTCGACCCCACATGGGTCTTCCTCAGGGAGAAACCGGTAGGAGAGGAAATAAAATTTTATCCCATTGACTGAATTCCAGTAGTTTTCTTTCCTTTCATCAATTGACCAGTCAAGAAAAATCCGTCTACCAAAAGTAAATGTTAAGTTCGTTCCCTATGTTTCATTTAAAATGAGACAAGCATGTATACATTGCTGTAATTAAAATATCAAGTTGTAACCATAGATATGATAAATTCCATGTTTCGTGTTAAAAAATATTCACGGTATAGAATATAGAGAATATATTACTACAGTGGCGGGAGGTAATGTGTTGGACACGTCAGATTTTTATTAATAGGCTCATCAACCATAATCAAATTATGGTAAATATGTGTTGTAAGTAATATTTATATATTTAGTATGATTAACAATAAAAAAATTATTAAAAATTTACTCAGTTCCAAGATATTAAGGTTTATAAAATTCATCGCGTCATTAGTACTAGTTTTAAAATGAAGCTTCTGATTGGCTAAAAAATGAAAGACCGCTACTCGCCATTAACTCAGGCAGGCAACATAATGGATATAAATTTATATGCTTTTCTAAAATAATATCAAGTTTCATATAAAGTAATAACAATAATATAAAGTGTTTACATACCTTAACATTTTTACATTTTTCGTCTAAGCAGACACATACATTGGATTTTGAGATAAATAACTCAATAGCATAAATAAATCTACAGCAGGTAAATTGACTGAATCGGCTTTAATAAAACCTGGATCCATTTTATCTAAAAACGAATTACAAAAACTCGAAACTGTAGTATACAACACGAAGTTTTAAAGTTTGTCGTAGTTCAAACACATGACACAAGCCCACTAGCGCCACAGGAATGTCAAAGTAAAAAGTTATCAAAATGTACAACAATATTTACCTACTTTCCTTAAAAATATATTTGTTTTTAGAGAAAATTATTGAACAAAGATAACATTTAATACATGTTTAATTTTTTATCAAATATAAAATGAAGGAAATGCAAATCACATGAAAACCTACTGGTTGAGTACCACTATTTAGTACTGATGACGTCACATTGCAGCGCTGTACATTAAATAATTATTTTCTCCCTTAATACTAAGAATTTTCAAACCGGATTTGCACTTATCAACATATTTCTTTAGGCAGATTTATAATACAATTTTTTTTAAAAATGGTTGATAAGCCTATTGTAAAAAGATTTCATTGTAAAAAATGCCTAGTAACTTTTCCTTTTCTATCACATCGTCTAGTCTAGTCCAGGATATATTTGTCCTGTGTGTTTACTTTAGAAGTCTCTAAAACCAACTTCCACGCTAGATAATTCAATTTCCGTCACATGTTTAGTTTCGTAGATTGGTGAGTGCAGTGTTACCAACTTTATATCTAGTTCCAAACACCTTAGCCTCAAAGTCCCTACAACTACATTGTTCAAACGAAGATTTAATAGAATTATTAAATTGTTGACACTTCGATAAAACGAGGACTACAGATGTAAACTTAGATTTCAAATCTTTTTAGTTTTATTTATAACTGACACAATAACACACAAGTCATAATTTTTTCGAATGTAAGCATCATTTTATTGTACTGATTTTTCGTTTTCGTTTTTTATAAGAAAGTCAATCGTTAGAAATAAATTATAGTTATTTAAGGTACAAGTGTGTTACATTACAGATAAGTCACGTGCGAAAAGTTTAGCTCACGAGGCCGTTAGGCCGAGTGTGGTATTTTTTCAAGTGACTTAGGTAATTAACACACGTGTGCCATACAACATTTTATCCAACACATTTTAATAATTGATATAAAATACATATAAGATTTTTGACAGATGGAATTTCGAAATGACATTTAGGAACAAAATAGTGTAGAGAAGGTTTTATAACGTAGTTACTATGATACAAACCAAAAAACAGTGAGCTAATATATTTAGCTCATTAGTGACTTATGACCTACATTATTTATCTAAAAACAGCATACTTATATCGTTATAATTACACGGCGTTGGATAAAAAGATATAAATATTATTTTCGTACTCACTACCTAGAAACTAATGTTTCCCGCAGTCAACTCACAATTAGAAAAGCCGTATTCCCGCTATTGTTTTACTTTCACGCACTAGTGTCTCAACGGAAACTACTTTGATCAAGTAGCTTAAAAGTGTTATTATATATTTAATTTTTTTGCACATTAAAACAAATTTAATATAGGAACAAGATAATTGAGGACAATTAGTTAATAGAATAAAAATTATCTAAATTAAATTAGAAATTTCATTGCTATTTTTGATATTTTAATACTACTAGCGCTATCTATTAGCAACACAAACAAACAATAACAACGGTGAACAATGGCATACAGTCCATAGCAACAAATGTTTATTCGCCTTATTGACGGTTAAATGATAGTTTTACATTTTTATTAATTGTAACTATTTTTGAAGGAAAAGTATGTTATTCTATTATATCAACTCTCTACATTACGGGAAAAATAGTGAAAATATTCCCAGAGCCGTAGTTTTTGAGTTACACAATTTTTAAAACAGTCAGATTTCCATAAAATCAACAAAAATCCACCACAGCTATTTTCAATGAAAAGTATGTTTTCGAGTTAGACAAATTTTATAGACAGTCAGATTTTCATAAAATCAACAAAAATTCACTATCTCTATTTTTAACAAAAAGTATGTTATCCTGTTATTTCAACTCTCTACATAACGGGAAAAATAGTGAAAAATTTCCCAGAGCAATAGTTTTCAAATTACACACTTTTTAATACAGACACATATACGTAAAATCAGTCTTAAGTATGGTACTTGAACAGGGCTAGTAAAGCCAAACAACTCAGTAACTCAAATTAGTTGTCTGTATGTTAGCTTACTACAATAAACAACTTATATTATTATATTTTATACAAAAAAGGCAATCAGATATATAATATTATATTTATACATTTAATACAAGACGATACAAACATATATTAACAAAACATATCGTAAACCAATTGTTTTATACCTACAACACTCCAGTTCATGTTCCTCCACAATATGTCGTGCTAATATTATCATAAATATATGATAAGTAAACATATATCTTATAATCTTCCTCCAAATAAATAAGAATATACCCTATGTAAATACCTATATGTTATTTTATGGAAGTTGGTGGTAGTCATTTTGAACACCTAATAAAAAGATACTTGAGTTTCTGTCGTTTGTTTAAGACTACTTGATTGCAATTTTGAACACCTGATAACATTTGTTTTAAGCAATATTTCTCTGGAACTAACGATCAGACTTTAAAAAATAAAAAACTGTTGAAAAGAACTTTTTCTATTTAAAATTTTTGAGGTGCAGTCCACCCCCATTTTAGGGTTAAAGTTATGCCATTGGAAATCCATTCAGGTGTCCCCTTTATACTAAAATTGACGTGTTCGAGCGTTTTTTTGCAAAATTTATGTTAAGCAATAAGCTGATAATTTTCATTGGGCCAGCTGTATTAACAAAACATATCGTAAAGCAATTGTTACATACCTACAGCACTCCAGGTTATGTTCCTCCACAGAATGTCGTGCTAATATTATCATAAATACAAGATAAGTAAACTTATATATCTTATAATCTTCCTCCAAATATATATGATATACCCTTTGTAAATACATATAAGAAACCTCTATAAACCAAATATTAAGACAAGACTACAATCTACAACATAAAACAACAGATGAAAACATTACCCCATAACATAAAACAACATATTTAACCATATTTATAACATTATACATACCATATATAAACACCACATATAAATACAGATTTACTTCAAAAAATACTTACTGTATACAATAAACAATAATTAATATCACAAACACACAAGCTTGTATTATAGTATGGTCACTAAATTCACTTAAAACTACACTTTAAATGTTAAAAACTCACTCAAAACTTTATAAATGACAAGTGAAGTTGTTTATTTCTGCCATTTTGAATTGGAACTACGTTAGTTCATTTTGTGACAAGAGATGGCCCTAGTGTTGCAAATATGATGTAAATTTTAATATTTTAAATAAAAATTATTTCTTATTTTTAATATTTTCTTATAAATAAATGTAAAAAAACAAATTGTAAGGTTTATATTTATGTAATATAATTTTAAAACAAATTTTTGTGCTTCTTTTGAAGTTTTATTATTTTTTGTGTCAAAGTTTGAATTGATACAAATTAAAAAAAACTATTTTGAGTTTGAGTGTAAAATATAAACAACAATACACAAATAATCCAAAACCATTTTTTGAGTCACGTTTTTTTACTGTAATCGAAATATTTTATTGTATTCTTAATTATAATCAATTTTCAATTATAATCATTATGGGTGGTATTCAGTGGTTGTATTAGCGTGTTTTAAGTTCTTTATTAAGACTTGTATTAAATATTCAATTTAGTGGCTTGTTTTAAGCTGTTTTTCACATTTATTTTAATATATTTGTATTTATTGCTTATGTAATTAATACTGTATTTTGTAACAGGGCTTTCAAATAATTTTTTGAAAAAAGTTTATGTATTGTACAAAATTGAAGGAATTGAACGAAATCATTCATATTAACACCAATTCAGAACGAAACGAAAACACATAATTCTGATAATACCTTTACCTTATGTTAACTTAAAAATGTTCCATAATCCCAATAATAAGTTGAACCGTAGCCAAGTTACGGCAAAACAAAACACTAATTCACCCCTGACACCAGCAACTGTTTTTCATCCTGTCATCTCATTGGCCGAATTAGTAGCAGGTTGGTACACGTTGTCTGTTTAACTTGAATTAATGATGAAGAGAACATATTTAGACAAATTTTGTGCACTTCATACAATTGCTATTAAAATAATTACTAGCATGATTAATCTTGTAGAAGTTAGTGTGTAATTAGTGGGTTTTGTTCGTTGTTAAACCAAGACGGTTTCTGGTTAAGACGTGATATAACAAGAACATCTTCCTTGTATATTCGCTAGCCCATATAGGAGTGACGTCACTCATACGTCATTTGAATGTTCGTATGAATAAACTGCATTAGTGTAACGGTCATTTTGTGGCGCCAAATTCAAACTGAAACCCTAACTCGCCTCTGCCGATTTATACGCCCATGTTATTCTTATGGGAATCAAAATATGCCATCTTTAAACTGCGAGAAAGTATTATAAAATGCAAATCTTAACAATTAATCCTTATAAATACTAATCTCTAATGTTTTATCTATCTTCTAATGTAATATACGCACCCAAAAAACATAATATTATTTAATAAACTTCAATTTAAACAGTAGGTGCAAATTACCGAAAACGTATGTCGTAGCTGTCTTAGTATTCAGTTGAACCTGTCACTTTAACTGCACCAAGTAACGACATATGTTACTATTTGGGATACTACTTTCTTTAAAATCAAATTTTTCAAAATTTATTTTTTTATTTGTACTTTTTCTGTACGGAAAGCAAAAAGTAATATTTCAGGATATAAAAAAATACTATGTTAAAGTTAAGAATCGCCAAAATGCTTTAATATCGTGAATTGAAAATGTACTCCCATAAGAAATGCATACACTCAGATTTGAATTAGGGTTTCGCGCTAAATGTAAATCTTAACCTCACTAACGTGGTCTATTGAAACAAGAAAGTTGTAAGTCAAAACGTAAATTTGCCAAAATCAGTTTTTTGTTCATATCTAGTAAGTTATGCATTTCTTTGGGAAAACAAATAAATGATGGAAATGTTTAATAAAAGTAGAAACTTTGCCCCAATTTAACCGTCTTCGTATCTGTTACAGTTTTCGAGATCCCAACGGTGAGCCTCTTAAAACGGACATCCTGTATATACCCATCTATAACACGTACGATAATGAGATAGATGCTACATAATAGTTATTTATGGTACAAGTGTGTTACATTACAGATAAGTCACGTGGGAAAAGTTTAGCTCACGAGGCCGTTTTGGTATTTTTTCAAGTGACTTAGGTAATTAACACACGTGTGCCATACAACATTTTATCCAACACACTTTAATCATTGATATAAAATACATATAAGATTTTTGACAGATGGAATTTCGAAATGACATTTAGGAACAAAATAGTGTAGAGAAGGTTTTATAACGTAGTTACTATGATACAAACCAAAAAACAGTGAGCTAATATATTTAGCTCACTAGTGACTTATGACCTACTTTATTTATCTAAAAACAGCATACTTATATCGTTATAATTACACGGTGTTGGATAAAAATAATTCTTGCAGCAGAAATTGATGACGTGAGCATCTACATCAGGAAGTAAACTGTATACTTTTCATATATTTTCAGTTTGGACACTTTATTTTCCGCTTTTTCGTTTAAAACTATCTCCTTCTCGGAATCGATACTTCGGCCCTATTCGTCCGTCACACTCTTGCATTCTCAGGGCGTACGGGATCAATTTGAGCTAGATAAACTCCTCCACGAATATAAAAGAAGTGTTATTGTCGGATGTCAGCTACTTAGATGGCATAGGACCCTGGATTACCAATAGATCGTGTTCTCTATACGCACAAATTGTACTATCATTGGTGGGTGTTTTTAAGGATTGTACTTCGTTTGAGAATAAGAGAGAGTAATTAATGAGAATTTGTAACAAACAATAAACATTGTTGCATCTAAAGTTGATAAATTCGGCTGTCACTTCTCGTTGAAACATATTAACAAACTATTTAAAATAATTGAAATAAAATACGCGGTCAGTTTCAAAAACTTTAATATCGAAAGATATAATATGTATTTCGGCTTACTCCCTCACCAGCACATCTACTACGCCTTTCAGCTTTTCTTGTTCGGTCTTCAGTCCCAGAATTTCGGTATGAAGTTCCTCTAACCTAATCTAAATTATCAGCACAATTTTTGGCCACTTAACATCAATTTTGCAAATAACGTAATTCGTGGTCATATACAGGAAAACAATACCTCCCTTATTAATATATTGATAAGTGGGAGGTAAAAATATGTGACATCTCTCCAGAACATAAATTCCTATTATACGATACTCTATACAGACACTGGTAACTATATGTATAGAGTTAGAGACTGCACTGTGGTTATATAGAGGTAAAAATATGTGGCATTACTCCAAAACTTACATTCGTATTATACAATACTCTATACAGACACTGATAACTATGTAGAGACTGCACTTTCGTGGTACATTTTATATAGGACACAAGCGGTCAATAATGAACATGTACTTAACGTTAAGAGGATAAATGACCCAAAAAACACGAAACAAACACCACGAAGTACAATCACTATCAGAAATGAGACGAGGCAAAAGATAAAATACAACATTTATTTATTTGCGACATCAAACTATTTCATTCTGCTAATGACTGCGTTCCAATTTATCAGAAGTCGCCGGACCGTAAAACTGGTCCTTTCTTTACTCCTTGATTCGCCGATGATATAGGCCCAAAGGTTTGATTCATCATCCTTATTAGTTAGGTATACCGGGTGTCCCAGCTCGACCGACACATGGGAGTTTTACATGGGAAATCAGTTAATTATGAATAGTATCTCCCCAATGCAAGATATTAACTTGAAATTTTGTGTGCTTATTGGAGAATATTATTTCTATGGATTTCATTTATTTGAAATATGTAATTTCATCTGCAAGACGAGATTTATTAAATTATAAAATCTAACATTTTCGGTCAAAATCAGTCAGTCATGGAAATAAAAGAAAATATCTATGTGACAGTTCTGACAATGAATGACACGCCATTGTAGATATTTATATTTTTGTAATATTGGTATATTATTTAACAAAAAGAAACTAAATTCAACTTAAATAATATTAAAATACAGGGAATAAAAAGTAAAATCAGTGATACTTCACTAAACTGTCAGATAAATATTTTATTTTATTTCCATGGCTGTCTGATTTTGAACAAAAATATGAGATTATAAATTTAATATATAAGTGTGATCCATAGAATTAATATTCTCCGATAAGTATACAAAATTTAAAGTTAATATCTTGCACTGGGGAGATACTATTCATAATTAACTGATTTCCCATGTAAAACTCCCATGTGTCGGTCGAGCTGGGACACCCGGTATGTATATAACAATATCTCAATATTATTAAAAGAAAAAATCTGATAAAATCAGCTGTCAATCTAAAATATAGAACTGCATATAAATAAAACTTCATTTTAATAATGAATCCAACATTTTCGTGTTATACAATTTGCCGTCAATTTCGTAAAACTAGGACAGTTTATTTTAAAATCCATTAATTTCTGATGTGTATCATTCCATTAAAATACATTTTATCACCAGATCTTTTATGTAAAACACTGAAACAGGTAAATATATTCATAATCCTTAAAGTAGATACGTCAACATAATAAGGACGAGAGATGGCAGCACATATTTCAAACTCAACTGTTTAGGTATACGAGATACGTCAGAATAATGCGTAAACATTTATATTGCCGTAAGATGTCAGTTTACGACTTTAGGGAATTGTTATGATGTTAGTGTGGTAGCACTGACAAGCGTGTGGGTAGGGTTTTTATATCTTGCTGTTGGTAATACTTCACGTGCTTGAATTCCCTACGGAAAGTGAAATCTTAAAAAAACATTACTTGCTTTCGAAAGACGTATATTCGTTTAAATTTTGAGATGTATCTGGTAACACTTGGGACGCAAGAATTGGAGGGGAGACAGATGAACATATTATATATGTCTTCAGTACGAGTTTGACCTCGGTAGAGTCATCTGCTTGTCCGTAACGTTCTTGTGCGTTCTAACAATAGACCACGTTAGTGAGGTTAAGATTTACATTTGGCGCGAAACCCTAATTCAAATCTGAGTGTATGCATTTCTTATGGGAGAACATTTTTAATTCATGATATTAAAGCATTTTGGCGATTCTTAATTATAACATAGGGTTTCTTTATATTCCAAAACATTACACTTTGCTTTCCGTACAGAAAAAGTACAAATAAAAGAATAAATTAAGAAAAATTTGATTATAAAGAAAGTAGTATCGCAAATGGTAACATATGTCGTTACTTGGTGCAGCAAGTTAAAAACGCCGCGTTAAAGCGATAGGTTCAACTGAATACTAAGACAGCTACGACATACGTTTTCAGAAATTTGCACCTACTGATTAAATTGAAGTTTATTAAATAATATTATGTTTTATGGGTGTGTATATTACATTAGAAGATAGATAAAACATTAGAGATTAGTATTTATAAGGTTAAATAGTTAAGATTTGCATTTTATAATACTTTCTAGCAGTTTAAAGATATCATATTTTTATTCCTATAAGAATAACATGGGCGTATAAATTGGCAGAGGCGAGTTAGGGTTTCAGTTTGAATTTGGCGCCACAAAATGACCGTTACACTAATGCAGTCTATAGGTTTATACAGAAGCGGCAGTAAGACAGAGAAACAAGAATTAGAGAGATGAGGAAAGCCAACAACTTTAAAGGGCTCATAGTTTAAAATCGGAAAGTTTCCTCACATCTTAGAGAGAGATAGGGGAAGGGTATAAATTTAAAGGTCTACACAATGCTTCAAGGTCATAGAACTGAATAGGGGAACATGAAAGAATGTCGCTTCTGTATACATATAACTATCCTGTGGTGCAGTATCCGAGTTCCAGCACTGCCATGAGGATAGGAACCGTCTCCAGCACTGGCTGGCTTCCCAACCAAGTTATTTTGAGGGAGACAATATTAAATTGTAATTAAATTCGAACATTTTTTTTAAATCAGTCTTATTACTTAATGTACAACTCTTGTATATGAAATTTTGTAAGTTTTGAGTAGCGAGAAACTATATTAATGAATCATCAATAATTAAGGCGAGGAAAGATAGTACTGAATTAAGTTGAATTACTTAAATATAGTTCTGTAAATGACAATAATTGTTATAAATGAATATTAAGGAAGCATTCCACCCATTTATTATCCTGGAAGAAAATACTTCCGACAACATAATTGTCAGGAAATTCAATTTAAACTTGAGTCTATACTTTAATTAATCCTATAATTAATCATATTCTACTAGGAAAGCATTCCAGGTAAACTTAAACGTAAGAAGATTAGAAATGAGTTATATTCTTGTAAAGAAATGAATCAATAGATAAGAGCAAATAACGTAAAATCTGTACTGACCTAAATATAAATAAGATTGAAATGGAAGATTTCTTGACTGAACGTTGATTTAAAGGGAGGAATTGCTAGGTTTTAATAAAACAATTACTTCACAAAAAAAAAATGTGAAATAATTGTTTTCAGACGACCCCATATGAAACTAGCTCTATTTACACTGTAATTTACACCAGAAAATGTAATATAGCACACGGCGTGTGTTATAATAACACACTAGTGTGTTATATAACCGGATATAACGATTAGTGGTCAATAGATGGAACTTTGATAATAAAATGTAACAAAATTATTGAAAATTTGCTTAAAACTACGAATTTAAAATTGATAGTGAATTAATAACAAAAATAAAGAGTCAAAATGTACTGATAGTTTTATTAACTGTTCAAATAATACGTACTAGACTTCCAAATCAGTTTCCGGTTAACTAGTGATACTTAACCTCAAACCCAAACGTCAATACTTTCGTGAGTTGTGTTTGACATTGACACTTTTGTATAAACCCTGTTTTTATTATAATATTTTGTGGTCGTCTGAAAAATAGTGTACATAACTCGCTTGAAAGTGCATAGCAACGCTCGTGTATTAAATCAGTCAACCTCTACACACGCTTGCTATTTACCACTTTCCACACTTATGTAAATAACTAATATGACACTCATGTGTGAAGGACTTTTATGCACTCATTACTATTAACTCATGCGTAAAAGTACTTCTTTACACACTAGTATCATAAATAACTATATTTAGATAGAAAAAAGGAAGACACTAATTATATTCTTTGAGTGTTTATAATCGTAAAGATTTGAAATTTGATAAACATTCAAACAACATCACATTTATTTCCGAGATAAGACTTATTTTAAGGAAAAGATAACGGAGAATTTGGGTAATATATTTTAATTCTATGCTGAAGTAGAGGGTGTGCTTTTAACAAGTATATCATGAGCTTCGAGGCAAACAAAGCTCAATAAAAAGCTCGTAAGCTGCTAACACACTACCATTCCTTTTACCCAGAAATTAAAACATGCTTCTTTGTCGAGTTTTCTCACCCTACGTTCACGCCCCGAGAAAGGGGTTCTCAACCTTCGAAATAAGATCATTTTTTATTGTAGTTTTGTGGCAATAAATTTTCGGGTTTCTTTATTTTCTCAGTCAAATGTCGGAAAACAAAACAAAGCATTCATTAATTTTCTCAAAAAGTAGTTCACAAAAGGCAATAATTTTTATGGTCATTGTTTCTTAACTCTTGGTAATTTTGAAAATGGTACGAATGATATTTTTCGTATTGTACCTCATAACTATTTGAGTTCTTCATTGGTAAACATTGTATAATAAGTTTATTAGACAGTTAATCTCATGACATTGACAGCCTATGTTCCCTATGTTGCATTTTACCTGGAACGATATGGTGCCATATAACAAGTGCTAGCCATAGTAATGACTAATAACAGATTCGAATATGTTGCATCTTAGCTGAAACTCACAGTATATAAATAACATTTAGAACCTAGATGGTATACATTTTATCCTCCACACATGTTATATTGCTCGACATTGTATCTATAAATCATTTAATCTTACACACCTTTTATCGAGTACACTTCTAATCTGCGAAGAAAAGCATAGTAATTGTACCTGCCATTCATTTTATTGCCCAGGTAATTAACATATTTATAATTAGATGAAATATCCAGTATTAAATTTTTCTGAAAATAAAATGTGTAAAACATGAAATGAATGGAAGATAATATGTTGTAAATGATAAAATGATTTGAAAGATAAACTCTTTTCAGGGATTAAAAGTGTAGAGGATAAAAGGTGTGCAAGATTGAAAGTGTGCAAGGTACAATGTTAAGCAATATAACATGTGTGGAGGATAAAATGTATATGCTCCTATTTTTATAATGTACTTACACATAATAGGTTTATACAGAAGCGACAGACAAACGAAAATTATAGACATGGGAAAAGTCAATAAATTAAAAAAGCTCATTGTTTAAAATCGGAAAGTTTCGTCACATTTTAGGAAGAGATAGGGGAAGTCAACAAAGTCCAAGGTTATAGAACTGACTAGGGTAACATGAAAGATATCGACACGGAGTGTCGCTTCTGTATGTAACTATTCTGTGGTACTTATATGATAAATTAATTATGGACATATTTACTTTAAACTTTTATCTACAACTATTGAAATATGGGTACATTATACGTGTGATACTACATATAATATACTACTCATATTACACAAGTGTAATATGAAAAGTTATATTACACGCTACACTTTTCTGTAATAAATAGAGTATATAATTTAACACATAACATTTTAATAAACTGTTAATTTATTAATAATATATTTTTTATTATAAATATCAATATAAATGATTATAAAAGTATAATAAATACAATTTGAATAGTTATTTTAACATTTAAGTGCTACGGTGGCGCCATCTTTTAAGTTATATATGAAATACTCATACCTAACTGAATATTTAACAAATAATATCAGATTTTTTATATGCCTGATAGTTGTAGATAAAGTATAGTATTTGACTCGCATAATATGGCTACATTACACTCGGATGATTAAATATACTCGCTACCGCTCGTATTTTTAATTACATCCTCGTGTAATATAGCCTACATATTATGCTTGTTAAATACTATACTATATGCACATATTTATCTTAAACTTTTTGGTTTACCTCTGCACCACCACCGTACAACCCTCTCTAACATTTCACCACCCATCCTCTGCACATTTTGGCAGCCACTGCCTTGTTTACGGGTAGCTTTTATCGCCGTGGAAACAAGCCCTACCTGCGCAACAAAGAGTAAAAGTGAACGCTACAACTTTTGTTCCTGTGCTTTGTCTACAGATTAGCTAGCTGCTAGGCTGGCGTGGATAATTCCATTTTCCATCCCGTTCTACCGCTACCGTATACTCATTACGGATCAATGATGTAATTGTTCTGAGTTAACACGCGCAACAAAAGAGCTAATTGGATTCAATGAGGAGGTATTGGTAAGCAGTTTGCGCGGTGGGTACTAATGAAATGTGGATAGTGGACAGGAAATTGTTGTTTTGTGCTGAGATATGGATACGTTTTAAATCTGATGTGGACACCACATGACCACAGGATAGGTTTATACAGAAGCGACAGTAAGACAGAGAAACGAAAATTAGAGAGAGATGAGGAAGTCAACAAATTTAAAGGGCTTATTGCTTAAAATCGGAAAGTTTCCTCACATCTTAGGGAGACATAGACTACGTTTACACCGTGCGTACTATACTGGTACGCGTACCAAATATGTACTAAATTTTATTTTAATACGGTATGTTTACACCGGTGTATAAAAAATAAGACCAAATATTGCTGGTACACTGTTTGGTCGCATTGGCATCCTAACCTAAAATTATTTAATTATAAAGTTTATTGAACTCGATTGATATTGATGGCAGTATAATCGGCTTAGTACGTTTGCTGTTTACACCGTGTGTGTGAAGGGTCTGGTACATCCCCCTTGGAACGTACTAAAGTTGTGTACCAATTGCGTACCAAAGGTTTGGTACGGAGTGTTTACATTTGCTATTGGGACCAAACGCTTGGTACGCAGGGTGTAAACGTACTCATAAGTGAAGTCAACAAATTGAAAGGTCTACATAATGCTCCAAGGTCATAGAACTGAATAGGGTAACATGAAAGGTACCGACACGGAGTGTCGCTTCTGAATCTAACTGTTCTGTGGTCATGTCACAGAATAGTTATACACAAAAGCATTTGTTCAAGCCTACTTGATTGCAATTTTGAACAGCTAATAAAATTTGTTTTAAACGATATTTCTCTGGAACTAATGATCACATTTAAAAAATAAAAAAGCTGTTAAAAAGAGAATTGAAAGGCCTTTCAAACTGTGTCATGTTTGAGACCCTTTCCCATTTAAATTTTTGAGGTGCAGTCCACCCTCATTTTAGGGTTGAAGTTATGCCATTGGTACTAATCCATTCAGGTGGTCCCCCTTTATACTAAAATTGACGTGTTCGAGTGTTTTTTGCTAAATTGATACTAAGTGGCCAAAAATTGCGCTGATAATTTTCATTGGGCCACCCTGTATAGGATGAATCCTTTATAAATGTGGATGATTTTTAAATAACACACTTTTTCAATCTTTTGTAATTGTCCTCTATATTTATCGAAGTAATAACTCCCTTCATGTATTTATATCCCATATCCCATAATTCGTCCCTCTGTTGAATGTAGAAATCTTTTTGACGTATAGTCGCAATTACCCTCTAGCGGCAGCCAGCAACAACTAATATCCATCACTCTTTTCGGTCGGAGTAAAGAATCACGGGACGTCACGGCTGAGATTATTTGTCTCGGAGATTATGACGTCGCAAGGAACGAAGAATACAAAAGATATGAGCGTTGCCTACGAAGGGAAAGTTCAATTTGCCTCGTATTGTAAGTTAATGGTCCTAATGGTGGAGAAAGTGTGATGGTTTTTATAAAAATAAATGTTCTTGAATTGTTGACGGATTTTAGGTTGAATGCTTAACTTGCAAGGTACTAGCTGACGAATCAACTATAATAACTCGTCTTAACAACAAATAAATTTAAGAAGACGGCAACTTAATATTTGTATAACTAAGTTAAAGAATATACGTATGTACGTACGTACGCATAATTCAAAAGTGATTAGCCACACAATGTTGAAATTTTGTATATGGGATTGCTATAACATCTAGTTGTGCAGCTTTTTTTTTTACCTCCCGCCTATCAATATACATATAGATAAGGGAGGTATTTTTTTGGTCATATTTCTCGAGTGTGAATTTCCAACATATAAACACGAATTAGTAGCCCTAGAATACAATTTTACTATTTTTATCGTGATGTCTGTATTGTTGTGTGTCTGTCTGTGACGATTTTTAGTTCACGATAACTCCAACACGATACATGTAAAAAATATAATATTTGGTATTTAAGACTTATATTCAAATATGATTAACTGATTCGATTTTGACTACTATTGCTTAACCAAAAGTAGGACTTTACTTGAAGATTTAAACCGTTTTTCCCAAAAAAAACCTCTAAATATCATTTTTGGGCAAATTACGTTATTATTAAACATAAAGATTTTTTAATGTTCTACCGATTTGCATAATTACGTTTATATGTAACTAGTAACTAGATAGAAAAAAAATATAAATTATAATAATTTTGAATATCGGTTCGGCTGAGGAATTTCTATAAAAGAGATGAATTATTCATGTGTTCACAAAATTTGACCTATGATGTCAAATTTGATGTAAGTTTAAAAGATAAAATAAGTAAATATGAAGATTGTAGAATTAAAAAAGGTGGAAGAAATATATAAGGAATATATTTGTATGCATGAATGAAGGTAAGTTCGGTTCCGGTTTTATTAACATCAGAAATAGTTGTGTTTTTTTTCGGTCATACAAAATTTATGAAGGAAATTTTAGGTATGAAATAAATTTAAAATATTCTGAACTGCAATAACAAACTAATTTCAAAACTACAAATTAAATGTATTGAAAAACTAGAATATATTACTACAGTGGCGGGAGGTATTGTGTTGAACACACCAGATTTTTTTACTGCAACTGACAGTGCTAAAAGGCACTACGCTTGAAGAGATTTTTTGAATTTTTACTTTCAAATGAAACAAGTTTTAAAAAAGTGCAGTAAAAAAAAAGGATACTTAAAATACAACCACAGATCCTAAATAAGACCCTGAAGCAAGTAAAAATTTAAGTGCTAATCTTACGAAAAACGAATAAAAAATAATATGAATTCTGTCTCTAAACGTTATTAATAATGAAGTTAACGTGTAACCATGTCTACATATTTGAGTACGACACGTTTTAATTATTTAGGAGTTCATTATATTGTAGGAACTTCGGAGCACAATAGAAGTTACGATCTAAGCAGTTTATTAACTTAGCTGAACTTCATGTAGTTACCTTGTTAAATACTTCATTCATTTTTACTATAAACGGTTCTCTTTTGCTTGGAAACTTCATAAAATGCATTATGTAAACGTAAACTAGCTTGAAAATGTAAGTAAATTTTTCACGAGAGATCACTTAAATTAATAATAGTTATTTATGCCAAAGTATAACATGTGTAGAGACTAAAATGTATACGCCTTAATAATAATAATAATAATAATAGATCTTTATTTAACATAATTAGTTACTACATAATCAATAAAATATTAATACATATTAAATACTATAATTATACAAATTTTTAAAATATGTAATCAATTTCTTTTTAAATAATGGTACACTCTTTGCGCACTTAATACATTCATTTAAAGAATTGTAAATTTTAAATCCATTATAATATAAAGAATTCTGTGTACAAGTTTTTGATGCAAATCTTATATTAAAATCATTTTTATTTCTCAAATTATATTTTGTAATTTCATACTTAAATTTACATCCTATATTTAAATAACTGGGTAATGAATTATTGGTAATTTTGTAAATAAATATTAAAGTTAAATAATAAATTCTTTGCTTAACATTTAACCAGTGAAGTGCTTCTAGCGTGTTATTTATACTGGTATATTTATTTACTCTTAGGATACAACGCATAGCTCTATTTTGTAATCGCTGTAATCTCTGCAGTTGATTTTTATTACAAAGGAATAATATTGTGGCACAGAAATCTATATGTGGAGCTATGATAGTTTTATAAATATTGACTGCTTCAATGTAATTAAGTTTATTTCTAATTCTTTGTAAAAATTGAACTTTCTTTGCTATTTTTTTACAAACATAGTCTACATGTTCATTAAATTTTAGTTTGGCGTCTATTACAACACCCAAATATTTAATATTATAAACTCTTTCTAATTCATTGTTTGATGTATTTATTGCAGTGTTAAAGTTATGTTTATTATTTATAATCATGTACTTCGTTTTAGTTACATTTAATACTAATTTATTTACATTCAACCATTCATGTATACTATCTATATCGTTTTGTGCTTTATGTATTTCCTCTTGAATATTCTCTACTGGTAGGTATAACAAGGTGTCATCAGCAAATAATTTAATTTTACAATATTTTACAACTGTAGTAATGTCGTTTATATACAGAATGAATAGATACGCTCCTAATACTGTTTCTTGAGGTAACCCTATATCTACATTAATTTCACTAGATAATACATTATTTATTTTGGTACTTTGTTTCCTTTCACTTAAATAACTATTAAACCACTTAATACTAGTTTCACCAAATCCATAATATTCTAATTTTTTTAAAAGTATCTCCCTATCTATAGTTTCAAAAGCCCTACGTAAATCTAAAAATATTGCTATTACAGATTTATTATTTTCAATATCTAACTTCCATTCATTAATGACAAAATTGAGTGCACTTTCACAAGAATGTTTCTCCCGATAGCCCGACTGTTCCATAATAATAATGTTCTTTTCGTCTATATAAGTTTTCATTTGTTTTAACACACACGTTTCTAAAATTTTTGCAATAATGTTCACTGTATTTATTGGTCTCATTTCCTCGCACTTGTTTGTCCCTGGTACTTTTTTCACTGGTGTAATAATTGAACATTTTAAACTGTTTGGTACTATACCATATTAACAATCCTAAGTATGTTAATAGCTATTTTTGACAAATAATATACCTTTAAAATAACCCTGAATTAGCTACAAATCAAGTATACCACAAAACATGCGATTGTCTTCTAAATTTGCTAAGAGCGTATCTGATACACAATTAAATTACTGCTGGAATAATTGTTGTGTGGCCCAGAACTTAAAATACTTGTCTCGATCCAGTTGGCTGTGACACCACGACATCTCTTTTGTTTCGCTGCGCGGAAAACAAAGGCAAGTCAGGCCGGATTATTACGTCAAGCGACAGGCAAAAACCTGCAGATATCCAACTGAAATTAACCAGAGAAATATCTCCCACGGAACAATTTAGAAATTACGGAAAACGGAAAAGGAATGGTGCGACAATTTGATTCCACGATGTATCACTTTCAGATGTTAAATATAATGGGGTATGTGACCATCTTCGAATTTCTGTATACAGGGTGGCCCAATGAAAATTATCAGCGCAATTTTTGGCCACTTAACCTCAATTTTGCAAAAAACGCTCAAACACGTAATTTTAGTATAAAGGGGGACACCTGAATGGATTAGTACCAATGGTATAACTTCAACCCTAAAATGGGGGTGGACTGCACCTCCAAAATTTTAAATGGAAAAGGGTGTCAAACATGAAACTCTTCGAAATGCCTTTCAATTCTCTTTTCAACAGGTTTTTATTTTTCAAATCCGATCATTAGTTTCAAAGAAATTAAATAGTGATTTAATTTTTAATAGCAGTTTCTTTCATAAGTAAATAATAAGAGCCATGAATGTATTGGAAAAATTTACGAATAGTTGTTGCATAATAACAGATAAACGAGTGTCAAAAATTACATTTTTGTTTTGACCCGAGTTGTCGTTAATTCGCAGGAATTGTGAGTAAATTATACCAATTAAATTCATAGCTTGAATTACATTTGCTTGATTATTTCACGAATGACAACAGTTCAAACAAAACATTTTTGATATCAACAAAATGTAACCATAACTATCATACTGTGCTTTTATCAAATTTCTTCAGTCAAAAATTACCTAAGGCCATCAAATGAAGCATTCTGATTGGGTGAAAATGATGAGTGTGGAATAATCATTATTAAAAGTTAATTTAATCTAGAATTAATTTAACTCGGATTAAAATTTAACTCGCGTTCATGAAACCGGGCATTAGTAAAGAAGAAGGAGGTAAAAATAATTTATCTACAACTATTGAAATATGGGTACATTATACGTGTGATACTACATATAATATACTACTCATATTACACAAGTGTAATATGAAATGTCATGATACACGCTATACTTTTCTATAATAAATAGGGCATATAATTTTACACATAATATTTTATTAAACTGTTAATTTATTAATAACATATTTTTTATTATAAATATCAATATATATGCTTATAAAAGTATAATAAATACAATTTGAAAAGTTATTTTGACATTTAAGTGCTACTGTGGCGCCATCTGTTAAGCTATATATGAACTACTCAAACCTAACTGAATATTTAACAAATATTGTCAAATTTTTTATATGCCTGATAGTTGTAGATAAAGTATAGTATTTGACTTGCATAATATGGCTACATTACACGCGGATGATTAAATATACTCGCTACCGCTGGTATTTTTAATTACATCCTCGTGTAATATAGCCTACATATTATGCTTGTTAAATAATATACTATATATTCATGTGAGATCCAAGACTTTTCATTGTACACTTAGTATCGAATGTTTTCATAACGTCTCCCCGAAGAAATATAACAAACAGTATCCCAAAACTAATTTGCATTTACTAAATTAACAAATGTCTTTTCTCTCTTAATTTGCAAGTCCTAACAAGACTTGGGCTTAGAATAATTTTTATTAATTAGTGTTAAGGGACCCAGGTAAGAAATTACCTACACTTATTCTTCTTTAAACAGACTTTATTATTAATTATGTCACATAATGAAAATGAAGGGAAAATTACAAAGCTGAAAATTAAAAGGGAGAAAGTGTTAATTTACCTAAAACATTATTTCATTTTTAAAAGTTTATTTGGGATTAAATGAATAACATACATTGTGCAACGAAACGCGAAACATAGGACTTTAACATGGAATTTCAAAAAATTGGTTGTTGTTGAGTAACATGTACGTGTTTGTTTTATCTATGTTTGACGAAAGATTTCTATAATAGTTATTTATGATATAAGTGTTAAAAGTGACATTTTATGAGTGAGTGGGAAAGTTTGAAACGAGGCGAAGCCGAGTATAACAAACCCCACGAACGAAATAAAATCACTTTTAACACATATATCATACACTATTTTTCCTACGACCCTAGTTATGTATTAGTAAATAAAAACTAAGCATTATAGAATGATATTTCTGACAGGTAACTAGATTTAGTTCCTTTTTAACACAAGTGTTAAAAGTAAATTTGTTTTTTACTTTTAACACGTTGTCAATAACAACGATTTAAAAGTATTCACTGTGTTATAAACTGTTATTTTTAACTTGCTAAGCAACCGTTAAAAAGACTATTTTTAACAGTGGTCGTAGGAAAAATAATTTACATGATTTATAAAACCATTTATGACTGTCTGTTACCTGAGTTGAATGTATGTCTGTATATTTGATTGTATGTTCTGTATGTTATCAGCACCTTGATGAAGACTGATTTACAGTCGAAATGTTTGTGTATTAGTGGAATTTATTAAATGATTGCAACTCCAAAAAGACGTTCTTTTATTAATATCGGGGCGTATACAATTTATCCTCCACACATGTTATATTGCTCGACATTGTATCTTTCAAACATTTAATATTACAAACCTTTTATCATGCACACTTTTAATCCGCAAAGAAAATTTATCTTACACACATTTTATCTTGTGCACATTTTATCATCCACACATTTTATCTTTCATTCATTTAATTTTCCACACATTTTATCTGCGCCAACGTTTGATCTTTAAAACATTGTAATTGTACCTGCTATTCATTTTATTGCCCATACAATTAACATACTTATAATTAGATGAAATATTCAGTATTAAATTTCTCTGAAAGTAAAATGTGTAAAAGATAAAGCATGTGGAATGTAAAATGAGTGGAAGATAAAGGTGTGCATATGTGGAAGATAAAGGTGTGCAAGTTACTTTTTTTCATGGATTAAAAGTTTGGAAGATAAAGGTATGCAAGATTGAAAGTATGCAAAGTACAATGTCAAGCAATACAACATGTGTGGAGTATAAAATGTATATGCCCCTTAACATCCAGTTGATAAAACCAATCCTACCCTTTATAAAATTAGGAAATTTGAATATTTGAAAAACACATTGATTTTGTCATTTTGGCGCTCAAATAGTATTTGTTTACTTGGTTTGCTGCGACAATGGAACGCCCCCTCTTTATTTGTGGTTTCCGTTTGGGGGGCGATTTCCGTCGTAGTGTCGCTTGTTCCGGAAATGACGTGCTTTGTTTAGCCCGCGAACTTTCCGTTTTTATGGCTGTTGTCTGCTTCGTTCTTTTGTTAATGTCCAACTATGAAAATGACGCGATGGCGCTAACATCTAACATATTTCATACATGACATTAGCAGATGAGATATAGTAGAGGCATAGATATATGAAATCCACTTTCGGATAAGCCGATTGGTCCTTAGTTTTATGGGACTTGCGGTAATGGTTCATTTAGGCAGATACTTTCTTCTGTCGTATGCTGTTAAGGGTTGTACCAGAAATCTTCTTTCAAAATGTTTCCTAATTATGTCCTTTTATATCTAGATTAAAATATTCAAATAATAATGCATTTTAAATACACGTCTTCTAATTTCAATTTGAAAATTGAGAAGAGATTAGAGTAAATTTTAAATGCAAACTGTTATTGACATTAATAAAAGAAATATTTCGTTGTTAAAAAAAATATTTATATTTCGTCTTATAAAGCGATTATCAGGAAATACTAATAAATATACTTCATACAAATTTTTTAATATTTATACATAGAAGAACAAAGGCAGAAACTAACTATTAAACTAGCTTTACAATGGTAGGAAAATCTAAAACGGATTAAAGCGGAGTGATCAACAGAGATTTGACTAAGTCATGTTGATCATTCTTAAGATTTTTCTTTTCATTTTTCAATTTTCTTTAGAGATACACGGTCAGTTTTGGACGTCATCAAAAAGTTATTTCTGTGTTTTTTTGTGTGGACGTAAGTCATGCTGATTTAATAAAGTTTAAAATACAAAATAAGTAAATATGAAATAGTTTTATTGTAAAATTAATAAAGAAATATATAAGTAATATATTTCTATGCGTGAATCAAGGTAAGTTCGGTTCCGGTTTTAATAACACCAAAAATACCTGTTTTTTGTGATAATACAAATTTTATGAAGGAAATTTTAATTATGAAATGAATTGAAAATATTCTGAACTTCAATAACAAACTAATTTTAAAACTCTAAATTGATTGTACTAAAAAATTTTAGAATATATTACTACAGTGGCGGGAGGTAATGTGTTGGACACATCAAGTTTTTTACTTTCTATTTGTACATTCCTTTTCTAAGAAGATATATTTATAATATTCTAAAATTTGAAAATAATAATACAACATGATCATTAGTAATTTAAATTTAAAGTTCCTCATATTGGAATTCATGTCAATAATGTTGTTTTTAATATATTTAAACATTGTTTAATATTTTCTTTCTATTCTCATTTGTTATGTAGGTTGTAGAGAATCATCAATTTAAATAATATATTTTGACAGCTTTTTATCATAATTTATCATTGTTATACGTATAATTTTTATTTAAAGGTCAATGTAAAAAATAAATTTATATTCAAAATATGAATAAAGATAAATTACAATAATAATATAAATCAAATGAAAAGGCGGATTCCATAATAAATTTAAGGAAAGCTTTATAATTTATGGAAGGAAAAGATATATTCACATTTTACCGGGCTGAGTTTAAGAATCAATACTATACAATGAAATATGTATAAATCATTTAACTCAATTTGAATATAATGCATTGTTTGGTTATAACAAAACTTCTAAACAAAAAACATAATAAAACATACATAATAATCAATCAAATCCAAAATGCTTTTCATGATCGTAAAATATTAATTTCAAATCTTAAATCTATTTAAGGATGAGATGTACAAATTAAGTAATAAGAATCATATTTTTTTTAAATTGTTCGAACAAAATTACAATTCAATATTGTCTCCCTCAAAATAACTTGGTTGGGAAGCCAGCCAGTGCTGGAGACGGTTCCTATCCTCATGGCAGTGCTGGAACTCGGATACTGGACCTTCAGCTGCTCGGTTACAGCCGTTTCTATGTTTTTGAAGCGAAAATGAGTTCCATTGAGGTTATTTTTCAATCTCAGGAAGAGGAAAAAGTCACAAGAACTCAAGTCAGGCGAATAAGGAGGCTGAGGAGCCACAGGAATGTTTTTACTGACCAAAATTTTATTTTGTATCCAACACCGTGTAATTATAACGATATAAGTATGCTATTTTTAGATAAATAAAGTAGGTCATAAGTCACTAGTGAGCTAAATACATTAGCTCACTGTTTTTTGGTTCGTATCATATTAACTACGTTATAAAAACCTTCTCTACACTATTTTGTTCCTAAATGTCATTTCGAAATTCCATCTGTTAAAAATCTTATATGTATTTTATATCAATGATTAAAATGTGTTGAATAAAATGTTGTATGGCACACGTGTGTTAATTACCTAAGTCACTTGAAAAATACCACACTCGGCCTAACGGCCTCGTGAGCTAAACTTTTCCCACGTGACTTATCTGTAATGTAACACTCTTGTACCATAAATAACTATTAAAACCATTTTTGCAATGAATTAGTCAAAATCAGATGAACGGTAATGTAAATCAAATTCAGTACTGTCAACCGACGATCTGATTGTACAAGATTCCTCTGACGACATTTTCATCAGTTTTTGAAGATGAAGGCCTTCCGCTGCGTGTTTCATCTTCAATCCACTCTTTTCCTTCTAAAAATGCCTAAAACCACCGAAAAACCTGGCCCCTTGAAATAACACTATCTCCGTAGATCTGCTTAAGTGTAAAAGTTTCCATTGCACTGAAGTCTGAAGTAAAACCTGATAGCACACCGTAGTTTGAAACGCTACACATTTCTAGAATGCACAAGAACGCTACGGACAAGCAAATGACTCTAACGAGTTCAAACTCGTACTGAAGGCATATTACATGTTTATCTGCCTCCCCTCCAAGTCTCGCGTCCCAAGTGTTGCCAGTTCGAACGCTACGTTGCCAGTCTTATTACTTAATTTACACACCTCGTATGATACGAAATTATTGTTGTAATCAAATAAAATGTGTATATCCTGATTTTGCATTATACTTATCAAGCCATTAATAGTTATTTACATGGCCAGCGGTGTAAGTAAATATTTACAGGGCGAGCTGGAAATTTGTGAGGCGAGCGACGAAGGATCAGGCTCTCATAATCCAGTGAGCCCAGTACAGATTAATTGCACGCGTGCCAAGTACAAAATTTTATTTCTACCTTCATAGCAATTTTTTTTATTAATTTATTCTTCAAAAAAAATTTACTCTATTTTGGAATTGGTAGTTGGCGGTGGTAGAACAATTTATAGCTAGACGTTGTCAAATGAGTTTCGCCAGTAAATCAAAATGTACTATAAATGTGTATAATTACTAACATAAACCTAATTAAATTAAGTTTGTAATATTTATAATAAAATGCATAAAAACTTTCATTATTTTCTATAAATTTTTATGAGCATTGTAAAATTTTACAAGGCTAGCCTTGTAAAGTTCTACAGGTAAGTTACGGTAATTGTTTATTTACTTAGCTACCAAGAAGCCTGTAAAGTGACAATTATATAGAAGGTGGAAATAAAATTTATGTTATGAAAATATACTTACGGTTTACAATGAAGACAAATCTGAAAAAAAGATAGGATTAAATTAGTAAATTCAAATTGAAATGTATGAAATAAATGTGTATTTAATCTCACAATTTCTGTGATGCTATTTCATCAACACAACAAAACAACAACAAGTTTTAAATAGACACCAACAGACTCGACAATTTGTATTCCAGATAATTATGACATTTATCACAACACAACATTATTCAAACTTTACAAGTTATATGAAATATGTACTTTGTTCTATAATAAACTTTAAAATAAACTTTGGATAATGAAACTTATTAATAACTACACAGATATAAGTTCTGTGTTTGTAATAATTGTCATTGTGTATCATTAGTAGAAGTACAAACACATTTGTTTGTGTATCATAGAGAAATAGAAGTATACCGGATGTTCAATTTAAGTGTGCCGCCATTGCTATCTCGAGAACTGTAAGAGCTACGAGGTTGGTTAAATTAGCAAAGAACCACCATTTTACAACACTAATACAATGAGCAAAAAAAAAAATTTTTTTCGACCAGTGGTTCTCAAAATATGGGGCACAACTTTCTTACTTTAAATAGGAACATATGTTTATTTTTAGGTTATTCGATACAGTATTATTTTCTGAATTCAACGATATTAACATATCATATTCTAATATAACAAAATAACTGAGAAAAATGCATGTTAGATTTATATGTATTTTATTTATATCTGACTGAAACAAGAGTGCTATGGTTAGAAAACATAGATATATTGTTCTGTCTAACATTGTTTGATTATTTTTTGTTAAATTTTATGTTCTTAAACTGTCAGTTTTAAGAATAAAATGAATGTACTAAGGTATCGCTTTTCTATTCACTACTGAAACCATTGCAACAGAGAACAAAATACCTAATAATTGGAATTCTGATAGTTTTGGTTTTTACAATAATTAATATGAAACATAATTATGGAAACTGGAAAGTGATAGTGATCTTTCCAATACTCTACTGGAATTGTTAGAAATAGCAAATTCACCATTTAATAATTTATTACCTTCCAAATCAAAGTCATCATCATCATTATAACGTATTCCGCAAATGGATGAGAGAAAATAAAGTTAAGAAAATCTGAAAAAACGTTATTTTGACATACAAATCGGAAATATTGAAAAAGAAAAATGCAGGTACATACGTGTATTATAAAGGTTAGTGAGTTTTCTATGCTAAACAATGTCTGTAATTTGACATAACCCCAAATTATAAATGTCATTAATGATATTTTCTATAATAAATTTATGGTAAAATTGAAATTCCATTAGTATATCTTTGTATTTTTATTAATAATTAAAATCATCATGTAATTTAGAGTTAACTTCAACAGTATTTTGTTGTAATAAAATAATTTTAATTTTACATTTTATCGGTCGATGTCACGTCATATGCTTGCACCGCTAAAACCCATAGCTGTTCATACAGACTTTTTCACGAAAATGTGATCGTACGTCATACCTAGTAATAAAATTGTAGCCAAAACAGCAATGTTACTATCCCTAGCATATACCCAGTAAAATACACGGAACTTAGTGTCTTTTACTAATAAATGGTTGGTAATCCTGTACAACGTTGCCATTCTCAAAATGTCAAAAAATAATATTATTTTTGAAAAATGTCAATAAATCGAGCAAAAAATTTAGGAAGTTGTGCACAGAATATGGTGAATTATGTAATAAGGTATTTCGAACAAAAACGTGACAAAGGAAGATACAGAGGGGAATGTTGAATAAATTTAATTTATTTTATGTAAATAATTGACAATATGATATATACACACATGGTATACTATGCAACCATCAACACTTGAATGTACCCTACAAATACTTGGCAACGTTGCATCAGGGAACATTATGACGCATGATCACATTTTCGTGAAAAATACTATATCATCCCACTTTTCATATTTACCCTTCATTGTTAACCTCAAACCAGGTACACAATTTGTCAATTACATACCATGGATACGGAAAATAACTATTACCATATGTTAAGTTGAACAAAAATTATTTATTTATGCATATTTTTCTCTTATAAGTACATCTTGATCGTTAGTTAGATAAGCAAGTAGAGTAGTACATATAATGCCTTTGACCATAATGGATATCTCAAATAAATACTTTACAGCAGGCAATATTGGATAATGAGAAGCATCGGGTATGTAGTTATAAAAGTAGTAATCTCCCTAAAATTATAAAATTGTTACATTATAGTTATTTACATAACTAGCGTGGAAAGTGGTAAATAGCAAGCGTGTGTAGAGATTGAAGAACGAGGCGTGTAGCGCCGAGTAATTTAATACACAAGCGTTGCTATGCACTTTCAAGCGAGTTATGCACACTATTTTTCAGACGACCACAAAATATTATAATAAAAACAGGGTTCATACAAAAGTGTCAATGTCAAACATAACTCACGAAAGCATTGACATTTGGGTTTGAGGTTAAGTATCACTAGTTAACCGGAAACTGATTTGGAAGTCTAGTACGTATTATTTGAACAATTAATAAAACTATCAGTACATTTTGACTCTTTATTTTTGTTATTAATTCACTAACAATTTAAAAATCGTAATTTTAAGCAAATTTTCATTAATTTTGTTACATTTCATTATCAAAGTTCCATCTATTGACAACTAATCGTCATATCCGGTTATATAACATATTAGTGTGTTATTATAACACACGCCGTGTGCTATGTTACATTTCTGGTGTTAATTACAGTGTAAATATGGCTACTTTCATATGTGGTCGTCTGAAAATAGCATATTACAGAGGCGACTTTCCTTGGTGATGCAGAGGTAAAGAACCAGCAAAAATATAAAATCAAAATGGCCATTATTATTAAATCGTACAGGATGTCCCAATGAAAATTATCAGCGCAATTTTTGGCCACTTAACATAAATTTTGCAAAAAACGCTCGAAAACGTCAATTTTAGTATAAAGGGGGACACCTGAATGGATTTACAATGGCATAACTTCAACCCTAAAATGGAGGTGGTGCACCTCAAAAATTTGAAATGGAAAACGGTGTCAACCATGACACAGTTCGAAAGGTCTTTCAATTCTTTTCAACAGGTTTTTTTTCAAATCCGATCCTTAGTTCCAGAGAGATATTGTTTAAAACAATTTTATCAGGTGTTCAACATTTTAATCAAGTAGGTTTAAACAAATGACAGAAATTAAATAAACAAATCTTTTGATAATGGCCAGCAAGATCGTCAGATCTATCACTGTTAGATTTTTTTTTGTGGAGTTATTTAAAGTCTACAGTTTATACTACGATACCCGAATCTTTAGAAGATTTACGGCAACGTATCATAACTGAGTGTCGTCAGATTACTCCACAAATGTTGCAGAACGTACGACGACATTTTGAGCAAAATCTCTATTATTGTATGGAAGTTGGTGGTAGTCATTTTGAACACCTAATAAACTGATACTTGAGTTTCTGTCGTTTGTTCAAGCCTACTTGATTACAATTTTGAACATCTGATAAAATATGTTTGAAACGATATTTCTTTCGAACTAATAATTGGATTTGAAAAATAAAAAACTTGTAGAAAAGAGAATTGAAAGGCCTTTCGAACTTGACCTAAACTTAATCTAACCTAAACCAACATAACCTGATCTGATTAGAATAGGTCGGGTTAGGTTAGATGAAGTTTGGTTACGTTAAGTTAGGTTAGGATAGAGAAACCGCATACCGAGAATCTAGGATTGAAGGCCGAACAAGAAAAGCTGAAAAACGTAGTGGATGTGCTGGTGAGGGAGACCCAGGATAACAGAAATGATCAGGAGGTTACAGGTTAGGTGAGGTAAAACAATAAAAAATCTGATGTGTCCAACACATTACCTCCCGCTACTGTAGTCATATATTCTATATATTATTTACACCGTGTATCTACGGTATTACACAAGGTGTAAATAATGATCATTAAGAAAATTTTCAATTGAAGTTAATGTTCATTAGAGAAATATGCAGACACACGGAAATTTCTTGCACATGCGCAAATGCAATGTACCATTGACAAAAAAGAAGATAGGGAGTTATTAAAGACAACGTAGTAGTTTCTAGATTTAGAGTATTACCCATGCCACTATACTTCTCTGTCAATCGTCAATCCAAATAAGAATAATTTAACTATATATGAACATTAACCTCAACATCAACAACCCCAACTGTCATTCGAGTTGCGATGACAACCGAACGTTGCCGATCATCGGTTTTTAAACTTCATCGACATTTTCTGCGTTATTAAGTTTGAAATGACCATTACCTAAATGATCATATGACACATGGCAACTAAATTAAGTATTAACTGTTAATGATCATTAACTTTCGTCGTGTGTCCCGGGTATAACGGTCTTGCAATGTAAATAACTATTACCTTGGGTACAGGACATTGTTTTTGAAATAGATGTCGCTGTTTCAACATTGACAAATCTCGATAAAAATAAGCGCCATATTCCATCCGTACGAAATCACAACTTGGTCTAGTGACGTCAAGAGGAAAAGGTCTATATTCATTGTTCAAATATTGACTGACTTTATAACGTACCAAAATATCCTTAAAAGAAAATAAACACTCATTAAATCATAATATGAATTCGTATCTCAAATCAGTTTACAGATTTGGTAACTACGTTCTTACTTTAGTATTGGGAGTCGCCAACAAAGTAGCTGACATCTGGTGGCAAAAAAATAGTAAGGAAAACATTGTAACTGTCGCATATTTATCGACCTTATCCACTAGTGTAATAAGGTCGATGCGCATAGTAAAAGCATAGGAGTCTGTATATTTTCTTCAAAATTTAACTAGTATAATTCTTTTGTACCACTGTGCGATAATTATTTAAGTTCTGAAATATCTCTGCACTATTTCTTAAAAGACTAAGTTTTGAAAAACTGTGGAAAATAATTTTAAACATTGTGAAGAAAATTTCGCTATTCATGAACGTATATTTCCATCATTTCGTAAAACGATTTTAGTTCATTTAAGTGCATTTTATACTTAAAAATATTAATATTTATTCTTGAAGGTGGTAATAAGAGAAGATACTAATTTAATATCATTCAGCAGTAAAAGAACATAAATATTTTTATATCTAAATGTATGTCTACAAAAAGCATCTGATATTTTGGTTACATCCAAAACGTCAGTAAGACAAAAATTTTTGTTTTTTTATTTAAAATAAAAGCAAAAGAAATATTTAAAGTAATTTCCATAAATTTCAATATACCTTATTAATGATTTTGTCAGTACACAGTTCTGATTTTTAAATCCTTGAACTGATAAACAATTTGAATTGGTATTTAAATATTAACTAAAATTTATGCAATCTATCTATATAGATTCCAGTAATAATACACAATTGATTTAACGTTTAATTAGTGACTTGGTTTACTTTTGAAAATAACTAGCAACTGTAGCAATAACAATAAAATTATAGCAATAGTATTGCTACAATTTTTTCATATTCTGCCTTAACATTTGACCTAATAATTAAAAAACATAGATTTCGTACTGCTATTCTTAATAAAAAATGATCACTCTACCGTACATATATTTATGTAACATTGCAATGTCTATCTTTAAAATTAAAACCAATTATTTTATTTTATTACAGAGAACAGTTACAGCAAATATTATATACACCAATATGTTTTTAAAAATTTAAGAACGTGAGAGTAATTTTTGATTGTACAATGATTAATCTGGAAAAACTAATAATTTAATTCGTACAATAAATTCAACCATAGACCGCACAACACTGCATTCAAATAAATTAATATACATCTCCTAATGCAATAAACATATTTTATGTACTGTATCTCACTAAAATTTACGGTAAAAATATTAAATTGAAAGATAAACTCTATAAACTAAGGCTGTGAGTTGCAGTGAAATCCAGTGTTTTCCCTACTATTCTAATTTTACTACTGCCATCTGTTGTCAGTGGCGACTCCCAATTGGGAAAATTCACTAAAATAGATGGCAGCACCATCAATATTGAGATAGGGAAAACTTTCCATTTGAGCCTATGTAGTTATATGTGCAACATTAAGTTTTTATCTGTATTATTTATTTATTTACCCGTTAAATACCATACAATTATGTTTGTATCTTTAGGGGGATATATATTTATTTTTAAAAGGTAATACACGTCCCATGACCCATGAGTGAAGGAGATGCAGTATATAAAGGTAAAATAAATAAAGTTTAGTTATGTTGATATGGCATATAAATGTAACAATTGTTTCTATATAAACTGATTAAACTTATCTGGAAAAGAAGTCATTTGGCAAAAAAACGGCCGAACAAACATTCATAAATGAAGAAATCGTCTTCCCAATTTTTAAGACTGCAGCTCATTTTTTCCTTCTATTTTTGTCTTTCGGAAAATAGTGCAATGTTATTCCTTTACTTACGTAATTATTGCATTGAGGATCAACAATATCATATAGATTTAGTTAATTTTAGCTAGAACTACATATATGTTTATATGATAACATAACCTGTTTTCCCTAGCCGCAGGATTATAAAAAAATCCGACAGATGTCAGCCACTTTGTTGAATGTTCCCAATATCTACTAATAGACCACGTTAGTGAGGTTAAGATTTACATTTGGCGCGAAACCCTAATTCAAATCTGAGTTGCATTTCTTATGGGAGTACATTTTCAATTCACGATATTAAAGCATTTAGGCGAGTTTTAATTATAACATAGGGTTTTTTTATATTTTAAAACATTACTCTTTGCTTTCCGTACAGAAAAAGTACAAATAAAAGAATAAATTATGAAAAAAAATATTTTAAAGAAAGTAGTATCGCAAATAGTAACATATGTCGTTACTTGGTGCAGCTGGTTAAAAACGTCAAGTTAAAGCACAGAATAGGTTTATACAGAAGCGACAGTAAGACAGAGAAACGAAAATTAGAGAGAGATATAGAATGTGCGCAAATTTGAAGGGCTCATTGTTTAAAATCGAAAAGTTTTCCCACATCTTAGAGAGAGATAGGGAAGAGCACAAATTTAAAGGTCTACACAATGCTTCAAGGTCATAGAACTGAATAGGGGAACATGAAAGGTGCCGACACGGAGTGTCGCTTCTGCATGCAACTATTCTGTGGTTAAAGTGACAGGTTCAACTGAATACTAAGACAGCTACGACATACGTTTTCAGAAATTTGCACCTACTGTTTAAATTGAAGTTTATTAAATAATATTATGTTTTTTGGGTGTGTATATTACTTTAGAAGATAGATAAAGCATTAGAAATTAGTATTTATAAGGTTTAATAGTTAAGATTTGCATTTTATAATACTTTCTAGCAGTTTAAAGATAGTATATTTTTATTCCCATAGAATAACAAGGGCGTATAAATCGGCAGAGGCGAGTTAGGGTTTCAGTTTGAATTTGGCGCCACAAAATGACCGTTACACTAATGCAGTCTATTTATATGATATACGAACGACAGTTACAGCAGTAACTGGACGGTAAACAAAATATGATAAAAAAGTATTATGGAAAAATTGTAAAATAAAGGTAAATTTTATACTATTATATCTTTAAAAATAAACTACACATCTTAAATCTGTTTAAAATTTAAAATGTATATGCTCCAATTTTATTATTTTTGAACGACAAATACAAAAGTAACTTAAGGGTAAACAAAATATGATAAAAAAGTTATATTGAAAATAATTTTTGGCAACTTTATGTTTCATTATCTCAAATACTAACTGAATATGTAGTATATTATTTAACAAGCATAATATGTAGGCTATATTACACGAGGATGTAATTAAAAATACTATACTTTATCTACAACTAACAGGCATATAAAAAATCTGATATTATTTGTTAAATATTCAGTTAGGTGTGAGTAGTTCATATATAGCTTAACAGATGGCGCCACAGTAGCACTTAAATATCAAAATAACTATTCAAATTGTATTTATTATACTTTTATAATAATTTATATTGATATTGATAATAAAAAATATATTATTAATAAATTAACAGTTTATTAAAAGGTTATGTGTTAAATTATATGCTCTATTTATTATAGAAAAGTGTAGCGTGTAATATAACATTTCATATTACACTTGTGTAATATGAGTAGTATATTATATGTAGTATTACACGTATAATGTACCCATATTTCAATAGTTGTATATAAATACACTTACACGTCCAGTATCAATCGTTATATCTTGAAATACTCTCATACTACCATTAACTGCTACTGTGGTCCTATTTATTTTAAAATGAGTAAACGTAAAATTGACGAAATTATTTGGAATATTTCTGCTCTCAATTTTTTCAACTACTATTTTATAATTGTAGTTGTTCTTCTAAAAATTTAAACAATAAATTCTCTCTGTATATTTACTTACTTTATTTCATACTTTAGCCTGTAGGAAAGTCACAAATAAAATGTATATTACAAGTAATATTTTGCATATTGGAAACTTTATATAATACATCATTATTTATAAAATGAAAATTGGATTCACAATATTTTTATTTATATATATATATATATATAATAAAAGTACTTATCAAACATAAATCGTATCTTTGTACATTAAAATGTTATTAATATTTTACAATACATATTTATTTTAATTGATTGATTTAAAAAAACGATATTACAATAATTGAAATATAATGATTTTCAATTGCATTAAATTTTTACGATGTGTAAAATCAATTACTTATTAACTTTGCTCATTATTATTCTTTAGAAAATATGCATTAAAAATAAAACAAAATATGTTCTTATATATTCTACTATTCTACCATTTCCTCTAAAGTAGTTAACGATTCTTCATAGCTATAGTATATGTAGGTAAAGAAACATATGTGATTATTTAATTTCATATAATGCAGCTTATGCCAAATTTCATGTAGAGTTCAAATTTCGAAACAGAAAGGCGTTATCTTCAACCGTGTAGAAGTAGCATACCAAAATGTAAAATATGAAACCTATATAAATGTGACACTTTTTGATTATTTATAAAACTTAAACCACTAATAAAAAAAATATAATGTATCTTATGTCAAATATCATGTAGAGTTCAAATTTTGAAACAGAAAGGCGTTATCTTCAACAGTATAAAAGTAGCATGCCAAAATGTAAAATATCAACCATTTACATATATGACATTTTTTGATTACTTATAAAAAATAAACCACTCAGAAAAAATTATAATGCAGGTAAGTTTCATGTAGAGTTCAAATTTTGAAACAGAAAGGCGTTTTCTTTAACCGTGTAGAAGTAGCAAGCCATAATGTAAAATATGAACCCTTTTCAAATATAACATTTTTTGATGACTTATTATAACTAAACCACTCATCAGAAAAAATATAATGTATCTTATGCCAAATTTCATGTAGAGTTCAAATTTTGAAACAGAAAGGCGTTATCTTCAACGGTATAAAAGTAGCATGCCAAAATGTAAAATATGAACCATTTACATATATGACATTTTTTGGTTACTTATAATAATTAAACCATTCATAAGACTAACCTAATCTGATTTTTATAAGTCGGGTTAGGTTAGATTAAGTTTGGTTATGTTAAGTTAGGTTAGGTTAGAGGAACTTTATACCTAGAATCTGGGATTTAAAGCCGAACAAGAAAAGTTGAAAGGCGTAGTAGATGTGCTGGTGAGGGAGACCCAGTATAATAGAAATTATCAGGAGGTTACAGGTTACGGGAGGTAAAACATAATAAAAAATGTATTACTACAGTGGCGGGAGGTACCAATTTGTATGATATTTGAACGACAAACACAAAAGCAACAACTCAAGAGAAAAAATATGACAAAAATGTGAAACATGTTTATGAAAAGAGATTATATTACAAGATGTTTTATTTACGTATCCATATATTTTTACATCATATTAGGTACATATTTAAAACTGTTTATCTACAACTATTGAAATATGGATACATTATACGTGTGATACTACATATAATATACTACTCATATTACACTTGTGTAATGTTATATTACACGCTATACTTTTCTGTAATAAATAGAGTATATAATTTAACACCTAACATTTTAATAAACTGTTAGTTTATTAATAATATATTTTTTATTATAAATATCAATATAAATGATTATGAAAGTATAATAAATACAACTTGAATAGTTATTTTGACATTTAAGTGCTACTGTGGCGCCATCTGTTAAGCTATATATGAACTACTTACAGCTAACTGAATATTTAATAAATAATACCAGATTTTTTATATGCCTGATAGTTGTAGATAAAGTATAGTATTTGATTCGCATAATATGGCTACATTACACTCGGATGATTAAGAATACTCGCTCCCGCTCGTATTTTTAATTACATTCTCGTGTAATATAGCCTACATATTATGCTTGTTAAATAATATACTATTAAAGACTTGGAATTTACCTACTTTCCTTAGTATATATGCAATATTTTATGATATTCGAACGACAAACACAAAAGTAACAACTCGATAAAAAAATATGACAAAAATAGTTATTTACAATACAAATGCAGAAACATGAACTTCCGTGCATGAGCTTTTGTTTGAACTATATATCTGATATATTTTATTTAGCGAATGCATGGAAGGTATTTCCGCATAAGTATTGTACAAGATTTTTTGTAACGAACGAATTAATTATAAAACGTAATTAATAAAAATGTAAAACTGTCATTTAACCGTCAATAATGCGAATAAACATTCGGTGCTATGGACTGTATGCCATTGTTCATCGTTTTTATTGTTTGTTTGTGTTGCTAATAGATAGCGCTAGTTGTATTAAAATATCAAAATTAGAAATAAAATTTCTAATTTAATTTACACAATTTTTATTCTTTTAACTAATTGTCCTCAATTATCTTGTTCTTATATTAAATTTGTTGTAATGTGCAAAAAATTAAAAATATAATAACACTTTTAAGCTCAATCAAAGTAGTTTCAGTTGAGACACTAGTGCGCGAAAGTAAAACAATAGCGGGAATATGGCCTTTTTGATTGTGAGTTGGCTGCGGGAAACATTAGTTTCTAGGTAGTGAGTACAAAAAGGAATTATATTACAAGATCTTTTATTTACGTATCCATATATTTTTACATCATATTAAGTTGAATAAAAATGATTTATTTATCCATATTTTTCTCTTATAGCTGCATCTTGATCATTAGTTAGATAGACACGTAGCATAGTATATATGTTTCCTTTGGAAGTAATGTTCGCCTCAAATAAAAACTTTACGGCTGGAGCTAATGGATAATGAGAAGCGTCAGGTATGTAGTTATAAAAGTAGTAATCTCCCTGAAATTATAAAATTGTTACATTAATTGGCGATGCCATCGTAGATGTCAGCGACGTATGCGGCAAATATTGAAAGCTCAATACCCGGTATAGTGTACATTATCTGACATATGCACTGTAGGTTAAACATTATGATTTTAACATTAGTTACTGTTTCATATAAATAATTTTACTGATTTTAGTGAAAACTGATATTTTATAGTTAACGTAAGCCATCGTATTGTTTTGTTCATATTTTAAAGCTGACGTTGAAGGAACTACGCTAGACGGCAGATTTTTCGAAGGTACTTACTGCATTACGTTTTAAAACTTTTTTATGATTTTGAATATCTAAAAGGTATATAATGATATTATTGTTACTATCTTTCAACTAAATGAAATGCTCATCATAATTCACTTCACTTATCTATCCTAGCAAAATAGGCATCATCATCAAAATGACGGGAACACACGTACATGTATTTAATTTGTACTTTCTTTCCATTTCGTAATTTTAACATCCATGCTAATTGTTTATCTATCTTTTCTTCCAACCCAAATTTGTTAATTATGGTCACCATACTTTTACCAGATTTAGGATATTCATGAAATGAAATATCTTTATTCATTTTTGCATTCATTTACGCCCCAGAACACAGCAGTACATGTTACTCATATTTATATAGATGCAATAAAATAATATTGAGTTCAAAATAATCAATTACTACTTTCATAAACTTATAAATCACTTCAATTAGTCTATTTCAACAAAGAAATAACTGTAACCTAACAAAACGAATACCGGGTATTAGGCTTCCAATTTTTCTCGCTAAATAGCGAGCGCTAGGATGGCATCGCCAATAGACTGCATTAGTGTAACGGTCATTTTGTGGCGCCAAATTCAAACTGAAACCCTAACTCGCCTCTGCCGATTTATACGCCCATGTTATTCTTATGGGAATAAAAGTATGCTACTATAACCGGATATGACGATTAGTGGTCAATAGATGGAACTCTGATAATTAAATGTAACAAAATTAATGAAAATTTACTTAAAACTACGATTTTAAAATTGGTAGTGAATTAATAACAAAAACAAAAGAGTCAAAATGTACTGATATTTTTAATAATTGTTCAAATAATACGTTCTAGATTTCCAAATCAGTTTCCGGTTAACTAGTGATACTTAACCTCAAACCCAAACGTCAATGCTTTCGTGAGTTGTGTTTGACATTGACACTTTTGTATAAACCCTGTTTATATTATATTTTGTGGTCGTCTGAAAAATAGTGTACATATCTCGCTTGAAAGTGCATAGCAACACTCGTGTATTAAATCACTCTGCGCTACACGCCTCGTTCTTCAATCTCTACACACGCTTGCTATTTACCACTTTCCACGCTTGTTATGTAAATAACTAATTTCCTGTTTTGTTTGATGCAGTAAACCGCATTGTTTGAATATTTACCTTGAGCATAGGGCAATGTTTTGGTATTATATGTTTATGTTGCACCATTAACAAATCTGGATGAACATAAGAACCATATTCCATCCTTAAAAAATCACAAATTGGTCTTGTTGCATCGAGAGGAAAACGCCTATATTCATTGTTTAAAAATTGCTTGAGTGTATAACGTACAAAAGTATCCTTAAAAGAAAATAAACACTCTCATTAAATCATAATATGACAAAAATATATTATGGAAAAATTGTAAAATGAAGGTAAAATATATATTATTGTAACAGGTATGACCGTACCTACGTCCTTTCTTTAGTATATCTACTAATTTGTATGAAATACCTACGACAGATACAGAAGTAACTGGACGATAAACAAAATATGACAAAAATGTATTATGGAAAAATTTTAAAATGAAGGTAAAATTTATACTATTGTAACAGGTACGGTCGCCTAAGACAAAATCTAGTACCTGACATGCAAGGGTTTTAATTTATGAGTTTTATTTGCCTCAAAAGTAATCCACATATTATATTAATGAACAACTTTTACACGAGACAAGGGTAACGATAGTCGCTGCCACCACTATCACTTTATTTAAAAGTCTGCCGTGATAGAAGCAGACAAGGGAATGTTAATAATGATAACAGACGCGGTTTACTATATAGTCAAACACGATATTTCAACAATAACAAAATTATATAAATTTTAACAATTAAAAACATTTATATAATTCAAATAAACTACAACGCGTAACTTGATTCTATATAAACTCTAAATTCTTTCTTACTTTTTTAATTTAAAAACAATTTTGAAAATCTTTTTACATCGAATTACAAATCAATATTAATTCATAAAGAATATAATAAAAACTAATTACGAATTTACTCAACGATGAGAGAGCCTTTACTCACAGTAAAACAACTAATTGGTTATTTCACTAAGAAATACCAAGGTATGTCTGACATTCAGTCAAGACATCCACAACAGTCGAACATTACAACAAGAGAGGATATTTCAAACTTTGGAGCACCATTTAATGGTAAAAATCCAGAAGTTCTCAACCTATGTTTATCCGGCTCTTCTCATCCCCTAAGTATGAACTATGCTAAAAATAACCCAACTATTGATGTCCACCGAGGGCATCACGTACCGGAAACGGACAGTTATTTCTCTGAAAACAAGCTTGAAGATGCAAAATGTGCGTCCTTCACCATAAATCTGTCCATTTCGTAACATCTGGAGTACTATTATACCAAAAATTTACATGCTCTGTCGAAAAGCGACCGTGTTATCGTATGTTTAAAAATAAACGACAGATCTTAAATCTGTATAAAGATTTGAAATTTACGAACTTTCTTTAGTGTATTTTTCAATTCTTATTATTTTTTAACGACAAATAGAAAAGTAACTCAAGGGTAAACAAAATATGACAAAAAAGATATATTGAAAATGATCTTGGTAGCATTATCTTTCATTATCTCAAATTCTAAATGAATAAAGAGCGGATTATAGGCACTAAAAAAGTATCAAAATATGCATGCAATATGCATGAAAAAATCATCAAAATATGAATGATATATGCAAAAAAGTTATAAATATGCACTTTACAATAAAAATATGCAAAAAAAACTAATGTCATCAGGCTCGTTTTACTGATGTCATTTTCTTATTTCTATTTTTACATGCAGTGTTTTATTTGGAACATTTCATGAAATGTATAAAAACAATAAATATCACAGGTAATTCTAACAAAAATAAGAAAATCTCGAATTCATATTCATATTGAAATTTACAAAAGCTCTTTTTTGAAACAAAAATCAAAAAAGTCATCTTTAAAGAGAAAGTTGCTATATGCTCCTCATATTTTTAATACATTTTTTTCGGCATTACTAATTGTTGTTATAGTTCCAAACATACGAATTTCAGTGACAGATATTATTTACTTACCTTATTTACAAAATAAGAATTACTTAAGTTCTAAACAGTTCTTAAACACTGATTTTTTGTTCTGAGGAGAAATTAAATATGATTGTAATGGTTTCATTGAGTATATTTATATAAATGCTCACTTGTTAAAAGTACGATCAAAATTATATTTCTTGTAATATACTGTTTTCAAAAAAGAACAAAATTTGTCAAAAAATCATTTTTGTTTTTGAAAAAGTCTTAAAATATGCACTAATATGCAAAAAAAAATCAAAATATGCAATAAAGTATCATTAAATGCAAGATATGCATTATTTTTTTTGAAATTTGGCATTAATTTTTGATGAAACGTGAACATATGAAAACAGTTTGTTGATATGCCTAATATAAACAACAAATGCAATTGCATAGAATCCGCTCTTTATAAATGAATATAATACACTTACACGTCCTGTCTCAATAGATATATCTTGTAATACTTACATACTGCCATTAATTGCAACTGTTGTCCTATTTATTTTAAAATGAACAAACTTAAAATCGATTACATCATTTGGATAACTTCTACTCTCAATTTTCTCAACTATTATTTTATATTCGAAGCACTAAAAATTTAAACAATAAATTCTCTTTGTAGATTTACTTACTTTATTTTATACTTTAGCCTGTAAAAATGTCCCAAATAAAATGTAAATTACAAAAAATATTTTGCATATCGTTAACTTTGTATAATAATACATTATTTACAAAATGAAAATTGGATACAAAATATGTTTATATATAATAAAAGTACTTATCAAACATAAATCGTATCTTTGTACATTAAAATGTTATTAATATATTACAATACATATTTTTTTGGATTGAATGATTTAAAAAAAATGATATTACAATAATTTAAATATAATGATTTCAAATTGTATTAAATGTTTACTATATATAAAATCATTTATTTATTACATTGCTCATTATTAGTCTTTGAAAATTATGCATTAAAAATAAAACAATATACCGGGTGTCCCAGCTCGACCGACACATGGGAGTTTTACATGGGAAATCAGTTAATTATGAATAGTATCTTCCCAGTGCAAGATATTAACTTGAAATTTTGTATACTTATCGGAGAATAATAATTCTATGGATCACACTTATTTGAAATATGCAATTTCGTCTGCAGGGCGAGATTTATTAAATTTAAAATCTAATATTTTCGTTCAAAATCAGACAGCCATGGAAATAAAAGAAAATATTTATCTGACAGTTTAGTGAAGTATCACTGATTTTAATTCTTATTCCCTGTATTTTAATATTATTTAAGTTGAATTTAGTTTCTTTTTGTTAAATAATATACCAATATTACAAAAATATAAATATCTACAATGGCATGTCAGAACTGTCACATAGATATTTTCTTTTATTTCCATACTGACTGATTTTGAACGAAAATGTTAGATTTTATAATTTAATAAATCTCGTCTTGCAGACGAAATTACATATTTCAAATAACTAATCCATAGAAATAATATTCCCCAATAAGCATACAAAATTTCGAGATAATATCTTGCACTGGGGAGATACTATTCATAATTAACTGATTTCCCATGTAAAACTCTCATGTGTCGGTCGAGCTGGGACACCCGGTATATTATAGTATTGTACCGAAAAAAAAAATATAAAAATACCGATTCCCTATGCTAAAATTAAAGTTGTACACATTTCCGCTAAAACCGTAAGTGATACAATTTTATTCCTACGATCATTTTATGAGCCCCTTGTCTAGTTATATTTTCTTCTTAACATTTTCTTGTATCTCTCAAAATAAACGAAATATTCCAAGTGTCAACCTTTCGCCAAACACCCTGTATAGTTTTCAAATATTTGCTTCGGACGGTCATAAACCATCAACTCTGAACAGAACCCGTTTCTGGTTCTCGGAAGACGCAATTTTCTAATTTTTGTGCATCTCAGGGTGTTGAGAATGCACCCTGTTAGAGGCTTGGGACTGTAACATATTTACACGCCCATGGAGAAAATGACCAGTTAAATTGCGAGAATCAGAAAACGGGGATGAATTCTGTAACTTGAAGGGGGCGGGCCGTCTGAGGAAAACTTTTGAAATAAAAAGTTAGGGGGAGTCACAGAGAGATAGTCAAAGAGTAAAGAAGAGGAGTCAATCATGACTCGTTTTGTAATAGTTATTTACGGTACAAATGCGGATACATGAACTTCTGTGCATGAGCTTTTGTTTGAAGTACGAGCGAGCAACGCAAGCGAGTATTTCATTTAGCGAATGCACGGAAAGTATTTCCGCATAAGTATTGTACAAGATTTTTTACGAACGAATTAATTATAAAACGTAATTAATAAAAATATAAAACTGTCATTTAATCGTCAATAAAGCGAATAAACATTCGTTGCTACGGACTGTATGCCATTGTTCACCGTTGTTATTGTTTGTTTGTGTTGCTAATGGATAGTGCTAGTAACATTAAAATGTCAAAATTAGCAATGAAATTTCTAATTTAATTTAGATAATTTTTATTCTTTTAACTAATTGTCCTCAACTATCTTATTCTTATATTAAATTTGTTGTAATGTGCAAAAAATAAAAATATAAAAACACTTTTTCAGACGACCACATATGACAGTAGCCATATTTACACTTTAATTAACACCAGAAAATGTAACATAGCACATGGCGTGTGTTATAATAACACACTAGTGTGTTATATAACCGGATATGACGATTAGTGGTCAAAAGATGGAACTTTGATAATGAAATGTAACAAAATTTGCTTAAAACTACGATTTCAAAATTGGTAGTGAATTAATAACAAAAATAAAGAGTCAAAATGTACTGATAGTTTTATTAATTGTTTAAATAATACGTACTAGACTTCCAAATCAGTTTCCGGTTAACTAAGGATACTTAACCTCAAACCCTAACGTCAATGCTTTCGTGAGTTGTGTTTGACATTGACACTTTTGTATAAACCCTGTTTTTATTATAATATTTTGTGGTCGTCTGAAAATAGTGTATATAACTCGCTTGAAAGTGCATAGCAACGCTCGTGTATTAAATCACTCGGCGCTACACGCCTCGTTCTTCAATCTCTACACACGCTTGCTATTTACCACTTTCCCCGCTTGTTATGTAAATAACTATTAAGCTACTCGATAAAAGTAGTTTCCGTTGAGATACTAGTGCGTGAAAGTAAAACAATAGCGGGAATATGGCCTTTCTAATTGTGGGTTGGCTGCAGGAAACATTAGTTTCTAGGCAGTGAGTACAAAAGGGAATTATATTACAAGGTGTTTTATTTACGTATCCATATATTTTTATATCATATTAAGTTGAACAAAAATTATTTATTTATTCATATTTTTCTCTTATAACTACATCTTCATCGTTAATTATGTATGTAAGTACAGTATTAACAATGTTGCCTTTGAAAATAACAGAAATCTCAAGTAAATATTTCACAGCAGGCAATAATGGGAAATGTGATGCTTCTGGTATGTAGTTATTAAAATAGTAATCCCCCTAAAATTATAAAATTGTTATAGTTATAGTACGACAAAAGATCTCAAGTTGACGTTTAAATTGTTTTATGGTTGTGGTATCTATTCAAAGTTTTGCTCCAGGTACCCAGCTAAGCACTGGATTTGGAAATCCCAAAGTAATATTAGCATGCCTAACTTAATATAGATGGATTACTGTATATATATATAGTGGCTTAACACCCCCATGGGGTTGCGCCGCTTCCTTCGAAGCTTTCTAGATCCAATTTTATTGGAGTGGATCAATCTCCGATTCCTGTTTCTTAGATGTTCTTTATAATATTCCTCCACAACTCCCTATCTCTTGTTTTATTCTTCCAGTTGCTAATTCCAGCTGCTTTCAGATCTTCTTCCACTTCTCTCAGCCATGTTGATCTGGGCCTGCCTCGTCTTCTTCTTCCGCCTGGGCTCCACTCGACTATTGATCTTATTGTATCCCTTTCTTCTGCTCTCCATACATGGCCAAGCCATCTCATTCTTTGTTGTTTAATTTTTTTCACTATATTATCTCCTTCTAATTCTTGTTCTATTTCATGGTTCATTCTTATTCTGTATTCATTTTCTGATACCTTGATTGGTCCTAGAATTGTTCGTATTATTTTGCGTTCCATTATTTTTAGATCTTCTTCTTCTTTTTTTGTCATTGTGATTGTTTCAGCTGCGTATAATGCTATTGGTCTTATTATTGATTTGTATATTCTGATTTTGGTATTTTTTGTTAATAATTTGCTTTTTAATATTTTTTTATTTGCGTAAAAAGCTCTACTTGTTGCTATAATCTTTTCCTTAATTTCTGTTTCTCTTTCTCCTTTACTTGATAACATAATTCCTAGATATTTAAACGTATCTACTTGTTCAAATGTGTGTTCTCCGATTTTTATTCCTTTGTTTTCAGCATTCTTTCCTAGCAGCATTATTTTGGTTTTTGCTTCGTTGATTTTTAATCCTATCTTATCTCCTTCGATCATTATTTCTTACTGTACGACATGGAAATAACTAGACAGCGATGTATTTAAAATTTTAATACCGTTAATTTCTTAGCAATAATCATTATCTTCGTGGAATTGCAAACAATTTTTGCATAAAAACGAAACTGCTATAACATAATGTTCTTATTACCAAGAGTAAATCAACGTTACTACAACTTGTGACAATTATTAGAGTATTTTTCATAAAACATGGTATTAAAATTTTAAATACATCCCTGTCTAGTTATTTCCAGGTTGTACAGTAATCCATCTATATTAAGTAAGGTATGCTAATGTTACTTTGGGATTTCCAAATCCATTGCTTAGCTAGGTACCTGGAACAAACAGTGTATTCTAATGGATTTCGTACAATTCTATACCCTATAGCAGAACGCATAAAGGTCACATTTCTTTCTATTCTTTCACTCAGGGAAAAACTTTGAATAGATGCCACAACCATAAAATAATTTAAACGTCAACTCGAGATCTCTTGTCCAACTATACATTAATAGCAAATTACAGAGATGACTTGCTTTGGTGCTGTGGAGGTGAAGAACCCCCAAAAATTTAAAATAAAAATTCCCATTATTATTAAATTATACAGAATGGGCCAATGAAAAATATCAGTGCAATTTTTGGCCACTTAACATAAATTTTGCAAAAAACGCTCTAACACGTCAATTTTAGTACAAAGGGGGACACCCGAATGGATTTCCAATGGCATAACTTCAACCCTAAAATGGGGGTTGCACCTCAAAAATTTTAAATAGAAAAGGGTGTCAAACATGACACAGTTCGAAAGACCTTCCAATTCTCTTTTCAACATTTATTTTTCAAATCCGAACAATAGTTCCAGAGAAATATCGTTTAAAACAAATTTTATCAGGTGTTCAAAATGACAGAAACTCAAGTATCAGTTTATTAGGTGTTTAAAATGACTACCACCAACATCCATACAATAATTTCCCTAAAATTATAAAATGTTACATTAAGGGCCGGTTTTTCAATAACTGGTTAAGTTTCGGTTAACTTAATCACGAGTAGATATAACCAGCATAGTTAATCATGGTTAGTGCAAAGAGCGTTTTTCAATCATGTAGACATTCTCGGTTAAATTAACCCAGGTTATCAAGTTTCTAGTTTAGGTTGGCAAGAAAAATATACGATTGCTCTATTCATATTACTAGATCTGTCAGTTCATTTGTATTTGTTTATTTATATTTGAAGGTTATTGTGACAGAATATATGTAAAATGACAGAAATTTTTTTCCGATGAAGAGTATATTATTATGGTAAATTTAATTAAAGAATATGACAAAATTATATAAGAAAAAAAGATTTAATAACAATAAAAGACAAAGAAAATTGCTGGAACAAAATTACCGATATATTCAATACAAACAGCGGCGTTCGGAGAAGAACATGTAAAGCATTAAGTAAGTAATCTGTGGCAATGTTTTAGAATATAAAAAACCCTATATTATAATTAAGAATCGCCAAAATACTTTAATATCGTGAATTGAAAATGTACTGCCATAAGAAATGCATACACTCAGATTTGAATTAGGGTTTCGCGCCAAATGTAAATCTTAACCTCACTAACGTGGTCTATTTGTATAATATATGAACGACAGATACAGAAGTAACTGGACTTTAAACAAAATATGACAAAAATATATTATAGAAAAATTGTAAAATGATGGTAAAATTTATACTATTGTAACAGGTATGGTCGCCTAAGACAAAATCTGGCACCTGACATACAAGGGTTTTAATTTATGAGTTTTATTTGGCTCAAAAGTAATCCACAATTCTACTAATGAACAACTTTTACACAAGACAAGGGTAACGATAGTCGCTGCCACCACTATCACTTTATTCAAAAGTCTGCCGTGATAGAAACAGACAAGGGAATATTAATAATGATAACAGACACATTAGATTTTTTCTGTTTGATGCAGCAAACCGCATTGTTTGAATATTTACCTTCGTTACTGGACAATGCGGTTCTATTAGATATCGATCTTTCAACATAGATAAACCTCGATAAAAAAAACCATATTCCATACGAATATAATCACAACCTTGTCTTGTCACATCGAGGGGAAAAGGTCTGTATTCATTGTTCAAATATTGTTTGAGACTATAATGTACCAAAATATCCTTAAAAGAAAATAAACACTCTCATTAAATCATAATATGAATTCGTATCTCAAATCCGTTTTCAGACGACCACATATGAAAGTAGCCATATTTACACTGTAATTAACACCAGAAAATGTGTTATAATAACACACTAGTGTGTTATATAACCGGATATGACGATTAGTGGTCAATAGATGGAACTTTGATAATGAAATGTAACAAAATTAAAGAAAATTTGCTTAAAACTACCATTTTAAAATTGGTAGTGAATTAATAACAAAAATAAAGAGTCAAAATGTACTGATAGTTTTATTAATTGTTCAAATAATACGTATTAGACTTCCAAATCAGTTTCCGGTTAGCTAGTGATACTTAACCTCAAACCCAAACGTCAATGCTTTCGTAAGTTGTGTTTGACATTAACACTTTTGTATAAACCCTGTTTTTATTATAATATTTTGTGGTCGTCTGAAAAATAGTGTACATAACTCGCTTGAAAGTGCATAGCAACGCTCGTGTATTAAATCACTCTTCAATCTCTACACTCGCTTGCTATTTACCACTTTCCACGCTTGTTATGAAAATAACTATTACAGATATAGTAACTGGACGGTAAACAAAGTATGACAAAAATGCATTATAGAAAATTGTAAAATTTAGGTACATTTTATACTACCATATCTTTAAAAATAAACGACAGTGCTTAAATCTGTTTAAAGGTTTAGAATTTATGTACTTTCTTCAATTTATGTTCTATATTGTATGATATTTCCACGACATTTATACATTTATACAAAAGAAACAAGACGGTAAAAACATATGACAAAAAAATTACATTGTACAAATTGTAAAATGAAGGTAAATTTTAGACTATCATATCTTAGAAACTAAACAACAGATTTTAAATCTGATTAAAGATTTGGAATGTACGCATATTTTTTAGTATATGCTCCAATTTTTATTATTTTTTAACGACAAATACAAAAGTAACTAAAGGGTAAACAAAATATGACAAAAAAATGACATTGAAAATTGATCTTGGTAACATTGGCTCGTATTACGAGCTCACTTTTATAATAAAATCGCGATTTTAACGCCCACTTTTACATCATAATCTTATATAAAATTAATCGTTAAAATCACGATATTATTATAAAAGTGAGCTAGTTCGCTTTTATAATAAAATCGCGATTTTAACGTTCGTTTTTATAAAAGATTTTTTATCCTACACATATTGAAAGTAAGATTTTCCTGCGTGTGCGTGCGCAAGAAAGTAGACATTTGCCGGTCTAGACCTACAAAATCTCACTATTCCCTAGGGAAGAAAAAAAAACAGTTCGTGTGCGGACAAACAGATGGCGTTTAATGTGTTAGAACTAATAATCAGAATGAAATATGTGAACATGCTTTTAAAATATTGTAACTTTAGATAATTTTGATACTTACGTTAGATTCAAGGTATTTTTATTATATATTCTGTAAATAATAGAACATAGTAGTTAACCTTATTTATATGTCAAAATAAAATGTTTGTTTTTTGTTCTTATTATGTTGGTATTCAATTTCAGAAATTTCTTTCAGGTTAAGTTAAATGTCAAATTACATAGTATTCGTAAGATGTTTATATTATTTTATTATGTTGTGTTGTTGTGTAGGATAAAAAATAGTGTGTGCTACATGGCAGTAAAGTTGTTTTCTGGTCCTCAAGAAGTATCCAGCCTCGACTGTGTCTCGGCCGTATACATATCCTTCGGACCAGAAAAGAACAACTTTCCTACCTAGCAGCACAAATAACTATTGATGTAAAAGTGAGCGTTAAAATCGCGATTTTATTATAAAAGTGAGCTCGTAATACGGGCCATAATCTTTCATTATAGTAGTATAGTGATCCACGTTTCGTCTCATTCCAGTTATGTATTCGCTCTTGATGACCGTGGTCATCCACATCCACCATTCATTCTTCAGCTGAAGACATCCGGTGTGTTAGTTCTTCACGTACTTCTTGTACAACCCTCTCGAATCTGCACCCTTTTCATTTCACCCGGTTTTCGAACTCGATGATCATGGTCATCCTCATCCACCATTCTTTTTCGCCCGCACTTTTTGCACAACCCTTTCCAATTCGTCCACCCTGTGTGCTCCGCCCACTATGGTCTGCACTCTCCACTTTAGTTATCAGTGCCTTTTCGGAGGTGCACTTTCCACTTCAGCTGGGAGTACCCATGGGGTGCACTCTCCACTTCAGTTAGGAGTGCCCATGGGGTGCATCCACTCTCCACTTTAGTTAAGAATCTGGATCCGGGATCTATTTCGTCGAAATATGAATTTCTTGATCTGGGATCTGGATCTGAGTCTGGGTCTGGGTCTACTAACTGAAGTGGAAAGTGCACCCTCAAAAGGCACTGATAACTAAAGTGGAGAGTGCAGACCATAGGGGGGCGAAGCACACAGGGTGGACGAATTGGAAAAGGTTAGTAGTATAGGAGGCTCCAGAGCGAGACTTTTCAATGTATAAGACAAAGACGTGTAATCCTGGCTAAATGGACATTCTGGGTGTCCGAGAGAGCTGCAAGAGTAGAAGGAAAATCGAGAGAGCTGGGTTGCCAGAGTTTGAACGAATCGCGTTTGTAATTTTGGCATGAGCTGATTGGATTTAGCGAATTAGAGTATAGTGTTAATTGAGCATGCGCGACTTGACATAGGCGGCGCAGCGTGGATGTGTTTGTGGGTTTAGGATGTATTTACGTATAGATATATGTGTTTTGATATTATGGTAATGTGCAACGTGCATGTTGGTGTGCAGCATACTAGTATATTAGTAATAGAAAGACATATAGTCATGTTATTTAATTAAATTAAAAAAATATATATAGGTTTGTCGTCACTGGGATTTGAACCCCAGATCTTAGACTTTGCTTAGCGAGTCGGGCGCGCTAACCAACTAAGCCATTACTACTACACATTCATTGTTCCTAGATAAAATATAAATAATCATACTTATTCTTTGTCATGGGCGCCGCGCCTGTAGGAGAATTTGTTGCTGTGATTTAGAGTGTATTTTACGTAAATATGAGTATTCTGATATTATGTTAACGTGCATCGTGCATGTTGGTGTACCCCATACTAGCATATTAGTTAATATATAATCTTATAGTTTAAAGAAAAAATAATTTTATTCATTGTCCATATAGAAAATATAAAGATACGCTCTTGCTAGCGATGAATGTCCATTTAGCCAGGATTACACGTCTTTGTCTTATACATTGAAAAGTCTCACTCTGGAGCCTCCTATACTACTAGGGCTGTGCAAGAAGTGCGGGCGAAGAAGAATGGTAGGTGAGGATGAATACGGTCATCGAGGTCGAAAACCGGGTGAAATGAAAGGGTTGCGGATTCGAGAGGGTTGTACAAGAAGTACGTGAAGAACTAACACACCGGATGTCTTCAGCTGAAGAATGGTAGATGTGGATGACCACGCTCATCGAGAGCGAAAACATAACCGGAAATGAGGCGAAACGTGAATAGCTATACTACTCAAATAGAAAAGTAACTAAACGGTAAACAAAATGTGACAAAAAAGTTATATTGAAAATTGATCTTTTAACATTATCTTTCATTATCTCAAATTCTAAATGACTATAATACACTTACACGTCCAGTCTCAATCGATATATCTTGTAATACTCTCATACTACCATTAATTGCTATTGTTGTCCTATTTATTTTAAAATGAGTAAACGTAAAATCGACGATATCATTTGGAATTCTTCTGGTCTCAATTCTCTCAATTATTATTTTATAATCGAAATTGTTATTCTAAAAATTTAAACAATAAATTCTCTCTGTAGACTTACTTACTTTATTTTATACTTTAGCCTGGGAAAATGTCACAAATAAAATGCATATTACAAACAATATTTTGCATATCGGCAACTTTGTATAATAATACATTATTTACAAAATGAAAATTGGATTAAAAATATGTTTATATATAATAAAAGTACTTTTCAAATATAAATCGTATCTTTGTACATTAAAATGTTATTAATATATTACAATACATATTTTATTGAATTGATTCATTTAAAAAAAATGATATTACAATAATTGAAATATAATGATTCTTGATTGTATTAAATTTTTACAATATGTAAAATCATTTATTTATTGCTCCTCATTAGTCTTTGGAAAAATATGCATTAAAAAAAATAAAATATGAGTTTATATATTCTACTGTTCTACCATTTCCTCTAAACTTGATAACGATTCTTTATAGTTATTTATGATATAAGTAAAGAAACGCATGTGGTAATTTAATTTCATAATACCATATCTTAAAAACTATATGACATATCTTAAAACTGTTAAAAGATTTAGTATCAACATACCATTTTAGTATAAGTTCCAATTTGTATGTTATTTAAACGACAGATCCAAAAATAACCAGGCGCTAAATAAAATATGACAAAAAACATTTCGAAAAATAGTAAAAAAATTAGGATAATTTTATAAGGCCATATCTTCAAAATTATATTTGGTATAAAAAATCTGTTTAAGTATTCAGATTCAACGTAGTTCATTTAGTATATATCCAAATTTTTATGATATTTGAACGACAGATATAAAAGTAACCGACCGATAAACAAAATATGACAAATAAGGTATTATGGTAAAGATGTAAAATTTGCTTTTAATTTATCCTATATCTTTAAATTTGGAATGTTTTTCATTTGTTAAGAGAAATTGTTTAATAATGAAAGTTCCATTTAATTTACATCGTTCTATTACACACGATTTGGTTTGTTTATCGTACGATTTCATTAATGACACACTTCACATATAATAACTTGCATATTAATGAGTTCATTATAGTGTGAGAAAAAGGAATTATAAAGGGAATTATATAACAAGATGTTTTATTTACGTATCCATATATTTTTACATTATATTAAGTTGAATAAAAATGATTTATTTATCCATATTTTTCTCTTATAGCAGCATCTTGATCATTAGTTAAATAGACAAGTAGAGTCGAATATATGTTTCCTTTGATAATAATATTCAACTCAAATAAAAACTTTACAGTTGGTGCTAATGGGTAATGAGAAGCATCAGGTATGTAGTTATAAAAATAGTAATCTCCCTGAAATTATAAAATTGTTACATTATAGTTATTTACATAACAAGCGTGGAAAGTGGTAAATAGCAAGCGTGTGTAGAGATTGAAGAACGAGGCGTGTAGCGCCGAGTGATTTAATACACGAGCGTTGCTATGCACTTTCAATCGAGTTATGTACACTATTTTTCGTACTCATGCATTGAAATGTGTTGTTTCGCGTTGCCTAAGCAACGCCTGGAATGTCAATTTCCCAGGTCTCCACCAGATAGGTGACCGGGAAATTTTGGAAAAAACACTCCTACTTCTACAGCATTTATTAAAAAACTATATTTATAATAAAATAGTATAATGTTTTAAACATTCTTTTACCTAATAATATTAAAAGAAAATAGGAGATTATTGAACGAAATTTAATGTAGAAAAAGTAAATTTAGTGCATTTGATATACAATGTTGGCAACAACTGCTGTCATGTTGACAGATTGACAGCACTTGTTAGTACTGAAACACATAACCACAAATCATGTATAATTTGTAATAAATAATTTTATTTGTTCAAAAATAACTAATTATTAGTTGTATAAATTCGTACGAAAAATATTGTACAAACCTCTTGCGTGAACTGGGTTTCCGGAATCGTTCTATGGCAGCGCTCGCGAGCTCGCGCCGCCAAACACTCCTCCGGAAACCAGTCGTTCCCGCATTTGGTATGTAAATAACTATTTCAGACGACCACAAAATATTATAATAAAAACAGGGTTTATACAAATGTGTCAATGTCAAACACAACTCACGAAAGCATTGACGTTTGGGTTTGAGGTTAAGTATCACTAGTTAACCGGAAATTGATTTGGAAGTCTAGTACGTATTATTTGAACAATTCATAAAACTATCAGTATATTTTGACTCTTTATTTTTGTTATTAATTCACTATTAATGTAAAAAATCGTAGTTTTAAGCAATTTTCATTAATTTTGTTACATTTCATTATCAAAGTTTCATCTATTGACCACTAATCGCCATATCCGGTTATATAACATACTAGTGTTATTATAACACACGCCGTGTGCTATGTTCCATTTTCTGGTGTTAATTACAATGTAAATATGGCTACTTTCATATGTGGTCGTCTGGAAATATTATGTTGTAAGTAATTTTAAGTTTTATTCTCACATATAACAGTAAATCGCATTGTTTGAATATTTACCTTGAGTATAGGGCATTGTTTTGGTATTATATGTTTATGTTGCACCATTAACAAATCTGGATAAACATAAGAACCATATTCCATCCTTAAAAAATTACAACCTGGTCTTTTGACATCAAGAGGAAAAAGTCTATATTCATTGTTTAAAAATTGTTTGAGTGTATAACGTACCAAAAAATCCTTAAAAGAAAATAAACACTCTCAATAAATCATAATATGAATAGACCACGTTAGTGAGGTTAAGATTTACATTTGGCGTGAAACCCTAATTCAAATCTGAGTGTATGCATTTCTTATGGGAGTACATTTTCAATTCACGATATTGAAGCATTTTGACGATTCTTAATTATAACATAGGGTTTTTTTATATTCCAAAACATTACTCTTTGCTTTCCGTACAGAAAAAGTACAAATAAAAGAATAAATTAAGAAAAATTTGATTTTAAAGAAAGTAGTAACGCAAATAGTAATATATGTCGTTACTTGATGCAGCAGGTTAAAAACGCCGTGTTAAAGTGACAGGTTCAACTGAATACTAAGTCAGCTACGACATACGTTTTCAGAAATTTGCACCTACTGTTTAATTTGAAGTTTATTAAATAATATTATGTTTTTTAAGTGTATATATTACATTAGAAGATAGATAAAACATTAGAGATTAGTATTTATAAAGTTTAATAGTTAAGATTTGCATTTTGTAATACTTTCTAGCAATTTAAATATAGCATATTTTTATTCCCATAAGAATAACATGGGCGTATAAATCGGCAGAGGCGAGTTAGAGTTTCAGTTTGAATTTGGCGCTACAAAATGATCGTTACACTAATGCAGTCTATTCGTATTTCAAATATGTTTACAGACGTGAAAACTACGTCCTTTCTTTAGTATATCTACTAAGTTGTATGATATTCCAACGACAAATACAGAAGTAACTGGACGATAAACAAAATATGACAAAAATGTATTATGCAAAAATTTTAAAATTAAGGTAAAATTTATACTATTGTAACAGGTACGGTCGCCTATGACGAAATCTAGTACCTGACATACAACGGTTTTAATTTATGAGTTTTATTTGGCTCAAAAGTAATCCACAAATTATATTAATGATTTTTTACACGAGACAAGGGTAACGATAGTCGCTGCCACCACTATCACTTTATTTAAAAGTCTGCCGTGATAGAAGCAGACAAGGGAATGTTAATAATGATAACAGACGCGGTTTACTATATAGTCAAACTACGTTCTTTCTTTTGTGTATCTACTAATTTGTATGGTATACGAACGACAGATACAGAAGTAACAGGACGGTAAACAAAAAATGACAAAAATGCATTATAGAAAAATTGTAAAATTTAGGTAAATTTTATAATACCATATCTTTAAAACGAAACGACACATCTTAAATCTGTTTAAAGCAGGGCATGTAACCGGTTAATAAAAACCGGTAACGGATATTTTGATCGAAAATTGTGAACTTTAACCGTAATTTTAACCGATATTTTTCAGGCCGAAAATACCGGTAACCGTTAACCAAAAAAAAATAAACCGGTTTTAGCGAACATTAACCTTTATTTTAATATCATTTAGCGAGAAAAAAATTTTAATATATTTTTTTATATCTGTGCTTTCTATTTGTATTTGAACACGAATCATGACAGTTTTTACAATTAACATTTTATTGGAGAGTCATAAATGTAGGTCTCTTTGGCCTTTATGGTTACTTAAAAAGTCCCAAATAAATACGGCCTTTGTCAACACAGGCTAGTTTAAAATTGAAAAGTGACCTGCGTTTTTCTGAAGATATTACGGGAATTTTTGTGAATATTCATTAATTAAATTGCTTTTTTTTAATTGTTATATTTTTCTCAGATGGTAATTTTTTATTATTTTTTTAAATTAATTATTCTGTAATTTTTTTAATTAGATTTTTATAATTAATTTGTTTTAATTAATTTTAATTATGTTTTTAACCGATATATTAACCGGTTTAAACCGGTTTCCAATTTTCAAAAACCGGTTTTCGAACTAAAACCGTTATTATTTTAACGTTCTCTATAAGGGTTAACTATTAACCAGTATTATTTCGGTTACATGCCCTGGTTTAAAGATTTGGAATTTACGAACTATTTTTAGTATATGTTCCAATTTTTATTATTTTTGAACGACAAATACAAAAGTAACTAAAGGATAAACAAAACATGACAAAAAAGTTATATTGAAAATTGATCTTGGTAACATTATCTTTAATTATCTGAAATTCTAAATAATTATAATACACTTACACGTCCTCGTTCAATTGTTATATCTTGAAATACTCTCATACTACCATTAATTGCAACTGTAGTTCTATTTATTTTAAAATGAATAAACGTAAAATCGATAAAATCATTTGGAATACTTCTGCTTTCAATTCTTTCAACAATTATTTTATAATCGAAGTTGTTATTCTAAAAATTTAAACAATAAATTCTCTCTGTAGATTTACTTACTTTATTTTATACTTTAGCCTGGGAAAATGTTACAAATAAAATGTATATTACAAATAATATTTTGCATATTGACAACTTTGTATAATAATACAACATTATTTACTAAATGATAATTGGAGTCAATATAGGTTTATATATAATAAAAGTACTTATCAAATAAATCGTACCTTTGTACATTAAAATGTTATTAATATATTACAATACATATTTTTTTGAATTGATTGATTTTAAAAAAATTATATTACAATAATTGAAATATAATGATTCTTGATTGTATTAAATTTTTACAATATGTAAAATAATTTATTTATTAATTTTCCTTCACATTAGTCTTTGGAAAATATGCATTAAAAATAAAACAAAATATGTTCTTATATATTCTACTATTCTACCATTTCCTCTAAACTTGATAACGATTCTTTATACCTATTTATGTAATAAGTAAAGAAACATATGTGGTTATTTAATTTCATAAAACCATATCACAAAAACTAAATCCCACATCTTAAATTTGTTTAAATATTTAGAATATACATACTTTTTATGAATAAAGAGCGGATTCTATGCAATTGCATATGTTGTTTATATTAGGTATTGCAACAAACTGTTGCCACATATCAAAAAAAAATGCATATTTTGCATTTATTGATACTTTATTGCATATTTTGATTTTTTTTTTGCATATAGTGCATATTTTAAGACTTTTTTCAAAAACAAAAATTAATTTTTGACAAATTTTGTTCTTTTTTGAAAACAGTATATTACAAGAAATATAATTTTGATTGTACTTTTAACAAATGAGCATTTATATGAAATGTACTCATTGAAACCATTACAATCATATTTAATTTCGCGTCAGAACAAAAAAAAGTGATTCTATCAGTGTTTTAGAACTGTTTAGAACTTAAGTAATTCTTATTTTGTAAGTAAGGTAAGCAAATAATATCTGTCACTGAAATTCGTATGTTTGGAACAATAACAACAATTAGTAATGTCGAAAAAAAATGTATTAAAAATATGAGGAGCATATAGCAACTTTCTCTTTAAAGATGACTTTTTGATTTTTGTTTCAAAAAAGAGCTTTTGTAAATTTCAATATTAATATGAATTCAAGATTTTCTTATTTTTGTTAGAATTATTTGTGATATTTATTGTCTTTATACATTTCATGAAATGTTCCAAATAAAACACTGCATGTAAAAATAGAAATAAGAAAATGATATCAGTAAAACGAGCCTGATGACATTAGTTTTTTTGCATATTTTTATTGTAAAGTGCATATTTATAACTTTTTTGCATATATCATGCATATTTTGATGATTTTTTAATGCATATTGCATGCATATTTTGACACTTTTTTAGTGCATAATAATATTTATGAATAGGGAATTATATTACAAGATTTTTTTACGTATACATATATTTTTATAACATATTAGGTTGAACAAAAATTATTTATTTATTCATATTTTTCTCTTATAACTACATCTTCATCAAGAATAAGATACGCACGTACAAAATTAACTACAGTGTTTTTGAAAATAACGGAAATGTCAAGTGTATACTTCACAGCAGGCAATAGAGGAAAATGTGAAGCTTGTGGTATGTAGTTATTAAAATAGTACTCTCCCTAAAATTATAAAATTGTTACATTAACAGACCACGTTAGTGAGGTTAAGATTTACATTTGGCGCGAAACCCTAATTCAAATCTGAGTGTATGCATTTCTTATGGGAGTACATTTTCAATTCACGATATTAAAGCATTTTGACAATTCTTAATTATAACATAGGGTTTTTTTATATTCTAAAACATTACTATTTGGTTTCCGTACAGAAAAAGTACAAATAAAACAATAAATTAAGAAAAATTTGACTTTAAAGACAGTAGTATCGCAAATAGTAACATATGTCGTTACTTGGTGCAGTTAAAGTGACAGGTTCAACTGAATACTAACACAGCTACGACATACGTTTTCAGAAATTTGCACCTGCTGTTTAAATTGAAGTTTATTAAATAATAATGTTTTTTGGGTGTGTATATTACATTAAAAGATTGATAAAATATTAGAGATTAGTATTTATAAGGTTTAATAGTTAAGATTTGCATTTTATAATACTTTGTAGCAGTTTAAAGATAGCATATTTTGATTCCCATAAGAATAACATGGGCGTATAAATCGGCAGAGGCGAGTTAGGGTTTCAGTTTGAATTTGGCGCCTCAAAATGACCGTTACACTAATGCAGTCTATTGTGTTGGACACATTAGATTTTTCTGTTTGAAGCAGCAAACTGCATTGTTTGAATATTTACCTTTGGTACAGGACAGTCCGGTTCTATTAGATATCGATCTTTCAACAGAGATAAACCTCGATAAAAAAATCCATATTCCATGCGAATATAATCACAGCCTGGTCTTGTGACGTCAATAGGGAAGGGCCTATATTCATTGTTTAAAAATTGTCTGACTCTATAACGTACAAAAAAATCCTTAAAAGAAAATAAACACTCTCATTAAATCATAACATGAGTTCGTACCGGGGCGTATACATTTTTTCAGACGACCACATATGAAAATAGCCATACTTACACTGTAATTAACAACAGATAATGTAACATAGCACACGGCGTGTGTTATAATAACACACTAGTGTTATCTTACTCACATTTTATCTTGCGCACATTTTATCATCCACACATTTTATCTTCGCCAACGTTTGATCTTTAAAATATTGTAATTGTACCTGCCATTCATTTTATTGCCCATGTAATTAACATACTTATAGTTAGATAAAATATACAGTATTAAATTTTTCTGAAGATAAAATGTGTAAAAGATAAAATGTGTGGAATATAAAATGAGTGGAAGATAAAATATGTGGATGATAAAATGATTTGGAAGATAAAATGTGTGCAAGATTGAAAGTGTGTAAGGTACAATGTCAAGCAATATAACTCATTTTAGGGTTGAAGTTATGCCATTGGTACTAATCCATTCAGGTGTCCCCCTTTATACTAAAATTGACGTGTTCGAGCGTTTTTTGCAAAATTAATGTTAAGTGGCCAAAAATTGCGCTGATAATTTTCACTGGGCCACCCTGTACAAGCACAGATATTTTCATTCATCTTGTATTTACCTGACGATGGCCTAGTAAGCCGAAATAAGTATTGTATGTTTCGAGATATAAAGATTTTGAAACCGACCAAGTGTTTTATTTTATATTTCTTTTAAATAATGTTTATCTAACACCGTGTAATTATAACGATATACGGCTCTATCATGTAACTCATCGCTTATATTAATCGATGTAGCTTAATTTTAACTATCGACTATGTTTTAAGCGAGCATTGCTAAAATGCTTAATATATAACAAGTGTCGCTAAGACAATAGCTACACTTTAAATTTTACCGATGTCGATAACAAATAAGAGTGACGGTAGTAACAATTTAGGAAAAAATAGGTTTGACAACAATGTAAATTTGTACATAAGCGATTGTTTTGACGTTTTTCTTGTCAAATTGATTGTAAAAAATAGGGTACAGTAACTCAAGTTACTGACATTTGGTTAGTTTTGTTCTGCCATCTATTGGTTGATTCCCAGAAGTTTAATAAAAATAATAATTTAGTTGGCTTTCAATTTTTATACAATACATTTGATTTTGTTGTAATAAATTGAATACTTTAATATGATTGTCAAAAATGACAACTGTCCGAATATACTTCTTGAGAAATAGGTAGCAAATAAGTGAAAACAGTTATCTATTTCTGTGCAAGTTTTTGAGCGATTAAATTTTGTGTAATGGAATAAGGAATAGTGACAAACATTTTAATAAAATTTTGTAAAAGATTTGGGAGGGAAATTGGAATATGCAAAACGAATGGAAGTTGAAGTGATAACACATCTAGCTATAAGGTTTGTTTTTGTTATAAAGATATAAAATCGAACAGTTAGATTTTCTAAATGAATAATACGAAACATAAAGATCGAAAATTTGTAGAAATTGTATACGCATGGAAATCAATGTCACCTTTTATTACAAAAATATGAATTTACTGAAACTATGCAATATTAGACTCAAAATTGAGAAGACAGAAGAAAATAAGTTAAATTTTGACATTTAAAAAATGTCTTTAATATTTTAGAGACAGTTCGTACCTTGTCTTTAATTATTAACATATAAGCGAGTATTATTAGCTATGATCGCTTAAATATTTGATACAATGGTAAGATTTTAATACCAATGTCTTTAAAAACGTTTAACTACGTCGCTTAATATAAGCGATGTGTTACATGATAGAGCCGATAAGTATGCTGTTTTTAGATAAATAAAGTAGGTCATAAGGCATTAGTGAGCTAAATATATTAGCTCACTGTTTTTTGGTTCGTTTCATAGTAACTACGTTTAAAACCTTCTCTACACTATTTTGTTCCTAAATGTCATTTCGAAATTCCATCTGTCAAAAATCTTATATGTATTTTATATCAATGATTAAAATGTGTAGGATAAAATGTTGTACGGCACACATGTGTTAATTACTTAAGTCACTTGAAAAAATACCGCACTCGGCCTGACGGCCTCGTGAGCTAAACTTTTACCACGTGACTTATCTGTAATGTAACACACTTGTACCATAAATAACTATTAATATGTTTCAACGAGAAGTGACAGCAGAATCAATCAAGAATATAATATACTTACACGGTAATATTTACTCGTTACATCCGTAAATATGCTCATAGTGGAGTTAATTGCAATTGTAGTCCTATTTATTTTAAAATGAGTAAACGTAAAATTGATGTATTTATTTGGAATATTTCTATATTCAAGTTTTTCAATTATTATTTTATAATCGTATTTGTTATTCTAAAAATTTAAACAATAAATTCTCTCTGTATATTTATAGTTTGACAAGAGATCTCAAGTTGACGTTTAAATTGTTTTATGGTTGTGGTATCTATTCAAAGTTTTTTCCTGAGTGAAAGAATTGAAAGTAATGTGACCTTTATGCATTCTGCTCTAGAGTATAGAATTGTATGAAATCCATTAGAATACACAGTTTGTTCCAGGTACCCAGCTAAGCACTGGATTTGGAAATCCCAAAGTAACATTAGCATGCCTTACTTAATATAGATGGATTACTGTACAACATGGAAATAACTAGACAGGGATGTATTTAAAATTTTAATACCGTATTTTATGAAAAATACTCTAATAATTGTCACAAGTTGTGGTAACGTTAATGTACACTTGGTAATAAGAACATTATGTTATAGCAGTTTCGCTTTTATGCAAAAATCTTTGGCAATTCCACGAAGATAATGATTATTGCTAAGAAATTAACGGTATTGAAATTTTAAATACATCCCTGTCTAGTTATTTCCATGTCATACAGTAATCCATCTATATTAAGTTAGGCATGCTAATGTTACTTTGTGATATCCAAATCCAGTGCTTAGCTGAGTACCTGGAGCAAAACTTTGAATAGATACCACAACCATAAAACAATTTAAACGTCAACTTGAGATCTCTTGTCGTACTATACTTATAGTAGAAGTTTAGGTATATACTTTCTTTCATACTTTAACCTGTTGAAATGTCACAAATAAAATGTATATTACAAGTAATATTTTGCATGTTGACAACTTTGTATAATAATACATCATTATTTATAAAATGAAAATTAGACTTAAAATTTGTTTATATATAATAAAAGTACTTATCATAAATTGTATCTTTGTACATTAAAATGTTATTAATATATTACAATACCTATTTTTTTTTAATTGATTGATTTAAAAAAATGATATTACAATAATTGAAATTTAATGTTTTTTGATTGTATTATATTTTTACAATATGTATATTGTGTTATTAAGAATAAAAGTGATACTTTGTGTGGCGAGCATGGACAATTGCATGCGAGGCACACAAAGGCACTTTTACTCTAAATAACACATTCTATTTTTTCTTCAAACGTAGAAATTTGAAAAATTAATCACTATTTGACGTTTAATATGTAGGTTACCTGTCAGTTATTCATAATATTTAGTAACTAGATACAAATGCGGAAACATGAACTTCCGTGCATGAGCTTTTGTTTGAAGTATTTCATTTAGGCGAATGCACGGAAGGTATTTCCGCATAAGTATTGTACAAGATTTTTGTAAAGAACGAATTAATTATAAAACGTAATTAATAAAAATGTAAAACTGTCATTTAATCGTCACTAAAGCGAATAAACATTCGTTGCTATGGACTGTATGCCATTGTTCACCGTTGTTATTGTTTGTTTGTGTTGCTAATAAATAGTGCTTGTAATATTAAAATGTCAAAATTAGCAATGAAATTTCTAATTTAATTTAGATAATTTTTATTCTTTTAACTAATTGTCCTCAATTATCTTGTTCTTATATTAAATTTGTTGTAATGTGCAAAAAAATTAAAAATGTAATAACACTTTTAAGCTACTCGATCAAAGTAGTTTCCGTTGAGACACTAGTGCGCGAAAGTAAAACAATAACGGGAATATGGCCTTTCTGATTGTGAGTTGGCTGCGGGAAACATTAGTTTCTAGGCAGTGAGTACAAAAAGGGAATAATATTAGAAGATCTTTTATTTACGTATCCATATATTTTTATATCATATTAAGTTGAACAAATAGTATATTATACGCCAAGGTTGAGAAGATAATCATTATTGATCCAGCGCCAGGATTGTAATACAAGGCGCCTGGTCAATAATGATCTTCTCAACCGTGGTTTATATACTATTTTTTTCACTACTAGCTACGAACCCTTCAACAAGCCCCATACCTCAGTCAATGATGCCAGAAATTCAAAATGCGACAATAAATATAGGAAACACTCAAACCTCATTGAATACGGGTTCTGCAGCAATAAATTTGACTTGTCACAATTGCACTATCAATTTCAACTATAAATAACAAATAAATGTTAATCGTTTTGTGTTTTTACATAGAAATGTAATTATAACCCTAAAAAAAATGTACAAAGTAAGATAATTAAAATGATATAACAATTAACACTTACCTTTTCAAAGATTTAACAATAAATATTGCAATAAATAAATAAATACATAAATTAACATTTTGCATTGTGAATATAATGTGAACGCACGAAAAATTTGACAAGAAATAAGATCACAGAATAAGATAGTTAATTTTTAATCTGAAATTTAACTATTGCCAACTTGAAATTAGGCGGCAAATTTAAATATAATATTTTCTTTGCGTTCAGTGAGTTAAATAAATTCAGAAGCGTGAATTTCTTTAAAAAGTGACAGTTCGCATAATTGACCATGGTCAATAATAATCCATTATTGACCGATGTTAAGCGTTCCTAAGGAAGCGGTAGAGAAAAACAACTTCACAACTCAGTAACAGGTTAATAATGATATCTTCCTAGGCTAGCAGTGAAAAAAAATATTTATTCATATTTTTCTCTTATAACTACATCTTCATCAAGAATTATGTACGTACGTACAAAATAATATACAGTGCTTTTGAAAATAACGGAAATGTCAAGTGCATACCTAACAGCAGGCAATAGTGGAAAATGTGATGCTTCTGGTATATAGTTATTAAAATAATAATCTCCCTAAAATGACAAAATTGTTACATTAATAAACCACGTTAGTGAGGTTAAGATTTACATTTGGCGCGAAACCCTAATTCAAATCTGAGTGTATGCATTTCTTATAGGAGTACATTTTCAATTCACGATATTCAAGCATTTTGGCGATTCTTAATTATAACCAGGGCATGTAACCGAAAAAAATACTGATTAACGGTTAACCCTTATAGAGAACATTATAATAATAACGGTTTTAGTTCGAAAACCGGTTTTTGAAAATTGGAAACCGGTTTAAACCGGTTAAAAAATAATTAAAATTAATTAGAACAAATTAATTATAAAAATTTAATTAAAAAAAATTACAGAGTAATTAATTATAAAAAATTACCATCTGAGAAAAATATAACATTAAAAAAAAGCAATTTAATTAATGAAGATTCACAAAAATTTCCATAATATCTTCAAAAAAACGCAGGTCACTTTTCAATTTTAAACTTGCCTGTGTTGATGAAGGCCGTATTTATTTGGGACTTTTTAAGTAACCTTAACGGCCAAAGAGACTACCTACATTTATGACTCTCCAATAAAATGTAAATTGTAAAAACTGTCATGACTCATGTTCAAATACAAATAGAAAACACAGATACTTATACAAAAAGAATATTTTTTTTCGCTAAATGATATTAAAATAAAGGTTAATGTTCGCTAAAACCGGTTTATTTTCTTTTTTGGTTAACAGTTACCGGTATTTTCGGCCTGAAAAATATCGGTTAAAATTACGGTTAAAGATCGCAATTTTCGTTCAAAATATTGGTTACCGGTTTTTATGAATCGGTTTTTTTAACCGGTTACATGCCCTGCTTATAACATAGCGTTTTTTTATATTCTAAAACATTACTCTTTGGTTTCCGTACAGAAAAAGTACAAATAAAAGAATAAATTAAGAAAAATTTGATTTTAAAGAAAGTAGTATCGCAAATAGTAACATATGTTGTTACTTGGTGCAGTTAAAGTGACAGGTTCAACTGAATACTAACACAGCTACGACATACGTTTTCAGAAATTTGCACCTACTGTTTAAATTGAAGTTTATTAAATAATAATATGTTTTTTTGGTGTGTTTATTACATTAGAAGATAGATAAAACATTAGAGATTAGTATTTATAAGGTTTAATAGTTCAGATTTGCATTTTATAATACTTTGTAGCAGTTTAAAGATAGCATATTTTGATTCCCATAAGAATAACATGGGCGTATAAATCGGCAGAGGCGAGTTAGGGTTTCAGTTTGAATTTGGCGCCTCAAAATGACCGTTACACTAATGCAGTCTATTGTTTTTGATGCAGCAAACCGCATTGTTTGAATGTTTACCTTTGGTACAGGACAGTCCGGTTCTATTAGATATCGATCTTTCAACATAGATAAACCTCGATAAAAAAACCTATATTCCATCCGAATATAATCACAACCTGGCCGTGTTACGTCAATAGGGAAGGGCCTATATTCATTGTTTAAAAATTGTCTGACTCTATAACGCATAAAAAAATCCTTAAAAGAAAATACTCTCATTAAATCATAATATGAATTCGTATCTCAAATCAGTTTATAGATATAGTAACTGGACGGTAAACAAGGTATGACAAAAATGCATTATAGAAAAATTGTAAAGTTAGGTAAATTTTATACTATCATATCTTTAAAAATAAACGACAGATCTTAAATCTGTTTTTCAGACGACCACATATGAAAATAGGCATATTTACACTGTAATTAACACCAGAAAATGTAACATAGCACACGGCGTGTGTTATAATAACACACTAGTGTGTTATATAACCGGATATGATGATTAAAAACCCATATTCATTTTAATCGTAGTTTTAAGCAAATTTTCATTAATTATGTTACATTTCATTATCAAAGTTCCATCTATTGACCATTAACCGGATATGACGATTAGTGGTCAATAGATGGAACTTTGATAATGAAATGTAACATAATTAATAAAAATTTGCTTAAAACTACGATTTTAAAATCGGTAGTGAATTAATAACAAAAATAAAGAGTCAAAATGTACTGATAGTTTTATTAATTGTTCAAATAATACGTACTAGACTTCCAAATCAGTTTCCGGTTAACTAGTGATACTTAACCTCAAACCCAAACGTCAATGCTTTCGTGAGTTGTGTTTGACATTGACACTTTTGTATAAACCCTGTTTTTATTATAATATTTTGTGGTCGTCTGAAAAATAGTGTACATAACTCGCTTGAAAGTGCATAGCAACGCTCGTGTATCACTCGGCGCTACACGCCTCGTTCTTCAATCTCTACACACGCTTGCTATTTACCACTTTCTACGCTTGTTATGTAAATAACTAATCCTCCACACATGTTATATTGCTCGACATTGTATCTTTCAAACATTCAATCTTGCACACCTTTTATCCTCCACACTTTTAATCCGCGATGAAAAGTTATCTTACTCACATTTTATCTCCGCCAACGTTTGATCTTTATAATATGGTAATTGTACCTGCCATTCATTTTATTGCCCATGTAATTAACATACTTATAATTAGATAAAATATACAGTATTAAATTTTTCTGAAGATAAAATGTGTAAAAGATAAAATGTGTGGAATATAAAATGAGTGGAAGATAAAATATGTGGATGATAAAATGATTTGGAAGATATAATGTGTGCAAGATTGAAAGTGTGTAAGGTAGAATGTCAAGCAATATAACCCATTTTAGGGTTGAAGTTATGCCATTGGTACTAAACCATTTAGGTGTCCTCCTTTATATTAAAATTGACGTGTTTGAGCATTTTTTGCAAAATTAATGTTAAGTGGCCAAAAAATGCGCTGATAATTTTCACTGGGCCAGCCTGTATTTCAATCAATCAAGAATATAATACACTTACACGGTAATATTCACTCGGTACATCCTTAAATACCCTCATACTTCCATTAATTGCAACTGTAGTTCTATTTATTTTAAAATGAGTAAACGTAAAATTGATGTACTCATTTGGAATATTTCTATTTTCAACTTTCTCAATTATTACTTTATAATCGTATTTGTTATTCTAAAAATTTAAACAATAAATTCTCTCTGTATACAGAGTGTTTACGGTCTTTTTATTTTATTTTTAATGGGTGATACTAGAGGTCAAAAGAAGGCGAAAAACTTTCAAACACCTTAATAAAATATTTATAATAAAAGAGATATGAATTTTTTTAGTTTTTATAAAGGGGAGGTAAATTAATGTTGAAAAAAGTTGATATGCGTATTGTGGCAATTGTTTATGCCATTACGAGTAAACGTAGCTTCGTCAGTCGCCAACACACTCAATGAAAAATTAGGGTCTTCGTCATTTTTGCGCAAAAACCATCTACAGAACCGTACGCGCTGAGGATGATCTTGAGATTGTAAAGCTTGTACTCGCTGTACATGAAACGGATGTAGTTGATACTCGCGTAGTGTTCTCCATACAATGCGATTTGAAACACCTATTTGCCGAGCAATTTGTCGTTTACTGGTTGAAGGATTTTCGTCATCGAGGTTTAAAATTTGTACATCCGCATCTAAAATTCGTAGGAACCGACCAGGACCTCCATCACGCCCTTGATTATTTCGCGGATCACCATTATCTCAAGCACGTATTATTAAATTAGTGTACTGTTGAAGTATAGGACATTGCCTATTTGATGCACTTTCCCATAAATAAGCATCATGTCAACTAATTCTGTATTAGAATACCAATGGTACATTGTTCAATTTTTACACAATTAATAACAATAATCACATAGAAATAGACGTTGCACAATTAAATTGTAATAAACTGCAACTGAGAGATAAACAAATTAAAAAAACAAAAGAGAGAAATTTGTCATTGCATAGGTTACTACAACTTTTTTCAACATTAATTTACCTCACCTTTATAAAAACTAAAAAAAATCATATCTCTTTTATTATAAATATTTTATTAAGGTGTTTTAATGTTTTTCGCCTTCTTTTGACCTGTAGTAGCACCCATTAAAATTAAAATAAAAAGACCGTAAACACCCTGTATTTACTTATAGTAGAAGTTTATGTATAGTAGAAGTTTAGTTATATGAAACTGACTTAAGCGGGTTTTACAACCTTTTATGTCGGGTTGGGAAGCTTTGTGGTCAGGTGTTATAAATTATCCCAACTCAAAGGTATCAGTTGAAAAGTAAGAACAGGTCCGTATTAAATAAATTCATACTGTACTTACTTTGTATAAATAAATAACTAATAATGGAGTTCTTAGAATATTTAATTGGAAATCCAAAGATCACCCAATGAAAAGAAAAATCTTAAGAATGAACAACTTGAATTAGTCAAATCTCCATTGATTTTTCCGCTTTAATCCTTTTTAGATAGTGTTACCATTGAAAAGGTGATTAATACTTAGTTTCTGTCTTTGTTCTTCTATGTATAAATACTAGAAATTTTCTGTGAATTAAATTTATTAGTCCTGTTAATGGTCTTAAAATTCGAAATATGAATAAAAATAAAATTATTTTTTTAAACAACCAAGTGTTTCTTATATTTATTTAATAACTGTTTGTATTTAAAATTTACAGTTTAATTTATTTTAATAATATAATCTCTTCGAAATTTACAAATTGAAATTAGAAGACGGCATTCACAATGCATTATTATTTGAATATTTTACCCTAGATTTAATAGTATATAATTAGGTAACATTTTGAAAGAAAATTTCTGATACGGCAGAAAAATCTACCTGCCTCAAAGTATAGTACGACAAAAGATCTCAAGTTGACGTTTAAATTGTTTTATGGTTGTGGTATCTATTCAAAGTTTTGCTCCAGGTACCCAGCTAAGCACTGGATTTGGAAATCCCAAAGTAATATTAGCATGCCTAACTTAATATAGATGGATTACTGTACGACATGGAAATAACTAGACAGGGATGTATTTAATATTTTAATACCGTTAATTTCTTAGCAATAATCATTATCTTCGTGGAATTGCAAACAATTTTTCCATAAAAACGAAACTGCTATAACATATTGTTCTTATTACCAAGAGTACATCAACGTTACTACAACTTGTGACAATTATTAGAGTATTTTTCATAAAACATGGTATTAAAATTTTAAATACATCCCTGTCTAGTTATTTCCCGGTTGTACAGTAATCCATCTATATTAAGTAAGATATGCTAATGTTACTTTGGGATTTCCAAATCCAGTGCTTAGCTGTGTACCTGGAATAAACAGTGTATTCTAATGGATTTCGTACAATTCTATACCCTATAGCAGAACGCATAAAGGTCACATTTCTTTCAATTATTTCACTCATGGAAAAACTTTGAATAGATACCACAACCATAAAATAATTTAAACGTCAACTCGAGATCTCTTGTCCAACTATATCTAAACTTCTACTATACTTTATTTCATACTTTAGCCTGTCGAAATGTCACAAATAAAATGTATATTACAAGCAATATTTTGCATGTTGACAACTTTGTATAATAATACATCATTATTTATAAAATGAAAATTAGACTTAAAATTTGTTTATATATAATAAAAGTACTTATCATAAATCGTATCTTTGTACATTAAAATGTTATTAATATATTACAATACATATTTCATTGAATTGATTGATTTACAAAAATGATATTACAATAATTGAAATTTAATGTTTTTTGATTGTATTAAATTTTTACAATATGTAATTGTATATTGTGTTATTCAGAATAAAAGTAATACTTTGTGTGGCGAGCATAGACAATAGAGAAATTTAGCGTATTTTTTTATTTTTTTATTTTATCAAGATTGCCTTCAAAAGATAAATCATTAATTATAAATAATTGGCAACATAATTTTAACTTTCAATTACATTTTAAGTTATAATTATTCATATACTTACAACTAAAAGATATTTCACATGTAATTTCAACCACGCTAAACTTCCCCATTGCATGCGAGGCACACAAAGGCACTTTTACTCTGAATAACACATTCTATTTTTTCTTCAAATGTAGAAATTTTAATAATTAATTACTATTTGACGTTTAATATGTAGGTTACCTATCAGTTATTCATAATATTTAGTAACTTTATTCATAGGTTATCTAGTTTTTATAGTGACATTTAGGGCGATATTACAGATTTCTATTGTACAAGTTACATCTTATTGGCTATACGGCGGCGACAATATTATACGGCGGCGACAATATTATACGGCGGCGACAATATTATACGGCGGCTAGAATAAAAAATTATATTACGTTGGCATAGAAATTAAACTTCAACCTTGTCAATCACGTCACAGAAGATGTCACTTTTATGACGTTTGAAGAAAAAATATAATTATAAGAAGCATTAAATTAAAGGATTATTATAGTTGTATTTTTGTAAATTTTTGTTAGTGCAGTACTCTAGATGTTACGAAATGGACAGATTTATGGTTGAGGACGCACTTTTTGCGCCTTGAAGCTTGTTTTCAAATAAATAACTGTCCGTTTCCGATACGTAACGCCCTCGGTGGACATCAATAGTTGGATTATTTTTAGCATAGTTCATACTTAGGGGATGAGAAGAGCCGGATAAACATAGGTTGAGAACTTCTGGATTTTTACCATTAAATGGCCCTCCGAAGTTTGAAATCTCGCTCTCTTGTTGTAATGTTCGATTGTTGTGGATATCTTGACTGAATGTCAGACATACCTTGGTATTTCTTTGTGAAATAACCAATTAGTTGTTTGACTGTGTAAAGGCTCTCTCATCGTGGTGTAAATTTGTAAGTAGTTTTTATTATATTCTGTGTGGATTAATATTGATTTGTAGATCGATGTAAAAAGGTTTTCAAAATTGTTTGTAAATTAGAAAAGTAAGAATTTAGAGTTTATATAGAATCAAGTTACGCGTCGTAGTGTATTTGAATTATATAAATGTTTTTGATCGCGGTTGGTTACTAAAATTTATATAATTTTGTTATTGTTGGAATATCGTGTTTGATTCAGTCCATCCTATTCCAACTCTTGTTTTTGTGGTAGCACAACGCGTAGGTAAAACTCTATTGTTCTAAAATTACTACCCTGCACCAATTTGACCAAATAGTAAACCACGTCTGTTATCATTATTAATATTCTACTATCTGCTTCTATCACGGCAGACTTTTAAATAAAGTGATAGTGGTGGCAGCGACTATCGTTACCATTGTCTCGTGTAAAAGTTGATCATTAATATAATTCGTGGATTACTTTTGAGGCAAGTAAAACACATAAATTAAAACCCTTGTATGTCAGGTACTAGATTTCGTCATAGACGACCGTACCTGTTATACAGTACACCTAGATTTTATTTTATCTTCTCTTAAATATTGTGGATAGATTTTATTAGATTATTTTATAATCCATAAAAACAAATATGAAAACCAGTAGGTTTCGTATTTCAGATAAATTAATGTTGGTTATTAACTAAAAGCTTATAAAATGACAAAAATACATGACCATTTTACGAATGGAGGTATAAAACAGAAATAAAAACACATCCCTCGTATTTTAGCTTTAAAAAGTTATGTTATTTGATAAAGTTAATTTTACTGTCTATACCCAAACATAAGAGTAAAAAAATTGATGTGTCCAACACATTACATCCCGCCACTGTAATAATACGTTCTATAAAAATAAATAGTACATTATGCACCGAGTTTATAATGATAGCTATTAAAACACGAGCATGAAGTTTACAATACGAGCCATAGCGAGTATCGTAATTCATGCGAGTGTATTAGTAGTCATTATACATGAGTTGCATACACTGTTTTTTCTATGACTATTCATAATAAAAAAAAACAAATAATATTTATAAGAATGAAATTTATATTAGTCACTGTTGTTTCTATTTCCACAATATCAGATGGTTAAAAATAGTTGTTTTTTTATTGTCAGACAAATTTTATGAAGGAAATTTTAGGTATGAAATAAATTAAAAATATTCTGAACTGCAATAACAAACTAATTATAAACCTACAAATTGAATGTACTGAAAATAGTACAGTTGTTTGGGGCACGGAGTGTTCCAAAGATACAAATGGAACAATACGTCGAATAAAACGAGTATAATATACTATTTTTTATACTTTGCTTCAATTATTTAATAAAAATCGTAAAATTTGCAATTAAAAAAATATCAAATTGTAATATAAGTATATATAAATGTGAAATGTGGTAATTCTGTTAAAAGAAGTTGGGCACATTTATCTGTCAATATGCATTTAAAACATTATGATAATATTTATAAATCTATACATTATGAGTTATGAAATTTTAATATCCTTTGAAGTTAGTTTTGTTTATTTGGTTTTCATATTCAGAAATATTATAAATTGTATACAAAATTATTTGAGGTTATCAATTTGATATTTAAAGTGGGGTACAGTTATTAGATATACCAATTTTACAACAACAAAAATACCAACAACAATATTTTATAATATTAAATTGTTTTCGATATAATAATAGGCAATTATTAACACAAAGTATAAAAACTTATACCGGGTGTCCCAGCTCGACCGACACATGAGAGATTCAAATAGGAAATCAGTTAATTATGAATAGTATCTCCCCAGTGCAAGATATTAACTTGAAATTTTGTATGCTTATTAAGGAATATTATTTCTATGGATTACAGTTATTTAAAATATGTGATTTTGTCTGCAAGACGAGATTTATTAAATTATAAAATCTAACATTTTCGTTCAAAATCAGATATCCATGGAAATAAAAGAAAATATCTATGTGACAGTTCTGACAGTTAATGACATGCCATTGTAGATATTTATATTTTTGTAATATTGGTATATTATTTAACAAAAAGAAACTAAATTCAACTTAAATAATATTAAAATACAGGGAATAAGAATTAAAATCAGTGATACTTCACTAAACTGTCAGATAAATATTTTCTTTTATTTCCATGGATGTCTGATTTTGAACGATAATATTAGATTTTAAATTTAATAAATCTCGCCCTGCAGACGAAATTGCGTATATCAAATAAGTGTGATAAATAGAATTAATATTCTCCGATAAGTATACAAAATTTGAAGTTAATATCTTGCACTGAGGAGATACTATTCATAATTAACTGATTTCCTATGTAAAACTCCCATGTGTCGATCGAGCTGGGACACCCGGTATAGAATGTATTAATATAGTAGCGGGAGGTAATTGTTGGACACATCAGATTTTTTTTTGTTTGACCTCACCTAACCTGATACCTGCTGATCATTTCTATTATCCTGGGTCTCCCTCACCAGCACATCCATTAAGCACACATCAGATTTTTATTTCTGTCTATGCGTAGACATACTACTATCAGAAAGTCATACTAACATCAGAAAGGTAAAACGGGTGATGGCAGCATTACAAACATTGAGAACTAAGTCAAACTAAAAACAGCAGATGCATAAATGAAAATTATCAGAGTAATTTTTGGCCACTTAATATTCAATTTAGTAAAAAACGCTCGAACACATCAATTTTAGTATAAAGGGGGACATCGAATGGATTAGTATCAATGGCATAACTTCAACCCTAAAATGAGGGTGGACTGCACCTCAAAAATTTTAAATGGAAAAGGGTGTCAAACGTGACACAGTTCGAAAGGCATTTCAATTCTCTTTTCAATAGTTTTTTTTTTATTTTTCACACCGATCATTAGTTCCAGAGAAATATCGTTTTAAACAAATTTTATCAGGTGTTCAAAAGTGCAATCAAGTAGGCTTTAACAATTACTGAATTACTGAATTAAAAATATTCTGAACTGCAATAACAAACTAATTATAAAACTATAAATTGAATATACTAGAATATATGTCTACAGTGACGGGAGGTAATGTGTTGGATACATCACATTTTTTATAATACTAAGCACTTGGTCATTGTTCCTTTGTTCCTGTCAGGATGGCCGTTGAAAGCGATTATCATCATAAGGCCATCAAAAGTTCAACTTCAACTTAAATTAGTTTCCAGATGACAGTTACGTAATAAAAAAATTAAGGAGAAAGTATGACAAATATTGCAATCCAAAGTTGACGGGTGGATAGATAGACTCATATCGACCGCTTGGCGTGGAAAGTGCCTCTCAAACTTCTGTCATCAACCGAGAAAATAAACGTTGATGTTTTTAGTTTGACTTAGTTCTCAATGTTTGTAATGCTGCCATAAACAGTTTTACCTTTCTGATGTCAGTTTTACCGGTGATTGAAAAATATATAGATAGGCAAGCCTGTATGTTTTTGGGTATCGCTGTTTTGGAATCAGATTCGACAGAGCCATCTCGTTCATGATTCCATCAACTACTGAATTAAACAGACAAAAATATTAGATAAAAAACATGTTTTACATATTTACTGATTTTTTTGGTATCTATTAAAATGGTTCTTTCAATAATTCATTGGTATATTTTAAAATAGAACTAATTTGTGTTATTAATTATTTGACGTTTGCTCTTTTCTTAAAATATTTGACAGAAACGCCTGATATTAACCCAAATGCAACCAGACACACAGTTATGTGGGTGAAGCGAATTTTCGTATAAGCTTGCCTATCTATACATTTTTCAATCAACGGTTTTACCTTTCTTATGTATGGAACTCTGTGCGTAGACAGTACTAAATAGGATATTCCAGATCAATTAAATCAAGATTATTTTATTATATTGTATTGTATTAGATGTATACGGTTTAACCGTTTTACCGCTTCCGTATCCATGGTATGTACTTGACAAATTGTTTACTTCAATTGAGGTTAATAATGGCAGTAAATATTAAATGCGGGATGATATGAACAGCTGTGGGTTTTAGCGATGCAAGCATACGACGTGCCATCTACCGATAAAATTTAAAATTATTATAATTTGATTACAACAAAATACTGTACAAGTTAACTCTAAATTACATGATAATTATAATTATTTTTCAATTTTCGCATAAATTTATTATAGAAATTAGCATTTAAAACAAAATTAGACATTTATAATTTGAGGCTGTATGTCAAAAAATCTTTTGGAATGACGTTTACATTAGATATTTGTTACCTGTTGCCATGGTTTCAGTAGTAAATAGGAAAGCGATACATGTTTTTGTGTTTTACAATAAAAAAATAACTATTCTATTTAAAAGATTGTTCTCGCGGAAAGGGAAAAATAGTTTGTGCCCTACGGGAATGTAACGGCATAATTAAATCCCTCGGCTTTTGCTGCCCTCGCTCACTACGTTCGCTCGTGTATCAGAAATCTTCGGGATGTAATATGCCGATATCTTCCCTTATGATGCAATATAATATTGTTACCGCGACTTAGAAGATCTATAGTGAAACAGCCTTTTAGTTTGACTTAGTTCTCAATGTTTGTAATGATGCCATCACCCGTTTTACCTTTCTGTTGGTAGTATGACTTTCTGATAGTAGTGTCTGCGCATAGATAGAAATAAAAATCTGATGTGTGCGTACTGGATGTGCTGGTGAGGGTGACCCAGGATAATAGAAATGATCAGGAGGTTGCAGGTTAGGTGAGGTGAAACATAATAAAAAATCTGATGTGTACAACACATTACCTCCCGCCACTGTAGTAATATATTCTATATACAGGGTGGCCCAATGAAAATTATCAGCGCAATTTTTGGCCACTTAACATCAATTTTACAAAAAACGCTCGAACACGTCAATTTTAGTATAAAGGGGGACACATGAGTGAATTAATACCAATGGCATAATTTCAACTCTAAAATAAAGGTGGACTGCACCTCAAAAATTTCAAATGGAAAAGGGTGTCAAACATGACACAGTTCGAAAGGCCTTTCAATTCTCTTTTCAACAGTTTTTTTATTTTTCAAATCCAATCATTAGTTCCAGAGAAATATCGTTTAAAACAAATTTTATCAGGTGTTCAAAATTGCAATCAAGTAGGCTTGAACAATGACAGAAACTCAAGTATCAGTTTATTAGGTGTTCAAAATGACTACCACCAACTTCCGTACAATAATGGAGATTTTGCTCAAAATGTCGTCGTACGTTCTGCAACATTTGTGGAGTAATCAGACGACACTCAATTACGATACGTTGCCGTAAATCTTCTAAAGATTCGGGTAGCGTGGCATAAACTGTAGACTTCAAATAACCCCACAAAAATCTCTATTATTGTATGGAAGTTGGTGGTTGTCATTTTGAATACCTAATAAATTTATACTTGAGTTTCTGTCATTTGTTTAAGCCTACTTTTTATCTTCGCCAACGTTAGATCTTTAAAGTATTGTAATTGTACCTGCCATTCATTTTATTGTCCAATTAACATACTTATATTTAGATTAAATATCCAGTATTAAATTTTTCTGAAGATAAAATATGTAAAAGATAAAATGTGTGAAACATAAAATGAGTGGAAGATAAAATGTGTGGATGATAAAATGATTTGGAAGATAAAATGTGTGGATGATAAAATGATATGGAAGATAAAAGTGTGCACGATAAAAGGTATGCAAGATTGAAAGTGTGCACAATATCAAGCAATATAACATGTGTGGAGGATAAAATGTATACGCCCTAAAGTTTGTAGTAAAACTTTCACCAAACAACTACCTCATATTGTACTGCATCTCTAAATACTCAGCTTAGCTAAACAGCTAGATTCCAGTAAAGCTAATCGGCTAAACAGCCTGTCATTTCCATCGGACATCCTTAGCCGTCAATTACAATGGACCATATGTGAGATAACTACACATACGGATTACGATATTGATATCGGGATGCTATCAGGCTAGTCGTAACGGAAATATGTAACAGTTGTTGTGAAACTGTCCACTATAGGACAACATAATCGAAAATATTATTGCGGTCGTACTATAGTTATTTATGTATTAAAGGCATAATCAAAAGATTATAGTATGAGGGAATGTTTAAAGCTCGACGCAGAGCGTAGAGCTTTAAATTTCTTGAGGGCTATAATCTTAATTATACCCGTGGTACATATAACAATTTATTTCATTGTGGTACTCGAAATCAAAAAAAAATATGTTGATATAAGTGTGTTCATTGAAATTAAGAACATAGGGATTTAACATGGGAAAACAGTTTTTTAACGCGCATTGCTTCCCATTTTACTTTACACCAAAATTTACAGAATAAAATTCTGCATTTTTTGGTATTAAATCCAGTAAGTGTAAATGTGAAAATAATAATATCAGATACCTAACCTGTCATTATGACATTTTAGCGTATATGTCAGTTTAATTTATTTTTGAGTTCAAAACCCAAGTCTCTATAAAATATGATACATTTATAATCATCATGAATAATTATAGTCATGAACTCAATTCAAAAATAAATTAAACTGACACATGCGCTAAACTGTCATAATGACTCCTTATTTGATATTGCTATTTTCAAATTTACACTTACTGGATTTAATACATACTCAAATTAAGTTTTTTCGACAACCAAGGGTACAAAATAATAAATTTTTATATCGAAAAATGCAGGATTTAATTCTTTAAATTTTAGTGTATAAAATATTGCTATATATTAAAACGAGAAGCAACACGCATGAAAAACTGTTTTCCCATGTTAAATCCCTATGTTCTGCATTTCAATAAACACACTGTGTATATATATATATATATATATATATATATATATATATATATATATATATATATCAATTATCAAACTGGAAATCTTTATTTTGTATTAGTTTTTGTGTTGCATATACACAACTAACAATTTCTATCTTTGCAGAAACCTGGGGAACTCGAACTTACTGCTGTCGAGAAGATGGATGTAACGAGTCCTCCTCTACAAGACAGAACCTGTTTACAATGATGATGACACTTTGCATTTTGGTGCTTCATCGTCAGATAAGTCAAATCCACTGAAAGAGTCATCTTTGAGCTACACACACACACATACAAGTACACACACACACACATACAAACACAAGCATACACAAGCACTAACATACACAAGCATCAACATACAAGCACCAAACACTAACAGACAAACAAATCACAATCATACAGTCACATATAGGGTCAATGATTGTACACTATGTATTAAAACACTTATGTTCTTGTATTATAACTCTCAGTTAAGTTCTAACAAAAATATAGTGAACTATTCTTAGAGGTTAAGTAAGTCACTTAGCTCACTTATGTTGTCCAAATGAGCTGAAATATTGAAATTTAAATTAATAAAATGAATAATCAACAAAATTATTTTATTGTATCAAATGAGGTCTTACAATTTTTAAAGTAAATCTTAGATTATTCAGTATTGACTGCATTAATTTTCAAGCGGCTACTTACAATATCTCTAAACAACAAAATTAACATTCACTTATGTTGTCCAAATGAGCTGAGACATTGAAATTAAAATGAATAAAACGAATAATCAATAATAGTTTTTACATTGCAAGACCGTTATACAGAAATGTGCAGGTGAGCACAGAAAGGTGTTATCCTTAGATGAGGCATAACATAGAGATATGGCACACTCCTATAGCTACATACTACTAAGTAAGCAAAACATGTATGGTCAAGAATCGCCTAACAGTCAGCTGCGTGAGAACAATCCGCCAGCTGAGTAGTGCACACTTACAGTTAGACGAACGAAATATTGGTCATAGTGTTAGTCACCTATCCTCATTATTTGTTTGGTTGAGTTTTCCATATAACTACTCCACTGGTCCACTGTTCTCAAACAGCTGGCTGCAAGCGATTTTAAACCTTAGATCTTTCGACAATATATTTGGGCAATGCCATATCTCTATGTTATACCTCATCTAAGGTGTTATCTGTGTGAGACTGTAAATTTCAGGTAACGGTAGAGCATTGTACAATGTTTTATGGGCATTTGCATCGCAATATATTTATGTTTAATAAAATTCATTGCATTTGTGCAACGTCAATGTCAATGTCAATGTCAAAGGATGTTAGACGTTTCAAATAAGATATGTTGTCTTGGTATATCCATGTCAACAGCCCGTTATAATTTTTACACGGTCTAGCCCGTAAAACGTCTTGTAACCCCTAGAAACAGAGCTAAATAAACAGTTCTTTACTGTTCAAATGCCCATAAAATTATTTTATTGCGTTAAATTTCACTATATTTACACAAGATTATTCATTTTGTCAGTTTGGAAGTTAAAACATATTTGACTTTTGAAACGAAGTGAAGTTGGGTAAGAACCTTGATACGTCATTGGACAAGAGGGGAAGTGAGGTAATTCAGTCGTTTTCAAGGATATCAGTTTTAATCGCAGTTTTTTCATTATTAAAAGTCAATTTGGGGAAATATAAATATTATTCTAATGATTAATGCTAAAAATTAATGCAGAGACTAATTTTTTTAGGTTTTTCGTCTAAAATTGTGTTTATAGAACCGAAATATTCCAAAAAAATTTCGGATCCAAAGTTTAAGAAAAATAAAAAATACAGGTCTAATGTATTTCATAATTCTATTGATTAAAGCTACAAATAAAAATACGTGCAATACCTCATTTGAAATGTTGTTTTGTTTAAAATATCAAAATGGCTATTTTCTTTTCTTTTAATTACCCTAATCTTAAGATAAATTCACTATATTTCTGTTAGAAGTCTATTTACTAGAAAAAAATTAAATTAAAATAATGGTGTCTGACCATTAATTTCAATTAAATTTGAATTTGGCGGCAGGATATGACGTCACTAATACAAACAGAATTAAGAATACATATTTCTTCGTATTAATATATGAAGATATTGACCCTAACAAACTACACAAAGAAAGAAGAAAGGAGAAGATTAAATCTTCGAAAATTATATTCTAAATCATCTTTATAGTTGTCTTCCTATAGAAACATTCTCCATCTTTGTCACACGCACGGTTTGGTTAATATGGTTGTCTTTTTCTAGGGACGTTTAAAACGCGCCAATTTTAAATTTTATGGCTGCATTACAATTTTGAAATTAATTTTTATATTGCTATAAATACCTTATAGTACGTTGTAAATATATACGGCATTAAGAAAAGTAAAAGAAAAGAAAATCAGTATTTATTAAATGATTATTATTATAAACCTTGTAAAATATCATTGTTGATTATTGAAGCTCAGAAATATTAGATGATTTAGGCATTGTTTGGTCAGTTGTTTTTAACCTGTTTAGTAATTAAATTTGAGAACGATCATTCTGCGGTGCAATTTGTTATCATGAAAACAAAATAAATTCATCATTCTATCAATTACATACTTACCTAAAACATTTCAAATTAAAAAACTAAAACAAATCAAATTTAAAAAGATTTCTCACATTTGGTTGTAGATACTAACGACTTTATTCATATTTCGCGCCAATTAGAGTGAGATATGAGGAAAATGGCTGCCACAGACTTCACTTTTTCATAGGCTATGCCCTATGCACAAGTATATATACAGATCAGTAGTCTGTATAGATTGATATGATAGCAGTGTTATTCAATTGTCAAAATTACATGGGATACAATAGTAACTTAGTTACTTAGCTTACTTTTGTCCAGTGGCGGATTTGAGGGGGGGGCGAAGGGGCGATCGCCCCCCCTTAGACAGTCCAGCTTTTTAAATTTCAAAAATAATAATAAATAAATATGGAGCGCAAAGGCGTCTCACACACAGACATAATAAACATTTGTTTGACTTGGAGCAGAAATGTTAACGACAAAAACTATTTGCCGAAATATTGTTGTGGAAAAACTGCCTAACTTTTATTGAATCTGATATTTATTTATTAGAAAATAAATTATTAACAATATTAATAATACTACCTACAAGTATGACTACGGCTGAACGTAGCTTTTCTATATTAAGAAACTCCTGAAAGGAGTTGGATCCGAAAAAAGATTTGAACCGATTCGCATCGACGAAAAAAAAAATTTACTGATTATAAACAGGCCATGTAACCGAAAAAAATACTGGTTAACGGTTAAACCTTATAGAGAACGTTATAATACTAACGGTTTTAGTTGGAAAACAGGTTTTTAAAAATTGGAAACCGGTTTAAACCGGTTAATAAGTCGGTTAAAAAAATAGTAAAAAGAATTCATTAAAAAAAATCTTTATAAATCTTTAATTGAAAAATAAAAAAATAAATAAAAAAAAATAATAAAAATTTATCATCAGAAAAATATAACAAATAAAAAAATACACTCTAACTAACGAATATTTACAAAACTTCACTTCAGAAAAACGCGGCTCACATTTTATTTGTAAATTTTCCCCTGAAGCCGGCTTCCCACGACGCGGGGCTCGGCGAACTTTTACCTGCTTTTGGCGAGCCTCGCGCCATGGGAATGGGGTGAATCGTGGCTCGTTGGCTCGGCTCGGGCTTCCCATCAGTTGTCGGTAAATTTGACACAAGTCAAAGGAAATGCGCCGCTCGCCTAAGCTCGGCTCGTTATATCCTTTCCAACGTTCCAACAGGCTCATTGTTTGAAAATAAAACTTATTATTTTTCCGCATTATTTTAAACTACCTCAGCTAAACTATGTATCTTTGATCTACATTTTAATTATTATTATGTTGTTATTATTATTATTGGAAGTTTAGAAGTAGCTACAATTGAATACAGGGTGTTTGGCGAAAGGTTGGCAACGAGAATATTTGTCATCCATCAGTGTCTTTTTCTTTTGGTCTGTTGTTTTTTTTAAATAGTCACCTCTCAAAATGATATAAGCAGCTGCAGAAGCAGCAATCTTATTCCGTCGATTATTCATTTTCAACCGAATGACTTGGCAGAGCAGTACAAACGAGCCAAAAACCCTCCACAAGCCACGAACCAGGCGCCGTGGGAATAGTCAAAGCGCGTTCAAGCTCGTGCACGTCCCAAGTCCACGAGCGGCGCGAGGCTCACCAAGCTTCGCGTCGTGGGAAGCCGGCTTGAGACTACCTACTTTTATGACTCTCCAATAAAATGTAAATTCAAATATAAATAGATTATACAGATATAAAAAAATATTAAATATTTTTCGCGGTAAATGATATTAAAATAATGGATAATGTTCGTTAAAACCGGTTTATTTATTTTGTGGTTAACGGTTACCGGTATTTTCGGCCTTAAAAATATCGATTAAAATTGCGGCTAAAGTTCGCAATTTTCGTTAAAAATATCGGTTATCGGTTTTTATTAACCGGTTTTTCAACCGGTTAGATGCCCTGATGGTTATAAATTTAGTTGTTTTGTATGTATAATTTTAATTTTTAATATTTTTTTTCTAATTCAATGATTTTGTATTAATTAATCAATTTTGTGGTTAATGTTATTTTATATTTTATTTTTTCATGATTACTTAAAAAAAAAACTGGAATTCGCCCCCCCTTAGGAAAGTTGCTGAATCCGCCACTGCTTTTGTCTATATAAAAAGTTTATATCTTGAAACCGGTAAATATATTTTCCGTATCCATGGTATGTAAATGACAAATTGTATACTTCATTTGAGGTTAACAATGGCAGTAAATATTAAAAGCGGGATGATATGAACAGCTGTGGGTTTTAGCGGTGCAAGCATACGACGTGCCATTTACCGATAAAATTTCAAATTATAATAATTTGATTACAACAAAATACTGTTCAAGTTAACTCTAAATTACATGATAATTTTAATTATTTTTCAATTTCCGCATAAATTTATTAGAGAAATTATCATTTAAACCAAAATTAGACATTTATAATTTGAGGCTGTATGTCAAAGAATCTTTTGGAATGACGTTTACATTAGGTATTTTGTTACCTGTTGCCATGGTTTCAGTAGTAAATAGGAAAGCGACACACGTTTTTGTGTTTTACATTTAATTAACTATTTTATTTAAAAGATTGTTTTCGCGGAAAGGGAAACATAGCTTGTGCCCTACAGGAATCTAACGGCATAATTACATACCTCGGCTTTTGCTGCCCTCACTCACTACGTTCGCTCGTGTATCAGAAATCTTCATGATGTAATATGCCTATATCTTCCCTTATGACGCAATATACTATTACATTGCAAGACCGTTATACAAAAATTGACTGGTGAGCACAGAAAGGTAACGGGCGAGCCTGTTATCTGTGTGAGACTGTAAATTTCAGGTAGCGGTAGAGCATTGTACAATGTTTTTTGGGCATTTGCATCGCAATATATTTATGTTTTATAAAATTCATTGCAATTGTGCAACGTCAATGTCAAAGGATGTCAGTTTCAAATAAGATATGTTATCATGGTCATCCACGTCAACAGCCCGTTATAATTTTTACACGGTCTAACCCGTAAAACGTCTCGTAACCCCTAGAGACAGAGTTAAATAAACAGTTCTTTATTGTTCAAATGCCCATAATAGTTATTTACATAACAAGCGTGGAAAGTGGTAAATAGCAAGCGTGTGTAGAGATTGAAGAACGAGGCGTGTAGCGCCGAGTGATTTAATACACGAGCGTTGTTATGCACTTTCAAGCGAGTTATGTACACTATTTTTCAGACGACCACAAAATATTATAATAAAAACAGGGTTTATACAAAAGTGTCAATGTCAAACACAACTCACGAAAGCATTGACGTTTGGGTTTGAGGTTAAGTATCACTAGTTAACCGGAAACTGATTTGGAAGTCTAGTACGTATTATTTGAACAATTAATAAAACTATCAGTACAGTTTGACTCTTCATTTTTGTTATTAATTCACTACCAATTTTAAAATCGTAGTTATAAGCAAATTTTCATAAATTTTGTTACATTTCATTATCAAAGTTCCATCTATTGACCGTCATATCGTCATATCCGGTTATATAACACACTAGTGTGTTCTTATAACAAACGCCGTGTGCTCTGTTACATTTTCTGGTGTTAATTACAGTGTAAATATGGCTACTTTCATATGTGGTCGTCTGAAAATATATTAACATAACAAGTATTGTAATGCTAGGTTACCTACTCCAAAATATGCAAACAGAAACAATTATAAGGATTTCCATACTTTGAAACTACGAAACTAAAACTACAACAACAAAGGCTAAAGAGTTTTTAATGACACAGGCAAAACAAGGAACACTAATGCACATATGTGACATCGTTATTTCGTTTTTGTTTTCATGAGTGTTGTGATTGTTTAATAAAATTTTATATGTGGTTTTATTACACAACAGGTAAACTCATTATAAAATATTTATACCTATAATTTCTTTCTACAAATAAAAACGGAAATACGGGTATTATAATATAAAAACTTATTCCTACATTAGAAGAAGCATTTGAATATTTTGTTTACACATCAAATATTATTGTTATTTTAACAAACTTTGAATAAAATATGTATGCTACATTACAAGAACATTGTATTTATTTAAACAAATATAGATTATGATTATGGGCGACAGATATACAGGGTGTCCGTTTTAAGAGGTTAAACATTGGGATGAGCCGAAAACGAAGTCAGTAACACAGGATGTCCGGGAAGTCATTTCTCCTCGTGGTACATATACTTTTTTTTCGATGAAGTTATATTCAATATATAATGAAAAAATATGATTGTAATTTTATTTAGGGAAAACAAATTTTCTAGGCGGAAAAATTTCTTATAATTACCAATAGCAAAACATAAAAGATAAAAGAACTACTAGAGCAAACCTTTTAGTCCTCTCATTTTTGACCCATTGTAACCAGAGCATAATCCAGAGCAGCCAAATCTGTTCCAGAATGTGCTCTGGTTTCAGCAGGCCTAGAATTAGAGCAAACATTTCAGAATGCTCTAATTCCTGACACACTGAAGCCAGAGCACAATCCAGAGCAGCCAAATCTGCTCCAGAATGTGCTCTGGTTTCAGCAGGCCTAGAATTAGAGCAAACATTTCAGAATGCTCTAATTCCTGACACACTGAAGCCAGAGCACAATCCAGAGCAGCCAAATCTGCTCCAGAATGTGCTCTGGTTTCAGCAGGCCTAGAATTAGAGCAAACATTTCAGAATGCTCTAATTCCTGACCCACTGAAACCAGAGCACAATCCAGAGCAGCCAAATCTGTTCCAGAATGTATTCTGGTTTCAGCAGGCCTAGAATTAGAGCAAACATTTCAGAATGCTCTAATTTTTGACCCACTGAAGCCAGAGCACAATCCAGAGCAGCTAAATCTGCTCCAGAATGTGCTCTAGGTCTAGGTCTGCTGAAATATGTTAAACATGATTTCAACCAACTTGTTTCCTGTATTTCTTTGGAAAAAGTAGATTCTTCACGGAGCACATGTAAATTGTCATTCGCTCGAAGAACAAACGTCAAAATATGCATTTTTCGGTCACATATTTTATATCTCTAAAATAGTGAATAATTGGACTCCTTATTCACCTTTTCTGACATTTACGTAATAACCACATAATTCTCAAATCAAAAATTCAATTCCAACGTAAGACAGTAATACAGTGTTGTCAAAAATATGTTTTTAATACAAGTGTTTTAAGTAAAACAAGGTTTTTCGGTAGCAGTGAAGGAGGCTTGTATTAAAGTATGTTTTAAGGTACACAAATACAAGTCTTAAAACAGACTTTACTACAACCCACTGAATACCACCCACATCCACTTTATAAGTTGGGGCGTATACATTTTATCCTCCACACATGTTATATTGCTTGACATTGTATCTTTCAAACATTTAATCTTGCACACCTTTTATTGCGCACACTTTTAATCCGCGAAGAAAAGTTATCGTACACACATTTTATCTTGCGCACATTTTATCATCCACACATTTTATATTTCATACATTTTATTTTCCACATATTTTATCTTCGCCAACGTTTGATCTTTAAAATATTGTAATTGTACCTGACATTCATTTTATTGCCCAAGCAATTAACATAGTTATAATTAGATGAAATATCCAGTAATAAATTTTTCTGAAGATAAAATGTGTAAAAGATAAAATGTGTGGAATATAAAATTAGTGGAAGATAAAATGTGTGGATGATAAAATGATTTCGAAGATAAAATGTGTGTAAGATAACTTTTTTCGCTGATTAAAAGAGTGCACGATAAAAGGTGTGCAAGATTGAATGTATGCAAGGTACAATGTCAAGAAATATAACATGTCTGGAGGATAAAAAGTATACGCCCCTTAATATAAAAGAAAATATTGAATCCTCCACTTTTGTAAAGTAAATTGTTAAATTTTTTATTTTTTATTTTATAGGATGATTACACTTCCCAACAAATCAGTCTACTCAAACAATATTCCAACGTCCTAATAAAAGAAAATAGTAATTATAATATACTTCTTGATTTGAGATACAGAACCAAGCTAGTAACATGTAACAATTGTCCCAATCCCGTCTGATTTTTCGGGCTAATTTGCCTGCTTGCTGTCACATAACTCAAACAACAGCTGCTGCCATTGCTGCCACTGTTTCCATGTTGCCATGTTGCCATGTTGCCATGTAGCCATGTTGATGTAGCCTAGCCCTGCAATTAGGCAACACTGCCTGTCACGTCGTGTAGCGTCGTAAGTGATACGTCCCGAAATACAGGGGTTAGTGTTTATTTAATTAACAGACGCGTTGCACGAAGATAATTACTAGAAGACACAATGCGAGGTTTCTAAATAGATGGGTGTATAAATGAGATGTGTTAACTTATACAGTAATGTGGGTGGTATTCAGTGGGTTATAAGGGGCAGAGGGTGTATACATTTTATCCTACACACATGTTATATTATATTGACATTGTATAGTTGGACAAGAGATCTCGAGTTGACGTTTAAAGTATTTTATGGTTGTGGTATCTATTCAAAGTTTTTACCTGAGTGAAAGAATTGAAAGAAATGTGACCTTTATGCATTCTGGTATAGGGTATAGAATTGTACGAAATCCATTAGAATACACTGTTTGTTTCAGGTACCCAGCTAAGCACTGGATTTGGAAATCCCAAAGTAATATTAGCATACCTTATTTAATAAAGATGGATTACTGTACAACTTGGAAATAACTAGACAGGGATGTATTTAATATTTTAATACTATGTTTTATGAAAAATACTCTAATAATTGTCACAAGTTGTAGTAATGTTGATGTACTCTTGGTAATAAGAACATTATGTTATAGCAGTTTCGATTTAATGCAAAAATTGTTTGCAATTCCACGAAGATAATGATTATTGCTAAGAAATTAACGGTATTAAAATTTTAAATACATCCCTGTCTAGTTATTTCCATGTACAGTAATCCATTTATATTAAGTTAGGCATGCTAATATTACTTTGGGATTTCCAAATCCAGTGCTTTAGCTGGGTACCTGGAGCAAAACTTTGAATAGATACCACAACCATAAAACAATTTAAACGTCAACTTGAGATCTTTTGTCGTACTATACTAGCTTGGTTCACTACTGGCTTGCTTCTGTATCTCAAATCAAAGAGTATATTAAAATGATTGTTTTCTCTTATATTAAGACATGCATTCTGTATTATAGTAGAGGCATAGATATATGAAATTCACTTTCGGATTTTTTTTTTTGAGTTTTGTAAATACTTCATAATGATAGAAGTTTTGGGTGTTGTGAATTGTAGAAACAATCATTTTAACTTTGTTTGATGGTTTTCTATACATCAAGTCAGATTTGCGACCCTAGCTACCCATTTTAAGGTGTGTCAAACATCCAAATTTACTGTACAATATATTGAGACACTTTTCAACCCATTTTTGGGTATAAAATGCAATACATAATCGTGTTACACTTATTATTTTTTAGTTTTGAACACCTAAATATGTTTTAAGCACTTTACACCCATTTCAAGGTGTAAAATATTCCAAATATACCCATTTTTGGGTCAAAAAATATTATTTTTTGGAAAAACCAAATAGATAGATCTCCCTGTGCTGATTTCAAATTTTCAAACCGAATTCAATTATCTCTTCTCGTTCCTGAGATATTTGGCCTCAAAGTTGCACCTCACAAAAGTGTGTTTTTTGACCATATCTCTAAAATGGATAGAGATACAATCTCAACGATTCTACCAGTCGATTCTATGCGCAAAGTTACATAAAGAAATGTTTTTCCCGCATATACGTTCTTTGGAACGATTTGGTGAAAAATGGGAAAAACGAAAAAAACCGGAATTTCAGTTTTTCGCTAGGGAACTTTTTGTTACCAAATCTTTTCATTTTCTGGACTTAAGTAAACACAGATGCGCTGATTTCAAATTTTCAAACCGATTTCAATTATCTCTTACCGTTCTCGAGATATTTGCGTTCAAAGTTGGAACTGAAAAAAACAGTTTTTCAGGAATATCCCTGAAATGGGTTGAGATACGATCTCGACGACTTCACCAATCGATTCTACGGGCAAAATTATAGAAGTGTACCAATTTTCAGCTTAATATTCCAATGGATACAATTTTTAGAGCGAAAAAACGAAAATCGCAAAAGTCGAAAAAACGCCTGATGAACCCCTTGCGATTTTTTTCGATTTTTGACCATTTTTGTTTTTTCGCTCTAAAAATTGTATCTATTGAAATAAAAATGTGAAAATTGGTACACTTATGTAATTTTGCCTGTAGAATCGATTGGTGAGGTCGCCGAGGTCGTGTCTCGACCCATTTCAGGACTATTCCTGAAAAACCGCTTTTTTCAGGTCTAACTTTGAACGCAAATATCTCGAGAACGGTAAAAGATAATTGAATTCGGTTTGAAAATTTGGAATCAGCACATTCTTATTTACTTAAGTCCAGAATATGAAAAATTTTGAAGACAAAAAGTTTTTGAGCGAAAACCTGAAATTCCGGTTTTTTCGTTTTTCTCAATTTTCACCAAATCGTTCCAAAGAACGTATATGCGAAGAAAACATTTCTTTATGTAACTTAGCCTGGAGAATCGACTGGTATAATCGTTGAGATTGTATCTGTACCCATTTTAGAGATATAGTGAAAAAATACACTTTTTTGAGGGATTACTTTGAAAGCAAATATCTCAGGAATGGGAAGAGATAATTAAATTCGGTTTGAAAATTTGAAATCAGCGCAGTGAGGTCTATCTATTTGGTTTTTCCAAAAAATAATATTTTTTGACCCAAAAATGGGTATATTTGGGTTATTTTACACCTTGAAATGGGTGTAATGAGTTTAAAACATATTTAGGTGTTCAAAACTAAAAAATAATTAGTGGAACACGATTATGTATTGCATTTTATACCCAAAAATGGGTTGAAAAGTGTCTCAATATATTGTACAGTAAATTTGGATGTTTGGCATACCTTAAAATGGGTAGCAAGGGTCGCAAATCTGACTTGATGTATAGAAAACCATCAAACAAAGTTAAAATGATTGTTTCTATATGGCGTATTTTCAAAAACTAAAATTTTGGACCCAAAAATGGGTATTTTTGGATTATTCCGGCTGTATATAAAAAATTTAAAGTAAAAAAAAAACAAAAATTGTATTATTTTATAAATCAGAATAATTGCCTGAATTATATTTATAAAGACAAAGTTCCTCCAAAGAATGCTGTGAAAATAACAGACACTCAAATTTAATTACAAATTATTTCAAATTGTAAAATGAGATTCATAAGAAATTTCCAATTTCAATTTCAATCCATCAATCAAACGAACAAAACAATACTTTTAATTAGTAAAGCTACTTTTATAATTGAAATCTCAGACACCTGAGATTTACAGAATGATAAATAAAGGGTCATTTACACACTTACTTAGACAGTGCTTGTGTGAAATGAACTTTAATTGCTTTACCAAGAGAAGATTTATTTAGTGGAAATGTTTTTGTTGGCAGTACTGCTTCAACCGGAACAAACACGACGAATTATGTTACAATTAAATACAAAAAGTACGAACTTTATAGAAGCCTGTTTAAAATTTTATTGTAATTTATATTTATTTAAAACAAATGTATTTCCAAATTGTAACCTTTTCTTGATATTTCTACACAACACATCTAAAACTCATAAATTATTGTAAAATTTTAAATATTTAGTAAAAAAAAATTTCCTCGTGTTTCAATTGTTGCACTCGGGTCAATGCGCCCCGTGTTTCAACTTTTGCACTTGGTTGTTTTTCTACATTTCTGATACTAGTTTCACAAATTTTATTATTAAAAGTTAATTTTGTGCTATATTTGGAAAAAAATGGTATAGTACAAGTTCTATGAAACTATGCACATATTTGAAACAATTAAATACAAAAAGTATGATTATAACGATATAGAAGCTTGTTTAAATTTTTATTGTAATTTATATTTATTTAAAATAAAAATATATTACCAAATTTTAACGTTTTGTCTGTATTTCTAAACAACACATCTAAAACTCATAAATTATCATGAAATTTTATATATTTAGTAAGAAAATAATTGCTCGTGTTTTAATTTTTGCGCTCGGATCAATGCGCCTCGTGTTTCAATTTTTACACTCGGTCGTTTATCTGCTTTTCTGTTGCTAGTTTTACAAATTTTATGATTAATAGTTAATGTTGTGTAATATTTGGAAAAAAATTGGTATAGTAAGTTCTATGAAACCTATGCACATATTTGAAACAATTAAATCCAAGAAGTACGAATATAACGATATAGAAACCTGTTTAAATTTTTATTGTAATTTATATTTATTTAAAATAAAAATATATTTTTAAATTTTAATGTTTAGTTCGTATTTCTAAACGACACATCTCAAACTTATAAATTATTGTAAAATTATAAATATTTAGTAAAAAAAAAATGCTCGTGTTTTAATTTTTGCGCTCGGATCAATGCGCCTCGTGTTTCTATTTTTGCACTCGGTCGTTTTCCTGCTGGTTTCATAAATTTTATTATTAAAAGTGTTGATTGAATATATAGATAGGCAAGCTTATGAGAAAATTCGTTTCACCTACATAACTGTGTGTGTGGTTGCATTTGGGTTACTATCAGGCGTTTCTGTCAAATATTATAAAAAAAAAGCAAACGTCAAATCATTAATAACACAAATTAGTTCTATTTTAAACATACATTTTAATAGATACCAAAAAATTCAGTAAATATGTAAAACATGTTTATTTATGTGATATTTTTGTCTGTTTAATTCCGTAGTTGATGGAATCATGAACGAGATGGCTCTGTCGAATTTGATTCCAAAACAGCGGCACGCAAAAACATACAGGCTTGCCTATCTATATATTTATCAATAGACCACGATAGTGAGGTTAAGATTTACATTTGGCGCGAAACCCTAATTCAAATCTGAGTGTATGCATTTCTTATGGGAGTACATTTTCAATTCACGATATTAAAGCATTTTGGCGATTCTTAATTATATCATAGGGTTTTATTATATTCTAAAACATTACTCTTTGCTTTCCGTACAGAAAAAGTACAAATAAAAGAATAAACTAAGACAAATTTGATTTTAAAGAAAGTAGTATCGCAAATAGTAACATATGTCGTTTCTTGGTGCAGCTGGTTAGAGTGACAGATTCAACTGAATACTAAGACAGTTACGACATACGTTTTCAGAAATTTGGATCTATTATTTAAATTGAAGTTTATTAAATAATATTATGTTTTTTGTGTGTGTATATTACATTAGAAGATAGATAAAACATTATAGCTTAGTATTTATAAGGTTTAATAGTTAAGATACAGGCTTGCCTATCTGTATATTTTTCAATCGACTATAAAAGTTAATTTTGTGTAATATTTGGAAAAAAAAATGGTATAGTATAAGTTTCATGAAACCTATATTCTTGTTACAAAATATTTTATGAAGTAGTTTATTTCTTATTCGATATGAAGTCAGCAACGTCTCATGTTAAAACGTTCATATGATCTTAGGGGAATTTTGTTTATTCCTCTGCAGTTGGTACATGTGATGAATATTGATACATTCCTAACTTCGTGTTGGTGAAATGTACGTGTTTTCAGATATTTTTATGGACTTATATTACCATATTTGATGCACTAGCATAGAATAGTTATATACAGAAGCGACACTCCGTGTTGGTACTTTTGATATTACCCTAGTCAGTTCTATGACCTTGGAGCATTGTGGAACTTTAAATTTGTTGGCTAATTTACGCTCCACATTTAAATTTTTGTTTGAATCATAAAATAATTTTTAGAATGTAATTATATTAAAATTATAAATTTATCAATATAATAAAAGCAAATTAGATGAAATAAATATTCATTTCATCTATTTTTCTCTTAATACAATTGAGATGAAATCCTCAATATTCATATAATTTTCATCCTTGTTCTTCAAACATGTTAAAGCCTGTTGAAACAAATTACCTACAGAAATAATTATGTACGCGACGATTACGACGCGTAGTACAATATAACATTAACGTTAACGACCGACATAAAAGCAAGGAACATGTTATCCTAATACAATGGTTAATAATTAACTACAAAATAGGTAGGAACACAACATTAAATTTAAAATACTAATTTGTTGAACTGTACGACATAGCACGTCGTTTTAGTAAACATAAAATTTATATTTCAAAAAAGTAAAAGTTATTGCTAGCGTAAAAACGTTCTTTGGTAATAAATGAAGCAAAAAACTTAACACAAACTTAAAGTTAATAGTTATTTACATTGCAGAACAGACAAATCACATATTTCATCAAAAAATTACGCTGAAGACCGTAGATATAGAAATTTGTGGATTTATATTATTTTTTTAATATATCAATATTACTTACCATTTACATTTAAATCCAAATCTGAAACAGAAAAAACTTATTAAGTAAATAACAAGAATGGAACAATACGTCATATAAAACAAGTATAATATATAATTTTTTATACTTTGCTTCACTTATTTAATAAAAATCTTAAAATTTTCAATTAAAAAAATAACAGATTGTAATCTAGGGATATATAAATGTGAAATATGGTAACTCTGTTGAATGAAGTTTGGTTCATTTTTGTGTCAAGATGCATTTAAAATATTATGAATATATTTACAAATCTATACATTATAAGTTATGAAAATTTAATATCCTTTTAAATTAGTTTTGTTTATTCGGTTTTCCTACTCAAAAATAATATAAATTGTATTACACAAGTGTAATATGAAAAGTTATATTACACGCTACACTTTTCTGTAATAAATAGAGCATATAATTTAACACATAACATTTTAATAAATTGTTAATTTATTAATAATATATTTTTTATTAAAAATATCAATATAAATGATTATAAAAGTATAGCAAATACAATTTGAATAGTTATTTTGACATTTAAGTGCTACTGTGGCGCCATCTGTTAAGCTATATATGAACTACTCACAGTTAACTGAATATTTAACAAATAATTATCAGATTTTTTATATGCCTGATAGTTTTAGATAAGGTATAGTATTTGACTCGCATAATATGGCTACATTACACTCGGATGATTAGATATACTCGCTACCGCTCGTATTTTTAATTACATCCTCGTGTAATATAGCCTACATATTATGCTTGTTAAATAATATACTATTACGTCTCTAGATAGTATTACCAACAATATAACAAGAATATAATTATAGAATGTAATAATATTTTTTTTTTAAATTGCCATTGTATCTTATTCTTTTCTTTTTTCACATTATTTCATAATTTGACTTGAACTTGAATTGGCATATTGACAATACTGTAACAATTGCACTGCTAAACGTCAAAGTTTACATAACCTAAATTCTAGCTTATGTTTCTACGACTTTTGTCGTTATAAATCGATTTTTCAAATGTTGTATCTAACGCGAAAGAAGAGCACTTTTTCTATGTTCATTCAAATACTCCATTCGCTACGCTCGTGCGTCAAATTCGAACTCGAATGGGTAAAAATAAAATTTCATTTGTTTGTAACAAACTATGGGTATTTATAGGAAATATAAAGTAAATATAAGTATTATTTTTTCGAAAAATAAATATTTCTAGAGACTTTATCAATAAAAGTCATACCTAGATGTAACAAAAACGACAACCATATAATATTATAATTTTTTACCCTTCATTTAGGAAAATCACCATAATCATTGCAAGGCTTGCTTTTTTGTAGGCAAATAGTCAATATTTTCTATTATTTGTAGTTTTAGACATACTATACACATATATTAATTTTTAGCAGTAATGAAACATATTCTAACATAATATAAGATAATATATAAGATGTTAAACTTGTATAGATCTAAAATCATATTGAGACTGCATTTTTCAATCCTATCACAAATTTCCAATATTTAAAAAATGCTCGTGTTTCAATTTTTTCATTCGAGTGCGCCTCGTGCATCAATTTTTGCACTCAAAAATTGGCACTTTTAGTGCGACCCAAGCTCGTGTTTTAATTTTTGCATTCACAAGAGGCTTGTGTTTCAATATTTGCACTCAGTTTATATATTATAAGAAAAATGCAGTCTCAGTATTTTATTATAAAATACTTAGATCACATATGTAAATCATTTAATAATTTTCACAATTGTTAACAACAAAAACAAATTCTAAAAATTATTTATCACTGCTTAAATCTAAGAGAAAATCGCTTCGATATTTTTTTTACTGCCTTTATATTTAAATATGCTTTAAATTTAACGAGATATACGTACAATATTATATGCATCAAACACTAGATATAAATTATAGAACACGTTTTAAAATGACGATATCTCGTTAAAACAAAAATCAACTTTTAAATTTACTTAATTTATAATTTGATGTAAAAATGTATACAGTGGTAAAAAAATATTTGTACATTAGGTGAACATGATTTTTAATGAATTCTTGATTGAATTTTTGATATGAAAATTTTTTTCTACTTCCGTGTAATAAGAGACTTTTTATTTTACTAATTTCATTTAGGTTTATTAATGCCAAAATACCACTAGTGAAAATATAACTTAACTCAACCTAACCTAACCTAACCTAACCTAAATAACTATATTGTACTCATATACCGGGTGTCCCAGCTTGACAGACACATGGGAGTTTTACATGGGAAATCAGTTAATTATGAATAGTATCTCCCCAGTGCAAGATATTAACTTGAAATTTTGTATATTTATCGGAGAATATTAATTCTATGGATCACACTTATTTGAAATATGCAATTTCGTCTGCAGGGCGAGATTTATTAAATTTAAAATCTAATATTTTCATTCAAAATCAGACAGCCATGGAAATAAAAGAAAATATTTATCTGACAGTTTAGTGAAGTATCACTGATTTTAATTCTTATTCTCTGTATTTTAATATTATTTAAGTTGAATTTAGTTCATTTTTGTTAAATAATATACCAATATTACAAAAATATAAATATCTACAATGGTATGTCATTAACTGTCAGAACTGTCACATAGATATTTTCTTTTATTTCCGCATAGCTGACTGATTTTGAACGAAAATGTTAGATTTTATAATTTAATAAATCTCGTCTTGCAGACGAAATTACATATTTCAAATAACTGTAATCCATAGAAATAATATTCCCCAATAAGCATACTAAATTTCAAGTTAATATCTTGCACTGGGGAGATACTATTCATAATTAACTGATTTCCTATGTAAATCTCTCATGTGTCGGTCGAGCTGGGACACCCGGTATGTTGAGTTACATACAAAAAAAAAACTTAGTATACAAATATTTTTTTACTCACAGTAATATAGTTCATATAATTTTACTATTTTTTAAATTATATATTATAATACAGAGTATCATATATTATTAAATCTAACAACTAAAATAGTTATTTATGTATCGAAATGAAAAATTAAATATGAGTTTATTAACAGAGGTAAATATACCATGTTGTGAAAAACATTTTTCTTAAAGCGTGCATTAATATTTTGCATCGATTTCTAAACAAATTTACAAAATAAATATGTAAATTATACGCAAATTACAATGAAACCAAACAGCTCGATGGTAATATATGACAGAATTTCTAGATTTGATACTCTGTATGCAAAATTGTGCTGTATTTATGTACATAATACATTTGAAACTAATATTATGTTATCTATTTTAGATTAATGATTGTTTATTGAAATGTCAATATATTTGTGAAATGTTATGATGTATGATTAATTATATTTTTCTTAAAATTAGACTAACCACATTAATGTAATTTTGAGCAATATAAAAAGTTAAATTATTAAATAAATTAATAATAAATTCTATGAAAATATGAAGTCTTATTTTTTTACAAAAAAAAATAATGAATATTAGATTTACGAAAGTGTGGTACTTGGGCAGGGCTAGTAAAGTCAAACAACTAAGTAACTCTAGTTGTCTGTATGTAGTGCTTGCATAGTACTCTGTAGTAACCAAGAATCAGTCTCAAGTATGGTACTTGGACAGGGCTAGTAAAGCCAAACAACTCATTAACTCTAGTTGTCTGTATGTAGTGCTTGCATAGTACTCTGTAGTAACCAAGTACGAATCAGGTTCAAGTATTTTTCAGTAAAGAGCGGATTATATGCACTAAAAAAGTGTCAAAATATGCATGCAATATGCATTAAAAAATCATTAAAATATGCATGATATATGCAAAAAAGTTATAAATATGCACTTTACAATAAAAATATGCAAAAAAAACTAATGTCATCAGGCTCGTTTTACTGATATCATTTTCTTATTTCTATTTTCACATGCAGTGTTTTATTTGGAACATTTCATGAAATGTATAAAGACAATAAATATCACAGGTAATTCTAACAAAAATAAGAAAATCTCGAATTCATATTCATATTGAAATTTACGAAAGCTCTTTTTTGAAACAAAAATCAAAAAAGTCATCCTTAACGAGAAAGTTGCTATATGCTCCTCATATTTTTAATACATTTTTTTCGGCATTACTAATTGTTGTTATAGTTCCAAACATACGAATTACAGTGACAGATATTATTTACTTACCTTACTTAAAAAATAAGAATTACTTAAGTTCTAAACAGTTCTAAAACGCTGATAGAATTACTTTTTTTTGTTCTGACGAGAAATTAAATATGATTGTAATGGTTTCAATGAGTTCATTTTATATAAATGCTCACTTTTTAAAAGTACGATGAAAATTATATTTCTTGTAATATACTGTTTTCAAAAAAGAACAAAATTTGTGAAAAATTAATTTTTGTTTTTGAAAAAAGTCTTAAAATATTCACTTATATGCAAAAAAAAATCAAAATATGCAATAAAGTATCATGAAATGCAAAATATGCATTATTTTTTTTGATATTTGGCATTAATTTTTGATGAAACGTGAACATATGAAAACAGTTTGTTGATATGCCTAACATAAACAACACATGCAATTGCATAGAATCCGCTCTTTAATTTTCAGTGTCGTATCCAATTACAAAATTCTTTTTTCACAGTTTATGAGAACTTAATAAAATCTTAAAGTTCTTAAGTGTCAGAATACATTATTTATCATTCTGGAGTTCATATCTATACTTTCAAAGGCCCGCTATAAAATTGTAATCCAACTTTTATAAAGGGCTGATAAAGTCTTCTCCAAGCTTTCTCTGAAGCGATCAATAAAATATATTCTAAAAGATTTTTTATTAGTTCTCTATAGCCGTAACAAAAACTCTTTCCGTAAAATGATGTGTAATAATGATATATTTTTATGTTAAGTAGTAAATTTTCAGCTGTCATCACATCGAGAGAAGTTAATTTACTCCATCAACGTCTGAAGAGAGAAGACACAAGAAAACTAATTATTGTATTATTTGTAACAAATGTATTGTACAAAACAATAAAAAAAATCGGTTTTAGAATCTGTACGCTTTGTTGTCCGTTTAACATCACAAAACATATAGATTCTTAAACCGAAACGAACTACAACAATGAAGAAAGAAGAAATCTACAGAAGAATTTTACTATATTTAACATTAGTTTTACTTTTTACACATATTAATATATACACATATATATATATATATATATATATATATATATATATATTATTGTTTATACCGTAATTTTATTTTAACATGAAACATGGAATTTCGTACAAATATGGTTAGGATTTGACATCAATGCATCAGAGTTCAATTTAAAATAAAACATAGCACATATAATATTGTGGTTAAATAATAACAAAACTCATTTATATACTATGCATTAACAATTGCCTTATTATTATATCGAAAACAGTTTAATATTATTAAATATTGTTAAACTGTTTTTTGTATTTTTGTTGTTGTAAAATTGGTACTTCTAACAACTGCACCCCACTTTAAATGTCATCTTGATAACCTCAAATATTTTAAAATGTTTTTTCATACAATTTATATTACATATTTCTGAGTAGGAAAACCGAATAAACAAAACTAATTTAAAAGGATATTAAAATTTCATAACTCATACTGTATAGATTTTTACAAATATTTTCATAATATTTTAAATGCATATTAACAGATAAATGAGTCCAACTTCATTCAACAGAGTTACCATATTTCACATTTATATATCCCTAGATTACAATATGTTATTTTCTAGTTGAAAATTTTAAGATTTTTATTAAATAAGTAAAGCAAAGTATAAAAAAATATTATATTATACTGGTTTTATACGACGTATTGTTCCATTCGTGTTTTTGGAACACTCCGTGCCCCAAACAACTCATGGAACAATATACCGTCTTATAAAACTTGTATAATAATATATGTACTAATGTGAGACTGTTATAATATATAGTCGTGCATCTCTTTTTTTATTGCAATCGGCAGTGCTAAAAGGGCATTTTGTTCCAAGGGATTTTTCGCATAACTTAAAAACTGTTGGGAATCCAGAGGTTAATAATTTAATCAAACGTCTGTTGATTATGTGCTTTTTATTTACACAGGACACAACTTATTTTCAACACAAGAAAGAAATACAAGATGGTTGTACATTTCGCGTAACAAAAACAAGAATAAGAATGAAATAGATGCGTGAGTCGAGTTATGCTCAGCTCTACAAAATATTCTCTATTCTCTAGACAGAGCCATCTAGCCGGGTCGCGTAGTAGTAGTCAGCGCGCTCAATTTCAAAATATGTTTCAAGCGCAACTCCAACAAAAACGATTAACCGAAGAATGTTGAAATTTAGTATATGAATTTTTTTTAAACTTTGACAGTTCCTATGATACAGATTATAAGGTCTAGATTGACTATAAGCGTTGATTGAAAAATATGTAGATAGGCAAGCCTGTATGTTTTTGCGTACCGCTGTTTTGGAATCAGATTCGACAGAGCCATCTCGTTCATGATTCCATCAACTACTGAATTAAACAGACAAAAATATATATTATTTGACGTTTGCTCTTTTTTATATTTGACAGAAACGCCTGATATTAACCCAAATGCAACCAGACACACAGTTATGTAGGTGAAACGAATTTTCTCATAAGCTTGCCTATAGTCAAACCGGAGAAGCAGAAGACTCACGTCATCAACCTGAAAAAAAACTTTATAAAATGAAATATAACTTGTTAAGATTATTGGGTGTTATTTATTTTTAAAAAAAGAAGAATAAAAATATTTGTATAAAGAAATGTATATATTAATGAATTTACAATTATTTCTAAAGTCAATCCGTATTCGTCTTAGAGAATATAAAATTATTTGAAATAATTGTAGTTGATTTTCATACCATACATTGGCAATAATAAAAATGATCTTGTTTATATTACATTTTATACCGATGGAATATTGATCTTGTCATTCGATTGTCAGTGTCAGTCAGAAAGTATCGTGTCAGTTTTTTTTGTTACTGACAAATCCTGCTTAAAGCTTTATCAAACCAGTCAAAAAAACTGACAATTAATGTAGTGCATTATTTTGAACGGTAACTGGACAACGTTGGTCCATTAATTCCATTGAAAACCGTACAAGAGGTAATTTTTTTTCTATTTTTTTTAAAATTTAATTGAAATATGTACTTTTAGAGAACAGCTAATGCCCTTCAATTTACTAAATACACTTATTTACTATCGTTTCCGTCACAAATTAACTGTGATGACGCCGACAGACTTCGAGAGGTTGTGATTATTAATTTGTGAACTGTCACTTGAAGAAATAGGTTATAGTAAGTTATGCAACATGCACTGCACTTTTATTCTAAAAAAACTCAGTATCCCATATATTCATAGTAGTACATGACGTCATTACTTTAGTAATATTATTTGATGACGTGAGTCTTCTGCTTATTCGGTTTGACTATATCTATATATTTTTCAATCAACGCTATAAGTGATCAAATTCCTAATTTGCTTTTACATGAAAATCATGTGATGTACACATCAGATTTTTATTTCTTACAAAACAACGATCTCTACTTGCGTGTTTCGAGAATTCAAGCCATTGTCCTGTACTTATTTATAAGGATAACAGAGACACGCAAGCACCCGAAGCTTCCCGAAGGCACCCGAAGGTACCCGAAAGGACCTGAGCCTTCAAAGGACATAAACTAGTTGAGTTTATTACCTTGTTTTCTGAAAGGAGACAGAATAAAAAATGGGAGAAGTGAATTATGTTGATATGAGAGAAGGAAGATTTAAAATTGGAAATAAATTTAACGGAAGGAACCTTATAAGCATTTCGTTTAACTTATAGTGTTGTTTATAGTTCATTTTATAGCTTTTATAATTTATTATAGCTAAACTCAACAATAAGCACGTATCATGAAGCTTAAAATTATTTATAGCAAATTTTTTCAATACACCATTAAGTTCTGCTGCAATGTGTATAAGTTTAGCACATTACTTCTTGTTATTTATCATTATTTCTTACGTAGTTTAAAGTTTAAATTCAATATTACAGTATGGCTCACCAATTTTGATACAATAGACCACGTTAGTGAGGTTAAGATTTACATTTGGCGCGAAACCCTAATTCAAATCTGAGTGTATGCATTTCTTATGGAGGGTACATTTTCAATTCACGATATTAAAGCATTTTGGCGATTCTGAATTATAACATAGGGTTTTCTTATATTCTAAAACATTACTCTCTGGTTTCCGTACAGAAAAAGTACAAATAAAAGAATAAATTAAGAAAAATTTGATTTTAAAGAAAGTAGTAACACATATAGTAACATATGTCGTTACTTGGTGCAGCAGCTTAAAAACGCCGCGTTAAAGTGACAGGTTCAACTTAATACTAAGACAGCTACGACATACGTCAGAAATTTGTACCTTCTGTTTAAATTGAAGTTTATTAAATAATATTATGTTTTTTGGGTGCATATATTACATTAGAAGATAGGTAAAACATTAGAGATTAGTATTTATAAGGTTTAATAGTTAAGATTTGTATTTTATTATACTTTCTAGCAGTTTAAAGATATCATATTTTTGTTCCCATAAGAATAACATTGGCGTATAAATCGGCAGAGACGAGTTAAGGTTTCAGTTTGAATTTGGCGCCACAAAATGACCGTTACACTAATGCAGTCTATTGAACATATAGTCGCCGACAGCCCATATAGAAGTGACGTCACTTGGAAGATTTTTATCATGCACATTCAAAGTATTATTTGTCTTTGTCTTACTTGTTACAGTCGTATAAGTCTATGACTTAAAGTTTGTCTAAGGGGCGGGGCTTATTGGTTTTTAAGGTTATGTCTATTTCTTTTAATTAATAATAACAATATTTATTTCTAAAATATACTAATTTTTATTTATTTTAGTAAAAATTCCGCGAAATATTATTAACACGCGTGTCAGCAGTTAATTTTTTGAACTATTTATGCCAATGTGACAGTTTGGTTATTTATTTTGTTTTACATTGTATATTTTTTTAATATTCAATTTTATTGATTTTTAAATGAAATTATATTTCTGTTACTTCTTACTATTAATAATTATTAAAATTTAAATATTTAAAATGAAATATAATTATATTTAATAATCGTAGTGCCATCTTTGAAGCTTAATATTAACTAAAACGAAAAACACATGAAGATTTTAGTTAGGGAAAAATCCCAAAGCAAGGGTGAATGAATTCATAATAGCGATTACAATAAAATAAGGTTTTTTTTTGGAGTTGCAGTCATTTAATAAAATCCACTAATACACTAACGTTTCGACTGTAAATCAGTTTTCATCAGGTTGCTGATAACATACAAAACATACAACCAATTGCACAGACACACATTCAAATCAGGTACCAAACTTACATAAATGGTATTAAAATAGTATCAAGTAAATCATGTAAATTATTGTACAGAAATCTTTTGTTAGTATCAAAATTATCTGAAGTTACAATATTTTAAAAGTATGTTGCCGTATTTTATTCTGTTAGTCCGCACTCGAACTATTTTTTCTTCCCTAAATATGGTAACTCTGTTGAATGAAGTTGGGCACATATATCTGTTAATATGAATTTAAAATATGAAAATATTAATAAATCTATACATTATGACTTATGAAATTTTAATGTCCTTTTAATTTATTTTTTTTATTTGCTTTTTCTGCTCAGAATTAATATAAATTGTATATAAAATATTTGAGGTTATCAATTTGACATTTAAAGTGGGGTGCAGTTGTTAGAAGTACTAATTTTACAACAACAAAAATAGAGTTTAACAATATTTTATATTGTTAAATAGTTTTTGATATAATAATTGTTTTGTATTGTATGCAAAGTATAAAAAGCATATTATTACATGCTAATGCTTACTTTATTAAAATGAGAAATTACAGCGGTTAATTTTTTATATTTTTTGATTTAGTATGTACTAAGATTCAAGTTCAAACAGTTTCGAAATAGTACCTATGATATTTCAGTCTCTGTTCCTGCATGTTTTGTAGTGCTCTACATATATTATTTATGCATGATATGCAAACCAACTTCGACTCTCGAAACTTTATTTTTTGATTTTAATTATCAATATTAATGTAAATATGTAAATTGGAATCAAAGTTCACTTGTTAACGGTTTGAAATAAATTAAAAAGAAAACTCTGAAAGTTAGAATTCGTGACGTCACAGACAAACGAACGTAGTGCGAAGCGAAAGAGAATTAATACAAATGTTGACGGAAACAAATGATGTCTGTTTTTCACTGTCTACTAGATGTCAAATTTGAAATGATGCATTGATTTGTTGATAACAAATGACGGTGCTTCCTCTTGACACTTCAACGGCATTACTTCCGTCACTATGGGGTTTTTTGGGCGCCAAAGAAATAGGTGATGATTTGAAGACGTATCCGACTTATATACGTTATAATGTTGTAGAGAAATTGAAAAGAAATATTCTTTAATAGATGTCCAACATAATAAATAGATTTGTTGATGACATAGTTTTTATTGAATTTATGTTTAATTTAACTTAAAAACGTTTTGCAATAATTAATTTTGCTTTAAATTTGTTTAAAGGAGTAGAATACACGAATAAACGGGAACAGCTAAATATAAATCTCTAAAATTTTATAAAATTTCTTCAGAATCATGTTCACCAACATCGACTTTACCAAAAAGTAGTTTTGCAACAATTAATTTTGCTTTAAATTTGTATAAAGACAAAGAATACATAAGTATGTTGGAAGAATAAAATTCAAAAGAGAATTTTTTGTGGATAATAGAATTCTCAAAAATAATTCAGTTTCGTGTTCAGAGATATAAACATTAATTAAAAACTTGTTTTGCAACAATTAATTTTGCTTTAAATTTGTTTAAACAAGTAGAATACATAAATACGCGGGAACAGCCAAATGCAAAGTTCTTTTATATAAACTAATAAACGGCTGAAAAATTTTACAAAATTGTTTCAGATTCATGTTCAGCGATATCAACTTTACTTAATAGATTATTTTTCAACAATTCATTTTGCTTTAAATTTGTTTAAAGAAGTAGAATACATAAATACGCGGGAACAGCAAAATGCAAAGTTCTTTTATATGTAGCTAATAAATGACTAAAAAATTTTACAAAATTCTTTCAGATTCATATTCAGCGACATCAACTTTACTTAATAGATTATTTTTCAACAATTAATTCTGCTTTAAATTTGTTTAAACACGTAGAATACATAAATACGCGGGAACAGCAAAATGCAAAGTTCTTTTATATAAACTAATAAACGGCTGAAAAATTTTACAAAATTCCTTCAGATTCATGTTCAGCGATATCAACTTTACCTAATAGATTATTTTTCAACAATTAATTCTGCTTTAAATTTGTTTAAACAAGTAGAATACATAAATACGCGGGAACAGCAAAATGCAAAGTTCTTTTATATAAACTAATAAACGGCTGAAAAATTTTACAAAATTCTTTCAGATTCATGTTCAGCGATATAAACTTTACTTAATAGATTATTTTTCAACAATTAATTCTGCTTTAAATTTGTTTAAACAAATAGAATACATAAATACGCGGGAACAGCAAAATGCAAAGTTCTTTTATATAAACTAATAAACGGCTGAAAAATTTTACAAAATTGTTTCAGATTCATGTTCAGCGATATCAACTTTACTTAATAGATTATTTTTCAACAATTCATTTTGCTTTAAATTTGTTTAAAGAAGTAGAATACATAAATACGCGGGAACAGCAAAATGCAAAGTTCTTTTATATGTAGCTAATAAATGACTAAAAAATTTTACAAAATTCTTTCAGATTCATATTCAGCGACATCAACTTTACTTAATAGATTATTTTTCAACAATTAATTCTGCTTTAAATTTGTTTAAACACGTAGAATACATAAATACGCGGGAACAGCAAAATGCAAAGTTCTTTTATATAAACTAATAAACGGCTGAAAAATTTTACAAAATTCCTTCAGATTCATGTTCAGCGATATCAACTTTACCTAATAGATTATTTTTCAACAATTAATTCTGCTTTAAATTTGTTTAAACAAGTAGAATACATAAATACGCGGGAACAGCAAAATGCAAAGTTCTTTTATATAAACTAATAAACGGCTGAAAAATTTTACAAAATTCCTTCAGATTCATGTTCAGCGATATCAACTTTACTTAATAGATTATTTTTTAACAATTAATTTTGCTTTAAATTTGTTTAAACAACTAGAATTCATAAATACGCGGGAACAGCAAAATGCAAAGTTCTTTTATATAAACTAATAAACGGCTGAAAAATTTTACAAAATTCCTTCAGATTTATGTTCCGCGATATCAACTTTACTTAATTGATTATTTTTCAACAATTAATTTTGCTTTAAATTTGTTTAAACAAGTAGAATACATAAATACGCGGGAACAGCAAAATGCAAAGTTCTTTTATATAAACTAATAAACGGGTGAAAAATTTTACAAAATTCCTTCAGATTCAGGTTCAGCGATATCAACTTTACTTAATAGATTATTTTTCAACAATTAATTTTGCATTAAATTTGTTTAAACAAGTAGAATACATAAATTCGCGGGAACAGCAAAATGCAAAGTTCTTTTATATAAACTAATAAACGGGTGAAAAATTTTACAAAATTCCTTCAGATTCAGGTTCAGCGATATCAACTTTACTTAATAGATTATTTTTCAACAATTAATTTTGCATTAAATTTGTTTAAACAAGTAGAATACATAAATTCGCGGGAACAGCAAAATGCAAAGTTCTTTTATATAAACTAATAAACGGGTGAAAAATTTTACAAAATTCCTTCAGATTCAGGTTCAGCGATATCAACTTTACTTAATAGATTATTTTTCAACAATTAATTTTGCTTTAAATTTGTTTAAACAAGTAGAATTCATAAATTCGCGGGAACAGCAAAATGCAAAGTTCTTTTATATAAACTAATAAACGGCTGAAAAATTTTACAAAATTTCTTCTGATTCAGGTTAAGCGATATCAACTTTACTTAATAGATTATTTTTCAACAATTAATTCTGCTTTAAATTTGTTTAAACAAGTAGAATACATAAATACGCGGGAACAGCAAAATGCAAAGATCTTTTATATAAACTAATAAACGGCAGAAAAATTTTACAAAATTCCTTCAGATTCAGGTTCAGCGATATCAACTTTACTTAACAGATTATTTTTCAACAATTAATTTTGCATTAAATTTGTTTAAACAAGTAGAATACATAAATTCGCGGGAACAGCAAAATGCAAAGTTCTTTTATATAAACTAATAAACGGCTGAAAAATTTTACAAAATTCCTTTTGATTCAGGTTCAGCGATATCAACTTTACTTAATAGATTATTTTTCAACAATTAATTTTGCATTAAATTTGTTTAAACAAGTAGAATACATAAATACGCGGGAACAGCAAAATGCAAAGTTCTTTTATATAAACTAATAAACGGCTGAAAAATTTAACAAAATTCTTTCAGATTCATGTTCAGCGATATCAACTTTACTTAATAGATTATTTTTCAATAATTAATTCTGCTTTAAATTTGTTTAAACAAGTAGAATACATAAATACGCGGGAACAGCAAAATGCAAAGTTCTTTTACATAAACTAATAAACGGCTGAAAAATTTTACAAAATTCTTTCAGATTCATGTTCAGCGATATCAACTTTACTTAATAGATTATATTTCAACAATTAATTCTGCTTTAAATTTGTTTAAACAAGTAGAATACATAAATACGCGGGAACAGCAAAATGCAAAGTTCTTTTATATAAACTAATAAACGGCTGAAAAATTATACAAAATTCCTTCAGATTCAGGTTCAGCGACATCAACTTTACTTAAAAACTTGTTTTTCAATTATTAATTTTGCTTAAAATTTGTTTAAACAAGTAGAATACATAAATACGCGGGAACAGCAAAATGCAAAGTTCTTTTATATAAACTAATAAACGGCAGAAAAATTTTACAAAATTCCTTCAGATTCAGGTTCAGTGATATCATCTTTACTTAATAGATTATTTTTCAACAATTAATTTTGCTTTAAATTTGTTTAAACAAGTAGAATAGATAAATACGCGGGAACAGCAAAATGCTAAATTCTTTTATATGTAACTAATAAATAGCTGAAAAATTTTACAAAATTTCTTCAGATTCAGGTTCAGCGACATCAACTTTACTTAAAAACTTGTTTTTCAATAATTAAATCTGCTTTAAATTTGGTTAAACAAGTAGAATACATAAATACGCGGGAACAGCAAAATGCTACATTCTTTTATATGTAACTAAGAAATATTTTTAAAAATTTACAAAATTCCTTCAGATTCGTATTCAGCGACATCAACTTTACTTAATAGATTATTTTGCAACAATTAATTTTGCTTTATTGTTAATATATTTCTGTTACATCTACATTCTTAAGTACTGTAGTTTTCTAATATACAATTCCCAGCTTCAAATAAGGTATCTCATCTGTTTGATCAATTGTACAATCTAACAAAACTCTCTAGTGATATTGTGTATACTTTGTAACTAACCAACAAACTAACGGCACGTTTCTCGAAACAGTTGTGTATCAGTTGATCTCTAAATTTCGTATTATATACGTGATTCCAATACATCACAAAATACAGATACAAAATTGTGTACAATGTTAGCTGATCTAGATTATGTATAATTGCAGTGCTATTTATAGGAAAATTGAAATTATATTGCTTCAAATTATATGTAATATCAATAAAATATATTGAACACGAAAACTGTTTTTTATTTTTATATCCTAAAACATTTCTACAACTACAAAATGATTATACATAGAGTGGCGAATAATAGGATAATAGTATATTATTTAACAAGCATAATATGTAGGCTATATTACACGAGGATGTAATTAAAAATACGAGCGGTAGCGAGTATATTTAATCATCCGAGTGTAATGTAGCCATATTATGCGAGTCAAATACTATACTTTATCTACAACTAACAGCCATATAAAATATCTGATATAATTTGTTAAATATTCAGTTAGGTGTGAGTAGTTCATATATAGCTTAACAGATGGCGCCACAGTGGCACTTAAATGTCAAAATAACAATTCAAATTGTATTTATTATACTTTTATAATCATTTATATTGATATTTATAATAAAAAATATATTATTAACAAATTTACAGTTTATTAAAATGTTATGTGTTGAATTATATGCTCTATTTATTACAGAAAAGTGTAGCGTGTAATATAACATTTCATATTACACTTGTGTAATATGAGTAGTATATTATGTGTAGTATCACACGTATAATATGCCTATATTTCAATAGTTGTAGATAAAAGTATTATACGAGTACATAGAGTAGCGAATAATAATAATAATTTGTAGGAATTAGGGTTTCACCAAGTTATTGGTCTTGTCTTGCGTCTTGCTTAAAAACAAAACAGGACAAAACAATAAGTTCAGCAAGAACAAGAATTCTTGCCACATTTTGCAAGAAATCTTGCTCTTAAATTTTTTAATGTAGTTTATTTTTCGCGTTGCTTTATTTATTTATACAAACGCTGGGATATTTTTTGTAACAAACTATATTATTAATACTCGTAAATATGTAAATATAATAGAGTGTTTGAGGTTATGATTTATGTTGATAGAGAAATACAACAGATGGCAGTAGCGTAAGTTTGTTGATAGGTGGTGACAACAGATGGAACTTGCATAATTATAAAAATTTTAATTTAAAAAATAGTAGATACAATGACAATGGATAATAGATAACATTAAGACTATTTTCTGTTACATTTTTAATTTCCTTTATTTCACTACTTAAATTTATATAAAAATTTATATAAAAATCATTGATAAAAATGAAAAATGTGTAATATACATTGATTTACAGAAATTAATATTTACGAGCATAATTATAAAAATATCGATCACTAAATAATGTTTCATTTACCTATACTGCTGATACAGTTCCCTCAACTAGCAAGACAGCAAGACAAGACAAGAAATAAAGTAGCAAGATATCCACAAGACAAGAATGTTTTTTATTTCTTGCTTCGTAATGCAAGACAAGACAAGACGTTGCGCAAAATAGCAAGATTCTTGTCTTGGTGAAACCCTAGTAGAAATATATATTTCTTTAAAATAAATATGTGCAATTTTTTCATGCTGTAGTTCTCTAAAGAGTACAATTTATAGAAAATTTGTACACACAAATGTATGGTATATTTAATATAGCTTGTTCTTGTATTTGTAGTAGGCAAAAATATGGAAATACACAAATATTCTGTTTTTTACATCTCTTTTTTAATTATATTTGCTATTTGTATAGTAAATCTGTTTTACAATGTGTAAAAATAAATACATCTCAGAAGATTTCCGTAAAAAAATATGATAACTTCATGAGAATAGTATGAAAAAATATGAAATTCTTAAATTATAAAAAAAAGTAGTAAAAGCTCTGATTTATAAATTACAAAGAAATATTTATTTACTGAAGAGAGTAGAGACAAGCCAAGGGATGTAATTATGCCGTTAGATTCCCGTAGGGCACAAGCTATTTTTCCCTTTCCGCGAGAACAATCTTTTAAATAAAATAGTTCATTTATGGCCGGTTGCACCAGTAGTACTTAAATTTTAAGTTTCCCTTAAATGAACAATATCACATCGGAATAAAATGTCAAATGAACTATTTAACATTGCTGTCAAAATTTCGATTAGCATTTTTTTGTTTAAGTCTGGCTTCAAATTTAAGCCTTGTTGGTGCAAACGGGCATTATTAATGTAAAACACAAAAACATGTGTCGCTTTCCTATTTACTACTGAAACCATGGCAACAAGTAACAAAATACCTAATGTAAAAGTCATTCCAAAAGATTTTTTGACATACAACCTCAAATTATAAATGTCTATTTTTGGTTTAAATGATAATTTCTATAATAAATTTATGCGAAAATTGAAAAATAATTAAAATTATCTTGTAATTTAGAGTTAACTTGAACAGTATTTTGTTGTAATCAAATTATTATAATTTTAAATTGTATCGGTAGATGGCACGTCGTATGCTTGCAGCGCTAAAACCCACAGCTGTTCATATCATCCCGCTTTTAATATTTCTGCCATTGTTAACCTCATATGAAGTAAACAATTAGTCAATTACATACCAAGGATACGGAAAAACGAATTATGAAACGCATTACAAGACGAATATCACAAAATTCCTTTGGATATAAACAAAAATTTATTAGAAACAATGTCCAGAATATATCAAGCTGTAATCCAAAAAATAGTTTTACAACAAAGCATTAATTTTTTGTTTTATTATTTACTTTTATGTGTTTAAATGTATAAGTTTCCATACTTTTGTCCGTCACTGTAATGTACCTCAATAAATGAGGTCCTAAACTATTTTTCTTCTAAAAGAACATAGTAAAATAAAAAACACGACTGAAAAATGTTTCGTAGTAAGTTAGATAACAATGTGATGTAATATATTTTCGCTAGTGATGAACAAACTGTTAGTTATACAAGGTACTGCAAATTTTTATATCTATATAGCTGAAATACATGTTTATATATAAATTTATTTATGTTTAGGCATAAATGAAATATATTTTCCGTAACAAAAACAAGAACAAAGAATATTTAAACAAATATTTTCACAAGTACTTATTAATTCATGTATATTTTCATATTTTATTGCAAAATAGTAATATTTCGTCAATGGTTTACAACTCTATTTAAATTTTATAGAGTAGTATTCAAAGGAGATGATGACAAATTCCCTTATTGTGTTTATCCCTGCATGTTTCTTGTTCACGATCAATGTTCTGTCCAAAACAGAAGGTGCTCTAGAATAATCAATCTAGATCCTAATCAAGTTAAAGACGGGATGCAGAAGTTTCACAAACAGAGCTCTCTATACTAACATTTCACAAGCATTAAATTTATTTATACCAATATAGTTACATGGAGAGATATAGTAGAGGCATAGATATATGAAAATCACTTTCGGATAAGCCGATTGGCTTTATAAAGTTTTATCTACAACTATTGAAATATGGGTACATTATACGTGTGATACTACATATAATATACTACTCATATTACACAAGTGTAATATGAAATGTTATATTACACGCTACACTTTTCTGTAATAAAAAGAGCATATAATTTAACTCATAACATTTTAATAAACTGTTAAATTATTAATAATATATTTTTTATTATAAATATCAACATAAATTATTATAAAAGTATAATAAATACAATTTGAATAGTTATTTTGACATTTAAGTGCTACTGTGGCGCCATCTGTTAAGCTTTATATGAACTACTCGCACTTAACTGAATATTTAACAAATAATATCAGATTTTTATATGGCTGTTAGTTGTAAATAAAGTATAGTATTTGACTCGCATAATATGGCTACATTACACTCGGATGATTAAGAATACTCGCTACCGCTCGTATTTTTAATTGCATCCTCCTGTAATATAGCCTACATATTATGCTTGTTAAATAATATACTATTATTTATAATTTTAGTAAGTTATAATATATAATTTATTTCATGTATATAAATATTCAATAAAAAACTTTAAAATAATAGAAAACTTTTTTCCTTTATTATGGTGTACGGGGACTAGTTGGTTTGAATGTACATCTGTTATAATAAAATAAAATAAAAGGGCCTTTCCACATTTTCAAACACACTGTATATTTTTTTACTATATGGCAGAGCAAAAGAAATATGTAACAATTATAATTAAATTAATTAGAAGCATATATTTCACTTATGTCTTCTTACCCATTGTTGGGTGTGCCAATTTCGTACGTCCTAGACATCGGTAACACTACAATTCTATTTACATACATATATTTTTTATTTAAATTTTATACTTGATAGTGTTAGCTAATACCCTACTATTAATTTAATATAATAATTTTAATATAACGTTGAATAACTGTTAGCTATTTCGTAATCCCCCTACCTTCATTCATTTATTAAAATGATAATTAACGACACAGAAATCTTCAGTGTCTTTTCAGCAGTCATCAGGTGAGCACAATTTATAATTTTATTTTTTAATTTGAATTTTAATAATTGATTGCGATTTACTACTACTATATTATTACTGAAACTAGTGTGCAGTACAAATATTTTTTTTTATAATTATTAAAAACAAATTTTGTTATAAATAAACTAATTCATATTTTTTATTGTTTCAGGTTCCAGATACTTTCTAGATAAAAGATATAGATATAAGATATAGACGTAAGGGGGGAAGTAGGTATTTCTCAGTTTTTTTTCTCACCACTGAAATAGTAAGTCCAATTTTGATATTTAAAAATAATATCCCCCCTGAATATTTTACGACTTCATTAAATTTAATTCCCATAAGTTTATTTTTAATTTAAATTATTTCCGTGATACATTGTTGACATTGTTTAATCTTAACTTTAACTGATACCGTATCATGCAAATATATTGCATTAAATTTATTCCTAAACAAATTAATAAGACTTGGCACATTAGGTATGAAATGAGATCTACGTATGAAGTGTGGAGTGAACATGTGAAGTGTGATGGTTAGGTGTGATGTTTAAATATAAGGTATGATGGTTAGATATAAGGTGTGCTGCTTAAATATAAGGTATGTTGAATGCAAGGTATGATGGTTAAATTTAAAGTGTGATGCTTAGATATAAGGTGTGATGATTAGATATAAAGTGTGCTTCTTAGATATAAATTGTGATGCTTAGATATAGGGAACGGTATGATGATTAAATATAAGGTGTGATGAATACATATAAGGTGTGATGATTAAATATAAGGTGTAATGATTAATATAAGGTGTGCTAATTAAATTTAAGGTGTGCTGATTAAATTTAAGGTGTGTTGATTAAATTTAAGGTGTGCTGATTAAATTTAAGGAATGATAATTAAATATAAGGTATGATGATTAATATAAGGTGTGATGATTAAATATAAGGTGTGATAATTAAATATAAGGTGTGATGATTAAATATAAGGTGTGATGATTAAATATAAGGTGTGATGATTAAATATAAGGTGTGATGATTAAATATAAGGTGTGATAATTAAATATAAGGTGTGATGATTAAATATAAGGTATGATGATTAATATAAGGTGTGATGATTAAATATAAGGTGTGATAATTAAATATAAGGTGTGATGATTAAATATAAGGTGTGATGATTAAATATAAGGTGTGCTGATTAAATTTAAGGTGTGATGATTAATTTTAAGGTGTGATGATTAAATTTAAGGTGTGTTGATTAAATTTAAGGTGTGCTGATTAAATTTATGGAATGATAATTAAATATAAGGTATGATGATTAATATAAGGTGTGATGATTAAATATAAGGTGTGATAATTAAATATAAGGTGTGATAATTAAATATAAGGTGTGGTGATTGAATATATGGTGTGATGATTATATATAAGGTGTGATGATTGAATATATGGTGTGATGATAGAATATATTGTGTGATGATTAAATATAAGGTGTGATGATTAAATACAATGTATGAAAATGTATATATAGTGTGATGGTTAGATCTGAGATGTGATGTGTAAATATAAGGTATGATGTATGAATGGAAGCAAATCCTTACTGCAAAACTACCCGGGAAGTTTTCAGTAAAGACGAGCTTTTAGGTACAACTTATTTTAGGTTTATAATGTGCCTTGTTTTATTAATTGTTTTGCTTTTATTTATTTATGAGTACATTATTTTATTCACTATAAATGTAAATATTACACAACTTTTACTATGCCATTTTTGTGCAAATATTGCTAGATTTAATGTTTTAATTTTCTCCTATACTAATTTCAACCATTAATTTTTCCCTAAAAAAATAATTTTTGATTTTAAAGTCCTCCAATTATAATATTTGAATTTTGAATGTGCAATACCCCGTAGTATATTATAAGTCGAGGCACTCCTTTCTCTGCTTACAGCATTCTGGTCGTTGGTATGGGTTGCACGGAAGGGTTGTGATACCGCCCTCGTATTAGCGTGTCTATAAGTTAGAGTTACGGATGTGCTTGGTGCATCTTGCTACCCTTTTACCATTTTGGGCGTTAGTACTGGAGGGCCGGAAGGGTGTCTGACCGCTAGCGTGTTGAAATGTCTAATTGTGGAGTGAGTTTGTACATAGACTATAATAATTAATATTATATTTTTATTTTCTACTTCTTTCTTGGTTTTCATGCCAATGCCCCTGACCCTTTTCGCTGGAAGTACACTGCATTAGTTTAAGTCGCGCCGAATAACTTTTAAGTCGCGGTTAGATTTAAGTCGCAATAGTTTTAAGTCTTCCTCCTTTCCTTAAACCCAAAACCATCCCTTCCCCCCTTGCCGTCGTGGAGAGACCTTGTCGTGGTGGCAGGGCTTAACCATCCTCTAAACATCAAATGTAAAATAATAGAGGATGGGACCAACATCTCCACTTTAATATTATATTAATATAATTTACAGATGAAGCAATTTTATAAATTTCTTTCTTCAGATATTTTTAAAGAATAATAGATGGAAATGAAGCAGAACCTATTTCAAATGGTATAATTTCTTATGAAAGCAGCAATTTTTATTGGTGAGTGCAAAATATTTTTTTATAAATAATAGTGCAGCAAATATTGTAAAATATGTTCATATATTTTAATAATTGTAAAAATAACTAATAGTTTTTTTTATTAATGAGTAGTTTAGAAAAATATAAAATATTTTATCTACAACTATTGAAATATGGGTACATTATACGTGTGATACTACATATAATATACTACTCATATTACACAAGTGTAATATGAAAAGTTATATTACACGCTACACTTTTCTGTAATTAATAGAGCATATAATTTAACACATAAGATTTTAATAAACTGTTAATTTATTAATAATATATTTTTTATTATAAATATCAATATAAATGATTATAAAAGTATAATAAATACAATTTGAATAGTTATTTTGACATTTAAGTGATACTGTGGCGCCATCTGTTAAGCTATATATGAACTACTCACACCTAACTGAATATTTAACAAATAATATCAGATTTCTTATATGCCCGTTAGTTGTAGATAAAGTATAGTATTTGACTCGCATAATATGGCTACATTACACTCGGATAATTAAATATACTCGCTACCGCTCGTATTTTTAATTACATCCTTGTGTAATATAGCCTACATATTATGCTTGTTAAATAATATACTATTATTTTGCTAGGACTAAAGAAATTATAATATAATTTTCAATTCTTAATTCTTATGTATTATTTAAAAATATATTGTAGTAACGAAGATATTAAAATATATCCTATCCAAAAGTTATATTTAAAACATTATATTTTTATAGACTGACAGTTTCAGGTATGTTTCTATAATGACAGAAATGCAGAAAGAAGAAATATTTAAACCGCGAAAGAACTATGGTTGAAAACATTTCTAGAAAACTGGATGGATCAGAACCTCGAAAATCGTAAGTGCTTTTTGTTAAATTTATAATTTATATTTTCACTAATTGCCTAATTATTAATTGTTATTTATCCTTATTTGACATGAGAAATTGTTTTTCACAACGATTTTACTTTGTAATCATGGTAACTTTAACATGTTTTATGATGAATTTTTCAGAATAAATCAAATCAAAAAGTTATCATTTTCTTCGATCAGAGAAAATTTTTTTAATGAAAATAATATTATAATTTTTTTTCAATACAGGTCGAAAATATTGTTAAATATTTATATGTTTCATAATAATTCCAATGTAATTTTTATTATTTTTTTTTCCAAATACCACAGTACAGAAACTATTTAAATACAGGGTGACCCATAGTATGTGATAGGCACGTAGTTCTTCGATTTTAGTCCTCGGAAATGGGTATTAACCAGGGCATGTAACCGTAAAAAATACTCGTTAACTGTTAACACGTATAGAAAACGTAATAATAATAACGATTTTAGTTCGAAAACCGGTTTTTATAAATTGGAAACCGGTTTAAACCGGTTAATATATCGGTAAAAAAATTAATTAAATAAAACATAAAAATACAATAAAAAATAATAAAATATTACCATCTGAAAAAATATAACGAATAAAACAATGCAATTTATTTAAGGAATATTCACAAAAATTCCCGTAATACCATCAGAAAAACCCAGGTCACTTATCAATGGGGGTTTCCAATACAACGCCTTTTTAAAATATATATTCTGTATATCAATTTTGGTCGTGAGTATATTGTAATAAAACTAAAATAATATGTAATTGTTGAATACTTTATTTAAAAATTGAAATTAAAATTTTATTTAAATGACCTTGTGACGTCATTCCCCTGATCAGTGTTGCCAACTATAAGTATACAAGTTTTAATTTCACCGTATTGTATAAAATTCTCGCACAATAGCAACGTTGCTTCTACCCTACTTGACCTTTAGAGTGTCTACCTGCTCAAGACAGGTCAGTCGTGATGACTCATCTGCTGTGAGTCTCGCTCGTTACAGTATATTGGTGACCTACCTCACTGTAGATAACTTTTACATGCCTGTATCCAGCAATACTTTCGCCTAGGTAGGACATTTTGAACATCTCTATCCGTTTATTATTCCACAGTCACCAAATCTCATGTAATAACCCTTGCATGTCACCGAATTTGACATCATTTATGTAGGGGATCGTGTAATTTTTATCTGTCGTTGTTAAGCCCGTCACGTCCTGGTTGCCGCTACCCGCATTGATTCACGAAAAATCTCCTCGTCTCCACGGGGGTTTTTCTACTTCTATTTCAAGGAGAGGTCGGCTAAGTGGATAATAATAGCACACGGAGATATGTAAGAAAAATCTCAATTCTTGTGATTGTAATGAGCTTTTATAAAATATTAAGTGAAAATTTACCTCCCGCCTATCAATATGTAGATAAGGGAGGTATTGTTTTTGGGGGACGTATACATTTTATCCTCTACTTATATTATATTGCTAGACATTGTACCTTACGCACATTCAATATTGCACACCTTTTATCCTCCACACTTTTAATCCGCAATAAAAGTTTCCTTACACACATTTTATCTTCCAAATCATTTTCCACTCAGTTTATATATCTTTTACAGATTTTATCTTCAGAAATATTTAATACTGAATATTTGATCTAATTATAAATATGTTAATTGCATGGCCAATAAATATAATAAAAGGTACAATTACAATGTTTTAAAGATAAAACATTAGCAAAGATAACATGTGTGGAAAATAAAATGAATGAAAAATAAAATGTATGGATGATAAAATGTGCACAAGATAAAATGTTTGTAAGAAACCATTTTTCGCGGATTAAAAGTGTGTGCAATATAAAATGTTTGAAAGGTACAATGTCCGGCAATATAACATGTGTAGAGGATAAAATGTATACGCCCCATTTCTGGTCAAATTTCTCTAGTGTGAATTTTCAACATATGAGCACGAATTAAATAAAATAAATAAAAATATAATATTTGGTATTTAAGACTTATATTCAAATATGATGAATTGATTAGATTTTGGCTACAATTGGTTAATCGGAAGTAGTACTTTACTTGAAGATTTAAATCGATTTTTTTAAAAATATCTCTTAATATCATTTTTTTCGCAAATTACGTTACATTAAATAAAAATATTTTTTAATTTTCTACCGACCTGCATAATTAAGTTTATATATAACTTCTAGTTAAACAGAAAAATATATAAATTATTATAATTTTATTTATCGTTTAGGTTGAGGAATTTTTATAAAACAGATGAGTTATTCATATGTTCACAAAATGTAAGTAAGTTTAAAAGATAAAATAAATAAATATGAAATAAATTTATTGAAAAAATAAAAAAGGTGGAAGAAATATTAGGAATATATTTGCATGCATGAACCAAAGAGGTTCGGTTCCGGTTTTAGTAATACTAAAAAGAGCTGTTCTTTTGGTCATACAAATTTTATGAAGGAAATTTTAGGTATGAAATGAATTAAAAATATTCTGACCTGTAATAACAAACTAATTTTAAAACTACAAATAGAATATATTACTGCAGTGGCGGGAGGTAATATATAGTACACATCCAATTTTTCTTGTTTAAATCGAACTTACAATATCTAATTTGTTGTATAATATCGTTTTAAAGTATCATACTAAAAAAAATCGCAAAAATTGCGACTAACCGAAATGGATTCAGGAATGGTTAAAATGGATATTTTCGTTGAAATGATGATGTACATATGTGTCGAAATAATATGTAATATTACACCATATCTATAATAAATACATTTCAAATATAATACAATTCATATTGAAACTTGTTAGATTGATATTTTATTGTGACAATTCTAAAACCGAAGTCTGAATGATATTTAAATCAATCACTCTTATTTGAACATTTTCTCTTCAATGGATTGACATATTGAATAGCTTTTATTCCCACATCCACTCACACACGAACACCCACTATACACCCACATGAAGAGATGAACATCAACTGTGGATAAAGTTCGTAAAAGTGGCTTCACAATGTTACAACATTATGTCTTACTTTTACTACAATTTTATAATAAACTAATAGATTAGAAACTTTAATAGTATATTACTAACGAATGCGTTCCCTAGGCCTCCGGCGTCAGTGAAATATTAACATTTTATAGATAATTCTTGCCGAATGCTTTCATTTAATAGAGGGTGTACTTCCGGCAACTAATTGTAAAAAAACAAATGCAGATCGACTTGGCATTTTTTGGTCAATTTTGCACTTTAGCCTTCAATAAGACATTTAATTTGATGCCAAAAATGACATACTTCTAATAACTTTTTCCAAAAAACAAAAGCGGGTCAACATGAACCATTTCTGTTAATTTTGCATGCCAGCCCTCATCAAGACCCTTCATTTGATACCAAATTCGATATACTTCTGACAACTTTTTGCATAAAACAAAAGCCGATATAATTCTCACAACCTCTTTACAGAAAACAAAAACCGATCAACATAGACCATTTATATATAGAATAGTGAGTCCACCAAATTAGTATATGTTACACAAGTTTTATAAGACGGTATATTGCTCTATAAGTAGTTTAGGGCACGGAGTAAAAGATAAAATAAATAAATATGAAGCAATTTTGTTGTAAAATTTAAAAAGGTGGAAGAAATATATAAGGAATATATTTGCATTCGCGAATCAAGGTAATTTCGGTTCTGGTTTTAGTAACGTCAAAAATAGCAGTTTTTTTGGTCCATGAAGGAAATTTAAAATGAATTAAAAATATTCTGAAATACAATAATAAACTAATTTTAAAACTACTAATTGTATATACTGAAAAACTTATACAGAATATATAACGACAGTGGCGGGAGGTAATGTGTTGGACACATCAGATTTTTTCTGACTAGCTAGAAGTTATATATAAACGTAATTATGCAGATCGGTAGAAAATTAAAGAATCGCTATATTTAATTATAACCTAATTTAGGAAAAAAATGGTATTTAGAGGTATTTTTTAGAAAAAAAAAATGGTTTAAAGGTTCAAGTAAAGTACTACTTCCTGTTAACCAATTGTTGTCAAAATCTAATCATCTCATCATATTTGAATATAAGTCTTAAATACCAAATATTATATTTTTTACATGTATCATATTGGAGTTATCGTGGACGAAAAATCGTCACAGACACACACTCACGGACATACAGACATCACGGTAAAAATAGTAAAATCGTATTCTAGGGACCCTAATTCGTGCTCATATGTTGAAAACTCATACTCGAGAAATCTGACCAAAAACAATACCTCTCTTATATATTGATAGGCGGGAGGTAAAAACAGAAAATATGGGAAACTCTTTTGTAATAAAAATACTGGCATAACAATATTTTTTTACCTACTGAAATGAGTAACGATAAATGCATCTGATTTTGTTCTTTGGAATAAGTTCATTTCATTCATTTGTGTTCGTCCCCTAGATCTGAGATAAGTCTTAAATTCAGCTTATCGGTAACAAGATAGCATCAGTCTTCTACATTTGGAAAGTTTCGTAAATTGAACTCCATTGCTTAAGGGTTTCACAGAAGGTTACCAATCGATAAGGCAGTTCACAGAAAATTGGGCAAATAATAGTGCGAGTAGCTATCTCATTGGCTCATAAATTACATTACGAAATAAATACAGATGGTTAGTTTCTTCCTTAACTTAACAGACTTCCTTTCTCCAGTAGTAAAAACAAATACATTGTTATATACCCACACACATACAACTAAAACCGAAACTATAGACTGCATTAGTGTAACGGTCATTTTGTAGCGTCAAATTCAAACTGAAACCCTAACTCGCCTCTGCCGATTTATACGCCCATGTTATTCTTATGGGAATCAAAATATGCTATCTTTAAACTGCTACAAAGTATTATAAAATGCAAATCTTAACGATTAAACCTTATAAGTACTAATCTCTAATGTTTTATCTATCTTCTAATGTAATATACACACCTAAAAAAATAATATTATTTAATAAACTTCAATTTAAACAGTAGGTGCAAATTTCTGATAACGTATGTCGTAGCTGTCTTAGTATTCAGTTGAACCTGTCACTTTAACTGCACCAAGTAACGACATATGTTACTATTTGCGATACTACTTTCTTCAAAATCAAATTTTTCTTAATTTATTCTTTTATTTGTACTTTTCTGTACGGAAAGCAAAGTGTAATGTTTTGGAATATAATTAACCCTATGTTATAATTAAGAATCGCCAAAATGCTTTAATATCGTGGATTGAAAATGTACCCCCATAAGAAATGCATGCACTCAGATTTGAATTAGGGTTTCGCGCCAAATGTAAATCTTAACCTCACTAACGTGGTCTATTGACAGTGCAGTATAGTGTAGTGTTGGACAGCACAGGTTAGTGTAGTGTACACTAGTTCCATCTTCTGAAAAAACAGGAAAGTGCAACCAGTACGAGTGCAACACAACATCGAACTGTCAGTTAGCTGTCAGTAGTAGTGTAGCACTTCTTATAGCAGCAAATTTAAGAAATATGTTAAAAGCCATTGCGATAATATTAGATTCTGCAGATCCAGATGATTCATTTTTGTCAAGTAGTGATAGTGATGTGGAATTTGAAATAATTTTGAAAACACGATAAAAAAGAAATTGTATCAAAAATTATTTTGAAAAAGTTGTGTCAAGATATAAGGATGATGAATTTATTCGTCACAGATTCACAACTGATATTTACATTATCCCCACTCCAGCTTGCACTAACTGCACCTCCTCTATAGGTAGTGCAGAGAAAAGTGCACTAGTTCTGAATTTTTTCTCATCGAACAGACTACACTAATTGCACTATTTTCATCGAACACGTCGCTGTTAAAAAGTTAACACTGGGATGACCTAGTGCAAGTCATCGAACAGACCTAATAATGAAAGCAGCTATTTCATTGGCTCATAAATTACATTAGCAAATAAATACAGATGGTTAGTTTCTTCCTTAACTTAACTGACTTCCATTCTCGAGTACTAAAAACAAATACAACGTTATGCTCTTCCGTGAATTAAAAAATCTGATGTGTCCAACACATTACCTCCCGCCACTGCAGTAATGTATTCTATAAAAAATATTCTTTTTCTTCAAACGTCATAAAAGCGACATCTTCTGTGACGTGATTGACAAGGTTGAAGTTTAATTTCTATGCCTCCGTAATATAATTTTTTATTCTAGCCGCCGTTTAATTTCTTCGCCGCCGTATGTAGAATCAGCCAATAAGAAATAACTTGTACAATAGAAATGTGTAATATCGCCCTAAATGTCACTATAGAAACTAGATAACCTGAGAATAAAGTTACTAAAAATTATGAATATCTGACAGCTAACCTACATATTAAACGTCAAATAAAAAATAGCATGTGTTATTCAGAGTAAAAGTGTGTTTGTGTGCCTCGCATGCAATTGTCCGACTCGCTTCGCTCGTCGTGCAAACTTCCATGCTCGCTACACAAAGTATCACTTTTACTCTTAATAACACAATATACTATTATGTACGACTGTACGTTAAAGTTTGATTTATATCTTAGTTTTGCTGCCTTAAAGTACCTCTTTATAGTACTAGCACAGAATAGTTACATACAGAAGCGACACTCTGTGTCGGTACCTTTCATGTTCTCCAATTCAGTTCTATGACCTTGAAGCATTGTGTACACCTTTAAATTTGTACCCTTCCCCTATCTCTCTCTAACATGTGAGTAAACTTTCCGATTTTAAACAATGGGCTCTTTAAATTTGTGCACATTCCCCATCTCTCTCTAATTATCGTTTATCTGTCTTACTGTCGCTTCTGTATAAATCTATTCTATGGTACTAGTAAAATAAAGTAATTTTCAGAAGTTCTTTCAACATTCTCACTAGAACACCATTTCCACTTCGCATTGTATGTCTCTTCGTATATATGCTTGCTTGAGAAAATAGTGAATCTTTATTATTTTTTCATTATTAGAACTCTGAGACCGACACGCTTGCATCTTGCTTCAAACAAAATTTTGACATTGACACCGGACCAAACAAATTCGTATTCAAACAACAGAAAAGCACGCTTGATTCATTCTTCTAAAATCATAAATATTTTACTTTTTTTCTAAGAAAAACCGATTTTCGCAGTCGTACATAAAGTTTTGTATGCAATTCGTACATAATTAGGCTTTATTGACTCGCCCTATTTATTTACCTCGTTCGCTTCGCTCACTCTACCATAAACTGTAGAACTCGCCAATAAAGATCTACATTATGTACTTATTACATAAATAGCTATCAATGCATTAAATATTTAGTTTTAAAATTAGTTTCTTCAGAATATTTTTAATACAATTCTTACCTGAAATTTCCTTCTTTCAAATTTCTAATATTGTAACGGAAACCGAATAAAACATTTATTTTTGGTGTAACTAGAATCTATTCCTTGTATATTTCTTCCATCTTTTGTATTTTACAATAAAAAAAACTTCATATTTACTTATTTTATCTTTGAATATTATTGACATCAAATTTGACAACAGCATATAACAAATTTTGTAAACGTATGAATACCTCATCAGTTTTATAGAAATACCTCAGCTTAAACGATGTGTAAAGAAGTTATAAATAAAATGTAATTATGCATACCGGTAGAAAAATAAATAATCTTTATGTTAATAATAATAAGAAGAATTATTGATAAAACATTGTGAGTACAACATTGTTCTCTATATTTAGAATTATTTTCAATAACATTTATAATACATGCTTTGTTTGAGTATAGATAAATTTAATACCTTGAATACCTATTATATATTGCAATCAATAAAGTTTCTATAGAACTATATTTATTGTTAAAAGAACAATAGATTTATCTTTATTTGTTAAACCTTTTGTGAATTGAATTAATGTACCTTCTTCAATTTTTTAGTAATTGACTACTACCCTAAAATGGATGTTAGTTACATCCTTTAAAATATTACCATTGAAATGCTCGTATCAAAGTACCTATGCATACAAATTTTCATTTTAAAATTCCCACTAGTACAGTTACAATTACAGATTGAATACCAGCCAATAGGAATCCACATGACCGGTAATAATGCGCGTGTGAGGATATACCAGGGATCCTGAGACGCCAGCACTCAGTCCCGCTGTGCGGGGCGCCGGGGCGGTAGTGGGCCTTCGGGCCTCCGCCCCGCCTGGTGGTCTGGCTAGACCGCCTTCCAGGGCATCTGCTGCCCTGAAGGTGGTCGGGAATTGGAGCACGCTTTAGGGTATGCTCTAATTCTAGGCCTGCTGAAACAAGAGCACATTCTGGAACAGATTTGGCTGCTCTGGTTTCAGTGGGTCAGGAATTAGAACACTCAGAAGTGTTTGCTCTAATTCTAGGTTTGCTGAAACCAGAGCATATTCTGGAGCAGATTTGGTTGCTCTGGTTTCAGTAGGTCAGGAATTAGAATACTCAGAAGTGTTTACTCTAATTCTAGGTTTGCTGAAACCAGAGCATATTCTGGAGTAAATTTAGCTGCTCTGGATTGTGCTCTAGTTTTAGTAGGTCAAGAATTAGAGCATTCAGAAGTGTTTTCTTTGAAACCAGAGCATATTCTGGAGCAGATTTAACTGCTCTGGATTGTGCTCTGGTTTCAGTGGGTCAGAAATTAGAAAACTCAGAAATGGCGAGATTTTTCTCTTACCAAATAAAATATTCGCGGTCTTTTAAAGTCCCCAATAAAAATATTGATGCATGTCATATAGAAGACGTCACGGTATAACAAAAAGCCCCCATATTTCGGAAGTATTTTAATTATATCATTTCATTTTTTTTATTAATATTCATTATTATACAAGGAGTGTTCCAAAAACACGAATTGCACAATATGTCGTATAAAACAAGTACAATATACTCTTTTTTATACTTTGCGTCACTTATTTAATAAAAATCTCAAAATTTTCAAGTAAAAAAATATCAAATTGTAATCCAGGGATATATAAATGTGAAATGTGGTACCTCAGTTAAATGAAGTTGGGCCAATATGCATTTAAAATATTATGAAAATATTTATAAATCTATAAATTATGAGTTAAGAAGTTTTAATATCCTTTTAAATAAATTTTGTTTATTCGATTCTCATACTCAGAAGTAATACAAATTGTTTTACAAAAACATTTAAAAATATTTGAGGTTATCAATTTGACATTTACAGTGTAGTAGTTGTTATTCTATTTTTTTAAGTAATATAAGAATCTTATAATTAATAGATTAATACGAAGATTTATTACTTAAGATAGGAATATTCTTTTTATTTTATTTTTCCATCTCACTTAAAATGTATACAATAACAAGTTTGTGTTCCGTGTTGGACCAAGTCCAAATGCCCCTTGTGCTGCCTCGGCTATTGTCGTAAAACTTCGGGCATTATCGGCATATCTGAGTAGCCTGGTGGTTTGTACGTTCATTTATTGAATTAGACCTGGGCTCAATATTGGATAAGTTTGGTATGAGTGGCAAATATTGAATTATGAAACGAAAAAGGTCCAAGTTTCGTAAAATAAATAAATAAATGTTTCATCGACTATGTTACTTCCTTTCTACCGTAGCCGAAGCTTAAAGGTATATTCCTTAGGTAATTTTAACTGGAAAATACCTTATACCGTTGATTGAAAAATATATAGATAGGCAAGCTTATGAGAAAATTCGCTTCACTTACATAACTGTGTGTCTGGTTGCATTTGGGTTAATATCAGGCGTTTCTGTCAAATATTATAAAAAAAGAGCAAACGTCAACTAATTAATAATACAAATTAGTTCTACTTTAAAATATACCAATGAAATTTTTGAAAGAACCATTTTAACATATACCAAAAAATTCAGTAAATATGTAAAACCTCTTTATTTATCTGATATTTTTGTCTGTGTATTTCCGCAAAGTAGTTGATGGAATCATGAACGAGATGGCTCTGTCGAATCTGATTCCAAAACAGCGGTACGCAAAAACATACAGGCTTGCCTATCTGTATATTTTTCAATCAACGCTTATACACATTACCTCCCGCAACTGTAGTAATATATTCTATAATAGTATATTATTATACAAGTTTTCTAAGACGGTATATTGTTGCATGAGTTGTTTGGGGCACGGAGTGCTCCAAAAACACGAATGGAACAATACGTCGTATAAAACCAGTATTATATACTATTTTTTATACTTTGCTTCACTTATTTAATGAACGTCTGGAATTTTCAATTAAAAAAATAAATAATTGCTGATACTCTCTCTCTCTCTATTGATAGATTTAAAACAAAACTATATAAATGCATAGTTGTTCAAAATTAAATTCTACAATATTTATTACATATAAAATATAACATTTTCGTTAAAAATCAGACAACCATAGAAATAAAAGACAGTTGTGACAGTTAATTATTTGTCATTACAGATAATTTTTTTTGTAATGTAGGCGTATTAGTTAAGAAAAATAATCTAAATTTATCTTAAATAATATTATAATACAGATAATAAGAACTATAATAGCTATACTTCAAATAATTGTCACATCGATATTTTCTTTTATATCCATGGGTGTCTGATTTTGAACAAAAATGTTACATTTTACATTTAATAAATTTCGTACTGCAGACATACTGTTGTATTAATTATGATCTTATTGGGTGTAGAATTAATTTTAAACATTCTTGTTTTTTTTTACTTTTGCTCTAAATCTATCAGGAGAGAGAGTATCCGCAATATTTTAAAATCCCATATTAAAGTCCTATGTTCCGCATTTCGTTGCACATTCTGTATACACTCATCCCTCGACGTGAGAGAAACTGAGTTCAATATGTATTTGTATATATTTGCAAAGTTATTCACATATTCGACCTATCCATTACAAACTTCCGATCTGGCCATCTATTTTCTTTTCCGTCCAGTGTTTTTGTGCTTCATGCCGTTAAGTGCGGTAAGCTACGTAAGTTCGGTCAATCTTCCCAGGACTTTAACATGTCGTGGTTGGCAGCAGTGAAATATTCGAAAAGGAAATTAAAACGGGTTGAGGAGAGCTCAATTTTCACCCAGTCTTACCACCACACAAGGGTTGAATGGACGGATTATAAACTAAAAGATACTTTCATTAAACGCGGTTTTCTGATTTTTATATTGATGTGCAAATTATTGTGAATAGTGTTTCACAACACAAGATTTCGTGCCTCGTTTTGTTATTTCATGTCTTGTCTCGAAATTCAAGACAAGTAATTTTAGTATATCTTGTCTTTCATTATTCTTGTATATAAAAATCATTATTTCTTGCTTATTTCTTGTCTTGCCGGTTTTTGAAAATAAACTATAATTTCTTTGTATTATACAGGGTGTTAATACTAAGTTATACCATCCGAAAACGGCAGTTAGAACTCATTGAGATAAACAACTTTTCTTAGTACCAAATTTTTGATTTGGAGCCCCAATTCATAGTTATTGGCGTTCTTTTGTTTTTCGAAAAATCGTCATTACTCCCTTATTTTAAGAGATATTGAAAAAATACAAAAACTTTCAGCATTTGCTTTTAGTTCCCTAAAACTTTTGTATTTACAATTATTTTCTATTTTATCAAATGACAAAATGGCGACCGATCAAAAATTTCAAAACAAGATATTTTGAAAACCACTCGATCGATTATTGAAAATAAAACTTTATTTTTATTTTTTTATAAAATCCTTATACTATCTACTAAAATGCCTGAATCACTTTTATTCGATCTGTCGAAAAAAAAATTTTATTCAAATTTAATTACAAGATGAATTTTAACAAACTGCAATAATAATTTAAAACAAAGTAGGTTTGCTGCCATTAAACAAAAAAATAAACAAGAAAAACAAGAAACAAACAAGCAAAAATACAATAAACAATGAAACTGCAAGGTTTTAAATTATTGTTGTTACAACAACAAAACTACCAAAAACAGTTTAACAATATTTTATATTATTAAACTGTTTTCTATATAACAATAGAGTAATTGTTAACGCAAAGTATAAAAACTATTTATATACTAGATAAAAGTTTAATAATTCTTGCATCTGAAATTGTTGACAGGTTCAATTCATCTATCCAATGAGCCACCACTCTCCATATAAACTTCATACACGAAGTAATAAATCATGAAGCCAAATATAAAATGGTTTATTAACTCCAGTTAAATATGACTGCAAATTAATGTGCCAAAGTTAAAATTAATGTAAAGTAATTAACATGAATAAATAGAGGAACTTTTGATATATCGCCCACAAAATTCGGCGGTTGTAAACACGCAAATACGTTCATTTAACTTTCAAAATTCTATTTTAATGTTTGTCAATAGTTTATATACTTCATCCTTCTACAAATGTGAATAACTTATAAAGTGTGTGCAACGAAATGCGGAACATAGGACTTTAACATGGGATTTAAAATTGCGGATACTCTCTCTCCTGATAGATTTAAAGCAAAACTACAACAGTACAAAGTTGTTCAAAATTAAGTTCTACGTCAGATAAGATCACAATTGTTGCAACACCACGTCTGCAGTATGAGATATATTAAATATAAAATGTAATATTTTCGGTCAAAATCAGACAGCCATGGAAATAAAAGAAAATATTTATCTGGCAGTTTAGTGAAATATTACTGATTTTAATTCTTATTCCCTGTATTTTAATATTATTTAAGTTGAATTTAGTTTCTTTTTGTTAAATAATATACCAAAATTACAAAAATATAAATATCTACAATGGCATGTCATTAACTGTCAGAACTGTCACATGATATTTTCTTTTATTTCCATGGCTGTCTGATTTTGAACGAAAATGTTAGATTTTATAATTTAATAAATCTCGTCTTGCAGACGAAATTACATATTTCAAATAACTGTAATCCATAGAAATAATATTCCCCAATAAGCATACAAAATTTCAAGTTAATATCTTGCACTGGGGAGATAGTATTCATAATTAACTGATTTCCCATGTAAAACTCCCATGTGTCGGTCGAGCTGGGACACCATAATAATGTATTTTAAACGCACGTCTTCTAATTTCAATTTGAAAATTGAGAAGTGATTAGTGTAAATTTTAAATACAAGCAGTTAATATAAATATAAGAAATATTTAGTTGTGAAAAAAAAATATATTTCATCTTATATCAGGAAATACTAATTATTTGTTATAAAATTTAAAATGTCGTTTTTAATTATTTATTTATTAAAACAGACCATTATAATATCTTTTAATATTATTGACAATTTTATAATTATTACAAATAAAATAACAGTATTTTAAATTCATAAAACAAAAAATTACCCAATTTTTCAAATGACATTAAAACATCACATTTATGCCAAAAAGAACGGTTACAATAAGTGAACAAACTGATATGATGTGACGTTTTATATAAAAATAATGCATTTATTGATTTCCTCCCATTTTTTTGACATTTATCTCAAAAAATATTATCAATTAAAAAGTTTCTCTAAAAGTTACACTACTTCGAAGTATCAAAGTAACTTATTCGTATTTGTGTCTTGCGTATTAATTAAATTGTAGTTTCAAGTCAAATTAACAATAGTTAATTAGGCAAGCAAGTTTCAACTTGCCTTTGACAACAATAGAACAACGAAACATACGACAAACTTCATTCAACTTCAATTGTTTAGTAACAACTTATGTAAGCAACTCTAGTAATATAATTGTTCAAAAAATAAGTTCCTAAACAACATAAAAATAGTAAATATGTATTTATGGTACAAGTGTGTTACATTACAGATAAGTCACGTGGGAAAAGTTTAGCACACGAGGCCGTTTTGGTATTTTTTCAAGTGACTTAGGTAATTAACACACGTGTGCCATACAACATTTTATCCAACACATTTTAATCCTTGATGTAAAATACATATAAGATTTTTGACAGATGGAATTTCGAAATAACATTTAGGAACAAAATAGTGTAGAGAAGGTTTTATAACGTAGTTACTATGATGTTGGATAAAAAAATTAATTTCAATAATGTTTTATTTATTTCATTAATTATTTTCCTAAATTATTAAATCATTTAAATTTCAAAATACAAAACACTTATTTGAGATCTATTATACAAGCTTCTGACGTTATGTAAGCTGGTTCACAAAATACTTGTTTATTTTCGTTCATTTGTTTTCGCTTGAAATTGTTTAACGGTCATTTCGTGTGTGTTTTATGTGAAATATTAAGTAAATATAGTGTTTTTTAGTGCAAACTTTATTGAAATTGTGTTTTAAACAATAATCTAAGTGTTTATATAAATATTTGTAGTGTAGAAGTATAATTTAGGGAGAAAATCTTCAAAAGAAATTTTCAAATTGCAACCAAAGGTAAGATATGATATGAATTATGTTTATTTAACAATATATTATTGTTTTATTTGCTTATTTGTCGAATGGCAACTTTATTTATATCGTTTATCTGTGTAAATCTAGTTTATTTAATTTTTTTCAAAAGGTATACATAGTATGTATAATTTCAAAAACCTAATTCACAAAATAGCATTTATAATGAAAAAAAAATATATAAGAATATATAAGAATAAGTAAAAATTTAATCAAACATTAAAAAACTTCACTAAAAACCGTTCATAAATATACCGTTTATAACGACACACTCGTTATAAAGTTTACATACGCTAACATTATTTTACATTTATCGATTATAGTGACTTCTAGATATAGCGACGAAATTACTGGGAACCCTTCTATATCGTTTTAACCGAATTTTACTCTAACACCTTTCAAAGTAAATTTAACAAAAAAATCACACGTTACTGCAATAAATTTCTGCGATATAAACTCGTCTTACCAACGAAATTAAACAGATTTAGTAGTTCTTGAAAGTATTACCACATGGTAACATTATCCACAATTTTTCCCCCAATTTTCGTAAATCTGAAATGTTAAATAACAATTGCAGAAAAGTGATTTAAATCAATGATTTAAAAAAAATCAAACTAATTTAAATCTGATTAAAATTAATGCAACACTGGGAAGTAACAAAATAATTTACCTGCGTCTCGTTTTGTAATTTTAGTATGCGTTAAATAACCGGCTTTGTTTTCTAAATTATTACATAAATAGCTGAAATTATTTGTATCTATATTTATTCTTTAGTTTCTTATTTTGTTAAAAAGAAATCTGATGTGTCCGACACATTATCTCATGCTACTGTAGTAATATATTTTATATAAGATTTTCAGTACATTCATTTTGTAGTTTTATAATTAGTTTGTTATTGCAGTTCAAAATATTTTTAATTCATTTCATACTTACAATTTCATTCATAAAATTTGTATGATAAAAAAACAGCTATTTTTGGTGTTACTAAAACCAAAACCGAACTTACCTTGATTCATATTTGCAAATATATTCCTTATATATTTCTTCCACTTTTTTTTAATTTTACAATGAAACCACTTCATATTTACTTATTTTATTATTTAAATTTACTTACAGCAAACTGTATATTTACACATATTTACACATTTTATGTTCCGAAACATTTAACAATGAAGATTTTATCTAATTATAAGTATGTTAATTGCATGGACAATAAAATGAATGAAAGGAATAATAACAATATTTTAAAGATGAAATGTTGGCGAAGATAAAATGAATCGAACATAAAATGAATGCAAGATAAAATGTGTGGATGATAAAATGTGCGCAAGACAAAATGTGTGTAAGATAACTTTTTTCGCGGATTAAAAGTGTGGAGGATTAAAGGTATGCAAGATTATGTTTGATATAGTCTTTTTCACGAAAATGTGATCGTACGTCATAATGTTCCCTGATGCAACGTTGCCAAGTATTTGTAGGGTACATTCAAGTGTTGATGGTTGCATAGTATACCATGTAAGTATATATCATATTGTAAATTATTTACATAAAATAAATTAAATTTATTCAGCATCCCCCTCTGTATCTTCGTTTATCACGTTCTTGTTCGAAATACCTTATTACAGAATTCACCATATTCTGTGCACAACATCCTAAATTTTTTGCTCGATTTTTTGATATTTTTCAAAAATAATATTATTTTTTGACATTTCGAGAATGGCAACGTTGTACAGGATTACCAACCATTTATTAGTAAAAGACACTAAGTTTCGTGTATTGTACTGGGTATATGCTAGGGATAGTAACATTGCTGTTTTGGCTACAATTTTATTACTAGGTATGACGTACGATCACATTTTCGTGAAAAAGACTATACCTCCCTTATCTATATATTGGTAGGCGGGAGGTAAAAAGTAAAAATGTTTCCGCCCGGGATCGAACCGGGGACCTTCCGCGTGTTAGGCGGATGTGATAACCACTACACCACGGAAACTATACACAAATGAGTCACTCATATTAAATAGAAACTGATTGAGTTATTTTATTTCTTAAATGATACATTATACTATCTCGATTTCAATATGAAGATATATGAATATATATAAAAAATTGATATAATATAAAAAAAGGATTAAAAAATTATTCCGGTACCGGGAATCGAACCCGAGCCTCCTGGGTGAGAGCCAGGTATCCTAGCCACTAGACCATACCGGATAGTGAAGAGGAAGATACTTTTGTTTTACGTAAATATTTCTTACATTTCCACATAAGTGAAGTGGAAGCTATTTTTGTTTTATTTAAATTTTTCTTACATTTCCACTTTATTTTTACTAATAAATCATGTATTTTCAATATTTTTCTTTTCCCTTTTTTGTTGTGTACTCGACAAAACTAAAATTTGCTAAAAATATTATCGTTTAATTGCAATGAAGCAGAAGAATTTCGGACTGTAAGTCTATATTCCTTTGTTTGATTTTTAATAGTGATATTCGACTCTATTTTAATCTATAAAACATATATTTCTGTAACAGGTACGGTCGCCTAAGACGAAATCTAGTACCTGACATACAAGGGTTTTAATTTATGAGTTTTACTTGCCTCAAAAGTAATCCACAAATTATATTAATGAACAACTTTTACACGAGACAAGGGTAACGATAGTCGCTGCCACCACTATCACTTTATTTAAGTCTGCCGTGACAGAAGCAGACAAGGGAATGTTGATGCACGGTAGTGATATTAGAATAATACCGTGAGTATTTTTTAACGTGAAACATGGGAAAATAACAAATACATGGTTACGCCAATTAATCTCTAGAACATTCTAGAGCCTTGCGGATTCCATTTTATTTAAAAGTCTGCCGAGATAGAAGCAGACAAGGGAATATTAATAATGATAACAGACGCGGTGTACTATATGGTCAAAAATAATCAACCGCGATTAAAAACATTTATATAATTCTAATAAACTACAACGCGTAACTTGATTCTATGCAAACTCTAAATTCTTACTTTTCTAATTTACAAACAATTTTGAAAACCTTTTTACATCGATCTACAAATCATTATTAATCGACAAAGAATATAATAAAAACTACTTACAAATTTATACCACGATAAGAGAGCCTTTACACACAGTAAAACAACTAATTGGTTATTTCACTAAGAAATACCAAGGTATGTCTGACGTTCAGTCAAGACATCCACAACAGTCGAAGATTACAACAGGAGAGTGAGATTTTAAACTTTGGAGCACCATTTAATGGTAAAAATCCAAAAAGTTCTCAATCTATATTTATCCGGCTCTTCTCATCCCCTAAGTATGACCTATGCTAAAAATAACCCAACTATTGAGGTCCAGTTATTTCTTTGAAAACAAGCTTGAAGGCGCAAAATGTGCGTCCTTCACTATAAATCTGTCCATTTCGTAACATCTGGAGTACTACAATAACAAAAATTTACAAAAATGCACAGCCGCCAAGCGACCGTGTTACATTTCTTTAAAACATAGAAATTAGTTTCGTCTTAATGTTTTTAAGATTATGTATGAAATTTGAAAAAAAAGATTGCCGAAACCCGGGATTGAACCGGGGACCTTTAGATCTTCAGTCTAACGCTCTCCCAACTGAGCTATTTCGGCTCATATAATATATAGGTGAAAAATTCTGTACCATACAATCCAGATTGTAAATTAAATCGTTAAAATTACAATTCATAATGAAAATAATGAATAATCGGCTATGCTGATCGTTCCCTAGGCCTCCAACGGCAATAACAAATAGGCTATTTTCCCAAATCAAATAGATCAATGAAATTATACTTGTTCGAATTGCAAGAACAAAAATTGTCATAAATTATAAAATGTAAATTTTTAGGATACCGAGAATAATTAGTTCTAGCATGTCTTTCCCATTTAATGCCATGCTCTTTATAGTTACTAGTGAATTTTCTGGAAAAACAACATTTGTTGCCCCATTCTTTAGAATCGGTTAAAACAGTAACATTTAGACGCTGTTATTCTAAATCTTCTTTCATTGGCTTTTATCAAAAAAGTTTTGAAACATACATCAACAGAATTTCCAAAAATTATTCTATCAAATGTGTCTAAACAACAAGCACTACGTATTTGCATTGGTTTAGTACATAATTCATTTAGAACTACTGATGATTCTCGTCACGAAAAAGCCCATAATTTGTTGATTATTTTTTAATCTACAATAAAGTAAAACTGAGAAAAACTGAAATTTAAAAATTGATAAATATCAAATCTGATATCACCTGAAACTCTGAAGAATTATGTTTTAGAATTTTCAGCATTTAATGTATCTCAATTGTCTATTCCCTAGGCCTTCGGCGTCAGTAAAACAATTACATTTAATGCTTAACTTTTGTCATTTCTGCAAGCTAGTTATTATTGTCAAATGCTTTAAATTGTTGTGTTAGTAACTTTGAATTTATAAACAAAAAGATAAAAATTATACAAGTTTTATAAGACGGTATATTATTCCATGAGTTGTTTGGGGCACTTATTTCATAAAAATCTTAAAATTTTCAATTAAAAAAATAACAGATTGTAATCTAGGGATATATACATGTAAAATATGGTAACTCTGTTGAATGAAGTTGGGCACATTTATCTGTCAATATCCATTTAAAATATATGAAAATATTTATAGTTATAAAATTTTAATATCCTATTAAATTAGTTACTTTATTTGGTTTTCATACTTAGAAATAACATAAATTGTATTAAAAAACATTTAAAAATATTTAAGGTTATCAATTTGACATTTCAAGTGGGGTTCAGTTGTTAGAAGTACCAATATTACAACAAAAAATACCAAAAACAGTTTAACAGTATTTTATATTATTAACCTGTTTTCGATGTAATAATAGGGCAATTGTTAACACAAAGTATAAAAAACAATATTTTAAGATTTATAAGAATATTTGCAATAAAACAGAATACAAAGTTAGCTTTAAAAGTCGCTTTCTTTTTACGTTGAAGCAACTTACACAATAATGGGTTTTTCTGTTTTCCTATGTTTCCTTATTTTCTCCTTAGCTTTTCCTCATTAGTTTTTCCGGGATAGGCTCATTTTTCCGCTCTGGTTCACATGATGTTTTATTAATTTTCATTTAAAGCTTCAGGCGTCCAATTGGGTACCCTAATGTGCAAATTTGTCTGTTTATTTATTTACAAATTAAATTACTTTATTTTTTCCCTTTACTAAACAAAGTTAAGATTTATTCATTTCTTGTGCATTCGTTCTGGTTTTTGGAGTTGATTATTTCTTTTATTTTGATTACAACAATAATAATTATTGTCAAAATCTTTTAAGATAAATACTAGAAACTTTGACTTTTATTAACTTGGAATAGTATATTATTTAACAAGCATAATATGTAGCCATATTATGCGAGTCAAATACTATACTTTATCTACAACTATCAGGCATATAAAAAAAACCTGATATTATTTGTTAAATATTCAGTTAGGTGTGGGTAGTTCATATATAGCTTAACAGATGGCGGCACAGTAGCACTTAAATGTCAAAATAACTATTCAAATTGTATTTATTATAATTTTATAATCATTTATATTGATATTTAATATAAAAAATATATTATTAATAAATTAACAGTTTATTAAAATGTTATGTATTAAATTATATGCTGTATTTATTACAGAAAAATGTAGCGTGTAATATAACATTTCATATTACACTTGTGTAATATGAGTAGTATATTATATGTAGTATCACACGTATAATGTACCCACATTTCAATAGTTGTAGATAAAAACATTTTTGCGCTGATTTCCAAACTTGCAATCCTATTATGCCTTTTTCATTTTATTTTGTCGTTTTATTATCTAACTTTTATTTATTTTCAAAACCTATAACCCCTTATCAAAGTTGTGTAGAGTTAAAACAAACCAAACAACAGTATTAAACCAAAAATTATGTTGACAAACGCGAAATATCCCAAAAATACTCATTATTGTGTCCAAAATTTTGTTGGGAAATACTATTCATTGATAGATCTCAACGCGCTGATTTCAAATTTTCAAAAGGAATTAAATATCTCTTCCCATTCCTGAGATATTTGGCTTCAAAATTGCACCTCAAAAAAGTGTGTTTTTTGGATATATCTCTAAAATGGGTAGAGATTCAATCTCAACGATTATACCAGTCGATTCTACGGGAAAAGTTACATAAAGAAATGTTTTCTCCGCATATACGTTCTTTGGAACGATTTGGTGAAAAATGAGAAAAACGAAAAAACCTAAATTTTGAAATTTCTCCGAGGAACTTTTTGTCTCCAAATCTTTTCATTTTCTAGACTTAAGTAAATATCGATGCGCTGATTTCAAATTTTCAAACCGAATTAAATTATCTTTTACCGTTCTCGAGATATTTGTGTTCAAATTTGAGTTTTGGCAAAACCTAAAAAATCAGGTTTTTAGGTATACCCCTTTAAGGGTTAGGTTTACGACTTCGGCGAAATCACCAAACGATTCTACGGGCAAAATTACATAAGTGTACCAATTTTTAGATTTCTATTCCAAAGGATGCAATTTTTATAAAGGAAAAACGAAAATGGCAAAATCTGAAAAAATGGCAAGGGGTATACCTTAGATTTTTTTCGATTTTTGGCCATTTTCAGTTTTTTCTCTGTAGAAATTCTATCTGTTGAGATAAAAATCTGAAAATTGGTACACTTATGTAATTTTGCCCGTAGAATCGAATGCTGAGGTTGCCGAAGTCATAAACCTAACCATTTAAGGGGTATACCTAAAAAACCTATTTTTTTAGGTATAACTTTGAACTCAAATATCTCGAGAACGAGAAAAGATAATTGAATTCGGTTTGAAAATTTGGAATCAGCGCATCGATATCTACTTAAATCCAGAAAATGAAAAATTTTGGACACAAAAAGTTTCTAGGCGAAAAATTGAAATTTAGGTTTTTTTCGTTTTTCTTATTTTTCACCGAATCGTTCCAAAGAACGTATATGCGGAGAAAACATTTCTTTATATAACTTTTCCTGTAGAATCGACTGGTATAATCGTTGAGATTGTATTTCTACTCATTTTTGAAATATACTGAAAAAACACACTTTTTTAAGGTACAACTTTGAGAGCAAATATCTCCGAAACGAAAAGAGATAAATAAATTCTGTTTGTAAATTTGGAATCAGCGTATCTAATCCTTTAAAAAATATTTTAAACAAAATTTTGTAAATTTTGAAAATTTTCCATCTAAAAATTGGATATTTTCAAATATTTTCGGGTTTATGCAAAAATACAGCATCAGCGGTTTAGGGAATTAATTTTCCTGTTATTACTACATACATAAACTATTTTTCCAAGTAATATTGATTTTGCTTTTTGTTCTTTTTCATTGGAATATTGGATGAAATAAATTGAATTTTGACATTTGCCCTTCTTATTATTTATGTAATAAAAAATTATCATACAAAATGCTTCATAAGCAGATCTCATTACATAGTCCAGGTTCAATTCAAAATGATTCATTTTTTTTATTATTAAAATGTAAATTGCATTCTGTGAATTGTGACTCTTGAAAAATTATTGAAAATATTTTATTTGATTACAATAAACGGTTCATATTATATATTAATTCCACACTTTGTGTCAAAGTTACTAAAAGTAATCAAAGTTTTGATGCACCAATAAATGCAGTTGATTATTACAATGTCAGTATTTTTCTTATTTATTATTATTTTGGAAAAATAAATACTATGAGAATAGTAATCAAATTATTTCTTTGATTACAACAAATTCCAATTTTTAGTTGATTATTTCAACTTTTTTGATTGCAACAATTCTTTAGCACAATCCAGAGCAGCCAAATCTGCTCCAGAATGTGCTTTGGTTGCAGCAGGCCTAGAATTAGAGCAAACAATTCTGAGTGCTCTAATTCCTGACCCACTGAAAACAGAACACAATATTATATCGAAAACTGTTTAATAATATAAAATATTGTTAAACTGATTTTGGTATTGTTGTTGTTATACAATTGGTACTTCTAACAACTGCACCCCACTGTAAATGTCAAATTGATAACCTCAAATATTTTTAAATGTTTTTTAATAAATATTAAATTATTTCTGAGAAAGAAAACCGAATAAACAAAACTAATTTAAAAGGATATTAAACTTTCATAACTCATATATAGATTTATAAATATTTTCATATATTTTTAATGCATATTGACAGATAAATATGCCCAATTTTATTCAACAAAGTTATCATATTTCACATTTATATCCGTAGATTACAATGTTATTTTTTTAGTTGAAAATTTTAAGATTTTTATAAAATAAGTGAAGCAAAGTATAAAAACTAGTATATTATACTCGTTTTATACGACGTATTGTTCCATTCGTGTTTTTGGAACAATAAACCGTCTTATAAAACTTGTATAATAATATACTATATATATTTTTATATTCACTAGAAAATATTTTCTTAAATTGTACATCATATGCCATCTGTTGTTCAGAGGCTGTACTATATTTCACACCATTTAAATAAGCATATAATCTTTACATTCATTTTATTTGTAAACAACTATAAAATTCATAAAACCCTTCTACAATTAGATGTCAAATCACTTACTAATACTTTTGTTTTATATATATACTTCCTCCAAAAGAAGTGTTCAATTTGAAATATTTACATTTTGAAAGTTGCTTCTGCTGACAGAGTTCACGCACGTTAAGTATATATACACGGTGTAAAAGGAGAGTAGCCTCATAAAACTTGTATAATAATATATTATATACCGGGTGTCCCAGCTCGACCGACATATGAGAGATTTACATAGGAAATCAGTTAGTTTTGTATAGTATCTCCCCAGTGCAAGATATTAACTTCAAATTTTGTATGCTTATTGGGGAATATTATTTCTATGGATTACAGTTATTTGAAATATGTAATTTCGTCTGTAGGGCGAGATTTATAAAATTTAAAATCTAATATTTTCGTTCAAAATCAGACAGCCATGGAAATAAAAGAAAATATCTATGTGACAGTTCTGACAGTTAATTACATGCCATTGTACATATTTATATTTTTGTAATATTGGTATATTATTTAACAAAAAGAAACTAAATTCAACTTAAATAATATTAAAATACAGGGAATAAGAATTAAAATCAGTGATACTTCACTAAACTGTCAGATAAATATTTTCTTTTATTTCCATGGCTGACTGATTTTGAACGAAATGTTAGATTTTATAATTTAATAAATCTCGCCCTGCAGACGAAATTACATATTTCAAATAACTGTAATCCATAGAAATAATATTTCCCAATAAGCATACACAATTTCAAGTTATTATCTTGCACTGGGGAGATACTATTCATAATTACCAGATTTCCCATGTAAAACTCTCATGTTTCGGTCGAGCTGGGACACGCGGTATGTTTTGTATTGACTACACAATATATTCTTAAATTGTACATCATCCGCCATCTGTTGTCCAAAAGCTGTACTATATTTCACACCATTTAAAAGTGCATAAAATCTTTACATTCATTTTATTGGTAAACAATACTAAATTTCATAAAACCGTTCCACAATTAGATGTCAAATTACTTACTAATAATTTTGTTTTACATATACTTCCTCTGAAAGAAGTGTTCAATTTGAAATATTTACATTTTGAAAGTTACTTCTGCTGACAGAGTTCACCGCACGTTGAGTATACAGGGTGAGTCACCGAAATGCCCGTCTTCGATATCTCCCTTGTCGTTAGAAATACAGCATAAATTTATTAACAAAAGTTATTGGTCAATTCAAGAAGCATAACGTAAAATTATTTTCACATATACAGGGTGTTGCGTTACGGCTCGGCGAAAATTGTTTGCCTTTTATTAAATGGAACACCCTGTATATTTCTATATTTTTTCAAGTGTATTTCATTCCTCTATACGGACATATAAATTTTGTTTTAGTTTTCCGCGGCGTTGCCAAGTTATTCCGTTTATTCTCTAAAAAAGACCAAATATACGCATTGCTTTATAATGACGTACTGAAATTATTTTAATAGTAAAAGTTAAGAATTTTTTTTTCTGTACAACTGTAACTACACTCTATGTTTTCACATATATTTTTTTAAATGTAATTATACAGGGTGTTCAATAAAGCGAATCAAACTTACTCAATTTCAAATGACTAAAACTCGTCATTTTCAAATGGAACACCCTATATTTTATAATTCAGTTGTGCGTCTTTTTGTATTATCTTCATATTTTATTACGGGTACCCTATGCCTAAAACCAATATTTTTGGAGATTTTCACCATTTTAACTTTATTTCTAAAAATTAGATTCCAAAAGATTTTTAATGTAACAGCTATTCGCACGAAAACATGTTTGAGACAGTTTACAAATGAGTAATTTACTCTTCGCAGATATTTGCGTCGAAAGTTTTAAAACAGTTACGAATTTTAATTTAATTTTGAAAGATCCGAAAATCTAGCGGGCCAATTTCTTGGACCACCTCCTCCGATCCATCTATAGCAAATTCTTCATTTAAATGATTCCTAAACCGAAGACTGTTGTGAGCTGGTGCACTATCATGTTGGAACTACAATCTCCGGGTAATATCCATGGTATACTAGATTTAATTTTGAATTGAATAAATAATTTTAGAAAAAAATTGTTAAAATCTCCAAAAATATTGGTTTTAGGCATAGGGTACCCTTAATAAAATATGAAGATAATACAAAAAGACGCACAACTGAATTATAAAATATAGGGTGTTCCATTTGAAAATGACGAGTTTTAGTCATTTGAAATTGAGTAAATTTGATTCGCTTTATTGAACACCCTGTATAATTACATTTAAAAAAATATATGTGAGAACATAGAGTGTAGTTACAGTTGTACAGAAAAAAAAATTCTTAACTTTTACTATTAAAATAACTTCAGTACGTCATTATAAAGCAATGCGTGTATTTGGTCTTTTTTAGAGAATAAACGGAATAACTTGGCAACGCCGCGGAAAACTAAAACAAAATTTATATGTCCGTATAGAGGAATGAAAGACACTTGAAAAAATATAAAAATATACAGGGCGTTCCATTTAATAAAAGGCAAACAATTTTCGCCGAGCCGTAACGCAACACCCTGTATATGTGAAAATAATTTTACGTTATGCTCCTTGAGTTGGCTAATAACTTTTGTTAATAAATTTATGCTGTATTTCTAACGACAAGGGAGATATCGAAGACGGGCATTTCGGTGACTCACCTGTATATACACGGTGTAAAAGGATAGTAGTCTTATAAAACTTGTATTATAATTTAGTGTATATGTTTTTGTATTGACTAGAAAATATTTTCTTAGATTGTACATCAACTGCCACCTGTTGTCCAAAAGCGGTAATACATTTCACACCATTTAAATGTGCATATAATCTTTACGTTCATTTTATTGGTAAACACCAACGAATTTCATAAAACCATTCTACAACTAGATGTTAAATTACCCAATAATACTTCTGTTTTATATATACTTCCTCTGAAAGAAGTGTTCAATTGAATATATTTACATTTTGAAACTTACTTCTGCTGACAGAGTTCATCTCACGTTGAGTATATATACACGATGTACAAAATGTATAACAATATACTGTGTATATTTTTGTATTGACTAGAAAATATTTTCTTAGATTGTACATCATATGCCATCTGTTGTTCAGAGGCTGTACTATATTTCATACCATTTATATAAGCATATAATATTTCATTCATTTTATTTACAAACCACAACGAATTCCCTAAAACCGTTCTACAATTATATGTCAAATTACTTACTAACACTTTTGTTTTACACACACTTCCTCTGAAAGAACCGTTCAATTAGAAATATTTACATTTTGAAAGTTACTTCTGCTGCCTAGGTTCACCGCACGTTGAGTATATATACACGGTGTAAAAGAAGAGTAGTCTTATATAGCTTGTATAATAATATACTGTGAATATTTTTGTATTGACTAGAAAATATTTTCTTAGATTGAACATCTCCTGCCATCTGTTGTCCAAAAGCGGTACTACATTTCACACCATATAAATAAGCATATAATCTTTACATTCATTTTATTAGTAAACAACACTGAATTCCTTAAAACCGTTCTACATTTACATGTCAAATTACTTACTAATACTTTTGTTTTATACACACTTCCCCTGAAAGAACCGTCCAATTTGATATATTTACATTTTGAAAGTTACGTCTACTGCCTAAGTACACCGCACGTTGAGTATATATACCCGGTGTGAAAGTGAAGCTATTGGGTAGTATGAGTCTCCCGGTACAATGGTATGCTAGAACCACAAACTCGGCAAATACAATACAATACAAAGAATACAGATTATGACATCCGATATTGGAAACTTGAATGCCGTGGAGGGGTTGGGACTACCTTTTTATCCAAGGGGTTGTGGTTTTGTAATTAAAACTAATTGTTGTTGATTGTAAAAGCGATAAAACATAAAAATGTTTGCAAAAACTATGGGCAATATATAATATACAATCAAAATGATAGCCAGATTCAGATGCGGTAACCACGCGGTAACGAAGAAAGAGACAACCAGTATTGGTTACCAAAGGAAGAAAGGGGGTGCAGATTATGTGGCAGAGAAGATGAAACACTGAAGCATTTAAGGGAATATTGCAGAGAAGTAAAAAGAGAAGATAGAGGAGAAATGGAGCTGTTAGACGATCTAGGATCAGGAGAGAAGTGGATGAGCGAAATCTTTAAGACGAGAACAGTAGCATAAATGTATTACACACACAATGTAGAATAAAAATGTATATATTATTTCTGTAGGTTCTAAGCCACTTAGCAAGAATAAATATTAATAAATAAATAAAATAATATACAATTTTTCTTGACACGTATACATTTTATCCCTCTACATATGTTATATTGCTTGACAATATACCTTGCACACATTCAACCTTACACTCCTTTTATCGTGCACACTTTGAATCCATGAAAAAAGTTATCTTACACACATTTTATCTTGCGCACATTTTATCATCCACACATGTTATCTTTAATTCATTTTATTTTCTACACATTTTATCATCCACACATTTTATTTTCCATACATTTTATCTTTCTGAAGATTAAATGTGTAAAAGATAAAATGAGTGGCAGATAAAATGTGTGGATAATAAAATGATTTGGAAGATAAAATCTGTGTAAGATAACTTTCTTCGCTGATTAAAAGTGTGGAGGATAATAGGTATGCAAGATTGAAAGTGTACAAGATACGAGTACAATGTCAAGCAATATAACATGTGTGGAGTTAAGTGGCCAAAAATTGGGCTGATAATTTTCATTGGGCCACCCTGTATGTTTTGTTTTAATTAGATTTAAGTCAATTTCAAATTTTCATAGTTACTAGTCAATATTCAGTCGTAAACTGTGGTATAATTTAAAACATTGAGGCGTGCATCAAGATCTTATAGAGAATGTTAAAATTATGTTCGAGTAAGAAACGAAAACTCTGAAATGTTCAAAAGCAAAACTGGTCTTAAACAGTGATGCATTCTAAGCCCCTTACTGTTCAACATAGTGCTTGATGAAGCCATTAAAAGATGCAAACCTAAAATAAAAACATACACGGTAGGCTATTGGAAGATGGAAACAATAAAAATATCAGAGCTATGTTACTCTGACGATATGGCAATTATAGGAGAAAACAAAAAAGAACTACAACTTAACGTAAATATATAAATAACGACGAACTGAAATACATAACACGAAAACAAATATAAAGATAGAAGACAAGAAATAGAACAAGTAGATAAATTCACGTACCTGAGAGGAATTATAAACAGTAAAGGGTAGAGTGACCATTTATTTTTTTAATGAAATCAGTACAAAACTTGTGTTCTATATTTAGATTACTTTATTGACTATATTATATTGAAATTTTTATAGTAAGTCATTTAATATAATATTTTAAAAAAGTGATAAAAGTAAAATGAAATTTTATGCCATATGCAATGATTACTGTTTAAAACATCATCTATTGTGTTTAAGTAGTGTTTTAGCAAATACTGTTTTAGTTTCTTTAAATTTGATTTCTTCGAGGCTTTTATTATTCTCAGGCAAAACATTTATAAATCCAAATATAACTTTTAATATATTGTTTTTACTTTTTCTACATTAGCTTTAAAAACAAATAGAAAAATTATAGCGATATTACTTGCTATAATTTTATTGCTTTACTAAAGTTTACAGCTCCTCTCAAAATCAAACCTTTTAACCAAGTCACTTACTAATAAAATCAAACCATGTCGAGAGATACAAATTTTAGATAATACTTAAATTATATGAAAATGTTTAAACATCTATCAAAAATAATTATAAAATATCGAAAATCAGTACATTCAGTACAAAATGTAAAATATCAGTACAAAATATGTTACAATTTGTTTATCAGTAGAAGGGTCTGAAAATCAGTACTGTACTGACAAAATCAGTACGAATAGTCCCTCTAGTAAAGGGACTTCCATTGACTTTAATTTAATTAAAATAAAGAACTTTATGAACAGTAGAAATGTATATTCTGATATTTTATTTAAAGTTACTATGATACGGCAATGAAATTATTTCTTGACATTTAAGTTACACGACGGGGTTCATTCTTATTTGGCAATATGCAATGTAATTCATAATATGTATATCAAAGTGTAGTTTCAATTTTCATTATAATAGTTGTACGATGCAAAATACTTACTGATGAAATTAAATTCCTAAACTTTAGTTCTTCATGGTTTGGGAACAACTACATGCAACTTACCTAACTATAATTATTACTAGGAATGGTGAATATTAATAATAAATTTACTCAAAACCTAAAAAAGGATTAGAGACATAACATAATAAACTTTATTGATATAAATTACAAATTTTAACCACGTTCACAAATAATATCAACGACACTCGGTTCCATAAGAACTGGTTCCAAACATCTATGAACAGCAGATCCTAGAATTTCGTCTAGTAGAAAATGAACTAGGCTGAAAACAATTCATTAGAATATCAATTAAATACAATTAATGGGGCGTTTACATTTTATCCTCCACACATGTTATATTGCTCGACTTTGTCTCTTTCAAACATTTAATCTTGCATACCTTTTATCCTCCACACTTTTAATCCATGAAAAAAAGTAACTTGCACACCTTTATCTTCCATTCATTTTATGTTCCACACATTTTACCTTCAGAAAAATTTAATACTGGATATTTTATCTAATTTTAAGTATATTAATTGCATCGGCAATAAAATGAATGGCAGGTACAATTACAATGTTTTAAAGATCAAACGTTGGCGAAGATAAAATGTGTGGAAAATAAAATGAATGAAAGATAAAATGTGAGGATGATAAAATATGCGCAAGATAAAATGTGTGTAAGATAACTTTTCTTCGCTAAAAGTGAGGAGGATAAAAGGTGTGCAAGATTAAATGTTGGAAAGAGACAATGTCGAGCAATATAACACGTGTGGAGGATAAAATGTATACGCCCCCAATTAATTAACTCACTTTTCATCAGCCACAAATCTCCATAAATACAGCTGCAAATAATGAATATCAACTTGTATTTGTTGTAAGCCAAATTTGCTGTAGGTTTTCAAACGTACACATTCTAAAAACGTCTGCAAAATAGTTAATAGACATTTAAAATGAGAATACAATGTTTGAAATATGGCATAGAATAGTTATACACAGAAGCGACAGTAAGACAGAGAAACGAAAATTAGAGAGAGATGGGGAAAGCCAACAAATAGACTGCATTAGTGTAACGGTCATTTTGTGGCGCCAAATTCAAACTGAAACCCTAACTCGCCTCTGCCGATTTATACGCCCATGTTATTCTTATGGGAATCAAAATATGCTATCTTTAAACTGCTAGAAAGTATTATAAAATGCAAATCTTAACCATTAAACCTTATAAATACTAAGCTCTAATGTTTTATCTATCTGCTAATGTAATATACACACCCAAAAAACATAATATTATTTAATAAACTTCAATGTAAACAGTAGGTGCAAATTTCTGTAAACGTATGTCGTAGCTGTCTAAGTATTCAGTTGAACCTGTCACTTTAACTGCACCAAGTAACGACATGTTATTATTTGCGATACTACTTTCTTTAAAATCAAAATTTTCTTAATTTATTCTTCTATTTGTACTTTTTCTGTACGGAAACCAAAGAGTAATGTTTTAGAATATAAAAAATCTCTATGTTATAATTAAGAATCGCCAAATAAAATATCGTGAATTGAAAATGTACTCCCATAAGCAATGCACACACTCAGATTTGAATTAGGGTTTCGCGCCAAGTGTAAATCTTAACCTCACTAACGTGGTCTATTTAAAGAGCTCGAGTTTCTCTGTTTATCAATCATTAACGCGCCTACAACATTTTCAAGTGGGGACAATCATAAAACTATAAAAATACATAAACAAATTTCTAAATAGCAACAAATATGTTATCATTTTGATAAAAAAAGGAAAATAATTATCAAAAAGAAATTATTATATTTGCTCCAAAGGGGAAGAAGCTGTATCAGCTTTCCACACTTTGTCCACGTCCATGTATACGATGATACTGGCTCATTCAAAGTTGTACTTGTTAATTGTTTAAAAACACACAAATGTGAAGCTTGTGAGACGTTTTTTCAACAAAATTTCGAATTAGACAACAACATTTATACATTATAAAAATCATAATTTGGAGAATTCTGAGTTTGTAAATTGTAAAACAACACACAATTATTTTTATAATTACATATTTAGTTTAGAAAATACTTTTTATATAAATATGGAAAAATTGATTTGTATTAAAGATGTAGAATATTGCTTATATGAGTTACTAAAAAATTGGGTTTCAACTCGTGAAATTCTCCACTAGATTATTAAAAAAATTATATGTAAGACACAGAATATTTTATGCTATGAAATAAGTAATATGAATTTTAAATCTAATCAAAAAAACAGAAAGAGAAAATTGTGCTTATTGATGAACTTGCAAAATACATACATTTTGTTTAAAAAATGTTTACAAAATATATGTACCTATTTATTTAATCTAATTTATTTTTATTATATTGATAAATTTATAATTTTGTATTTTTACACTCTAAAAATTATTTTATCACTCAAACAAAAAATTAAATGTGGAGCGTAAATCAGCCAACAAATTTAAAGGTCTACACAATGCTTCAAGGTCATAGAACTGACTAGGGTAACATCAAAGGTACCAACACGGAGTGTCGCTTCTGTATGTAACTATTCTGTGGTAATTATTTTTACCTTTAAACTTATTTTAATAATACCGGTGAGAATAGAAACTTTTGTAAATTCTACTTGAGAGAATATTTCTATTCGTTCGCTAAATAATTTATGTATATTTGAGACTATAGATGAATCTAGTTGACTTGGAGTAAAACTCGACCAATTCGAACGGTATTGGTGTCTTGATACACTTATACTGTAACAAAAATAATCTCAAAATTCGATATAACAATTTATGTTGATGTAAATGTGTATGTGTACATAATTTATCAAATTAAGCAAAAAATTATAAAAATTTGAAGTTAGATGTTTTTAATTCTTTGTACAAAGTAAAGAATTGTAAATTTGGAAAAGAATTGAATTTGAAATTTCAACGAAAATATCTTTTTTGAACATCTCTGAATCAATTTTGATCAATTTTGGAGTTACGGTAGGATACAATCAGGGCATGTAACCGAAAAAAATACTGGTTAACGGTTAACCCTTATAGAGAACGTTATAATAATAAAGGTTTTACTTCGAAAACCGGTTTTTAAAATTGAAAACCGGTTTCAACCAATTAATATATCGGTTAAAAAAATTATTAAAATTAATTTTAAAAGAAAGTAATTATAAAAATTTGATTAAAAAAAATTACAGAATAATTAATTTAAAAAAATAATAAAAAATTACCATCTGAGTAAAATATAACAATTAAAAAAAGCAATTTAATTAATGAAGATTCACAAAAATTCCCGTAATATCTTCAGAAAAACGCAGGTCACTTTTCAATTTTAAACTTGCCTGTGTTGACAAAGGCCGTATTTATTTGGGACTTTTTAAGTAACCTTAACGGCCAAAGAGACTACCTACATTTATGACTCTCCAATAAAATGTTAATTGTAAAAACTGTCATGACTCATGTTCAAATACAAATAGAAAACACAGATATAAAAAAAATACTAAAATTTTTTCTCGATAAATGATATTAAAATAAAGGTTAATGTTCGCTAAAACCGGTTTTTTTTTTTTTTTGGTTAACAGTTACCGGTATTTTCGGCCTGAAATATCGGTTAAAATTACGGTTAAAGTTCGCAATTTTCGTTCAAAATATCGTTTACCGGTTTTTATTAACTGGTTTTTTTAACCGGTTACATGCCCTGCTTAACAGGGATAGGTATACCTATTTCAAATTATGTCAGCTTATTTTAAAAAGTGAATGCATATGCCATCTATTAAGCATTCTAGAAACTACTGTACTGGCCAGCTGAGTATTCACATATTTTAAATGTAAATTTCAAGTAGACGACTTGTCTGTTCCAATGACTTCGTTTTCGAAGCCAACTTTTCAATTTAATGCGAAAAGTGAATGCATGTGCCATCTATTGAGGAGTCTAGTAACTACTGTACTGGCCACTTGAGTATTCATATATATTAAAAGCAATTCTTAAATAGACGATTTTTCACAGAGCCGTAGTTTTCAACTTAGAAACTTTTGACAGTCAGATTTTACGGAATCTATATTTTTAGCGAAAAGTATGTTATCCTATTATTTCAACCCTCTATACACAAAGTGGCCCAATGAAAATTATCAGCGCAATTTTGAACACCTGATAAAATTTGTTTTAAACGATATTTCTCTCTAATGAACGGATTTGAAAAATAAATGTTGAAAAGAGAATTCAAAGGCCTTTCGAACTGTCATGTTTGACACCCTTTTCCATTTAATATTTTTGAGGTCCAACCCCCATTTTAGGGTTGAAGTTATGTCATTGGAAATCCATTCAGGTGTCCCCCTTTATATTAAAATTGACGTGTTCGAGCGTTTTTTGCAAAATTAATGTAAAGTGGCCAAAAATTGCGCTCATAATTTTCACTGGAGGGTTGAAATAATAGGATAACATACTTTTCGCTAAAAATATAGATTTCGTAAAATATGACTGTCTTAAAAAGTATCTAAGTTGAAAACTACGGCTCTGGGAAAATTCGTTTATTTAAGAATTGCTTTTAAAACATATGAATACTCAAGTGGCCAGTACAGTAGTTACTAGACTCCTCAATAGATGGCACATGCATTCACTTTTCGCTTTAAATTGAAAAGTTGGCTTCGAAAACGAAGTCATTGGAACAGACAAGTCGTCTACTTGAAATTTACATTTAAAATATGTGAATACTCAGCTGGCCAGTGCAGTAGTTTCTAGAATGCTTAATAGATGGCATATGCATTCGTTTTTTAAAATAAACTGACATAATTTGAAATAGGTATATCCGTTTTAAGCAGGGCATGTAACCGGTTAAAAAAACCGGTTAATAAAAACCGGTAACCGATATTTTGAACGAAAATTGCGAACTTTAACCGTAATTTAAACCGATATTTTTCAGGCCGAAAATACCGGTAACCGTTAACCAAAAAAAAACCGGTTTTAGCGAACATTAACCTTTATTTTAATATCATTTAGCGAGAAAAAATTTTAATATTTTTTTTATATCTGTGTTTTCTATTTGTATTTGAACATGAGTCATGACAGTTTTTACAATTAACATTTTATTGGAGAGTCATAAATGTAGGTAGTCTCTTTGGCCGTTAAGGTTACTTAAAAAGTCCCAAATAAATACGGCCTTTGACAACACAGGCAAGTTTAAAATTGAAAAGTGACCTGCGTTTTTCTAAAGATATTACGGGAATTTTTGTGAATGTTCATTAATTAAATTGATTTTTTTTAATTGTTATATTTTTCTCAGATGGTAATTTTTTTTAATTAATTATTCTGTAATTTTTTTTTAATCAAATTTTTATAATTATTTTTTTTTAAATTAATTTTAATTACTTTTTTAACCGATATATTAACCGGTTTAAACCGGTTTCCAATTTATAAAAACCGGTTTTCGAACTAAAACCGTTATTATTATAACGTTCCCTATAAGGGTTAACCGTTAATCAGTATTTTTTTCGGTTACATGCCCTGATTATTAGCTATGATCGCTTAAATATGTGATACAATGATATGATTTTAATACCAATGTCTTTAAACTTAATATAAGCGATGTGTTACATGATAGAGCCTTATATAAGTTTTTCAATACATTTAATTTGTAGTTTTAAAATTAGTTTGTTATTGCAATTCAAAATATTTTTAATTCATTCCGTACCTATATTATATATTTAAATATATTTAAATTATTAAATAAATCGGAAAATATCGCAATAAATCGTAAATTCTCGATGTTTATCAAAACTGAACAAGTTTATGCAAAGATTTTTAAGCAGTGGAAAATTGTGTTTCATGTGAATTGGTTCTTTATGAACTCAGTGCGTTTTATTTTATTTAAAAACTAATATTTATTCAGTTTTTACAAACTATGGTGTAGTTTATTTCATTTGCTAAATGTAGTGTAGTGTTTTCTTAATTGTGAATATTTTACGAGTCCAGAAATTTGAACTGAATTCATGGCGTAATTTTAGGAAGATATTAGAGGTACGTACATATGTATATAATTTTATTTTCTTTCGGTGATAAGTTTATGTGTGGGAATCTCGAGAATTGTAAGAGATACAAAGTCTGCTAAAATAGACGAAAGTATTTTATAGCGAAAGACAACGAAATGTTAGTAAATTTATTAAAATTTACATAAATTAAACAAAAGTAATTATTATCATCAAAAACTATATAAATAAAATAAATAAAAGGTATAATTTATTCTTACTTAACCTAAATTTATTTTATTTTTTATTAAGCATGTACTTTATACATAAAATTTTGTTATACCGGGAGAAAATGATTACGTTTTGGTCACAATTTTACTCTTTTTCAACCAATATAAAGTGTACACATAGTTAATTTTGTTTTCGCAAATTCTTAACTCGTTTAAAAAAGACCATTAGGAAACTTAATTTATTAATTGTATTAAAGAATATATTGATTACAAGAAAGAAAATATTGATTTATCAAGAATTGGTTAAATAAAATCGAAACTCAAACTTATTTCTATTTAAAAATAATTATGTACGACTGCACGTTAAAGTTTGATTTAATCATAGTTTTGCGGCTATAAAGTACCTCTTTATAGTACTAGTAAAATAAAGTAATTTTCAGAAGTTCTTTCAATATTCTTACTAGAACACCATTTCCGATTCGCATTGTATGTCTCTTCGTATATATGCTTGCTTGAGGAAATAGTGAATCTTTATTATTTTTTCATTATTAGAACTCTGAGACCGACACGCTTGCATTTTGCTTCAAACAAAATTTTGACATTGACACCGGACCAAACAAATTCGTATTCAAACAACAGAAAAGCACACTTGATTTACTCTTCTAAAATCATGAACATTTTACTTTTTTTCTAAGAGAAACCGATTTTCGCAGTCGTACATAAAGTTTTGTATGCAATTCGTACATAATTAGACTTTATTGAGTCGCCCTTTTTGCCATAAACTGTAAGACTCGCTAATGAAGACTTACATAATGTACTTATTACATAAATAACTGTTCTTATCTTCAATAATCGTAAATTTAACATTTAGGTTTCACATTTTTTATTGTATCATATTTAAAGCTAAATTTAAATAATTATTTGTAAATCTTTCCATTGTTTTTTGTGTTATTTTTGTATGTACATTTAGTATTATTATTTGTGTCATCTTTTTTGTATTTATTCTTAGTATTTTAGTGTTTTAGTGTTTTTTGATTGTAAAACTCATACCTGTGTGTTTTTCGACTTGAATCGCTGCTATGTTCGGTATGATTTCCTTGATCTTCGTAAAGAAACGCAACTGTAGTATCAATTGCTGCAATATCTTCTACAACTCTCTTCATTACAGCTCTTACAGTTCTTGGTTCTATTGTGTGTAACCAATCTCTGGTTTCAACTGATTTTCTAAGCATCTATTAAAAAAACATACAAAAATAGAGGCGTATACATTTTATCCTCCACACATGTTATATTGCTCGACATTGTATCTTGCAAACATTTAATCTTGCACACCTTTTATCCTCCACACTTTTAATCCGCGAAAAAATATCTTACACATATTTTATCTTGCGCACATTTTATCATCCACACATTTTATCTTTCATTCATTTTATTTTCCACACATTTTATCTTCGCCAACGTTTCATCTTTAAAACATTGTAATTGTACCTGCCATTCATTTTATTGCCCATGCAATTAACATACTTATAATTAGATGAAATATTCAGTGTTAAATGTTTCGGAAGATAAAATGTGTAAAAGATAAAATAGGGCACGTCGTTTTACTTTTTATTCCATATTTATTCCTCGACTTTAAATAATGTGACATATCCTAAATTCATTTGGAGATATCTCAAATGCAATTCTAGATATCTTAAATTCAATTCAAGATCTCTAATTTGGTTTATTTTAAGATATCTTCAATTCATTTTTAGATATCTAAAATTATATTTCAGATATCTTAAATTCAATTACAAATATCTAAAATTCAGTTGAAGATATCTGAAATTCAAATTACATGCTTTTCTATATGTAATTTCAAATATCTAAAATTAATTACAGATATCTCAAATTGAATTTAACATATCTGTAACTCCAACAACAATATTTTATATTATTAAACTGTTTTCGATATAAAAATAGGGCAATTGTTAACGTAAAGTGTAATGTGTAACCAGTAAAAATAATATTTTCAATATAAGTTAAATAAAGTCGAAAATCACACTTTTGGTTTTTATTTAAAAATATTTCTTATTTTTAATAAACGTAAATGTAATATTTAGTTGACGTTTTTTATTGTCTGTCATATTTAAAGTTAAATTTAAGTAATTATTTGTAATTATGTTTTTAAGATTTAGATATCTCTTTTTGAATATATCCATAATTCAATTTTAGATATCTGTATTTCAATATGAGATATCTTCAATTGAATTTTAGATATCTGTTATTGAATTTAAGATATCTCAAATATAATTTCAGATATCTAAAAATGAATTGGAGATATCTTTAATGTAACGAAATTAGAGATATCTTGAATTGAATTATGGATATCTAGAATTGAATTCGAGATATCTGCAAATAAATTTCGGATATGTCACATTATTTAAAGTCGATGAATAAATATGGAATAAAAATTAAAACGGCGTTCCATATTTTATCTTTTACACATTTTGTCTCCAGAAAAATTTAACACTGAATATTTCATCTAAATATAAGTATGTTAATTGCATGGGCAATAAAATGAATGGCAGGTACAATTACAATGTTTTAAACATGAAACGTTGGCGAAGATAAAATGTGTGGAAAATAAAACGAATGAAAGATAAAATGTGTGGATGATAAAATGTGCGCAAGATAAAATGTGTGTAAGATAACTTTTCTTCGCGGATTAAAAGTGTGGAGGATAAAAGGTGTGCAAGATTAAATGTTTGAAAGATACAATGTCAAGCAATATAACATGTGTGGAGGATAAAATGTATACGCCCTACAAAATAGCCAATAATTGTTGTTTAAAAACATTTAAAAATGTTGTAAATTGTTTTATACCTGAGAAACATTTAAACCTTGAATACGAACGTAAGAATTAAGACATTCTTGAGCTGCTTCTTGTATTGAAGCATTTATTTCTGCTTCAGTTGTAAGACCAGTTGTTTGATTTGATATATTAAACAATTCATCAGTTTGATTCAACTGAAAAACAGATTTTAATCATAAATAAGTTCGCAAAAAATAATAACACATTAAGGGCCAGGATTTTAATGTTAAAGTTCTTGTTAATTAATAGACAGATTAAATTTATTTTCAGACGACCACATATGAAAGTAGCCATATTTACACTGTAATTAACACCAGAAAATGTAACATAGCACACGGCGTGTGTTATAATAACACACTAGTGTGTTATATAACCGGATATGACGACTAGTGGTCAATAGATGAAACTTTGGTAATGAAATGTAACAAAATTAATGAAAATTTGCTTAAAACTACGATTTTCAAATTGGTAGTGAATTAATAACAAAAATAAAGAGTCAAAATGTACTGATAGTTTTATTAATTGTTCAAACAATACGTACTAGACTTCCAAATCAGTTTCCGGTTAACTAGTGATACTTAACCTCAAACCCAAACGTCAATGCTTTCGTGAGTTGTGTTTGACATTGACACTTTTGTATAAACCCTGTTTTTATTATAATATTTTGTGGTCGTCTGAAAAATAGTGTACATAACTCGCTTGAAAGTGCATAGCAACGCTCGAGTATTAAATCATTCAATCTCTACACACGCTTGCTATTTACCACTTTCCACGCTTGTTACGTAAATAACTATTAAAACAATAGTATTCGCAATTTATTTCCATAAAAACAACACACAACCGTATACTAAAAACAAACTTATCCTCATTGTATTAGTTTGAATTTTTTCCACTAGAGGCTAACTTTGTAAACATTTTAGTGCTGCCATCTATTATGTTAATGTGAACTTATTTGTAGATGTCTCTGATAGTCTCATTGTTAGTTTATTTTATTAAAAAAAATAAAAAAACTTACCAAATGGTGAACACTCGAAGCTTGAAATTCTAAACATAGTTTAGATAATAACAACAACAAAGTTGGTGGACATTTTGGATCAGAGATGTTTTTAGAACAAAAACTTTTAGCTGTTGTTGTCAAATGTTGAATAAAACTTATAACTAAGCCTTCTCTAACGTTTTCAACACAGAAACTGTCTCTAAATTGTGGTTTTATACTAAATGTTATATCTGGTTGAATAAAAACCTGAAATGAAAAAGTTAGATAGAATAAACAATAATAGGGAATTCTATTTCAATCAATTTAAGAGAAAATATGAATAAAAATAAATATTAATAAAGAAATACAATGATATAATCGTTGATTGAAAAATATATAGATAGGCAAGCCTTTGTTTTTGCCGCTGTTTTGGAATCAGATTCGACAGAGCCATCTCGTTCATGATTCCATCAACTACTGAATTAAACAGACAACAATATCAGATAAATAAACATGTTTTACATATTTACTTAATTTTTTGGTATCCATTAAAATGTTTCTTAGAATAATTCATTGGTATATTTTAAAATAGAACTAATTTCTGTTATTAATTATTTGACGTTACTCTTTTTTTATATATTTGACAGAAACGCCTGATATTAACCCAAATGCAACCAGACACACAGTTATGTAGGTGAAACGAATTTTCCTATAAGCTTGCCTATCTATATGGAAACTTATATTGTATTGTAATTTTTTTTTATAAATACGGGTGGCCCAATGAAAATTATCAGCGCAATTTTTTGCCACTTAACATAAATTTTGCAAAAAACGCTCGAACACGTCAATTTTAGTATAAAGGGGGACACCTGAATGGATTTACAATGGCATAACTTCAACCCTTAAATGGGGGTTGCACCTCAAAAATTTTAAATGGAAAAGGGTGTCAAACATGACACAGTTCGAAAGGCCTTTCAATTCTCTTTTCAACATTTATTTTCAAATCCGATCATTAGAGAGAAATATCGTTTAAAACAAATTTTATCAGGTGTTCAAAATTGCAATCAAGTAGGCTTAAACAAATGAATTATATTATAAGAAAAAATTACTTACCAATAAATCTTGTAGAATTCCTTTAATTTTCTCTACAATAGAAACAATTAACGAAGTTAACAATTCATTCAAATTCGACGAATTTTCTTCTTGGTGAACTTTTGTCGTCGCTAGACTTTGTCTGACTTTAGTTAACGAGTCTGCAAAATGGACTTTTAAACTCTGTAAATGGGCCTTACATTGTTTTTTCCCTGCGTTTATTACAATTTCCGTTCCGGTCCTTTAAAAATAAATACAGTAGTAATAATAGACTGCATTAGTGTAACGGTCATTTTGTGGCGCCAAATTCAAACTGAAACCCTAACTCGCCTCTGCCGATTTATACGCCCATGTTATTCTTATAGGAATCAAAATATGCTATCTTTAAACTGCTACAAAGTATTATAAAATGCAAATCTCAAGTATTAAACCTTATATATACTAATCTCTAATGTTTTATCTATCTTCTAATGTAATATACACACCCAAAAAACATAATATTATTTAATAAACTTCAATTTAAACAGTAGGTGCAAATTTCTGAAAACGTATGTCGTAGCTGTCTTAGTATTCAGTTGAACCTGTCACTTTAACTGCACCAAGTAACGACATATGTTACTATTTGGGATACTACTTTCTTTAAAATAAATTTTTTCTTAATTTATTCTTTTATTTGTACTTTTTCTGTACGGAAACCAAAGAGTAATGTTTTAGAATATAAAAAAAACCCTATGTTATAATTAAGAATGGCCAAAATGCTTTAATATCGTGCATTGAAAATGTACTCCCATAAGAAATGCATACACTCAGATTTGAATTAGGGTTTCGCGCTAAATGTAAATCTTAACCTCACTAACGTGGTCTATTTAATATAGTCGCCAGCCCATATAGGAGAGACGTTACTCGATCGTCATGTGAATGTTCGTATGAATAAAGATTCCGTTTTAGTTAATATTAAGTTTCAAACATGCCACTACGATTATTAAATATAATTATATTTCATTCTAAATATTTAAACTTTAATAATTATTAGTAGTAAGAAGTAACAGAAATATAATTTCATTTAAAAATCAATAAAATAGGATATTAAAAAATAAACAATGTAAAACAAAATAAATAACCGAACTGTCACATTGACATAAATAAAAAAAACTAAAAAATATTTAAAATTATCTGCTGACACGTGCTGTTAATAATATTTCGCGGCATTTTTACTAAAATAAATAAAAATTAGTATATTTTAGGTATAAATATTGTTATTATTAATTAAAAGAAATAGACATAACCTTAAAAACAAATAAGCCACACCCCTTAGACAAACTTCAAGTCATAGACTTATACGACTGTAATGAGTCAGACAAAGACAAACAATACTTTGAATGTGCATGATAAAAATCTTCCAAGTGACGTCACTCCTATATGGGCTAAATAGAGACCACGTTAGTGAGGTTAAGGTTTACATTTGGCGCGAAACCCTAATTCAAATCTGAGTGTATGCATTTCTTATGGGAGTACATTTTCAATTCACGATATTAAAGCATTTTGGCGATTCTTAATTATAACATAGGGTTTCTTTATATTCCAAAACATTACTCTTTGCTTTCCGTACAGAAGAAGTACAAATAAAAGAATAAATTAAGAAAAAATTTGATTTTAAAGAAAGTAGTATCGCAAATAGTAACATATGTCGTTACTTGGTGCAGTTAAAGTGACAGGTTCAACTGAATACTAAGACAGCTACGACATACGTTTTAGAAATCTGCACCTACTGTTTAAATTGAAGTTTATTAAATAATATTATGTTTTTTGGGTGTGTATATTACATTAGAAGATAGATAAAACATTAGAGATTAGTATTTATAAGGTTTAATAGTTAAGATTTGCATTTTATAATACTTTGTAGCAGTTTAAAGACAGCATATTTTGATTCCCATAAGAATAACATGGGCGTATAAATCGGCAGAGGCGAGTTAGGGTTTCAGTTTGAATTTGGCGCCACAAAATGACCGTTACACTAATGCAGTCTATTATAAGAAATATGAAAATATTTACGTAGCAAAATCCGTATCACCACAAAGAGTATTCATAGCTTGAAGTCGTCTATGAAATCTATCCAAAGCTCTGACCAAAATGGCTGTATCGCCTACATCCTGTTCTATGTCTATTTTACGTTGGATTAAATCAAAATATTTTTTCATGTTGTTTACAATAAATGTGTTTAGTTGACCCAACGCAAAACTTTCAAAATTTGCCCTAAAAATAATAAATATTACTTATAAACATGGCATGTAACCGAAAAAAATACTGGTTAACGGTTAACCCTTATGGAGAACTTTATAATAATAACGGTTTTAATTTGAAAACGGGTTTTTGAAAATTGGAAACCGGTTTAAACTGGTTAATATATCGGTTAAAAAAATAATTAAAATAAATTAATTATAAAAATTTTATTAAAAAAATTACAGAATAATTATTTAAAAAAATAATAAAAAATTCCAATCTGAGAAAAATATAACAATTAAAAAAAAGCAATTTAATTAATGAATATTCACAAAAATTCCCGTAATATCTTCAGAAAAACGCAGGTCACTTTTCAATTTTAAACTTGCCTGTGTTGACAAAGGCCGTATTTATTTGGGACTTTTTAAGTAACCTTAACGGCCAAAGAGACTACCTACATTTATGACTCTTCAATAAAATGTTAATTGTAAAAACTGTCATGACTCATGTTCAAATACAAATAGAAAACACAGATATAAAAAAAAATTAAAATTTTTTCTCGCTAAATGAAAAATAATGGTTAATGTTCGCTAAAACCGGTTTATTTTGGTTAACGGTTACCGGTATTTTCGGCCTGAAAAATACCGGTTAAAATTACGGTTAAAGCAATTTTCGTTCAAAATATCGGTTACCGGTTTTTATTAACCGGTTACATGCCCTGAATTAAAGACAATGTAAGAACTGTCTTTAAAATATTAAAGACAATTTTAAACGTCAAAATGGCTAATACAAATTTAAAAAATTTCCTTCTCTTCTTAATTTTGAGTCTAATATTGCATAGTTTCAGTAAAGACTTCTGTTTGTAATAAAAGGTTACATTGCTTTCCAAAATTTTCGGTCTTCATATTTCGTATTACTCATTTAAAAATATCTTACTGTTCGGTTTTAAATCTTTATAATACAAACAAAACTGAATAATTATTTTTTAATACTTACGTATCTTGATTATCAGAGTTTTCTCTGTTGATAAACATATCATTAAACGAACTTATAACAACACATAAATCACTCAAAAACCCAGAACATCCTAGATCTACAAATTCTATAATATCTCTATGTTCACTCTGATCTTGCAAAAGAACTAATTGTTCATTTAATCTTTTCTCTGCACAAGACAAAAAGTCACTACATAATTCATTCACTGGTTCATTTAACTGCAATAATAAATCAACTGACTCTGCCAATTCTTTGGCAGATGCTGAAGAATTATCAAATTGGTTTCTCAGTTCGGTTTTGAGTTCGTTTAAGGTTTGTTCACAGTCATTTTGAATGCCTTGAAAAGAGGGCATATTGCCATATTGTTGTAAGACTCTCTGTGCGTGGATGTAATCCTGGACTGCCTAAAATGTAAAGTTTGAGATAATATGTTCTTAGAATTGTAATGGAAATAATAGTTATCAAAATAGAAAAGAGAAAAAAGAGAATTTAACATAAATAAACGCGTAAAACAGAACAATACAGGATGTCTATTTTAAAAGGATAACGAAGTCGGTTAAATTGGGGTAAAATTGCAATGAAGTAGAATGACTCATTTAAAATTATCAGCGCAATTTTTGGCCACAATATCAATTTTGCAAAAACGCTCGAACACGTCAATTTTAGTATAAAGGGGGACACCTGAATGGATTTCCAATGGCATAACTTCAACCCTAAAATGGGGGTTGCACCTCAAAAATTTTAAATGGAAAAGAGTGTCAAACATGACACAGTTCGAAAGGCCTTTCAATTCTCTTTTTAACAGTTTTTTTATTTTTCAAATCCAATCATTAGTTCCAAAGAAATATCGTTTAAAACAAATTTTATCAGGTGTTCAAAATTGCAATGAAGTAGGCTTAAACAAATGACAGAAACTCAAGTATCAGTTTATTAGGTGTTCAAAATGACTACCACCAACTTCCATACAATAATAGAGATTTTGCTCAAAATGTCGTCGTACGTTCTGCAACATTTGTGGAGTAACCTGACGACACTCAGTTACGATACGTTGCCGTAAATCTTCTAAAGATTCGAGTAGCGTGGCATAAACTTTAGACTTCAAATAACCACACAAAAAGAAATCTAACGGTGATAGATCTAGAAATCTTGTTGGCCATTGTCAGAAGAATTGTTTATTTAGTTTCTGTCATTTGTTTAAGCCTACCTGATTGCAATTTTGAACACCTGATAAAATTTGTTTTAAACGATATTTCTCTGGAACTAATGATCGAATTTGAAAAATAAAAACTGTTGAAAAAAGAATTGAAAGGCCTTTCGAACTGTGTCATGTTTGACACCCTTTTCCATTTAATATTTTTGAGGTGCAGTCCACCCCCATTTTAGGGTTGAAGTTATGCCATTGGTACTAATCCATTTAGGTGTACCCCTTTATATTAAAATTACTAAAAATTAACGTGTTCGAGCGATTTTTGCAAAATTGATGTTAAGTGGCCAAAAATTGCGCTAATAATTTTCATTGGGCCACCTGAATAATCAAAAAATCTGATGTGTCCAACACATTATCTCCCGCCACTGTAGTAATATATCCTATATAAGTTTTTCAGTACATTCAATTTGTAGTTCTATAATTAGTTTGTTATTGCAGTTCAGAATATTTTTAAATCATTTCATATCTAAAATTTCCTTCATAAAATTTGTATGACCACAAAGAAAGCAGCTATTTTGGCGTTACTAAAACCGGAACCGAACTTATCTTGATTCACGCATGCAAATATATTCCTTATATATTTCTTCCACCTTTAATTAATTTTACAATAAAACTACTCCATATTTACTTATTTTATCTTTTATACTTACTTACATCAAATTTGACATCATATGTCAGATTTAGTGAACATATGAATAACTAATCAGTTCATCATATTTTAATATAACTCTCAAACACCAAATATTATTTTTTACATGTATCGTATTGGAGTTATCGTGGACGAAAAATCGTCACAGACAAACACACACACGGACATACAGACATCACAGTAAAAATAGTAAAATCGTATTCTAGGGACCCTAATTCGTGCTCATATGTTGAAAACCCACACTCGAGAAATCTGACCAAAAACAATACCTCCCTTATCTATATATTGATAGGCGGGAGGTAAAAATCGAACTGCATATGATAATATGTCGTGTTTAATATCAAATAAAAGCATTCGAGAAGAACTAGTTTGTAGAAATGAGAAAAATTTGGCATCAAATGTAAATATTTCACTAACGTCGAAGGCCTAGGAAATCTCAATATTCCCTAGGCCTCCGGCGTCACAAAAGTTGGAATTATTCTAAAAAAAACTCGAACTACGTATAAATTGGTGGAAAAGATCGCCAATATTTTGAAAAGATTTAAAAACATCAAAAATTAAACTGAATAAAAATTATGTCAAGAAATAAAAGTTAAATTTGTAAGGATTACAAATTAAATTACAACTTACTTGTGAATAATTCTTTTGTTCCATTTTAGTTTTAAGTTTAGTTGGAAGTTTAAATAAAAATTGCAATCGTTTTAATAAAGTATGAACCCCTGATAATTTATTGATTTGTGTTCTTGTGTCCTGTAATAAAAGCATTAATTTTTGTATGAAAATTAACAAAATATATCACTACAAATTATACCTGTAATGTGTTAGATATTTTTTCACTAAACGCAGTAATGGATTCCATATTATTTGCTAACAAATCCATTTCGTCTTCCATTTTTTTAAAATCTGTTTTCATCTGTAAAATAAAAAAAAATAAAGCAAACTGATATTTTTTCAGAAAATTTATATTCTAAATTTATTAAGTTACAAGATTAAGTGCATTCTTTTTAAAATTTATCACATTACTTCAACTAAATCACTTATTGTGTAGTTCTTTTTGTCTCAAATATGATGAAGTGATGTTTTAATATCACTTAAAAAATTGAGTTATTTTTTGCTGTCAATTATATTGTTCAATTTAAAATACTGTCATTTTATTTGTAATTATAACAAAATTACAAATAATATTTAAGATATTATATTTGTAAGTTATAATTTATAAACAAATAGTTAAATAGTTACTTGTAAGGGACCAAAAAAAAAAAAATATTACGCATATGGCATTTATTCTACGAGGCGATAGCCGAATAAAAAATACTTTAGCCCTTAAATATACATTATATTTATTCCGAAATAGATAAATTATTAATTAAAAACATAAATAAATAGCAATATATTTATAAAACGTCAGCTATAATAGCTATAGATACAGGGATGGCTGTGATAAACGAACGTCAATGTGTCAAATATTTCTTTATAATTTTCATTTATGTTGACACCTGCTTAGACGTCGTCTGCATGAAATCAGATAAATTATTATCAAAGGTAAATAATAAATAAATTCACCAATAATATTATAGAATTATATGTTTGTTATTTTAGGTAGTGGTAAAATAAACTGCAAAAATATAATACTATTAAAATATAGGTTAATTCAGTTTGACAGATGAGTCCGTAAAGTCAAATTTTGACATAAGAGTCTGTAAAGTTTTACTTTTACTACTTTAGCTAACTTTTTTTAAAATATATAAAAATGTTTTAAATTTGTAGTTTATTAAATAAAGATATAAATTATACACACATTTTTTTTATTTATCTCTAATTCGAAGAATAAAGCAGATTTTTAAAGATAGTTGATCAAAATTGTCGTTCGTGTTACTTCAAAAAACTATCAATTTCATTAATTTTATTTTAAATATAAATGAAGTAAAAATAATAACAAAAACATTGTATTAATGTGCTGTACACAATTTGAATTTGCCGCCATTAATTTGTACATCAATACTACAAAAATGTAACGTACAAAAACAATGTTTTGTAAGATTACTCTCAATATACGTTACGTATATTAGTATTTATTGCAGAATATATAGTTATTTATCATGAAATATATATTGTTTATACCTTTCGTACTGTATCAGTAGCTGAAATAAATTTATTATAATTTTCATACACTAAAGTTTGCATGTCAGAATGCAAAGTTTGTGTATCTTTTATTATTTCATTTTCCTGGTCCATTATTTGTCTTAAAGTGCATTCCTGTAATGATATACCATTATAATTATATACTATATTATATTTATAGCAAATATAGTTTAATCAACATACTTTAAACAATCTTTGTAAATAGATGTCAGGACTAAAATTCTGCCCGTTAATATCTAACGAATTTGTGGATTTTTCACTCATTTTGACATATGTTTGACAATCAAAATAAGGAAATGATTGTCAAGTCAAATGCAATAAGCAGTGTTACCAATAGTCTGATCGTAAATTTTATTGCTTGTCAAATGTACAGTACAATTAAGCAAATTTGAATTAAAGGAAAACATTTTTTGTAAAATAGGATAAATATAACATAATTCAATTTATCTATACACTTGTTTTAATACTTAGATTTCTGAATTATATTAATTTTAATAAAACTAAGTTACATGTTCTAAATTTGACAAATGTGACACCAATTTTTAATTTTATGTGTTAAAATGTGAAAACATGAAGTGTTTTTTGTGTTAAAATATCGTAGTATATTTGAAAATAAATTTTATCTACAACTGTCAAGTAATTTATCGAGAATTCAATCGTTTTTTATCAATTAATGACCTTCGTTACTGTTGCTAATAGAATAATATTGACAGTTCGATGAAATAATATTCAATAGTCAATATGTCAAATTTAAGATTAAAAAACAAATTACTATTAAGTAAGTTTTTCTACATAAAAAACCAAAGTTACACCAGTTTTGTCATTTTTCATACTCTCCTTTTCTATATAAGCTTAAACTGTAGCTAAATAACACTAGAAATAATTACATTGCGTTAAGTATATTTAGTCCCTTGATATTCAAATAACTAATAAGTAGCTATTATTGTACAATTTATAGGTTATCTAAGTGTTATATTATGAAAAACACAATTAGGGAATTTTTGATATATCGAAATTATGTTAGTAGGATAAGTAAGACAAAATTAATAACTATTCATATAAAACTTTACGATTAATGAAGAAATAAAAAAGAAATATTGTACATAGTATTGTTTTATTTGGTTGTAAATAATTTTAATTTATTATTTTGAGGTTAAGAGTTTGACATAGTTGTTTTTATGTTCTGCAGTTGGCGCTTTTTTTAGTGATGTGTCAATTCTTTCAGTGTATTATGTGATGATTGTGAAAAACAGTCAAATAGTGATTGTAGAAACAGTATAGTACATAACTCGAGTTGTAATTTTTCCACTTCGTGTAATATGCATCTTACAACTATTGATATGAAATATACTTTTACCGTTTATTGAAAAATATATAGATAGGCGAGCTTATGAGAAAATTTGTTTCACCTACATAACTGTGTGTCTGGTTGCATTTGGGTTAATATCAGGCGTTTCTCTCAAATATTATAAAAAAGGCAAACGTCAAATAATTAATGATACAAGTTAGTTCTATTTTAAAATATACCAATGAATTATTGAATAATAGATACCAAAAAATTCAGTAAACATGTAAAACATGTTTATTTATCTGATATTTTTGTCTGTTTAATTCAGTAGTTGATGGAATCATGAACGAGATGGCTCTGTCGAATCTGATTCCAAAACAGCGGTACGCAAAAATATATAGGCTTGCGTATCTATATATTTTTCATTCAACGCTAGTACATACTATTGCATTTTTTTACTACTATATGATATAAATAAAACAATATTAATTTTTCATTTTATTTCTATACTTTCTAAAAACATCACTTTTTGCACTTTCAATTTTTTCCCAGTCGTCTATATCTTTCAACAAATCGTCTTCTGTTTCATGTTGTTTTAAATACAAAACAATTGACAGTCTGTTAGACCACAAACCAATAAGCATTTCTCTTTTGGTTTCTTTAAAACTTAAACCTAACTCTTGACCAAGTTTCATTTTATTAATGCAGTAATCTTTGGAAGATTCTTGTTTCGATTGGTACATTTCTGTATATAGTCGCCATTTTTCCGAGATTGTCAGCTGTTTTTCTTCTTCATCGCGCATGTCTGGGCAAGTCGAAGTCGGTAAAGTAGGAGTCCTTGAAGACAGTTGAGCAATGGTTGACTCCATTGCATTTTGAACTTGTTGTAACAAGATTTCTGTTTGGGATGGTTGGTGTTTTTGTTTTTCTTCTTTTTTAAGGTTAATTTCGTTGTTTTTGTTTGTGTCTTCAGTTTTTTCAATTAGCATCTTTTGGAGCTAAAATAAAATGAGGGCGTATACATTTTATCCTCCACACATGTTATATTGCTTGACATTGTCTCTTTCAATTTAATCTTGCACACCTTTTATCCTCCACACTTTTAATCCGCGAAGAAAAATTATTTTATCTACAACTATTGAAATATGGGTACATTATACGTGTGATACTACATATAATATACTACTCATATTACACAAGTGTAATATGAAATGTTATATTACACGCTACACTTTTCTGTAATAAATAGAGCATATAATTTAACACATAACATTTTAATAAACTGTTAATTTATTAATAATATATTTTTTATTATAAATATCAATATAAATTATTATAAATGTATAATAAATACAATTTGAATAGTTATTTTGACATTTAAGTGTTACTGTGGCGCCATCTGTTAAGCTATATATGAACTACTCACACCTAACTGAATATTTAACAAATAATATCAGATTTTTTATATGCCTGTTAGTTGTAGATAAAGTATAGTATTTGACTCGCATAATATGGCTACATTACACTCGGTTGATTAAATATACTCGCTACAGCTCGTATTTTTAATTACATCCTCGTGTAATATAGCCTACATATTATGCTTGTTAAATAATATAGTATTACACACATTTTATCTTGCGCACATTTTATCATCCACATATTTTATTTTTCATTCATTTTATTTTCCACACATTTTATCTTTAAAATATTGTAATTGTACCTGCCATTCATTTCATTGCCCATGCAATTAACATACTTATAATTAGGTGAAATATCCAGTATTAAATTTTTCTGAAGGTAAAATGTGTGGATGATAAAATAATTTGGAAGATATAAAGTGTGTGTAAAATAACTTTTTCATGGATTAAAAGTGTGGAGGATAAAAGGTGTGCAAGATTGAAAGTGTGCAAGGTACAATGTCAAACAATATAACATGTGTAGAGGATAAAATGTATACGCCCCATAAAATGGTTAGTTTTTGAGTGAGAAAAAATAATTTGGTTTACTTGTTGCATTGTAGAAATTAAGTCGTTCATCACATTTAATAAAGTATTGGTTTTTAGTTCTGAGTTGTCTTCTTTTTCGTCTTCCAAAATGTTTATCATTTTTATATTTTGATTTTTATTAAAGTTGTCATTATCACATAACAAGTACGACATTTTTTAAAGATTTGATTGTTTCAACCTGATTAAACTTGTGTGTTCAACAGCGAACAATTGAATACTGAGTTTACGTATCATCTGTTGTCAACATCAACTGTCATTTTACTGCACGAAAGCACGAAAGCACAAACTTTGAAACTTTTGTACCACGTACTTTCTGGTACCGATTTTTTCCAATATTATCGTAGACAACATTTCGTTGGATGGGAAATAAAAATGAATTATGTTACTCATCATTTGAATTGTACTCGTAATTGGAAGTTATGGATTTCTATTTTAATTTTATTTGGCACGATATTTCTCGAAGGAACATGGATTTAAGTTGATGTGGAGTGAGGGTTTTACTTGTTTTAATTGTGCAAGTTATATGCTTACAGTCTTTATAATTTATTATATTTTAGTATTGGGTTTTAAAAGTAATATTTAAATGAATTTTAAGAAACTACAAACGTCTTATATTTTCACTTCTAAAATATATTTTTTTTTAAATTTATCTATGAAATACGAGTATGTTTTTATTATTTGAGAAGTAACTTTTTTTGTTAGATTTTATTTGATACTATATACGACATACATTTAGCAATTTTAAACAAAAAGCTTTATCCGATCGACTTATAAAATTTTTGATACTTATGAATGCAACAATTCTCATATAAATTTATTTGGTACTAAACACGACATTTTTGTAACAAATGTAAATAAGAAACCTTAGCCGATCAACCGGTTAATTTTTTTATATTAATGTATGTCTTTATTTATCATATACATTCATTTGATACAAAACACGACATATTTTTAACAAATGTAAATAACAAACCTTAACAGATCGACCTGTAATAGTTATTTACATTGCAAGACCGTTATAAAGAAATTTATAGGTGAGCACAGAAAGGTAACGGGCGAGCCTGTTATTTGTGTGAGACTGTAAATTTCAGCTAACAGTAGAGCATTGTAAAATGTTTTATGGGCATTTGCATCGCAATATATTTATGTTTAATAAAATTCATTGCATTTGTGCAACGTCAATGTCAATGTCAAAGGATGTCAGACGTTTTAAATAAGATATGTTGTCATGGTATATCCATGTCAACAGCCCGTTATAATTTTTACACGGTCTAGCCCGTAAAACGTCTTGTAACCTCTAGAAATAGATCTAAATAAACAGTTCTTTATTGTTCAAATGATATTTATATAGGGACGCGAGTACTTATTATATACTTTCATTTGATACTAAACACGACATATAACTAACAAATATAATAAAGAATTTTTAGCCGATCTATCTGTTAATTTTTTGTTACTTGTACACGCCTGAATTTATTATGTACTTTCATTTAATACTAAACATTAGAACACGACATATTTGTAACATATGTAAATAAGAAAACTTAACCGATTGACCTTGTTTAGGTGTCTTTTTAATTTTAATCTGGCGCAGGATTTAGTTTGATAAGCATGAGAAAGATGTCGCTAGCAGTGGCGCGTGAGTGGCGACATCTGGTGAATAGTCGGCTGGTGTGTAAGTCGAGAGAAGCAAAAGAACAAGGTAAAGCATACCAAACACGACATATAAATACAACACGAATATAGAAATATATACAATGATTAGTTAATTAAACGATAGAAACTTACCTTTGTGTACTAAAATTGCTGAAAAGGAAAGAGGAAAAGAAAGTAGGAAAACAAATAGACAATAGGAGATTTTACAAATTTATTATGACAACTTTTATTAATACAGAGAAAAATAGTTTTTATCTTATACTACAAAACTTGGAACTTAACAATCAGACCTTTTATATTGAAACGAACAAAAATAAGAACCAGAAATGGTGCAGTCATTTTAAAACTAAAAATGTATTCATACGAATAATTTGGGGCGTATACATTTTATCATCCACCCATGTTGTATTGCTTGACATTGTACCTTGCACACTTTCAATCTTGCATACCTTTTATCCTCCACACTTTTAATCCACGAAAAAAGTTATTTTACACACATCTTATCTTCCACTCATTTTATATTCCACACATTTTATCTTCAGAAAAATTCAATACTGTATATTTCAACTAATTATAAGTATGTTAATTGCATGGGCAATAAAATGAATGGCAGGTACAATTACAATGTTTTAAAGATCTAACGTTGGCTAAGATAAAATGTGTGGATGATAAAATGTGCGCAAGATAAAATGTGTGTAAGATAACTTTTCTTCGTGGAAACTGTGAAGGATAAAAGGTGTGCAAGATTAAATGTTTGAAAGATACAATGTCGTGCAATATAACATGTGTGGAGGATAAAATGTATACGCGTATACGTATATTAACTAGCTTTACAATGGTAGGAAAATCTATAAGGGAATAAATCATTAGTGATCAACAGCGATTTGACTAAGTCAAGTTGTTCATTCCTAAGTTTCTTTCTATTTGGATATCCAATTATTCTGGGAACTCCATTATTAGTTGTTAAATATTGAGGTCAGTTTTGAACAAGTCATCAAAAAGTTATTTCTGTGCTTGCAATTTCTAGTAGTGTGTGCATAAAATTGTAAATACGAATATGTAGAGATCCTGGGAATATAATTTTGTGGACGTAAGTCATGCTAAAAACAACATTCGGAAGAAATAGTTAAACATCTAGCAGAAGATCAGCCGTCGACGTCGAAAAAACGGAGTCCTATAACCTTTGAGTTGGGATAATTTATAACTCTTGACCATAAAGCTTGCCACCCTTTCATAAAAGGTTGTAAAATCCGCATAAGTCGGTTTCATATACATCTACTTCTAGAAATGTCAACAAGAAACCTTAACCGATTGACCCGTTAAAATTGCTGAAACGAAAACAGGAAAAGACAGCAGGAAGAGGAAAAGACAGCAGGAAAAGAAAAAGACAGCAGGAGATTTTACAAATTTATTATTACAACTTTTATTAATACAGAGAAAAATAGTGTTTATCTTGTAGTACTCGACTTGTGGTTAGGACAGGATGAGAAGGAGGCTTAGACCACCATGAGCCGGGGGGCGATGTTCATGCTCATGAGCTCCTGGAAGAGCAGCTTGGCGGCGTAGGGCAACCTCACCTGCGAGATCTGCGTCTTGTTCTTGCAGCCCTTGCACTCGAAGGTGTTGTTGCGCATGTTGGCGATGGCGATGAGGCCGCAGAAGTTGCACACGTGGATGCGGTACGGGTCGGACACCTCGAACAGCCGTTCCCGGAGGAACTGCGCGGCGCCGTGCGCGATCTGGCAGTCCCGCTCCATCTCGCCGAAGCGCAGGCCGCCGTCGCGCGCGCGCCCCTCCATGGGCTGGCGCACCAGGATCTGCACGGGCCCGCGCGCGCGCGAGTGGATCTTGTCGTCCACCTACACACCCACACCACGCCATTAGGGGGGGTTTGTGCAAGATGTCATCAAGATTGAGAGAATGCTCGAGGAAAACTGGACACTTACGAACCCTAATAACTGTCTTTACTGGGCTCATTGGATTATGAGAAACTTTCAGCTTGCCATATAGAGATTAACTTACACCGCTGGCCACGTAAATAACTATTCTAGTTCAAACAATCTTAAATTGAGAGAATGTTCGAAAAAAACTGGACTCTTACGAACCCTAACAAACGTGGGTGGTATTCTGTGGGTTATACTAAAGTCTGTCTTAAGACTTATATTAGCTAAAACACTGTTTTACCTTAAAACATACTTTAATACAAGCTTGATTCAAGATGTCATTAAGATTGAAAGAATGTTTGAGAAATAACTGGACACTTACGAACTTTAACAACTATGAGTAAACCACTCATTTCATTTTCTTAATGTCAACATTCTTAAATTCATTGGGTGGTATTCAGTGGATTGTATTAGAGTGTTTTAAGGTCTGTATTAAGACTTGTATTAAATATTCAATTCAGTGGCTTGTTTTAAGCTGTTTTTCAGTTATTTTAATACACTTGTATTTATAGCTGTGGTCCTTAAAAGAGGACTGGGGCTGTTTTAAACCTTGTTTTAAGGTTTTCATAGACAGGTCACATACACAAGCGGTTACCACTCAATTAGTGGAGGTTTTCTGCACGATGTCATTAAGATTGCGAGAATTCTCTAGAAATAACTGGACACTTATGAACCGTCCTGTATTAAGACTTATATTAGCTAAAACACTGTTTTATCACAGAATAGTTACATACAGAAGCGACATTCCGTGTCTGTACCTTTTATGTTCCCCCTATACAGTTCTATGACCTTGAAGCATTGTGTAGACCTTTAAATTTGTGCTCTTCCCCTATCTCTCTCTCAGATGTGAGGAAACTTTCCAATTTTAAACAATGGGCCCTTTAAATTTGTGCACATTTTCCATCTCTCTATAATTTTCGCTTCTCTGTCTTACTGCCGCTTCTGTATAAACCTATTCCGTGGTAATGGTTCATTTAGACAGCTATTTTTTCTGTCGTATGATATTAATATTAACTAGCTTTACAATGGTAGGAAAATCTAAAAGGGATTATCTAACAACTAATAATGGAGTTCCTATAATAATTGGATATCCAAATAGAAAGAAAAATCTTAAGAATGAACAACTTGACTTAGTCAAATCGCTGTTGATCACTAGTGCAGTGATCAACAGCGATTTGACTAAGTCAAGTTGTTCATTCTTAAGATTTTTCTTTCTATTTGGATATCCAATTATTATAGGAACTCCATTATTAGTTGTTAGATATTGACTTCAAAGGTACACGGTCAATTTTGGACAAGTCATCAAAAAGTTATTTCTGTGCTTGCAGTTTTAGTAGTGTGTGCATAAAATAGTAAATACGTATATGTGGAGATCCTGGGAATATAACTTTGTGGACGTAAGTCATGCTAAAAACAACATTCGGAAGAAATAGTTCAACATCTAGCAGAAGATCAACCGTCGACGTCGAAAAAACGGAGTCGCAAATATGTATCCTATAACGAAAATATGATACGGCCTTGTTATTACTTTTCAAGTGATAGCTTTGAATTGGGATAATTTATAACTCCTGACCATAAACCTTGCTTTCCTTTCATAAAAGGTTGTAAAATCCGCATAAGTCAGTTTTATATACATCTACTTCTAGGAATGTAAACAAGAAACCTTAACCGATTGACCTGTTAAAATTGCTGAAACGAAAACAGTAAAAGACAGCAGGAAAACGAAAAGACAGCAGGAAGTAATTACTGTGCTTGCAGTTTTTAGTAGTGTGTGCAAAAAATTGTAAATATGAATATGTAGAGATCCTGGGAATATAATTTTGTGGACGTAAGTCATGCTGAAAACAACATTCGCAAGAAATAGTCATCTAGCAGAAGATCAGCTGACGTCGAAAAATCGCTGCAAATATGTATCCTATGGCGACAAGAATATGATACGGCCCTGTTGTTACTTTTCAAGTGGTACCTTTGAGATGGGTAACTTATAACTCCTGACCATAAAGCTTGCCATCCTTTCATAAAAGGTTGTAAAATCCGCATAAGCCAGTTTCATATACATCTACTTTTAGGAATGTCAACAAGAAACCTCAACCTATTGACATGTTACAATTGCTAAAATTAAAAGAAGAAAAGACAGCAGGAAAACGAAAAGACAGCAGGAGGTTTTATAAATTTATTATTACAACTTTTATTAATACAGAGAAAAATAGTGTTTATCTTGTAGTACTCGACTTGTGGTTAGGACAGGATGAGAAGGAGGCTTAGACCACCATGAGCCGGGGGGCGATGTTCATGCTCATGAGCTCCTGGAAGAGCAGCTTGGCGGCGTAGGGCAGCCTCACCTGCGAGATCTGCGTCTTGTTCTTGCAGCCCTTGCACTCGAAGGTGTTGTTGCGCATGTTGGCGATGGCGATGAGGCCGCAGAAGTTGCACACGTGGATGCGGTACGGGTCGGACACCTCGAACAGCCGTTCCCGGAGGAACTGCGCGGCGCCGTGCGCGATCTGGCAGTCCCGCTCCATCTCGCCGAAGCGCAGGCCGCCGTCGCGCGCGCGCCCCTCCATGGGCTGGCGCACCAGGATCTGCACGGGCCCGCGCGCGCGAGTGGATCTTGTCGTCCACCCACACACCCACACCGCGCCATTAGGGGAGGTTTAGTGCAAGATGTCATCAAGATTGAGAGAATGCTCGAGAAAATAACTGGACTCTTACGAACCCAATAAACATGGATAGTATTCAATGGGTTATACTACAGTCTATATTGAGCCACTGCTATTGTTGTCGGTCCGTGATGTCGTGGTTCTCCTACAGGATGTCGGGTTCTTTTCGGGCGCCAATCTGCGGATCCTGTGGGAGAAGTGAGGTGTGCCACGGGAGCTCTAGGTCGGTCGGGCCAAGGTTTAAGACTTGTATTAGCTAAAACACTGTTTTATCACAGAATAGTTACATACAGAAGCGACATTCCATGTCGGTAGCTTTTATGTTCCACTAGTCAGTTCTATGACCTTGAAGCATTGTGTAGACCTTTTAATTTGTGTTCTTCCCCTGTTTCTCTCTCAGATGTGAGGAAACTTTCCGATTTTAAACAAGGGGCCCTTTAAATTTGTGCACATTCTGCATCTCTCTGTAATTTTCGTTTCTCTGTCTTACTGTCGCTTCCGTATAAACCTATTCTGTGCTCTCATAATCCATTGAGCCCAGTAAAGATTAATTGCACGCGTGCCGTTAGTATTTATACATAGAAGCACAAAGGCAGAAACAAAGTATTAACTAGCTTTACAATGCTAGGAAAATTTAAAAAAGATTAAAGCACTAGTGAACAACAGCGATTTGACTAAGTCAGGTTGTTCATTCTTAAGATTTTTCTTTCTATTTGGATATCCAATTATTCTGGGAACTCCATTATTAGTTGTTAAATATTGACTTCAGAGGTACCAGGTCAGTTTTGGACAAGTCATCAAAAAGTTATTACTGTGCTTGCATTTTTAGTACTTTGTACATAAAATTGTAAATATAAATATGTGGAGATCCTGGGAATATAATTTTGTGGATGTAAGTCATGCTAAAAACAACATTCAGAAGAAATAGTTCAACATCTAGCACAAGATCAGCCGTCGACGTCGAAATTAAGTGTTTGCTTTGAGTTGGGATAATTTATAACTCCTGACCACAAAGCTTTCCATCCCTCCATAAAAGGTTGTAAAATCCGCATAAGTCGGTTTCATATACATCTAGTTCTATAAATATAAACAAGAAACCTTGTTAAAACTGCTGAAACAGGAAAATACAGCAGGAAAAGAAATAGACAGTAGGATGTTTTATAAAATATATATACAATGATCAGTTAATTAAATGATAAAAACTTACCTTTACGTGTTAAAATTGCTAAAACGAAAAGAGGAAAAGACAGCAGGAAAAGGAAAAGACAGCAGGAAGAGGAAAAGACAGCAGGAAAAGAAATAGACAGCAGAAGATTTCATAAATTTATTATTACAACTTTTATTAATACAGAGAAAAATAGTGTTTATCTTGTACTACTCGACTTGTGGTTAGGACAGGATGAGAAGGAGGATTAGACAACCATGAGCCGGGGGGCGATGTTCATGCTCATGAGCTCCTGGAAGAGGAGCTTGGCGGCGTAGGGCAGCCGCACCTGCGAGATCTGCGTCTTGTTCTTGCAGCCCTTGCACTCGAAGGTGTTGTTGCGCATGTTGGCGATGGCGATGAGGCCGCAGAAGTTGCACACGTGGATGCGGTACGGGTCGGACACCTCGAACAGCCGTTCCCGGAGGAACTGCGCGGCGCCGTGCGCGATCTGGCAGTCCCGCTCCATCTCGCCGAAGCGCAGGCCGCCGTCGCGCGCGCGCCCCTCCATGGGCTGGCGCACCAGGATCTGCACGGGCCCGCGCGCGCGAGAGTGGATCTTGTCGTCCACCCACACGCCCACACCACGCCATTAGGGGGGTTTGTGCACGATGTCATCAAGATTGAGAGAATGCTCGAGAAGAACTGGATACTTACGAACCATACTGTATTAAGACTTGTATTAGCTAAAGCACTATTTTACCTTAAAACATACTTTAATACAAGCCTGATTCAAGATGTCATTAAGGCTGAGAGAATGCAAGAGAAAAACTGGACACTTACTAACCCTAATAACTGTCTTTACTGGGTTCACTGGATTATGAGAAACTTCCAGCTTGCCATATAAAGATTAACTTACACCGCTGGCCACGTAAATAACTATTCTAGTTAAAACAATCTTAAATTGAGAGAATGTTCGAAAAAAAACTGGACTCTTACAAACCCTAACAAACATGGGTGATATTCAGTGGGTTATACTAATGTCTGTCTTAAGATTTGTATTAGCTAAAGTACTGTTTTACCTTAAAACATACTTTAATACAAGCTTGATTCAAGATGTCATTACGGTTGAAAGACTGTTCGAAAAAAAACTGGACGCTTACGAATCCTAACAACTATGGGTATACCACCCATTTAACGTTTTTAATGTCAACATTCTTAAATTCATTGTGTGGTATTCAGTGGATTGTATTAGCGTGTTGTAAGGTCTCTATTAAGACTTGTATTAAATAATCAATTTAGTGTCTTGTTTTAAGCTGTTTTTCACAGTTACTTTAATACACTTGTATTTATTGCTGTAGTAATCAATACACTTTATAAAACAGGGCTAAGGCTGTTTTTATCCTTTTTTTAAGGTTTTCATAGACAGATTTGTGTACGATGTCATTATGATTGAGAGAATGCTTGTGAAAAAACTGGACACTTATGAACCCTAACAACTATGGATGGTATTCAGTGAGTTATACTAAAGTACAGTAGAGGCACAGAATAGTTACACACAGAAGCGACACTCCGTGTCGATACCATTCATGTTCCCCTATCCAGTTCTATGACCTTGAAGCATTGTGTAGACCTTCAAATTTATGCTCTTTCCTTATCTCTCTCTAAGATGTGAGGAAACTTTCCGATTTTAATCAATGGGTCATTTAAATTTGTGCACATTCTCCATCTGTCTCTAATTTTCGTTTCTCTGTCTTACTGTTGCTTCTGTATAAACCTATTCTGTGGTAATGGTTCATTTAGGCAGCTACTTTCTTCTGTCGTATGATATTAATATTAACTAGCTTTACAATGGTAGGAAAATCTAAAAGAGAATAAATCATTAGTGATCAACAGCGATTTGACTAAGTCAAGTTATTCATTCCTAAGTTTCTTTCTATCTGGATATCCAATTATTCTGGGAATTCCATTATTAGTTGTTAAATATTGACTTCATAGATACAAGATCAATTTTGGACAAGTCATCAAAAAGTTATTGCTGATCTTGCAGTTTTTAGTAGTGAGTGCATAAAATTGTAAATACGAATATGTGGAGATCCTGGGAATATAATTTTGTGGACGTAAGTCATGCTAAAAACAACGTTCAGAAGAAATAGTTCAACATCTAGCAGAAGATCAGCCGTCGACGTCGAAAAATCGCTGCAAATATGTATCCAATGACGAGAAGAATATAATACGGACCTGTTGTTACTTTTCAAGTGATACCTTTGAGTTGGGATAATTTATAACTCCTGACCATAAACCTTGCCTCCCTTTCATAAAAGGTTGTAAAATCCTCATAAGTCAATTTCATATACATCTACTTCTATAAATGTAAACAAGAAACCTTGACCGGTTGACCTGTTAAAATTGCTGAAACGAAAAGATGAAAAGAAAGTAGCAAAAGTAATAAACAGCAGGAGGTTTAATAAAATAATAATAGCAGAAATTGGCTTACCTTTTGTATTAAAATTGCTGAAACGAAAACAGGAAAAGACAGTAGGAAAAGAAATAGACAGCAGGAGGTTTTATAAGTTTATTATTACAACTTTTATTAATACAGCAAAAAATAGTTTTTATCTTATACTACAAGACTTCTGCAAAGGACAAAACAAGAACCAGAAATGGTGGTGTAGATGGGTAACTTATAACTCCTGACCATAAAGCTTGCCACCCTTTCATAAAAGGTTGCAAAATCCGCATAAGTCGGTTTCATATACATCTACTTCTACAATTGTAAACAAGAAACCTTGTTAAAATTGCTGAAACGAAAACAGGAAAAGACAGCAGGAAAATAAGTAGACAGCAGGAGGTTTTATAAATTTATTATTACAACTTTTATTAATCCAGAGAAAAATAGTGTTTATCTTGTACAGTGAGACTTGTGGTTAGGACAGGATGAGAAGGAGGGTTAGACAACCATGAGCCGAGGGGCGATGTTCATGCTCATGAGCTCCTGGAAGAGGAGCTTGGCGGCGTAGGGCAACCTCACCTGCGAGATCTGCGTCTTGTTCTTGCAGCCCTTGCACTCGAAGGTGTTGTTGCGCATGTTGGCGATGGCGATGAGGCCGCAGAAGTTGCACACGTGGATGCGGTACGGGTCGGACACCTCGAACAGCCGTTCCCGGAGGAACTGCGCGGCGCCGTGCGCGATCTGGCAGTCCCGCTCCATCTCGCCGAAGCGCAGGCCGCCGTCGCGCGCACGCCCCTCCATGGGCTGGCGCACCAGGATCTGCACGGGCCCGCGCGCGCGCGAGTGGATCTTGTCGTCCACCCACACACCCACACCACGCCATTAGGGGAGGTTCTGTGCACGATGTCATCAAGATTGAGAGAATGCTCGAGAAAATAACTGGACACTTACAAGCCTTAATAACTATCTTTACTGGGCTCATTGGATTATGAGACTTGCATTAGTAAAAACACTGTCTTACCTTAAAACATACTTTAATACAATGCTGATTCAGGATGTCATTAAGATTGCAAGAATGTTCAAGAAAAACACTGGACACATACGAACCCTAACAACTGTCTTTACTGGGCTCATTGGATTATGAGAAACTTCCAGCTTGCCATATAAAGATTAACTTACACCGCTGGCCACGTAAATAACTATTCCAGTTCAAACAATCTTAAATTGAGAGAATGTTCGAAAAAAACTGGATACTTACAAACCCTAACAACTATGAGTAAACCACTCATTTCATTTTTTAATGTCAACATTCTTAAATTCATTGGGTGGTATTCAGTATGTTGTATTAGCGTGTTTTAAGGTCTGTATTAAGACTTGTATTAAATATTCAATTCCGTGACTTGTTTTAAGCTGTTTTTCACAGTTATTTTAATTCACTTGTATTTATAGCTGTGGTCCTTAAAAGAGGACGGGGGCTGTTTTAAACCTTGTTTTAAGGTTTTCACAGACAGATTTGTATAGGATGTCAGTAAGATTGAGAGAATGTTCGAGAAAAATCTGGACACTAACGAACCTCAACAACTATGGATGGTATTCAGTGAATTATACTAAAGTATAGTAGAGACATAGATATATGAACTTCACTTTCGGTTAAGTCGATTGACCCTTATAAAGTTTTTTGGGACTTGCGGTAATGGCACAGAGTAGTTACAGACAGAAGCGACACTCCGTGTCGGTACCTTTCATGTTCCCCTTTTACAGTTCTATGACCTTGAAGCATTCTGAAGACCTTTAAATTTGTTCCCTTCCCCTATCTCTCTCTCAGATGTGAGGAAACTTTCAGATTTTAAACAATGGGCCTTTTAAATTTGTTCACTTTCCCCATCTCTCTATAATTTTCGTTTCTCTGTCTTACTGTCGCTTCTGTATAAACCTATTCTGTGGTAATGCTTCATTTAGACAGCTACTTTCTTCTGTCGTATGATATTAATATTAACTAGCTTAACAATGGTAGGAAAATCTAAAAGGGATTAAAGCACTAGTGAACAACAGCGATGTGACTCTGTCGATATTTTCATTAGGTTTTGGAGATGAAGGCCTTCCACTGCGTGTTTCATCTTCAATCCACTCTTTTCCTTCTGGAAATGCCTAAAACTACCGAAGTGGTAAATATGAAACATTAACCGATTGACCAGTTAAAATGTTGGAATTAGTGCATTCTATCATTTGTCAATAGTTTTTATGTGATACCAAACACGACATATAAATACAACAAGAAGATAAAACTTACCTTTCTGTATTAAAATTGCTGAAACAAAAACAGGAAACGACAGGAAAATCCTCTAGCAGAAGGTCAACCGTTGACGTCGAAATGACGAGAAGAATATGAAACGGCCCAGTTCTTACTTTCCAAGTGATACCTTTGAGTTGGGATAATTTATAACTCCTGACCACAAAGCTTCCCATTTCTCCATAAAAGGTTGTAAAATCCGCAAAAGTCGGTTTCATATACATCTACTTCTAGGAATGTAAACAAGAAAGCTTAACCGATTGTCCTGTTAAAACTGCTGAAACGAAAACAGGAAAAGACAGCAGGAAGATGAAAAGACAACAGGAAAAGAAAAAGACAGCAGGAGATTTTATAAATTTATTATTACAACTTTAATTAATACAGTCAAAAATAGTGTTTATCTTGTACTACTGGACTTGTGGTTAGGACAGGATGAGAAGGAGGGTTAGACAACCATGAGCCTCGGGGCGATGTTCATGCTCATGAGCTCCTGGAAGAGGAGCTTGGCGGCGTAGGGCAGCCTAACCTGCGAGATCTGCGTCTTGTTCTTGCAGCCCTTGCACTCGAAGGTGTTGTTGCGCATGTTGGCGATGGCGATGAGGCCGCAGAAGTTGCACACGTGGATGCGGTACGGGTCGGACACCTCGAACAGCCGTTCCCGGAGGAACTGCGCGGCGCCGTGCGCGATCTGGCAGTCCCGCTCCATCTCGCCGAAGCGCAGGCCGCCGTCGCGCGCGCGCCCCTCCATGGGCTGGCGCACCAGGATCTGCACGGGCCCGCGCGCGCGCGAGTGGATCTTGCCGTCCACCCACACACCCACACCACGCCATTAGGAGAGGTTGGTGCAAGATTTCATCAAGATTGAGAGAATGCTCGAGATAAACTGGACACTTATGAACCTAATAACTGTCTTTACTGGGCTCATTGGATTATGATACTTCCAGCTTGCCATATAAAGATTAACTTACACCGCTGGCCACGTAAATAACTATTCTAGTTCAAACAATCTTAAATTGAGAGAATGTTCGAAAAGGAAACTGGACTCTTACGAACCCTAACAAACATGGGTGATATTCAGTGGGTTATACTAATGTCTGTCTTAAGACTTGTATTAGCTAAAGCACTGTTTTACCTTAAAACATACTTTAATATAAGTCTGATTCAAGATGTCATTAAGGTTGAAATATTGTTCGAGAAAATAACTGGACACTTATGAACCAAAACAACTATGGGTATACCACCCATTTAACGTTTTTAATGTCAACATTCTTAAATTCATTGGGTGATATTCAATGCGTTGTATTAGCGTGTTTTAAGGTCTGTATTAAGACTTGTATTAAACATCCAATTCAGTGGCTTGTTTTAAGCTGTTTTTCACAGTTATTTTAATACACTTGTGTTTATAGCTGTGGTCCTTAAAAGAGGACTGGGACTGTTTTAAACCTTGTTTTAAGGTTTTCATAGACAGATCACACACACAGGCGGGTACTACTCAATTAGTGGAGGTTTTGTGCACGATGTCATTAAGATTGAGAGAATGCTTGAGAAATAACTGGACACTTATGAACCGTACTGTATTAAGACTTGTATTAACTAAAACACTGTTTTATCACAGAATAGTTACATACAGAAGCGACACTCCGTGTCGGTACCTTTCATGTTCCCCTTGTCAATTCTATGACCTGGAGCATTGTGTAGACCTTTAAATTTGTTCACTTTTCCCATCTCTCTCTAATTTTTGCTCCTCTGTCTTACTGTCGCTTCTGTATAAACCTATTCTGTGGTAATGGTTCATTTAGGCAGCTACTTTCTTCTGTCGTATGACACTAATATTAACTAGCTTTACAATGGTAGGAAAATCTAAAACGGATTAAATCACTAGTGAACAACAGCGATTTGACTAAGTTAAGTTGTTCATTCTTAAGATGTTTTTTTTCATTTGGATTTCCAATTATTCTGGAAACTCCATTATTAGTTCTTAAATATTGACTTCAGAGGTACACGGTCAGTTTTGGACAAGTCATCAAAAAGTTATTACTGTGCTTGCAGTTTTTAGTAGTGTGTGCATAAAATTGTAAATACGAATATGTGGAGATCCTGGGAATATAATTTTGTGGACGTAAGTCATGCTAAAAACAACATTCGGAAGAAATAGTTCAACATCTAGCAGAAGGTCAGCCGTGGACGTTGAAAAAACGGAGTCGCAAATATCTATCCTATAACGAGAATGTTATACCTTTGAGATGGGATAATTTATAACTCCTGACCATAAAGCTTCCCACCTCTCCATAAAAGGTTGTAAAATCCGCATAAGTCAGTTTCATATACATCTACTTCTAGGAATGTCAACAAGAAACCTTAATCGATTGTCCTGTTAAAATTGCTGAAACGAAAACAGGAAAAGACAGCAGGAAAAGGAAAAGCCAGCAGGAAGAGGAAAAGACAGCAGGAACAGAAAAAGACAGCAGAAGATTTTATAAATTTATTATTACAACTTTTATTAATACAGAGGAAAATAGTGTTTATCTTGTAGTACTCGACTTGTGGTTAGGACAGGATGAGAAGGAGGATTAGACAACCATGAGCCGAGGGGCGATGTTCATGCTCATGAGCTCCTGGAAGAGGAGCTTGGCGGCGTAGGGCAACCTCACCTGCGAGATCTGCGTCTTGTTCTTGCAGCCCTTGCACTCGAAGGTGTTGTTGCGCATGTTGGCGATGGCGATGAGGCCGCAGAAGTTGCACACGTGGATGCGGTACGGGTCGGACACCTCGAACAGCCGTTCCCGGAGGAACTGCGCGGCGCCGTGCGCGATCTGGCAGTCCCGCTCCATCTCGCCGAAGCGCAGGCCGCCGTCGCGCGCGCGCCCCTCCATGGGCTGGCGCACCAGGATCTGCACCGGCCCGCGCGCGCGAGAGTGGATCTTGTCGTCCACCCACACGCCCACACCACGCCATTAGGGGGGGTTTGTCAACAGTGTCATCAAGATTGAGAGAATGCTCGAGGAAAACTGGATACTTACGAACCCTAATAACTGTCTTTACTGGGCTCATTGGATTATGAAACTTGTATTAGCTAAAACACTGTCTTACCTTAAAACATACTTTAATACAAGGCTGATTCAAGATGTCATTAAGGTTGAGAGAATGTTCGAGGAAATAACTGGACACTTACGAACCCTAATAACTGTCTTTACTGGGCTTATTGGATTATGAGAAACTTCCAGCTCACCCTGTAAAGATTAACTTACACCGCTGGCCACGTAAATAACTATTCTAGTTCAAACAATCTTAAATTGAGAGAATGTTCGAAATAAACTGGACTCTTACGAACCCTAACAAACATGGGTGATATTCAGTGGGTTATACTAATGTCTGTCTCAAGACTTACATTAGCTAAAGCACTGTTTTACCTTAAAACATACTTTAATACAAGCCTCATTCAAGATGTCATTAAGATTGAAAGAATGTTCGAGAAAATAACTGGACACTTATGAACCCTAACAACTATGGATATACCACCCATTTAATTTTTTTAATGTCAACATTCTTAAATTCATTGGGTGATATTCAATGGGTTGTATTAACGTGTTTTAAGGTCTGTATTAAGACTTGTATTAAATATTCAATTCAGTGGCTTGTTTTAAGCTGTTTTTCACAGTTATTTTAATACACTTGTATTTATAGCTGTGGTCCTTAAAAGAGGACTGGGACTGTTTTAAACCTTGTTTTAAGGTTTTCATAGACAGGTCACACACACAGGCGAGAGCACTTAATTAGTGGAGGTTTTGTGCACGATGTCATTAAGATTGCGAGAATGCTCGAGAAATAACTGGACACTTATGAACTGTACTGTATTAGAACTTGTATTAGCTAAAACACTGTTTTATCACAGAATAGTTACATACAGAAGCGACATTCCATGTCGGTAGCTTTTATGTTCCACTAGTCAGCTCTATGACCTTGAAGCATTGTGTAGACCTTTTAATTTATGTTCTTCCCCTATTTCTCTCTCAGATGTGAGCAAACTTTCCGATTTTAAACAAGGGGCCCTTTAAAATTGTGCACATTCTGCATCTCTCTGTAATTTTCGTTTCTCTGTCTTACTGTCGCTTCTGTATAAACCTATTCTGTGCTCTCATAATCCATTGAGCCCAGTAAAGATTAATTGCACGCGTGCCGTTAGTATTTATACATAGAAGCACAAAGGCAGAAACAAAGTATTAACTAGCTTTACAATGCTAGGATAATTTAAAAAAGATTAAAGCACTAGTGAACAACAGCGATTTGACTAAGTCAAGTTGTTCATTCCTAAGTTTCTTTCTATCTGGATATCCAATTATTCTGGGAACTCCATTATTAGTTGTAAAATATTGACTTCAGAGTTCAGAGGTACAAGGTCAGTTTTGGACAAGTCATCAAAAAGTTATTGCTGTGCTTGCAGTTTTTAGTATGTGGAAATCCTGGGAATATAATTTTCTGGACGTGTCATGCTGAAAACAACATTCGAAAGAAATAGTTCCACATCTAGCAGAAGATCAGCCGTCGACATCATAAAAACGGAGTCGCAAATATCTATCCTACGACGAGAATATTATACCTTTGAGATGGGATAATTTATAAATCCTGAACATAAAGCTTGCTACCCTTTCATAAAAGGTTGTAAAATCCGCATAAATCAGTTTCATATACATCTACTTCTTCAGATGTAAACAAGAAACCTTAACCAATTGAGTTAAAATTGCTGAAACGAAAACAGGATAAGACAGCAGGAAAAGGAAAAGACAGCAGGAAAAGAAAAAGACAGCAGGAGATTTTACAAATTTATTATTACAACTTTGATTAATACAGAGAAAAATAGTGTTTATCTTGTACTACTGGACTTGTGGTTAGGACAGGATGAGAAGGAGGATTAGACAACCATGAGCCGAGGGGCGATGTTCATGCTCATGAGCTCCTGGAAGAGGAGCTTGGCGGCGTAGGGCAACCTCACCTGCGAGATCTGCGTCTTGTTCTTGCAGCCCTTGCACTCGAAGGTGTTGTTGCGCATGTTGGCGATGGCGATGAGGCCGCAGAAGTTGCACACGTGGATGCGGTACGGGTCGGACACCTCGAACAGCCGTTCCCGGAGGAACTGCGCGGCGCCGTGCGCGATCTGGCAGTCCCGCTCCATCTCGCCGAAGCGCAGGCCGCCGTCGCGCGCGCGCCCCTCCATGGGCTGGCGCACCAGGATCTGCACCGGCCCGCGCGCGCGAGAGTGGATCTTGTCGTCCACCCACACGCCCACACCACGCCATTAGGGGGGGTTTGTCAACAGTGTCATCAAGATTGAGAGAATGCTCGAGGAAAACTGGATACTTACGAACCCTAATAACTGTCTTTACTGGGCTCATTGGATTATGAAACTTGTATTAGCTAAAACACTGTCTTACCTTAAAACATACTTTAATACAAGGCTGATTCAAGATGTCATTAAGGTTGAGAGAATGTTCGAGGAAATAACTGGACACTTACGAACCCTAATAACTGTCTTTACTGGGCTTATTGGATTATGAGAAACTTCCAGCTCACCCTGTAAAGATTAACTTACACCGCTGGCCACGTAAATAACTATTCTAGTTCAAACAATCTTAAATTGAGAGAATGTTCGAAATAAACTGGACTCTTACGAACCCTAACAAACATGGGTGATATTCAGTGGGTTATACTAATGTCTGTCTCAAGACTTACATTAGCTAAAGCACTGTTTTACCTTAAAACATACTTTAATACAAGCCTCATTCAAGATGTCATTAAGATTGAAAGAATGTTCGAGAAAATAACTGGACACTTATGAACCCTAACAACTATGGATATACCACCCATTTAATTTTTTTAATGTCAACATTCTTAAATTCATTGGGTGATATTCAATGGGTTGTATTAACGTGTTTTAAGGTCTGTATTAAGACTTGTATTAAATATTCAATTCAGTGGCTTGTTTTAAGCTGTTTTTCACAGTTATTTTAATACACTTGTATTTATAGCTGTGGTCCTTAAAAGAGGACTGGGACTGTTTTAAACCTTGTTTTAAGGTTTTCATAGACAGGTCACACACACAGGCGAGAGCACTCAATTAGTGGAGGTTTTGTGCACGATGTCATTAAGATTGCGAGAATGCTCGAGAAATAACTGGACACTTATGAACTGTACTGTATTAGAACTTGTATTAGCTAAAACACTGTTTTATCACAGAATAGTTACATACAGAAGCGACATTCCATGTCGGTAGCTTTTATGTTCCACTAGTCAGCTCTATGACCTTGAAGCATTGTGTAGACCTTTTAATTTATGTTCTTCCCCTATTTCTCTCTCAGATGTGAGCAAACTTTCCGATTTTAAACAAGGGGCCCTTTAAAATTGTGCACATTCTGCATCTCTCTGTAATTTTCGTTTCTCTGTCTTACTGTCGCTTCTGTATAAACCTATTCTGTGCTCTCATAATCCATTGAGCCCAGTAAAGATTAATTGCACGCGTGCCGTTAGTATTTATACATAGAAGCACAAAGGCAGAAACAAAGTATTAACTAGCTTTACAATGCTAGGATAATTTAAAAAAGATTAAAGCACTAGTGAACAACAGCGATTTGACTAAGTCAAGTTGTTCATTCCTAAGTTTCTTTCTATCTGGATATCCAATTATTCTGGGAACTCCATTATTAGTTGTAAAATATTGACTTCAGAGTTCAGAGGTACAAGGTCAGTTTTGGACAAGTCATCAAAAAGTTATTGCTGTGCTTGCAGTTTTTAGTATGTGGAAATCCTGGGAATATAATTTTCTGGACGTGTCATGCTGAAAACAACATTCGAAAGAAATAGTTCCACATCTAGCAGAAGATCAGCCGTCGACATCATAAAAACGGAGTCGCAAATATCTATCCTACGACGAGAATATTATACCTTTGAGATGGGATAATTTATAAATCCTGAACATAAAGCTTGCTACCCTTTCATAAAAGGTTGTAAAATCCGCATAAATCAGTTTCATATACATCTACTTCTTCAGATGTAAACAAGAAACCTTAACCAATTGAGTTAAAATTGCTGAAACGAAAACAGGATAAGACAGCAGGAAAAGGAAAAGACAGCAGGAAAAGAAAAAGACAGCAGGAGATTTTACAAATTTATTATTACAACTTTGATTAATACAGAGAAAAATAGTGTTTATCTTGTACTACTGGACTTGTGGTTAGGACAGGATGAGAAGGAGGATTAGACAACCATGAGCCGAGGGGCGATGTTCATGCTCATGAGCTCCTGGAAGAGGAGCTTGGCGGCGTAGGGCAACCTCACCTGCGAGATCTGCGTCTTGTTCTTGCAGCCCTTGCACTCGAAGGTGTTGTTGCGCATGTTGGCGATGGCGATGAGGCCGCAGAAGTTGCACACGTGGATGCGGTACGGGTCGGACACCTCGAACAGCCGTTCCCGGAGGAACTGCGCGGCGCCGTGCGCGATCTGGCAGTCCCGCTCCATCTCGCCGAAGCGCAGGCCGCCGTCGCGCGCGCGCCCCTCCATGGGCTGGCGCACCAGGATCTGCACGGGCCCGCGCGCGCGCGAGTGGATCTTGTCGTCCACCTACACACCCACCACGCCATTAGGGGAGGTTGGTGCAAGGTGTCATCAAGATTGAGAGAATGTAAGAGAAAATAACTAGACTCTTACGAACCCAATAAACATGGATAGTATTCAGTGGGTTGGGTTCTTCTCGGGCGCCAATCTGCGGATCCTGTGAGGAAAGTGACGTGTGCCACGGGAGCTCTAGGTCGGTCGGGCCAAGGTTTAGCACAGACAGACAAACGTAAGTTTTACTGAGCCGTAGGAAGTGAGAGAAAACTGACAAACTAACCGCAGTTCTACCCAGCCGTCGACGGAGTTCACGATGGAAACCACCAGCGGGGTTTCTCCTACAACAACGGAATGTAGAGCAGTGAAAAACACTAAGTCAACAAACGGATCTGCCCTGCGGCCGTAGAAGCACGCGGTGGTAACCACCAACGGAGCTTTCCCTCAGGCGTGGAATGCAGCAAGCTAAAGGCTATAAGGAATGGCGATGGTTGCCACTGGCCTGTATCCTCTCATAGCGGCGGAATTCAAGAAAATACAAAAATAAACAAGCAACTTACGAAAAAGATTCGATTCGGTGCGGTACGGTACGGATGCGGACTGCTACTCTTCTCGGCTAGCTTTTAGACGTTATAGTCGTCGTAGACTGAAGAAATACGGCCCCGGCGGTCGTATTTATACCCGAAATTTAATTAAACATGCAGCTACTGATTTTAAAGGGAGAAAGACTGACTTTTTGTATTGTTGTTTTTGTTTAACTAAACACTGTTTTACCTTAAAACATACTTTAATATAAGGCTGATTTAGGATGTCATTAAGATTGAGAGAATGCTCGAGAAATAACTGGACACTTATGAACTGTACTGTATTAAGACTTGTATTAGCTAAAACACTGTTTTATCACAGATTAGTTACATACAGAAGCGACACTCCGTGTGTAGACCTTTAAATTTGTGCTCTTTCCCTATCTCTCTCAGATGTGAGGAAACTTTCCGATTCTAAACAATGAGTCCTTTAAATTTGTGCACATTCTCCATCTCTCTCTAATTTTCGCTTCTCTGTCTTACTGTCGCTTCTGTATAAACCTATTCTGTGGTAATGGTTCATTTAGACAGCTACTTTCTTCTGTAGTATGACATTAATATTTACTAGCTTTACAATGGTAGGAAAATCTAAAAAGGATTAAATCACTAGTGAACAACAGCGATTTGACTAAGTCAAGTTGTTTATTCTTAAGATTTTTCTTTCCATTTGGATATTTAATTATTCTGGGAACTCCATTATTAGTTGTTAAATATTAACTTCAGAGGTACACAGTCAGTTTTGGACAAGTCATCAAAAAGTTATTACTGTGCTTGCAGACTTTAATAGTGTGTGCATTGGTAAATACGAGTATGTAGAGATCCTGGGAATATAATTTTGTGGACGTTAGTCATGCTGAAAATAACATTCGGAAGATATAGTTCAACATCTAACAGAAGATTAGCCGTCGATGTCGAAAGAACGGAGTGGCAAATATGTATCCAATGTGAGAAGAATATAATACGGCCCTGTTGTTACTTTTCAAGTGATACCTTTGAGTTTGAATAATTTATAATTCCTGACCACAAAGCTTCCCATCCCTCCATAAAAGGTTGTAAAATCCACATAAGTCGGTTTCATATACATCTACTTCTACAAATGTCAACAAGAAACCTTAACCGATTGACCTTTTAAGATGTTGGAATTAGTACACGCTATCATTTTTCAGTAGTTTTTATGTGATACTAAAAACGACATAAATACAAGAACATAAAAAATATACAATGATCAGTAAATTAAACGATAAAAACTTACCTTTATGTGTTAAAATTGCTGAAACGAAAACAGGATAAGACAGCAGGAAGAGGAAAAGACAGCAGGAATAGAAAAAGACAGCAGGAGATTTTACAAATTTATTATTACAACTTTTATTAATACAGAGCAAAATAGTGTTTATCTTGTACAGTGAGACTTGTGGTTAGGACAGGATGAGAAGGAGGGTTAGACAACCATGAGCCGAGGGGCGATGTTCATGCTCATGAGCTCCTGGAAGAGGAGCTTGGCGGCGTAGGGCAACCTCACCTGCGAGATCTGCGTCTTGTTCTTGCAGCCCTTGCACTCGAAGGTGTTGTTGCGCATGTTGGCGATGGCGATGAGGCCGCAGAAGTTGCACACGTGGATGCGGTACGGGTCGGACACCTCGAACAGCCGTTCCCGGAGGAACTGCGCGGCGCCGTGCGCGATCTGGCAGTCCCGCTCCATCTCGCCGAAGCGCAGGCCGCCGTCGCGCGCGCGCCCCTCCATGGGCTGGCGCACCAGGATCTGCACGGGCCGCGCGCGCGAGAGTGGATCTTGTCGTCCACCCACACACCCACACCACGCCATTAGGGGAGGTTTGTGCAAGATGTCATCAAGATTGAGAGAATGCTCGAGGAAAATACTGGACAGTTACGAACCCTAATAACTGTCTTTACTGGGCTCATTGGATTATGAGAAACTTCCAGCTTGCCATATAAAGATTGACTTACACCACTGGCCACGTAAATAACTATTCTAGTTCAAACAATCTTAAATTGAGAGAATGCTCGAAAAAAAAACTGGACTCTTACGAACCTTAACAAACATGGGTGATATTCAGTGAGTTATGCTGTCTGTCTTAAGACTTGTATTAGCTAAAGCACTGTTTTACCTTAAAACATACTTTAATACAAGGCTGATTCAAGATGTCATTAAGGTTGAAAGAATGTTCGAGAAAATAACTGGACACTTATGAACCCTAACAACTATGTGTATACCATCCATTTAATTTTTCTTAATGTTAACATTCTTAAATTTATTAAGTGGTACTCAGTAGGTTGTATTAGTGTGTTTTAAGGTCTGTATTAAGACTTGTATTAAATATTCAATTCAGTGACTTGTTTTAAGCTGTTTTTCAGTTATTTTAATACATGTGTATTTATTGCTGTGGTCCTTAAAAGAGGACTGGGGCTGTTTTAAACCTTGTTTTAAAGTTTTCATAGACAGATTTGTGTAGGATGTCATTAAGATTGAGAGAATGTTCGAGAAAAACTGGACACTTATGAATCCTTTATAACCATAGATGGTATTCAGTGAGTTATACTAAAGTATACTAGAGGCACAGAATAGTTACATACAGAAGCGACACTCCGTGTCGATACCTTTCTTGTTCCCCTAGTCAGTTCTATGACCTTGGAGCATTGAGTGGATCTTCAAATTTGTACTCTTCCCCTATCGCTGTCTAAGATGTGAAGAAACTTTCCGATTTTAAACAATGGGTCATTTAAATTTGTACACATTCTCCATCTGTCTCTAATTTTCGTTTCTCTGTCTTACTGTCGCTTCTGTATAAACCTATTCTGTGGTAATGGTTCATTTAGACAGCTACTTTCTTCTGTCGTATGATATTACTATTAACTAGCTTTACAATGGTAGGAAAGTCTAAAAGGAATTAAATCACTAGTGAACAACAGCGATTTGACTAAGTCAGGTTGTTCATTCTTAAGATTTTTCTTTCTATTTGGATATCCAATTATTCTGAGAACTTCATTATTAGTTGTTAAATAATGTCTTCAGAGGTACATGGTCAGTTTTGGACAAGTCATCAAAAAGTTATTACTGTGCTTGCAGATTTCAGTAGTGTGTGCATAAAATTGTAAATATAAATATGTGGAGATCCTGGGAATATAATTTTGTAGACGTAAGTTATGCTGAAAACAACATTCGGAAGAAATAGTTCAACATCTAGCAGAAGATCAACCGTCGACGTCGAAAAATCGCTGCAAATATGTATCCTATGACGCGAGGAATATACCTTTGAGATGGGATAATTTATAACTCCTGACCATAAAGCTTGCCACCCTTTCATAAAAGGTTACAAAATCCATATAAGTCGGTTTCATATAAATCTACTACAAATGTAAACAAGAAACCTTAACCGATTGAAATGTTAAAATTGCTGAAACGAAAAGTGGAAAAGAAAGTAGGAAAAGTAATAGACAGCAGGAGGTTTTATAAAATAATAATAGCAGAAATTGGCTTACCTTTTGTATTAAAATTACTGAAACGAAAACAGGAAAAGATAGCAGGAAGAGGAAAAGACAGCAGGAATAGAAAAAGACAGCAGGAGATTTTATAAGTTTATTATTACAACGTTTATTAATACAGAGAAAAATAGTGTTTATCTTGTACTAGTGGACTTGTGGTTAGGACAGGATGAGAAGGAGGGTTAGACAACCATGAGCCGAGGGGCGATGTTCATGCTCATGAGCTCCTGGAAGAGGAGCTTGGCGGCGTAGGGCAGCCTAACCTGCGAGATCTGCGTCTTGTTCTTGCAGCCCTTGCACTCGAAGGTGTTGTTGCGCATGTTGGCGATGGCGATGAGGCCGCAGAAGTTGCACACGTGGATGCGGTACGGGTCGGACACCTCGAACAGCCGTTCCCGGAGGAACTGCGCGGCGCCGTGCGCGATCTGGCAGTCCCGCTCCATCTCGCCGAAGCGCAGGCCGCCGTCGCGCGCGCGCCCCTCCATGGGCTGGCGCACCAGGATCTGCACGGGCCCGCGCGCGCGAGAGTGGATCTTGTCGTCCACCTAAGAAAGAGTCGCATTTATTTTATTTATTTAGAAATTGGGCTGCACAGCAGGATAAATCCCAATTACAATGCAGCACTAGAAGATTTTATACATAAACTGTTACAAAGTAGTCAAATGCAAAAACAGTAGGTAAATACAATTTAAAATTAAATTAATAAAACATTAATATAGATAGAGGGAAAATTTTAAATACATAGATTGCGAATACAAGTTTTAATTATTCTTAAAGAACAATTAAATATGTCAGGAAAGTTTGAAACAACTGACAATTTATTATATGTGGATATCATTTTGAGAAGTGGGGCATTATTAGCAGAATTAATTCTACAGCTTGACAATGCAAACAGCATTGTGATAGAATATGAATGTATTCTAAATAATATTTTGTTTAGAAGTACTGGGCAATCTATTTTATTATTTAAAAGTTTAAATAGAAAAGTTAATTCTGAAATCACCCTGCGTACTCGCAAAGCAACTATACTTTGTTTTTAAACTATAGACAGTAACTAGAAATTCTAGTGAGAAAATCAAAGCCTGTGATTGGCTGCTGCGCCATTTCATGAAGCCACATTTAACCAGACAAAATTTAAAATTAATCTTCTCAAACGTAATTGAAACCTCAAACTCTCAGTAGTTGTCAAATCCCTTGCTGAATGTTCGCAAATAGGTTTGTGACGTATTACCCCTGACAGACAAAGAAGACAAGATGTTAGAAAAAGATAGATATAGTAACCAATGTGAACATAGCATTACAAATGCCGCGCGTAACGTCAAATTCAAACTTGTATGTAAACATATTGCCAGTGCAAACATAACCTCTCGTTTCAACCACGCTTGTTTGTGAATTTCGCTCGTGTATTTTCAAAGACTTGTTTTTATTAATATATTTTCTTAATTAAGTGCTTATTAAAAGACAAAATATGTTATCAGGTAATATTTTATTGTATATGTATCTCAAAACACAAGTAAATAAGTATGAAGTATGAAGCAAGCTGGAACTGGCTGCTGATTTAAGTGATTTCGAGACATGCGCTCTAAGTCAGATTGGCTTCAGGGGTAACATGTCACAAGCCTATTTGCTGAATTAGTTTTTCTAAAAAATGTTGAAGTCTAATAAATATTTTATATATTTTTTAACTTTTTACGAACTTATTTGAAGAATTAATATGCAATTAAAATTTTGTGAAAAGCTCGCAACGCGGAAGTCCCCACTTTGTGGACGTAAGTTATGCTGAAAACAACATTTGGAAGAAATAGTTCAACATCTAGCAGAAGATCAGCCGTCGACGTCGAATAATCGCTGCAAATATGTATCCTACGACGACAAGAAAATGATACGGCCCTGTTCTTACTTTTCATTAAGTCCTGACCACAAAGCTTCCCACCCCACCATAAAAGGTTGTAAAATCTTCAAGTCAGTTTCATATACATCTACTTCTACTTATTACTTTATTTACACACATACACACACACGGGGCGTATACATTTTATCCTCCACATATGTTATATTGCTCGACATTGTCTCTTTCAAATATTTAATCTTGCACACCTTTTATCCTCCACACTTTTAATCCGCGAAGAAAAGATATCTTACACACATTTTATCTTGCGCACATTTTATCATCCACACATTTTATCTTTCATTCATTTTATTTTCCACATATTTTATCTTCGCCAACGTTTGATCTTTTAAACATTGTAATTGTACCTGCCATTCATTTTATTGCCCATGCAATTAACATATTTATAATTAGATCAAGTATCTAGTATTAAATTTCTCTGAAGGTAAAATGTGTGGAACATAAAATGAGTAGAAGATAAAGGTCATTTTCTTATTTCTATTTTTACATGCAGTGTTTTATTTGGAATATTTCATGAAATGTATAAAAACAATAAATATCACAGGTAATTTTAACAAAAATAAAAAATCTCGAATTAATATTCATATTGAAATTTACAAAAGCTCTTTTTTGAAACAAAAACCAAAAAAGTCATCTTTAACGAGAAAGTTGCTATATGCTCCTCATAGTTTTAATACATTTTTTCGGCATTACTAATTGTTGTTATAGTTCCAAACATAGGAATTTCAGTGACAGATATTATTTACTTACCTTACTTACAAAATAAGAATTACTTAAGTTTTAAACAGTTCAACACACTGATAGAATCACTTTTTTTTGTTCTGACGAGAAATTAAATGATTGTAATGGTTTCAATGAGTACATTTTATATAAATGCTCACTTGTTAAAAGTACAATCAAAATTATATTTCTTGTAATATACTGTTTTCAAAAAAGAACATTTGTCAAAAAATAATTTTTGTTTTTGAAAAAAGTCAAAATATGCACTAATATGCAAAAAATATGCAATAAAGTATCATTAAATGCAAAATATGCATTATTTTTTTTTATATTTGGCCCTAATTTTTGATGAAACGTGAACATATGAAAACAGTTTGTTGATATGCCTAATATAAACAACACATGCAATTGCATAGAATCCGCTCTTTAATGATAACTTACCATGTGTTTCAACCTCTGATAATAAGTCGGACCTAAGAAGATTTGAGCGTTGATTTTTCTCCCGGTATGACCATTATACATAACTTCATTTCCTCTTAACTGGTAACCGTATTCTTGAAGCAGTGTTGAAATCTTTTGCACATTAACAGCATCGTTAAACGGTGTAGCATCACCGATTTCTCCTTTATTTGCTGACACTTTACCCTGAATACATTCAATTAAATGCCCAATAGTCATACGGGATGGGATAGCATGAGGATTGATGATAATATCTGGTGTTAATCCTTCACATGTAAAAGGCATATCCTGTAATAAAATAGAAAACTCAGTGGAGACTTGTTTGGTGGTGAAGAGGTAAAGCACCACAAAAATATAAAATAAAACTACCCATTAATAATTAATCAAAAATTGTTGCTTCTTAAAAATGGATTTGTGTATTTTTATATATTTATTAATGTCCTCTTATTGAAAATGTTGTAGGCGCGTTAATGATTGATAACAGAGAAATTCGAGCCTTTTAAATTTGTTGGCTTTCCCCATCTCTTTTTAATTGTCCTTTCTCTGTCTTACTGTCGCTTCTTTATATAACTATAGACCACGTTAGTGAGGTTAAGATTTGCATTTGGCGCGAAACCCTAATTCAAATCTGAGTGTATGCATTTCTTATGGGAGTACATTTTCAATTCACGATATTAAAGCATTTTGGCGATTCTTAATTATAACATAGGGTTTTTTTATATTCCAAAACATTACTCTTTGCTTTCCGTACAGAAAAAGTACAAAGAAAAGAATAAATTAAGAAAAATTTTATTTTAAAGAAAGTAGTATCGCAAATAGTAACATATGTTGTTACTTGGTGCAGTTAAAGTGACACGTTCAACTGAATACTAAGACAGCTACGACATACGTTTTCAGAAATTTGCACCTACTGTTTAAATTGAAGTTTATTAAGTAATATTATGTTTTTTGGGTGTGTATATTGCATTAGAAGATAGATAAAACATTAGAGATTAGTATTTATAAGGTTTAATAGTTAAGATTTGCATTTTATAATACTTTCTAGCAGTTTAAAGATGGCATATTTTGATTCTCATAAGAATAACATGGGCGTATAAATCGGCAGAGGCGAGTTAGGGTTTCAGTTTGAATTTGGCGCCACAAAATGACCGTTACACTAATGCAGTCTATTATCTTACTTAATTTAACATCAATTTTGGTGTTGCAGAGCTAAAGAACCACCAACAATGTAAAATAAAAATGCCTATTATTAATTAATCATACAGGGTGGCCCAATGAAATAGTTATTTACATAACAAGCGTGGAAAGTGGTAAATAGCAAGCGTGTGTAGAGATTGAGTGATTTAATACACGAGCGTTGCTATGCACTTTCAAGCGAGTTATGTACACTATTTTTCAGACGACCACAAAATATTATACTAAAAACAGGGTTTATACAAAAGTGTCAATGTCAAACACAACTCATGAAAGCATTGACGTTTGGGTTTGAGGTTAAGTATCACTAGTTAACCGGAAACTGATTTGGAAGTCTAGTACGTATTATTTGAACAATTAATAAAACTATCAGTACATTTTGACTCTTTATTTTTGTTATTAATTCACTACCAATTTTAAAATCGTAGTTTTAAGCAAATTTTCATTAATTTTGTTACATTTCATTATCAAAGTTCCATCTATTGACCACTAATTGTCATATCCGGTTATATAACACACTAGTGTTATTATAACACACGCCGTGTGCTATGTTACATTTTCTGGTGTTAATTACAGTGTAAATATGGCTACTTTCATATGTGGTCGTCTGAAAATTATCTTACTTAATTTAACATCAATTTTGGTGCTGCAGAACTAAAAAATCAACAACAATTTAAAATAAAACTATCCTTTATTAATTAATGTACAGGGTGGTCCAATGATAATTATCAAAACTTTAAGGGGTTCCTCAAGGTTCTATAGTTAGGCCCTTTTCTAATAAATATATAGCAAAGAAATTTAAATTTTAAAAACATTTTTGATGGTTAACATTGGAGTACTACAAGGATGTAATGTTAGACCCTTTTTGTATTAATATTATTTTTATGTCTTCACTTATTCTTATAATTGTAGATTAGTATTAATTTAATTAGAAAACTTAAAAGTTTTTGTTGTAAGACTATGTTAAGTAAAGTGTTTTTTAAAGTTATAATTAACAAAACAAATTAGTATTTTTTTTTAACAATGTTAAAGTCAGGTGTTCCTTAAGGTACTGACGTTAGACCCTTTAAAAATTTATACAAAATAATATTAGCGCTTAATATTTGGTTTTAACAAAAAATATCACTGAAAATATCAATATTAAATATTTTAATCTATAAAAATTAAAATAATATAAAATTTGTTTTAAACGATTTTTCTCTGGAATTAATAATCGGATTTGAAAAATTAGAAAACTGTTGAAAAGAGAATTGAAAGGCCTTTTGAACTGTTTCATGTTTGACACCCTTTTCCATTTAAAATTTTTGAGGTACAACCCCCATTTTAGGGCTGAAGTTATGCCATTGTAAATCCATTCAGGTGTCCCCCTTTATATTAAAATTGACGTGTTCGAGCGTTTTTTGCATTGATGTTAAGTGGCCAAAAATTGCGATGATAATTTACATTGGGCCACCCTGTATATCTAAACACGTAGAGTTATTTAAGTTTAAAATGGTAGCAATTACTTCATTTTCTGTTGACGGAAATAAATATATATAAGAAAAATGAGATTTAATTTTATTTAACTTAGAATTTCGATCGATGTTTGTGTGAAGAAAAGATGTTAAAATACAACAAGTAAACTGTTTAAAGAATAAGACTTACCTCTTGTCGATATTGAATACCACAGGTTCCTTTTTGTCCATGTCTAGAAGCAAATTTATCCCCAATTTGTGGAATGCGAACACTTCTCACTCGAATTTTGCAAAACTTGTACCCTTCGGAATTAAGAGTTAACATAACTTGGTCTACAACTCCTGTTTCACTGTTTCGCAAAAACGTTGAAGCATCTCTTTTAGTATATCTTTTAGTTGTTCCGTCCAACTAAAACAGTCACAATCAGTTTTAGTTTAAAGCAGGGCATGTAACCGAAAAAAATACTGGTTAACGGTTAACCCATATAGAGAACGTTGTAATAATAACGGTTCTAGTTCGAAAACAGGTTTTTGAAAATTGGAAACCGGTTTAAACCGGTTAATATATCGGTTAAAAAAATTATTAAAATTAATTAAAACAAATTAATTATAAAAATTTGATTAAAAAAAATTGCAGAATAATTAATTAAAAAAATTAAACAAAAATACCATCTGAGAAAAATATAAGAATTAAAACAAAAATCAATTTAATTAATGAATATTCACAAAAATTCACGTAATATCTTCAGAAAAACGCAGGTCACTTTTCAATTTTAAACTTGCCTGTGTTGACAAAGGCCGTATTTATTTGGGACTTTTTAAGTAACCTGAACGGCCAAAGAGACTACCTACATTTATGACTCTCCAATAAAATGTTAATTGTAAAAACTGTCATGACTCATGTTCAAATATAAATAGAAAATACAGATATAAAAAAAATATTAAATTTTTTTCTCGCTAAATGATATTAAAATAAAGGTTAATGTTCGCTAAAACCGGTTTTTTTTTTTTTGGTTAACAGTTACCGGTATTTTCGGCCTGAAAAATATCGGTTAAAATTACGGTTAAAGTTCGCAATTTTCCTTCAGAATATCGGTTACCGGTTATTATTAACCGATTTTTTTAACCGATTACATGCCCTAGTTTAAAGTCTAAATTTGTCCCTAATTCAAATTCGTATAGGGCATGAGAGCAGCACTATCTCATTTCACACCATTCCAGTTGCGGAAATTTAAATAAAACTCAATATATACTCTTCCAGCGAAAACAAGTTGTATTTATACATTGAAAGCCAGATTTAATAGTCACTGACATTCTAACTATTTTACGTTTAATAAATCATTTAAAACTTACTAATAAAATTTGTTTTCGAATGTCGATCTTGTCCATCTTATCTAATTTCACACCATTCCATGATTGCCTTATTTCACACCATTCCAAGCGGAAGAGAAAAAGTGGCGGAAATTTAAATCGACGACATTGGCTCATCTCAACAACAATAACAAAATCAACAACAACAAATACTGACACGAGAAACACTAAAAGAGCACAATGGATAAACCACACATAGAGATCGCAGAATGGAATGAATACAAAACCCGCCAATGCCGTCGATTTACATTTCAGCCACTTTTTCTCTTCCGCCTGGATTGGTGTGAACTGAGACAATCATGGAATGGTGTGAAATGAGATGAGATGATTGCTGCTCTCGTGTCCTATACATTTTATTCTCCACACATGTTATATTGCTTGACTTTGCTTCTTTCAAACATTTAATTTTGCACACCTTTTATTGTGCATACTTTTAATCCGCGAAGAAAAGTTATCTTACACACATATTATCTTGTGCACATTTTATCATCCACACATTTTATCTTCCATTCATTTTATGTTCCATACATTTTATCTTCGCCAACGTTTCATCTTTAAAACATTGTAATTATATCTTTCATTCATTTTATTGCCCATGCAATTAACATACTTATAATTAGATGAAATATTCAGTCTTAAATGTTTCGGAAGATAAAATATGTAATAGTTATTTACATTGCAAGACCGTTATACAAAAATTTCCAGGTGAGCACAGAAAGGTAACGGGCGAGCCTGTTATCTGTGAGGCTGTAAATTTCAGGTAACGGTAGAGGATTGTACAATGTTTTATGGGCATTTGCATCGCAATATATTTATGTTTAATAAAATTCATTGCATTTGTGCAACGTCAATGTCAATGTCAAAGGATGTCAGACGTTTCAAATAAGATATGTTGTCATGGTATATCCATGTCAACAGCCCGTTATAATTTTTACACGGTCTAGCCCATAAAACGTCTTGCAACCCCTAGAAACAGAGCTAAATAAACAGTTCTTTACTGTTCAAATGCCCATAAAAGATAAAATGTGTGGAACATAAAATGATTTGGAAGATAAAATGTGTGTAAGATAACTTTTTTCGCGGATTAAAAGTGTGGAGGATAAAAGGTGTGCAAGATTGAATGTGTGCAAGGTACAATGTCAAGCAATATAACATGTGTGGAGGATAAAATACTCCTCAAATTACCTCATCGTCATTTTCTGGAAGGGTGATAGTTTTTCCAATCACAACATCATCTCCAGAAACTCTTACACCTGGAGAAATAATGCCATCGTCGTCTAGTTTGTCATATAATGCATTTCGCATTCCTTGACATGTTTGCCTCGTTGGTTTTTCGAATTGTTCTTCTTGGTCACCTAATCGTTTCGACTCAGCGTCTTTGTATGAACGATAGAACACAGATCTACCGAAAATATTGTTCAAAGTTGATTTATATAAGTCTTTTTCACGAAAATGTGATAATAAGTCATAATGTTCCCTGATGCAACGTTGCCAAGTATTTGTAGGGTACATTCAAGTGCTGATGGTTGCATAGTATACCATGTGTGTATATATCATATTGTGAATTATATACATAAAATAAATTAAATTTATTCAGCATCCCCCTCTGTATCTTCGTTTGTCACGTTCTTGTTCGAAATACCTTATTACAGAATTCACCATATTATGTGCACAACTTCCTAAATTTTTTGCTCGATTTTTTGACATTTTTCAAAAATAATATTATTTTTTGACATTTCGAGAATGGCAACGTTGTACAGGATTACCAACCATTTATTAGTAAAAGACACTAAGTTCCTTGTATTTTACTGGGTATATGCTAGGGATAGTAACATTGCTGTTTTGGCTACAATTTTATTACTAGGTATGACGTACGATCACATTTTCGTGAAAAAGACTATATCAGTAACATAAAACCATAGAATAGTTATATACAGAAGCAACACTCCGTGTTGGTACCTTTGATGTTACCCTAGTTAGTTCTATGACCTTGGAGCATTATGTGGACCTTTAAATTTGTTGGCTGATTTACGCTCCACATTTACATTTGAGTTTGAATGATAAAATAATTTTTATAATGTAAAAATACTAAAATTATAAATTTGTCAATATAATAAAAGCAAATTAGATGAAATAAATATGTACATATGTTCTGTAATAGTATATTATTTAACAAGCATAATATGTAGGCTATATTACACGAAGATGTAATTAAAAATACGAGCGGTAGCGAGTATATTTAATAATCCGAGTGTAATGTAGCCATATTATGCGAGTCAAATACTATACTTTATCTACAACTAACAGGCATATAAAAAATCTGATATTATTTGTTAAATATTCAGTTAGGTGTGAGTAGTTCATATATAGCTTAACAGATGGCGCCACAGTAGCACTTAAATGTCAAAATAACTATTCAAATTGTATTTATTATACTTTTATAATCATTTATATTGATATTTATAATAAAAAATATATTATTAATAAATTAACAGTTTATTAAAATGTTATGAGTTAAATTATATGCTCTATTTATTATAGAAAAGTGTAGCGTGTAATATAACGTTTCATATTACACTTGTGTAATATGAGTAGTATATTATATGTAGTATCACACGTATAATGTACCCATATTTCAATAGTTGTAGATAAACATTTTTATTAAACAAAATGTCTGTATTTTGCAAGTTCATCAATAAGCACAACTTTTTATTTCTATCTTTTTAGATTTAAAATTTATATTACTTATTTCATAGCTCAAAATATTCTGTGTCTTACATATAACTTTCTTAATAATCTAGTGGAGAATTTCACGAGTTGAAACCCAATTTTTTTACTAACTCATATAAGCAATATCCTTCACCTTTAATTAATACAAATCAGTTTTTCAATATTTATATAAAAAGTGTTTTCTAAACAAAATATGTAATTATGAAAATATTCGTGTGTTGTTTTAAAACATACAAACTCAGAATTCTCCAAATCATGATTTTTATAATATATAAATATGTTGTTGTCTAATTCGAAATTTTGTTGAAAAAACGTCTCACAAGCTTCACATTTGTGTATTTTTACAATTAACAAGTACAACTTTGAATGAGCCAGTATCATGGTATACATGGACGTCGACAAAGTGTGGAAAGCTGATACAGCTTCTTCCCCTTTGGAGAAATATAATAATTTTTTTTTGATAATTATTTTCTTATGTTTTATCAAAGTGATAACATATTTGTTGCTTCTTAGAAATGGATTTCTGTATCTTTATAGTTTTATGATTATCCCCTTTTTGAAAATGTTGTAGGCGCGTTAATGATTGATAAACAGAGAAACTCGAGCCCTTTAAATTTGTTGGCTTTCCCCATCTCTTTTTAATTGTCGTTTCTCTGTCTTACTGTCGCTTCTGTATATAACTATAGACCACGTTAGTGAGGTTAAAATTTACATTTGGCACGAAACCCTAATTCAAATCTGAGTGTATGCATTTCTTATGGGAGTACATTTTCAATTCACGATATTAAAGCATTTTGGCGATTCTTAATTATAACATAGGGTTTTTTTATATTCTAAAACATTACTCTTTGCTTTCCGTATAGAAAAAGTAGAAATAAAAGAATTAATTACAAAAAAATTGATTTTAAAGAAAGTAGTATCGCAAATAGTAACATATGTCGTTACTTGGTACAGCTAAAGTGACAGGTTCAACTGAATACTAAGACAGCTAGGACATACGTTTTCAGAAATTTGCACCTACTGTTTAAATTGAAATTTATTAAATAATATTATGTTTTTTGGATGTGTATATTACATTAGAAGATAGATAAAACATTAGAGCTTAGTATTTATAAGGTTTAATAGTTAAGATTTGCATTTTATAATACTTTATAGCAGTTTAAAGATAGCATATTTTGATTCCCATAAGAATAACATGGGCGTATAAATCGGCAGAGGCGAGTTAGGGTTTCAGTTTGAATTTAGCGCCACAAAATGACCGTTACACTAATGCTATGTTCGATGTTAGAAATAAGACTAACCTAAAGAATCCACGTTCAACAGCACTAGCATTTAAGATGACAGAATCTTCTTGATTGTACCCAGTGTAGCACAAAATAGCTACAATACTGTTTATACCAGCAGGTAACTCTCTAAACCTAAGATACTCCATAGATCGAGTAGTTACTAAAGGTTTATGTGGATAGTATAATACATGAGCTAAAGTGTCCATTCTAACATGGAAATTTGTGATGTAGACACCCATAGCTTGTTTACCCATAGCGCTCTGAAAATACGCGATAAAATTGCATCAATAGATCACAGCGTTGATTGAAAAATATATAGATAGGCAAGCCTTTGTTTTGCGTACCGCTGTTTTGGAATCAGATTCGACAGAGCCATCTCGTTCATGATTCCATCAACTACTGAATTAAACAGACAAAAATATCAGATAAATAGACATGTTTTACATATTTACTGATTTTTTTGTATCTATTAAAATGGTTCTTTCATTCATTGGTATATTTTAAAATAGAACTAATTTGTATTATTAATTATTTGACGTTTGCTCTTTTTTATAATATTTGACAGAAACGCCTGATATTAATCCAAATGCAACCAGACACACAGTTATGTAAGTGAAACGAATTTTCTCATAAGCTTGCCTATCTACATATTTTTCAATCGACGATCATAGACTTATCTATTTAACAGTAAGTAGGTGACCATCATAGAATTTTATGAATTGATATTAAAAAAATTAAATATTTATTAGCAATTATTTATGAATTCGCGTTAAATAGAAACAACGTTGGTTACGGTAGCCTCAGATTAAAAATACTATAGATGCAGTCTAAGCCAAGCCAAGCGACATCTTTGTATGTTCCACTCTGTATTTAACGTCTCGATTTCGATGTTTATTTTGACAATTTTTTGCATGTTTTTGAGTGCATTTGTTATTTTTGTTGTTATTATTTTTTTAAGCCGAGTTTTCTATGAGGTTATTTATTGTTTAATAAAAAAAGAAGTCAGTTTTGAAAATTCAACATGACTGTTTATTGTAACAGTTTTAGAAGCATACAGAAAAATTGTGATTGTTAGGAATTATCAACCAAAGGTATAGGAAATTGTATTCCACTTGAATATATTAATATACCGGGTGTCCCAGCTCGACCGACACATGAGAGATTTCCATAGGAAATCAGTTAATTATGAATAGTATCTCCCCAGTGCAAGATATTAACTTGAAATTTTGTATACTTATCGGAGAATATTACTTCTATGGATCACAGTTATTTGAAATATGTAATTTTGTCTGCAAGACGAGATTTATTAAATTATAAAATCTAACATTTCGTTCAAAATCAGTCAGCCATGGAAATAAAAGAAAATATCTATGTGACAGTTCTGACAGTTAATGACATGCCATTGTAGATATTTATATTTTTGTAATATTGGTATATTATTTAACAAAAAGAAACTAAATTCAACTTAAATAATATTAAAATACAGGGAATAAGAATTAAAATCAGTGATACTTCACTAAACTGTCAAATAAATATTTTCTTTTATTTCCATGGCTGTCTGATTTTCAACGAAAATATTAGATTTTAAATTTAATAAATCTCGCTTTGCAGACGAAATTGCATATTTCAAATAAGTGTGATCCATAGAATTAATATTCTCCGACAAGTATACAAAATTAAAATTAATATCTTGCACTGGGGAGATACTATTCATAATTAACTGATTTCCCATGGAAAACTCCCATGTGTCGGTCGAGCTGGGACACTCGGTATAGGTTTTTATATGTTACTTATTTGAAATGTGGACCATCCTAAGATGGCTGTCAGATACTTTCCCCTTCCGTTTCATGATTACAAGGTCATTGTCTAGAAACTGGCGTTACGCTCCTTCTATATATATTTCTTTACTCTGAGACTGTGACGTAGATTAAGTGCAAACGCTGATTGGTTAAATTTGAAGGCGTGGCTATAACACCACGTGGTATTGCTATTTCGCTTACACCTATTCCGTCTTTCTCCAACTTGGTTCTCTTATGCACTTAATCGTCATCATCGCCTCCCAAAAACTTTATTATTTTCTACAAAACTTCACATAATAAATCTTTTCAAAAACTTTGGGTATACGAAGTGTGTAAATTAAGTTATAAATTTTAAAAGACGGTCACTTACCCCATTGTTACTGATGACATGTGAACACCTATTTACATTTTCTTACCTGATACGTATTTCTAGGACTCTGATTATGATCTGGAAAGGGAATAATACTAGCACAAACACCCAATATCATAGCGGGATGAATTTCGCAATGAGTGTACGTTGTACAATAAGCATACTCTTTCTCTTGTCTCAAATCTTCAGGAGACATAGCTATCATTACTGTTTCTTCTTCAAGTGTGTCTATATATTCTACTACACCTGAGGCGACTAAAACTTGCCAGCTAAAATAGTATAGTGTTTAGTTTGTGACTAGATGGATAGTTTTGATAAATAGTTGGTCTGAAATAATAGGAGTAGGTGTTCTTGTCTGGTAGGTTGTTTGGACTTAGAAAGTTGCCTTGTGGAACGCCAAGAGTGATTTTCAAATACGAAAGAGAAACTTGATAAATATTTTATCGACTGGATGTTAATAAAAGAAGGTATTTTTTGGAGTTGCAGTCATTTAATAAAATCTGTAAATCAGTCTTTATCAGGGTGCTGATAACATACAAAACATACAATCAAATATACAGACATACATTCAACTCAAGTAACAGACTTACATAAATGGTATAACATTATCAAGTAAATCATGTAAATTATTTTGCAGAAATCTTTCGTCAAATATAGATAAAATAAATACACGTACATGTTACTTAACAACAACCAACCGACTTATACAAGAAGTTCCTAGTTGAGTAACAGTCAAAAATTGTCAAAACCTACCACTAGCCAATCAAGGTCCAGAGAACAGCGAAACAAGTACAACTTATGTAAAACGAATTAAATATCACAGATTTATCACAAGAAATGTAACTACACAGGTAATAAACTATTGTAACAATTGTCAGCTCCATTTATTCTAGCATTTTGAGATAACATTATGGACAATTGTTACAGTAGTTTATTCGCTGTGTAGTTTCATTTCTGTGATAAATCTGTGATATTTAATTAGTTTTACATTAGTTGTACAATCTTGTTTCGCTGTTTTCTGGCCCTTGATTGGCTAGTGGTAGGTTTTTACAATTTTCGATTGTTCTGACTCAACTAGAAACTTCTTGTATAAGTCAGTTGGTTGATAACTGTTAAGTAACATGTACGTGTGTTCGTTTTATCTATGTTTGACGAAAAATTTCTGTAAAATGATTTACATGATTTACTTGATACTATTTTAATACCATTTATGTAAGTCTGTTACCTGATTTGAATGAATGTATGTAAATTTGATTGTATGTTATGTATGTTATGAATGAGGAAACATATCTTCCACAAATTTCGCCAAGAGAAAACATCTCTCCTATAAATTTCACAAAAAAATATGCTTTCCACGCATAGCATCGATAGAACATCTTTCAAATTTCGCCGAAAGAACATCTCTCATCTGTTTTATAGAAATTTCACAGCCTAAACGACATGTAAAATTATTATAATTTATATATTTTTTCTATTTAGCTAGAAGTTATATATAAACGTAATTATGCAGATCGTTAGAAAATTAAAAAAAATATATATTTAATAATAACGTAATTTGCGAAAAAATGGTATTTAAAGGTATTTTTTAGGAAAAACAGTTTAAAGCTTTAAGTAAAGTACTACTTCCGGTTAACCAATTATAGTCAAAATCTAATCAGTTCATCATATTAGAATAGAACTCTTAGATACCAAATATTATATTTTTTACATGTATCATATTGGAGTTAACGTGGACGAAAAATCGTCACAGATACACACACACACACACATACACGACCATACAGACATCACGGTAAAAATAGTAAAATCGTATTCCAGGGACCCTAATTCGTGCTCATATGTTGAAAACTCACACTAGAGACCAAAAAAAATACCTCCCTTATCTATTGATAGGCGGGAGGTAAAAATCGAACTACATATGATAATATGTCGTGTTTAGTATCAAATGAAAGCACTCGACAAGAACTGGTTTGTAAAAATGAGAAAAAATAGCTATAAAATGTAAATGTTTCATTAACACCGAAGGCCTAGGGAATCTCAGAATTTCCTAGGCCCGTTGCGTCACAAAACTTGAAATTATTTAAAAAAATATCAACTGCGTATATTAAAGTTGACGAAAAAGATTGCAAATATTTTGAAAAGATTTAAAGATGTTAAAAATAAGACAAAAAGAGATTAAGCAAGAAATAAAAGACAGACCAACTAAGTAAAATCGTATTCTAGGGACCCTAATTCGTGCCAAAAACAAAACCTCCCTTATCTATATATTGATAGGCGGGAAGTAAAATAAAAGACAGACCAACTATTTATCAACTCTATCGTAGAATCAAATAAGAATATTACCCGTAATTATTATATTCTCGTTCTTTTAACATATCAATATGTCTTTTCTTAAGTAACAAGTTTCCGTTTTCGACTATAAGTAACGGTCTACAAATTCGACCAGCGTCCGTATAAATACGAATTTCTCTATCTCTGATATCTCTTATCATAGACACTTCAGACACAATAATGTCCATTTGTCGTCGCAACTTTCTTAAGGTTGCCATTAATTGTTCAGGATCTCTATGAATTCCCACCTAAAAGAACAAAAAAATATCTGATGTGGACACCACATGACTTCCTTGAACGCCTAAAGTATATTTCTTCACAGAATAGTTATATACAGAAGCGACACTTCGTGTTGGTACCTTTGATGTTACCCTAGTCAATTGTATGACCTTGGAGCATTGTGTGGACCTTTAAATTTGTTGGCTGACTTACGCTCTACATTTAAATATACGTTTGAATGATAAGAAATGCATATACTCAGATTTGAATTAGGGTTTCGCGCCAAATGTAAATCTTAACCTCACTAACGTGGTCTATTGAAATGGAAGAATATGGATACCAGAACTATTTATAATTGGGTTTAATAGTTATTTACGTGGCCAGCGGTGTAAGTAAATCTTTACAGGGCGAGCTGGAAATTTGTGAGGTGAACGACGAAGGAACGAGCTCTCATTATCCAGTGAGCCACGTAGATTTTAATTGCACGCGTGCCAAGTACAAAATTTTATTTCCACCTTCATAGCGTTTTTTTTATTAATTTACTTTATTCTTCAAAACAAGATTTCCCCTATTTTGGGATTGGTAGTTGGCGGTGGTAGAACAATTTATAGCTAGACGTTGTCAAATGAGTTTCGCCAGCGAATCAAAATGTACTATAAATGTGTATAATTACTCACATAAACCTAATTAAATTAAGTTTATAATATTTATAATAAAACGCATAAAATAACTTTCATTATTTTCTATTATTTTTTTAAGAGCATTGTAAAATTTTGCAAGGCTAGCCTTGTAAATTTTTACAGGTTAGTTACTGTAATAGTTTATTTACTTAGCTACCAAGAAGCCTGTAAAGTGACAATTATATAGAAGGTGGAAATAAAAATTATAACGGGCTGTTGACATGGATATACCATGACAATGACAACATATCTTATTTGAACGTCTGACATGCTTTGACATTGACATTGACGTTGCACAAATGCAATGAATTTTATTAAACATAAATATATTGCGATGCAAATGCCCATAAAACATTGTACAATGCTCTACCGTTACATGAAATTTACAGTCTCACACAGATAACATTTTTGTACTCACCTGTAAATTTCTGTATAATGGTCTTGCAATGTAAATAACTATTATGATTGAAGGTTTTATAAGCGCATTAATAATTGATAACAGAGAAACTCGAGGCAGGAAAATTTGAAACTCGAGCCCTTTAAATATGTTGGTTTTCCCCATCTCTCTATAATTTTCGTTTCTCTGTCTTACTGTTACTTCTGTATATAACTATTCTGTGATTTCTTCATTTGAAAGTGAAATATGTACATACAACATTCAACAACTTGTTTTTGAATACATACCCAACATCCATTAACGAATATCTTCGTAGCATCAGCTATTGCTGAAGGAGCAATTTCTTCTAAATTTTCCATAGACCACTCTTCCAAGAACTCAAGAATTGGAGAGGGTTGAGAACCTACACTAATGTAAGCCATAAGGGCCAAGTTCTTTACGAGGCCTACAGCGGCTCCTTCTGGAGTTTCTGCTGGGCATATCATTCCTAGAAGAAAGAGTCTTTTTTGTCGTTTGTTGTTGCAAATATAGTTCTTGAAAGAGGTATTTGAAAGTAGAGGTAAAAGTTTTTTGAAATAGATAATTTCTGTTTTGTACTGGGGTGCTATTCTTGAATTTACTCGAATAGGTTTCGTATACGAATTGGTAACATTTTCGAATGACTTTCATTTTTTGTATTCTTGAGCGTTCGCATGCTATTCGTATGCGAATTTGGTCGCATGAGATTATTCGAGTGGGTATTCTTCACTCGAATCGTCTATTCGTATATATCATACGTCAATAATTATTTAGCTGCGAATTTCAGGTAAGAAGTTTGCAATTTATTAATAATAAAGTTAAGTTTTTTTTAAAAATTCATTTTTTCATTATATAAATAAATTTAATATTGACTTACATTTACTTTCTCAGTAAATTGATTTATTTTAAGAAGTGAGCTTTATATTATGATACATTTAACATTGCTGCTATAAATTCAGTCGTGATTTTGACAATTTTATATTTAAGAAATGGCAGCATTCGACGAATTAATGCATTTACCAGCTATAGCTGCAGTTGAAGAAGCAGAAATAAATGCAGAAACTGTAAGACAGTTTCATATTTGCGACGACACATTTGATTTAACGGAAAAAACCTTCGTGAAATTATTTAGACTGACAAAAGATATGACATAATTTAATTGAACATTATTTAAACACCCCATCAAGAAAATCTGCTCTTGATGTACTCATACAGGTAAAATATTATACCATATATTAAAAGAAATGTATAATTATAACGAATATGATATTTAAATGCCAACTTAATTGTTGTGCTGTCAGTTGAAATTAGTCAAATTATTAAATTCTTTAATTGATTTAAATGTGGTCAATACATTTTTTTACATATAATTAATGTTAGATTAATAAAACAAATACATTATTCTTTGATATAAAGAAATAAAGTATTTAATAAATTTATTTGAAGCTACTCAGTATCGAAATTAGTGGTTATTCGATTCTATCATGTAACTCATCGCTTATATTAATCGACGTAGCTTATTTTTAACTATCGACTATGTTTTAAGCGAGCATTGCTAAATTGCTCAATATTTAACAAATGTTGCTAACACAATAGCTACGCTTTACATTTTACCGATGTCGATAACAAATAAGAGTGACGGTAATAACAATTTAGGAAAAATATGTTTGACAACAGTGTAAAAACAAAAATTTAAAATGGATTATTATTTTAATATTTTAATCTAGATTTAAAAGTACATAATGAGGAAACATTTTGAAAGAAAATTTGTGGTCCGGCCCTTAACAGAATACGACAGAAGAAAGTACCTGCCTAAAGGAACCAATACCGCAAGTCCCATAAAACTAAGGACTAATCGGCTTAACCGAAAGTGAATTTCATATATCTATACCTCTACTATATTTATATAGTCGCCGCCAGCCCATATAGGAGTGACGTCACTTGGAAGATTGTTATGCACATTCAAAGTATTATTTGTCTTTGTCTTACTCATTACAGTCGTATAAGTCTATGACTTGAAGTTTGTCTAAGGGGCGGGGCTTATTTGTTTTTAAGTTTATGTCTATTTCTTTTAATTAATAATAATTATATTTATACCTAAAATGTACTAATTTTTATTTATTTTAGTAAAAATGCCGAGAAATATTATTAACAGCACGTGTCAGCAGTTAATTTTAAATATTTTTGAGTTTTTAAAATTATTTATGTAAATGTAACAGTTCGGTTATTTATTTTTCAGACGACCACACATGAAAGTAGCCATATTTACACTGTAATTAACACCAGAAAACGTAACATAGCACACGGCGTGTGTTATAATAACACACTAGTGGGTTATATAACCGGATATGACGATTAGTGGTCAATAGATGGAACTTTGATAATGAAATGTAACATAATTAATAAAAATTTGTTTAAAACTACGATTTTAAAATTGGTAGTGAATTAATAACAAAAATAAAGAGTCAAAATGTACTGATAGTTTTATTAATTGTTCAAATAATACGTACTAGACTTCCAAATCAGTTTCCGGTTAACTAGTGATACTTAACCTCAAACCCAAACGTCAATGCTTTCGTGAGTTGTGTTTGACATTGACACTTTTGTATAAACCCTGTTTTTATTATAATATTTTGTGGTCGTCTGAAAAATAGTGTACATAACTCGCTTGAAAGTGCAGAGCAACGCTCGTGTATTAAATCACTCAATCTCTACACACGCTTGCTATTTACCACTTTCCATGCTTGTTATGTAAATAACTATTAGTTGTCTTCTAATTTTTATACAATACATTTGATTTTTTGTAATAAACTGAGTACTTTAGTGTGATTGACAAAAATGACAACTGAAAGATTATATTTCGTGAGAAATAGCAAATAAATGAAAACAGTTATCTATTTCTGTGCAAGTTTTTGAGCGATCAAATTAATTTTGTGTAATGGAATAAGGCATAGTCACAGAATAGGTTTATACAGAAGCGACAAAGAAGCAAAAATTAGAGAGAGATGGGGAAGGTGCATAAATCGGAAAGTTCTCTCACATCTGAGAGAGAGGTTAGGAAAGAACATAAATTTAAAGGTCTACATAATGCTTCAAGATCATAGTACTGACTAGCGGAACATTAAAGGTACCGACACAGAGTGTCGCTTCTGTGTGTAACTATTCTGTGGCCTAGTGATAAACATTTAAATAAAAGATCATCGATTTGGGAGGAATTAGAATATGGAAACAAATGGAAATTGAAATGATGAAACATCTCGCTATAAGTTTTGTTTATATTATATTTGTCCATAAAAGGTTGTAAAATCCGCATAAGTCGGTTTCATATACATCTACTTCTACTATAAGAAATCACTTACCCCATAAGGTGTTATGAAGCTGACGAGGTTTGGCCAGTTTCCCATCCCTACCAATAGGACTGTTGACTCTTCTTAAATGACTCAATGTCGAAGCGAAAGTCAGTCTGTTTAACACCTGACTTACACCTGCCCTAGCTTGATGTGCTTTTTTTTGATCGCCCCAATTCCCAGTAGCTAGAGAGTATCTTAAACCGTCGGTTATCATTTTAGTTTTTATAGCCAAATCTAAATTGAAATCTTTGCCTCTATCTATAAACTTCTGAGCGTACATTCTGACTTCTTTCATTAGGTTTTTAAAGAGACTAAAAAGACAACAATATATGAGAAGAAAATATTACAACAGTATATTACTATACTCTGTTTTTAAACTATAGACAGCACTAGACGAAGTTACATTTACACCACAGCGTTAGTGAAATTCTAGTAGTTCTGAAATGGTTTTAATCGTGAAATATCACAAAAAGAGAAATGAAACAAGAAACACGTGCAAATTCAGCAAGTGATTTGACAACTACTGAGAGTTTGACGTTTCAATTAAGTTTGAGAAGGTTAACTTGAAATTTTGTCTGGTTAAATGCGGCTTCATGAAATGGCGCAGCAGCCAATCACAGGCTTTGATTTTCTCAGTAGAGTTTCTAGTTACTGTCTATAGTTTAATAACAGAGTATAGCAAATGCCGTTCCCTAGGCCTCCGGCGTCAGTGAAACATTAACATTTGATATCTAATTTAATTTCTGTAAGGCAGGTCTTGTCGAATGCTTTCATTTAATACCAAACACGGTGTACTTCCGATAACTAATTGTAAGACATTTAATTTGATACCAAATATGACATACTGACAACTTTTTACAAAAAACAAAAGCGGGTCAACATGGATCATTTCTGTCAATTTTGCACGCCAGCCCTCAACGAGACCTTTCGTTTGATACCAAACACAACATACTTTTGACTACTTTTTGCAAAAAACGAAAGCCGATCAATATTAAACATTTTTGTCAATTCTGCACGCCAGCCCTCAACGAGACCTTTCATTTGATACCAAACATCACATACTTGTGACAACTTCTTGCAAAAACAAAAAGCGATCAACATTGATCATTTTTTTTATAGTATATGATTATACAAGTTTTATAAGAGTTGTGAGTGTTTTAAAAACACGAATAGAACAATACGTCGTATAAAACGAGTAACATATACAATTTTTTTTACTTTACTTCTCTTATTTAATAAAAATCTTAAAATTTTCAATTAAAAAAATAACAGATTGTAATCTACGGATATATAAATGTGGACTATTTTTCGAAAAACAAAATAACGTCAATAACTATGTATGAACTGGGGCACCAAATAAAAAATTTGATAAAAGAAAAGTTGCTTGTTTCAATGAGTTCTACCTGCCGTTTTCGGATGTTACAACTTAGTATTAACACCCTGTATATAGATATATTTATAAATTTAACTTAATATAACAGTTTGCTGTTATTATGGATTAAATAATGTAATATATAAAAAAATCCATAGATTCCAGTAACAAGAAAATCTTTACTTCTAAGGATAAAATCCCTAATATGGTATCATTGTTGGGAATTAATTTTTTATTTTACTAATAATGCATAAAATACCTACCCTCTGAACAGGAATGCAAGTAAAGGACCTGCCAAATCGAGTCGTTTGTTACCATAGTGATCTCGGTCATCCAATTCTCTTCGACCTAAAGCAGCTAACAATAATCTATGAACCATGTACCCTAAGAAATAAGCTTTTTTGGTTTCACAAAAGTCAGAAACACCAACATGTGGTAACATTTCCTTCTGCAAAATTTCTCTAGCGTATTTAATACGTTTGTCTTTTGTCACACCTGGTCTAGCACCACGTGTACCGATAAAATTCAAGGCAACGTTTTGTTCTTGGATTACAAAAGCTTCGTCTAGAGATGGTTTCACCTAAAAGAAAATAGAAAATTGTTTTGAAAATGAGAAAAGTTCTGGAAATGATATTTTCCGTAAGTAGAACTTGAATAATTGAAATGTTTTTATTGTAAAAGGCAATAATTAATAACATGTTATACGAGATGTAGCTATTAAATAACGAGATGACTATAAAATGGGCATTTGAACAGTAAAGAACTGTTTATTTAGCTCTGTTTCTAGGGGTTACAAGACGTTTTACGGGCTAGACCGTGTAAAAATTATAACGGGCTGTTGACATGGATATACCATGACAACATATCTTACTGGAAACGTCTGACATGCTTTGACATTGACATTGACGTTGCACAAATGCAATGAATTTTATTAAACATAAATATATTGCGATGCAAATGTCCATAAAACATTGTACAATGCTCTACCGTTAGCTGAAATTTACAGTCTCACACAGATAACAGGCTCGCCCGTTACCTTTCTGTGCTCACCTGTACATTTCAGTACGGGCGAGACGAGATATTTAGAGACGAGAATTTTGTCTCACTCAAATTCCTACTAGCGATTATAGCTCGTCTCAAATAGAAATGGACCTGTCAATCATTCTCACGCATATAATTAGGGTTTCACGAAATTTTTGGTCTTGTCTTGTTCTTGTCTTGCGTCTTGCTTAGAAACAAGACGAGACAAGAAAAGAGTCAACATTGAAAAAAAAAAGACAAGAAATAACTTCAGCAAGAACAAGAATTTTTGCCACATTTTGCAAGGAATCTTGCTCTGAAATTTTTTAATGTACTTTATTTTACGCATTGCTTTATTTATTTATACAAACGCTGGGATATTTTTTGTAACGAACTAAATTATTAATACTCGTAAATTCCTAAATATAAGATAGAGTTTGAGGTTATGATTTATGTTAATAGAAAATGACAACAGATGGTAATAGCGTAAGTTTGTTGATAGATGGTGACAACAGATGGGACTAACGTAATTATAAAAATTTTAATTAAAAAAAAATTAAGTACAATGACAAGGGATAATAATTAGTAGATATTGCGGTAGAATATTTTAAATAGTAAACTAAATCTGCATTTTTACGTGTTCAAGATATATACATAGATTTCGTTTCCTGAAATATTTAAGCACAAATAACTGATGATCATCATTAAATAATGTTTAATTTACCTAACTGTTGCTACAGTTTCCTCAACTAGTAAGACAGCAAGACAAGACAAAAAATTGCTCAAAATAGCAAAATTCTTGTCTTGGTGAAACCCTACCCATTATTTAAAAGCCACACCTCATAACATTTTATGGTCATTTCCAGAACAATTCTCTTATTTACGTACCATTTCCATCATCTCCTGATCCTCAAAATCGTAAATAATATGTTCCAGAATATCTCTATCTGCCACAAAACCTAACGCCCTAAACACAATCATAATGGGAATCTCTTGCTTTATATACGGCAAGATAGCAATAATTCTTTGTCCAATCGCTGCTTTCTTGATAGCCTGTCCTCCTCTAGCCATCATGTTGACCTAGAGACCATAACCTATTAGTAAATACCGCTGATCCTCCGCGATCCACACGGTCAACAAAGCGTAATAGACTGCATTAGTGTAACGGTCATTTTGTGGCGCCAAATTCAAACTGAAACCCTAACTCGCCTCTGCCGATTTATACGCCCATCTTATTCTTATGGGAATCAAAATATGCTATCTTTAAACTGCTACAAAGTATTATAAAATGCAAATCTTAACTATTAAACCTTATAAATACTAATCTCTAATGTTTTATCTATCTTCTAATGTAATATACACACCCAAAAAACATAGTATTATTTAATAAATTTCAATTGAAACAGTAGGTGCAAATTTCTGAAAACGTATGTCGTAGCTGTCTTAGTATTCAGTTGAACCTGTCACTTTAACTGCACCAAGTAACGACATATGTTACTATTTGGGATACTACTTTCTTTAAAATCAAATTTTTCTTAATTTATTCTTTTATTTTTACTTTTTTTGTACGGAAAGCAAAGAGTAATGTTTTAGAATATAAAAAAACTCTATGTTGTAATTAAGAATTGCCAAAATGCTTGAATATCGTGAATTGAAAATGTACTGCCATAAGAAATGCATACACTCAGATTTGAATTAGGGTTTCGCACCAAATGTAAATCTTAACCTCGATAACGTGATCTATTTTATTATGAATAAACAATATTAAATGATTATTACAGTGTTATGTACAATAATTCATCACTTTCTTCAAATATCTATATTTATTTATTTTATTTAAATGTTAAATGTAACTTTGAAACACTATCTCCTTGCGTGATGAGCATGCGCACCAAGTGCACTGTAACAGCTGTGTGCGATGCAAGATATATCTCTATTACGCTTTGTTGAACGTGTTTCCAGTGTTTACCCATAGAGTCGAAGTTGGTCTGGAACTATGTTCCAGACACGATCTTATCTCAGCTTTGTACGCATATTTGCCATCTTTCATAGCGAAGACATATACAGTGTTCGTTGCCATCTTTTCTTGGGCGATTAACACCTTTTCAGAACCGTTTATTATAAAGTAGCCACCGGGATCCAAAGGACATTCGTTTAGTTCGGTTAAATCTCTGTCTGTTAGACCACTTAGGAGGCAGTATGTTGAACGAAGCATTATAGGGATTTTGCCTAAAAGATTTTAATTTTATGTGAGTGATTTTGAGGACGTATACATTTTATCCTCCACACATGTTATATTGCTTAACATTGTACCTTGCACACTTTCAATCTTGCACACCTTTTATCCTCCACACTTTTAATCTTGAAAAAAAGTAACTTGCACACCTTTATCTTCCACACATGCACACCTTTATCTTCTTCTCATTTTATGTTCCAAACATTTTATCTTTTACATATTTTATCTTCAGATTAATACTGGATTTTTAATCTAATTATAAATATGTTAATTGCATGGGCAATAAAATTAATGGCAGGTACAATTACAATGTTTTAAAGATCAAACGTTGGCGAAGATAAAATGGGTGGAAAATAAAATGAATGAAAGATAAAATGTGTGGATGATAAAATGTGCGCAAGATAAAATGTGTGTAAGATAACTTTTGTTCGTGGATTAAAAATGTGGAGGATAAAAGGTGTGCAAGATTAAATGTTTGACAGATACAATGTCGAGCAATATAACATGTGTGGAGGATAAAATGTATACGCCCCTGATTTTGATATACGTAGAATGTTGTCAACATTTTGTTTCACAGATGGCAGCACTAAATAAAATGTAACACTGTAAAAATCAGACAGTCATGTATATAATAGATTTTGCATGAGATGTAAGTGAGACTTATTATTGTACCTTGTATATTTAGGATATGGAAATGAAATGGTGAATAACATAGACAGCAAAATAATGGCAGTGGCTGTCAAAATTTCATGTCTGATTTTGATGATATTTGGCAAATCCAACTTAATCTAACATAACCTAACCCAACCTAATCTAATTTAAGTTAACCAATCTTAATGTAACCTAAAATTATCCAGCGTAACCTAACCTAACATAATTCAACCTAACCTAACTTTATCTAACCTAACCCAAACCTAACCTAACTTAATCTCTAACCTAATCAAATTAGAATTGGTTAGGTTGGTTTAGGTTAGGTTAGATTAGGTTAGTTTAGGTTACGTTAGATTAGATTAGATCAGATTAAGTTTGATTAGGTTAGGTTAGGTGCGTTTGTATACACACTTTTTGTATTAAATAGCTTTAAAAATACGCGTATATTTTTTTTGAAAGCTAACTGATTTAGAGCAAAATTACTAGAGTACAAAAGTTGTTCAAAGTCTTCTGACACCGCCCAAATATATTTAGTTAAGGAACTCATGAAAAAGTCATCGAAAAGCATCATTGAGATTTTGACTGGGGTCGGTCTGTGAACGGTGGTAAGAAAATATTTTAAAGTTATTTGGAATGGAATACTGATACGAGTTGTGTAAATTAAGTAATAAGATTAATTGAATTTTACAATACATATACAGGGTGTGCAACGAATTGCGGAACATAAGAGTTAAACATGGGATTTAAAAAAATTGCGGATACTCTCTCTCCAGATAGATTTAGAGCAAAACTACAACAGTACAAAGTTGTTCAAAATTAAATTCTACGTCAGATGAGATCATAATTGATGCAACAGCACGTCTGCAGTACGAGATTTATTAAATATAAAATGTAACACTTTCGTTAAAAATCACACAGTCATGAAAATAATAGATCTTTCACGAGAAATAGGCGAGACCTACTATTGAACCTTGTAGCACCTCAAATTATTGTCACTTTAGTTGGGGCAGAATAGCCATTACGAATATTGTGCTTCTAATAAACTTCGTTAGGTATAATTAAGTTTAAATACCCGAAATAAGGTAAAAATACCCATTTTTGGGACCAAAATGTCTATTTTTGAAAATAGTCTAAATTGATAGAGCTCGATGCGCTGATTTCAAATTTTCAAACAGAATTTAATTATCTCTTCCCATTCCTGAGATATTTGCTCTCAAAGTTGCACCTCAAAAAAGTGTGTTTTTTCACGATATCTCTAAAATGGGTAGAGATACAATCTTAACGATTATACCAGTCGATTCTACAGGCAAAGTTTCATAAAGAAATGTTTTCTCCGCATATACGTTCTTTGGAACGATTTGGTGAAAAATGAGAAAAACGAAAAAACAGGAATTTCAGTTTTTTGCTTGGAAACTTTTTGTCTCCAAAATTTATCATATTCTGGACTTAAGTAAACAAAAATGCGCTGATTTCAATTTTTCAAACCGAATTCAATTATCTCTTACCGTTCTTGAGATATTTGTGTTCAAAGTTAGATCTGAAAAAACCGGTTTTTCAGGAATAGTACTGAAATGGGTCAAGATACGACTTAAGCGACCTCACCAGTCGATTCTGCAGGCAAAATTACATAAGTGTACCAATTTTCAGATTTTTATTCCAGCGGATACAAATTTTAGAGCGAAAAAACGAAAATCGGCAAAAATCGAAAAAATCGTAAGGGGTTCATCAGGCATTTTTTTCGATTTTCGACGATTTTCGTTTTTTCGCTTTAAAAATTGTATCCGTTGGAATAAAAATCTGAAAATTGGTGCACTTATGTAATTTTGATCGTAGAATCGATTGATGAGGTCGCCAAAGTCGTATCTCGATCCATTTCAGGACTATTGCTGAAAAACCGTTTTTTTCAGGTCTAACTTTGAACGCAAATATCTCGAGAACGGTAAGAGATAATTCAATTCGGTTTGGAAATTTGGAATCAGTACATTCTTGTTTACTTAAGTCCAGAATATGATAAATTTTGGAGGCAAAAAGTTTCCAAGCGAAAAACTGAAATTCCAGTTTTATCGTTTTTCTCATTTTTCACCAAATCGTTTCAAAGAACGTATATGCGGAAAAAACATTTCTTTATGTAACTTTGCCTGTAGAATCGACTGGTATAATCGTTGAGATTGTATCTCTACCCATTTTAAAGATATAGTGAAAAAACACACTTTTTTGAGGTACAACTTTGAGATCAAAAATCTCAGGAATGGGAAGAGATAATTAAATTCGGTTTGAAAATTTGAAATCAGCGCATCGAGCTCTATCAATTTGGACTATTTTCAAAAATAGAAATTTTGGACCCAAAAATGGGTATTTTTACATTATTTCGGCTGTTTAAACTTAATTATACCAAACGAAGGTTATTAGAAGCACAATATTTGTATTGGCTATACTGCCCCTACTAGAGAGACAATAGTTTGGGGTGCTACAAGGTTCAATAGTAGGTCTCGCCTATTTCTCGTGAAAGGTCTATTATTTTCACGACTGTCTAATTTTTAACGAAAGTGTTACATTTTATATTTAATAAATCTCGTACTGCAGATGTGCTATTGCATCAATTATGATCTTACCTGATGTAGAATATAATTTTAAACAATTTTGTACTCTTGTAGTTTTGTTCTAACCTTGTCAGCTTGCAAAAAATAATATACCCGTATTTTTTTAAAGCTATTTAATAAAAATTAGTGGGTATACACACACACATATCTAATCAATCCTAATCCAACTTAATCTGATCTAATCTAATTTAACCTAACCTACACTAACCTAAGCTAATCTTACTTAAACTAACATAACCTAACATAACCCAACCTAACCAAATCTAATTAGATTAGGTTGGGTTAGGTTACGTTAGATTAGTTTAAGTTTGGTTAAGTTAGGTTAGGTTTGGGTTTGGTTAGGTTAAGTTAGGTTAGGTTAGGTTAGATTAAAAATTATGTATTGTATTTGTATTTTCAGACGACCACATATGAAAGTAGCCATATTTACACTGTAATTAACACCAAAAAATGTAACATAGCACACGACGTGTGTTATAATAACACACTAGTGTGTTATATAACCGGATATAACGATTAGTGGTCAATAGATGGAACTTTGATAATGAAATGTAACAAAATTAATGAAAATTTGCTTAAAACTACGATTTTAAAATTGGTAGTGAATTTATAACAAAAATAAAGAGTCAAAATGTACTGATAGTTTTATTAATTATTCAAATAATACGTACTAGACTTCCAAATCAGTTTCCGGTTAACTAGTGATACGTAACCTCAAACCCAAACGTCAATGCTTTCGTGAGTTGTGTTTGACATTGACACTTTTGTATAAACCCTGTTTTTATTACAATATTTTGTGGTTGTCTGAAAAATAGTGTACATAACTCGCTTGAAAGTGCATAGCAAAGCTCGTGTATTAAATCACTCAATCTCTACACTCGCTTGCTATTTACCACTTTCCACGCTTGTTATGTAAATAACTATTAAATCATTTTTCATAATATAAATTCAACTAAGTACCTATAATAAATTACTTGAAAGCATAAATAGTTGCCTATAACATGTTGCTCGGTTGCCCATATCAATTAATTGGGGGAGCAAACACCGAATGGCGCTGAAAGCAGTCCCAATTGATATTACAGTTTCTCATCTATAGTACACAAGTTATTATACCGGGTGTCCCAGCTCGACCGACACATGAGAGATTTACATGGGAAATCAGTTAATTATGAATAGTATCTCCCCAGTGCAAGATATTAACTTCAAATTTTGTATACTTATTGGGGAATATTAATTCTATGGATCACACTTATTTGAAATATGCAATTTCGTCTGCAGGGCGAGATTTATTAAATTATAAAATCTAACATTTTCGTTCAAAATCAGTCAGCCATGGAAATAAAAGAAAATATCTATGTGACAGTTCTGACAGTTAATGACATGCCATTGTAGATATTTATATTTTTGTAATATTGGTATATTATTTAACAAAAAGAAACTAAATTCAACTTAAATAATATTAAAATACAGGGAATAAGAATTAAAATCAGTGATACTTCACTAAACTGTCAGATAAATATTTTCTTTTATTTCCATGGCTGTCTGATTTTGAACGAAAATATTAGATTTTAAATTTAATAAATCTCGCCCTGCAGACGAAATTGCATATTTCCAATAAGTGTAATCCATAGAATTAATATTTTCCGATAAGCATACAAAATTTGAAGTTAATATCTTGCACTGGGAGATACTATTCATAATTAACTGATTTCCCATGTGTCGGTCGAGCTGGGACACCCGGTATATAATCTATGATGATAATATTTCGATAAAGTTTTAAATAATATATTCTAATATATTTTTGTTTGTTACAGATGCAGAGTACAGGTAAACATTCTTTTGTTTTTTACTTCAAACAAGAAGAAAAACATAAAACAAAACGTTGACAACATCCCAAATTTCACACCTACCAATAAAGGTCTTTTGATGTTGGGTTTCAATTGGTTCTTCATTAGGTTTAACGATTGTCTTTGTGATATCCACATATAATGGCGCTGAGTAGGTTAAGTTTCTTAATCGAGCTTCGTTAGGCATCATCGGACTAGGCGCTCCATCTTTCTCCCAATGGGTGGGTTTGGATAAGTAGATTTGCTCAAATTTTAGCAAATATCGTGGCTAAAAGTAGGTGGTTAAGTATTTGTTTTTGTTTGTATGTCCAGTTTGTTTCAATATACGTGTAAAACAGATATAATATGGAAAATAATTACTGATCTCTATATATACTTGTAGAAAGGGCATAGCTTATGAAAAAGTGAAGCCTACGGCGACCATTTTCCTAACCTCTCAATCTAATTGGCGCGAAATATGAATAAAGTCGTTAGTATCTACAACCAAATACGAGAAATCTATGTAAATTTGACTTGTTTTAGCTATTTTATTTTGAATTGTTTTAGATACTTATGTAAATGTAACACGGTCGCTTGGCGGCTGTGCATTTTTGGTAAATTTTGGTATAGCAGTACTCCAGATGTTACGAAATGGACAGATTTATGGTGAAGGACGCACATTTTTTGCGCCCTGAAGCTTATTGTCAAAGACATAACTGTCCGTTTCCGTAAGTGATGCCCTCGGTGGACATCAATAGTTGGGTCATTTTCAGCATAGTTCGTACTTAGGGGATGAGAAGAGCCGGATAAACATAGGTTGAGAACTTCTGGATTTTTACTATTAAATAGTGTTTAGAAGTTCGAAATCTCTCTCTCTTGTTGTAACATTCGACTGTTTTGGATGTCTTGACTGAATGTCAGACATTCCTTGGTATTTCTTGGTGAAATAACCAATTAGTTGTTTTACTGTGTGTAAAGGCTCTCTCATCGTGGTGTAAATTTGTAAGTAGTTTTCATTATATTCTGTGTGAATTAATATTGATTTGTAGATCGTTGTATAAAGGTTTTCAAAATTGTTTGTAAATAGAAAAGTAAGAATTTAGAATTTATATAGAATCAAGTTACGCGTTGTAGTTTATTTGAATTATATAAATGTTTTTGATCGCGGATGATTATTAAAATTTATATAATTTTGTTATTGTTGGAATATCGTGTTTGATTCAGCCCATCCTATTCCAACCCCTGTCTTTGTGACGTGGTAGCACAACGCGTAGGTAAAACTCTAGTATTCTAAAATTACAACCCTGCACCAATTTGACCATAATTGTAGTAAACCGCGTCTGTTATCATTATTATCATTCCCTTGTCTGCTTCTATCACGGCAGACTTTTAAATAAATAAATAAAGTGATAGTGGTGGCAGCGACTATCGTTACCCTTGTTTCGTGTAAAAGTTGTTCATTAATATAATTCGTGGATTACTTTGAGGCAAGTAAAACTCATAAATTAAAACCCTTTTATGTCAGGTACTAGATTTCGTCTTAGACCCCTGTACCTGTTACATAAATGACAGAATGATGAATTCATGTTGCTTTCATGATAACAAATTGCACCGCAGAATAATCAGTCTCAAATTTAATTACTAAAAAATAGGTTAGAAACGACTATGACCGAACAATGCCTAAATCATCTAATATTTCTGAGCTTCAACAATCAACAATGATATTTAACGATCATTATAATAATAATCATTTATTAAATATGGATTTTTAGTTTTTATTCCGACATAAAACCAGCTCTGCATTTTATATCATGTAAAAATAGAATGTATTATACTAAAAATGATATTCTGTGTATTTTATGCGTAGTGTATTTTTACTTAAGATTTTTAATATTTCATTAAATTTTTCTTTACGTCGAATATTAATATTTCTATAACCTTTTTACGCAATGCGTTTTTTTTTCATATATTACTTGTTTCCATTATTCTGTCAATTAAATAAATAGGTACCTTAAACAATTCAAAGATAAATAACTAAAACTAATCAAATTTAAAAAGATTTCTCATATTTAGTTGTAGATACCAACGACTTTATTCATATTTCGCGCCAATTGGATTAGATTCAGACCTCAGGAACATGGCCACCACAAGCTTCAAAAGTATTATAGAGATCAGGGGCGTTACTTTGACTCACACTAAACTTCACACGTATACTTTTAAACTATTGTTAGTTGAATTTGTGTCTTGTGTATTAACTTTTATTATTTCTGTCACATCTGTGACAGTATTATTTACGAGATTAGTTCATAAATTACCTATTAATGTGTAATTTGTTAAAAGTTTGCATCACTAGCGCCACTGCTATTCTCAAACAGTTTTTATTTGATAAATAAATATCATTTTTAAGCTTATACAATTTAAATACACGTGCAATTTTTAAGAATGTTGACGTAACTGTATTGTAATATTAGTTTTTTTATCGTTGTCATGAAATATAAATAAGTTCAATCGCAATAAAATCATTATAAAATAAAGAGTTATTAGAAGATTGTATGTATTAATTACTACAGAATGTAACAGCAACCCTCCTTCCTGAGATTTTATATTCAAAGCTTATTAATTTAAACGTTTTCATCGGATTTTCACCAATAATCTTAGTGTCCCTCATACTTCAAAATGAAATAATGAAAATATTGTAGAAATAAAATGCATGTTCATTGCGAATAAGATATATATGTATGAATTGAACTATTGTCACAGAATAGGTTTATACAGAAGCGACAGTAAGACAGAAAAACGAGAATTAGAGAGCAATTGGGAAAGTGAACAAATTTAAAGGTCTACACAATGCTCCAAGGTCATAGAACTGAATAGGGGAACATGCAAGGTACCGACACGGAGTGTCGCTTCTTTATATATGACTACGTTTACACCGTGCGTACTATACTGGTACGCGTACCAAATATGTACTAAATTTTATTTTAGTACGATGTGTTTACACCGGTGTATAAAAAATAAAATCAAATATTCCTGGTACACTGTTTGGTATCTTTGGCATCCTAACCTAAAATTATTTAATTGTAAAGTTTATTGAACTCGATTAATATAACCTAAGTAATGTTATAAATATTATTTAAAATACTTCTCAGTAGCCTGACACCGTCAAATAAAGTTTTGTAATAAATGACACTAAAATTAACCTAAATATTACTACATAATTTTACTTCAGTTGCCTATCACAGATGGCAGCATAATCGGTTTAGTACGTTTACTGTTTACACCGTGTGTGAGAAGGGTCTGGTACATCCCCCTTGGAACGTACTAAACTTGTGAACTAATTGCGTACCAAAGGTTTGGTACGGAGTGTTTACACCGTCCGTCGCCATCTTGTGACGTCATTTGGTATTGAGACCAAACGCTTGGTACGCACGGTGTAAACGTAGTCTATGTAACTATTCTGTGCTATTGTACTGATTTTACACGTATATTGAAATGTGTCAAACATCCTGGACAGTACATAACCACACAATTCCCACTGATATTTACTGGATTTTCGATTTCTCCGCTGGTGTGTTGTGCTTCAGCCTGCAAATCTATCTGAGGGGAATCTTCAACGATTCTCTGAACAGACATCTGAATAAATTCATCGAAGCTGTCCAATTGTTGACGAACAAGGCCCTTTTCGTCGAAATAAGCGTTAATAACGATCCAACACGCTTCCTGCCATAGCTCAGAAGAGATTTCTTCTGCATCTTCTTCTTCGTATTGGTCTGGATGGTAAAAGTAAAGGAAATAGTCAAAAACTTGTGCAAATTAATATGAACAAGATTATTCAATTTGAAGTACAAAAGTATATTATTATACAAGTTTTATAAGATGGTATATAAACCAACGACTAAATATAACTAGACAAAACATTCCCTATCCTTCCGTATTGAATGTTTTGTTTTCAGTAAGCCAAAAAGAAAAAATAGAGATAGATATATAAGGAAAGTATTGTTCGAGCATTGCTCGCTAGAGGCGTCACTGTAGGTGTCATTATTTTTTGTTATTTATCATTATTTACGTTTTTGCTTTGTCAATGACGCGTTAGATTTGATTATATTTGAAACACATAAATTTAAAACTTCCAATTCTAATGTTAATCATAAAAGCACGGGCGCCTCTAGTGAGCAATGCTCGAACAATACTTTCATTTTATATCTATCTCTAGGTTTCTCTTTCTAGCTTACCGAAAACAACAAACCAAGAAAAGTTTTGTCTCGTTATATTTTGTCGTTGATATAGACTGCATTAGTGTAACGGTCATTTTGTGGCGCCAAATTCAAACTGAAACCCTAACTCGCCTCTGCCGATTTATACGCCCATGTTATTCTTATGGGAATCAAAATATGCTATCTTTAAACTGCTACAAAGTATTATAAAATGCAAATCTTAACTATTAAACCTTATAAATACTAATCTCTAATGTTTTATCTATCTTCTAATGTAATATACACACCCAAAAAACATAATATTATTTAATAAACTTCAATTTAAACAGTAGGTGCAAATTTCTGAAAACGTATGTCGTAGCTGTCTTAGTATTCAGTTAAACCTGTCAATTTAACTGCACCAAGTAACAACATATGTCACTATTTGCATTACTACCTTCTTTAAAATCAAATTTTTCTTAATTTATTCTTTTACTTGTACTTTTTCTGTAAGGAAAGCAAAGAGTAATGTTTTAGAATATAAAAAAAAACCCTATGTTATAATTAAGAATCTTCAAAATGTTTTAATATCGTGAATTGAAAATGTACTCCCATAAGAAATGCATACACTCAGATTTGAATTAGGGTTTCCCGCCAAATGTAAATCTTAACCTCACTAACGTGGTCTATAGTATATTCTTATCCAAGTTTTATAAGACGGTATATTGTTCCAAAAACACGAATGGAACAATATGTCGTATAAAACGAGTCTAATATACAATTCTTTATACTTTGCTTCACTTATTTAATAAAATTCTTAAAATTTTCAATTAAAAAATAACTTGTAATCTAGGGATATATAAATGTGAAATATGGTAACCCTGTTGAATGAAGTTAGGCACTTTAATATGAAAATATTTATAAATCTATACATTATGAGTTATTAAACATTAATATCTCTTAAATTAGTTTTGTTTATTCGGTTTTCCTGCTCAGAAATAATATAAATTGTATTTAAAAACATTTAAAAATATTTGAGGTTATCAATTTGGCATTTACAAGGAGTGCAGTTGTTAGTAGTACCAATTTTACAACAACAAAAATACCAAAAACAGTTTAACAATATTTTATATTATTAAACTGTTTTCGATATAATAATAGGGCAATTGTTAACACAAAGTATAAAAAATTATTTAAATTTGTATTGTTTTTTGTATTCAGTGGGTTGTATTAGCGTGTTTTAAGGACTGTATTAAGACTTGTGTTAAATATCCAATTCAGTGACTTGTTTTAAGCTGTTTTTCACATTTTAATACACTTGTATTTATTGCTGTGGTAATTAATACACTATTTTAAAACAGGGCTGGGGCTGTTTTAAACCTTGTTTTAAGGTTTTCACAGACAGACAGATAATTTTTTTGAAAAAGGTTTATGTATTATGCAAAATTGAACGAATTGAACATGTTCAACAAGTTATTAAAGTTAAAAGGCGAAGAAGGATGTATATTGTAACAATATAAGAATATTTAAGAATACATTTTAGGTCGGTTTTAAATTGGTTTCATGGCATAAATAATCCAATCTTGAATATTATTTTGGTTGTATGCAAGGATGCATTATATTTTCTCCTTTTATGATTTATTTATTATACGAGTACAGAGAGCTTCAATTCATTTAAAAATCATTAGATTAATCCCGGACTGATAATCAACACATGCTACATCTGTCAGTGGTAAATAATAAACTATTTATATAGATATAAATATTTTTGTCATACTTTGACGTAAATATGTTAAACATGATTTCAACCAATTGTTTTCCTGTATTACTTTGTAAAAAGTAGATTCTTCACGGAGCACATGTAAATTGTCATTCGCTCGAAAAACAAACGTGAAAATATGAATTTTTCGGTCACTATTTATATTTCTAAAATATGAATAATTGGACTCCTTATTCCTCTTTCCTGGCATTTAAGTAATAACCACACAATTCTCAAATAAAAAATTCAATTCCGTTTGACATAAGATAATACAGTGTTGTCAAGATATGTTTTGAATACAAGTGTTTTAAGTAAAACAAACTTATTCGGTAGCAGTGAATGAGACTTGTATTAAAGTATGTAAAGTAAAACAGTGTTTTAGCTAATACAAGTCTTAATACAGACTTTAGTATAACCCACTGAATACAACCTTTGTTTTAAGTAATACAAATAGAATTATATATCGTTTACAATAATTTGCAGAAGAATATACAATCAAAACTTAACCTAAAAACCGGTGTAAACATAACATCAATAAAATGGCCGTCAATGAAGTAAATCATAAAAGTAAATAACTTACCATCTTCTTGTTCATACATCTTGACTTCTTATAAGTTAATTATGTTTTATTTACACTTTTTACACTATATATTCACTGTTTTGATAGACATCAACCTTACACAATGTTACTTAAACAGCCATTAATGCATCAACTCAAATAGAAAAATGAGAAATTGAGAACCACTGTTGCCAAAAGAGAGAAAATCAAATTTGAAAGTTTCGGCGGAAAATGTTGATTACAACAAGGATTATGTTGGTTATGGCAAAGAATCTGTTGATTTTATCAAGAAAATATTGAGTAAAACGAAGAATATGAGAATTTAACAAGAAAAATGTTGATTTTGTGATAGAAAGTGTTTATTTTATCAAGAAAAGTGTTGATTTTATCAAGAAAATGTTGATTAAAATGAGAAATATGTCGATTATAACAAAGAATTTGTTGATTTTATCAAGAAAATATTGAGAAAAGCGAAGAAAATGATATTGCAACAAGAAAAATGTTGATTTTGTGATAGAAAGTGTTTATTTTATCAAGAAAAGTGTTGATTTTATCAAGAAAATGTTGATTAAAATGAGAAATATGTCGATTATAACAAAGAATTTGTTGATTTTATCAAGAAAATATTGAGAAAAGCGAAGAAAATGATATTGCAACAAGAAAAATGTTGATTTTGTCAAAGAAAGTGTTTAGTTTATCAAGAAAAGTGTTGATTTTATCAAAAAATGTTGATTAAAATGAGAAATATGTCGATTACAGCAAGGAAAGTGTTGATTTTAATACAGAAAAGGTTAATTAAAGCAAAAACAGTGTTGATTTTATTAATAAAATGGTGATTACATCGAAGAAAATGTCGGTTTTATAAAGGAAAGTGTTTATTAGATCAAGTACCTTGATTACAACAAGGAATTTGGCGATTACATTAAAGAATGTGTTGATTTTATCCAGAAAATGTTGAGTAAAGTAATGAATATGAAATTTCATTAAGAAAAATGTAGATTTTACCAAAAAAAAGTGTTGGTTCTAATATAGAAAATGTTGATAAAAGCAAAAACAATGTTGATTTTATAAATAAAATGGTGATTACAACAAAGAAATATTGGTTTTATCAAGGAAAGTGTTGATTTTATCAAGAAAATGTTGATTACAACAAGCAAAATGTTAATTTTATCAAGAAATTATTGAGTGAAGCAAAGAATATGAGATTGCAATAAAAAATGTTGATTTTATCAAGGAAAGTCTAGATGTAATGCGGAAAATGTTAATTAAAACTAAAATAGTGTTGATTTTACTATTAAAATGGTGATTACAACAATGAAAATGTTAATTTTATCAAAGAAAACGTTGATTTTTTCAAGAAAATATTGAGTAAATCAAAGAATATGTCAACTGTAACAAGAAAAATGTTGATTTTGTCATATAAAGTGTTTATTTTATCAAGAAAAGTGTTGATTTTATTAACAAAATGTTGATTCTAATGAGAAATATGCCAATTGCAACAAAGAAAAAGTTAATTTTATCAACAAGCTGTTGATTTTAATTAAGAAACTGTTGGTAAAAGCAAAAACAGTGTTGATTTTATTAATAAAATGATGATTAGAACATGAAAATGTCGATTACATCAAAGAATGTGTTGATTTTATCAAAGAAAGTGTTGATTTCATTAAGAAAATAGTGATTACAACAAGGAAAATGGTGATTTTATCAAGAAAAGTGTTGATATTAATGCAGAAAATGTTTATTTTATGAAGGATAGTGTTGATTTAGTGCAGAAAATGTTGATAAAAGCAAAAAAAGTGTTGATTTTATCATGAAAAAAGTTGAATACAACAAGAAAAATGTTGATTATATCAAAGAATGTGTTGATTTTATCATGAAAACGTTCATTATTACAAGAAATATGTTGATTTCGACAAAGAAAAAGTTAGTTATATCAAAGAAAGTATCGATTTTAATCAATAAAGTGTTGATTAAAACACAGAAATGTAGATTTTAATTAAGAAAATGTTGAGCACATCAAGGGATATGTAATTAAAATAAAGAAAGTAATGATTTTAATCAGGAAAATGTTGATTATGTCAAGAAAAATGTCCTTTATAAGACGGAAAACGTTGATAATAATAGGAAAATGTGGATTACAGAAAAAAATATGTCGATTTTAACTACGAAAATGTTGAGTTTATCAAGAAAAGAGTTGATTATATCAATGAAAGTGTTGATCACCACAAAGGGTTTGTTGATTGTATTAAAAAAAATGTTGATTTAATTTAAGAAAAAGATTGATTCCACCAACAAATTTAAAAAGATTTCTCATATTTCATTGTAGATACTAACGACTTTATTCATTTTTTTATATGATATGCCCCATCCACAAGTATATATACAGATAAGTTATTATTTCTTCAAAACTACATATAATTAATAATTTAAAACAATTGGTTACCTACCTTTTGAAGAATCAGAAAACTGCAAATTAAGGAGAGGGAAAATAAAAAATAAGTAAAGAAATAATCATATATAATAATATAACATAAATACATTATATTGTACATTATATAAGCTACGGTATACTCATGTATAATATATACACTGAAATGTGAGATTATCTGTCAAAAAAAATTTAAGGAACTACTGAACAGTCTTTAAAAATTAACCTAATTTCTGAGTATCTTTTGTTTTAAATTGCACTTCTATTATTTGTTGTAATTTGTAAAAATATGGTAGCTTAATGCTGTCTATTTATACTATGGGCAAATAAATATAATGGCATTACTAGTCTACGATAAAATAAATATTACGTATTTCGGTTTCTTAACCTAGACATAGACCTTATTTAAAAAAAACATCTGAAAAACATAATCTTATAATAATAATACTTAAAATTACAAAAAAAACCTAAATCGAGAATAGATTATACCGGGTGTCCCAGCTCGACCGACACATGGGAGTTTTACATGGGAAATCAGTTAATTATGAATAGTATCTCCCCAGTACAAGATATTAACTTCAAATTTTGTATACTTATCGGAGAATATTAATTCTATGGATCACACTTATTTGAAATATGCAATTTCGTATGCAGGGCGAGATTTATTAAATTTAAAATCTAATATTTTCGTTCAAAATCAGACAGCCATGGAAATAAAAGAAAATATCTATGTGACAGTTCTGACAGTTAATGACATGCCATTGTAGATATTTATATTTTTTTAATATTGGTATATTATTTAACAAAAACAAACTCAATTCAACTTAAATCATATTAAAATACAGGGAATAAGAATTAAAATCAGTGATACTTCACTAAACTGTCAGATAAATATTTTCTTTTATTTCCATGGCTGTCTGATTTTGAACGAAAATATTAGATTTTAAATTTAATAAATCTCGCCCTGCAGTCGAAATTACATATTTCAAATAACTGTAATCCATAGAAATAATATTCCCCAATAAGCATACAAAATTTCAAGTTAATATCTTGCACTGGGGAGATACTATTCATAATTAATTGATTTCCTATGTAAATCTCTCATGTGTCGGTCGAGCTGGGACACCCGGTATATTTTGTCGCCAATACTAATTGTTACGTATATTTATCAAATTTATTTTGACATTTCTAACCTTGAATGTCCTTGGCGACAGCAGCGCCATAGTGGATTGTGTCTGTACTTGTGACGTCAGATTCTGGCGGGAGATTTGAATTTAATTTGCTTTTTATTGTATTTAAACAATAGTTTGTTGCAATTTTTGCACGAAATTTGTATATTCATGATAAATTTTTGTAGTAATTTGCCGTTTTGAGTACAAATTACTTTAAAAAGTATTTAAAATAGGTTTGTAAAGACAAATTTTCAGTGTAATGTAAATTAATTGTTTAAATCCGCCATTTTTACTACGAAATACTTTTAAAAACTATTTTAAAAAATGATTTTAGATAAATTGGCATGTAAATAAGAAAAATAAGAGTCCAAAGTAAATTTGTTGTTTAAATTTGTAGTATTGAAAATTTAAAGCACATTTTTAAGGTTAACTCCGCCATTTTGAACATGAAATCTGTCAAATGAAAATAAAAAATCTTTCTAAAGACAAAATGAAACATAAATAAGAAAAAAATACACTTTAAAACATAATTTTAAGGTTTATATTAGTAATAGAAACTCAAAACGCCTTTTTGAGATTAATTTCGTCATTTTTACTACGAAATACTTTTAAAAACTATTTAAAAAAATATTTTTAGACAAATTGATATGTAAATAAAAAAAAATTAACGTCCAAATATATATTTTTGTTTAAATTCTTAGAAATAAAAATTCAAAGAATATTTTTGAGGTTAAATCCGCCATTTTGAACATGAAATCTGTCAAACGAAAATAAAAAAATAGTTCTAAAGATAAAAAGAAGAATAATTGGACTTCAAAACATAATTTTATGTTTTATATTTGTAATAGAAACTTAAAACCTATTTTTGAGGTTAAATACGTCATTTTTACTATGAAATACTTTCAAAAACTATTAAAAAAAATATTTTTTAGACAAATTAACAAGTAAATACGAAAAATAAGAGTCCAAAAAAAAATTTATGGTTTAAGTTTGTAGTATTGAAAATTTATTGTTTAAATTTGTAGTAATGAAAATTCAAAGTATATTTTTGAGGTTAAATCCGCCATCTTGAATATAAAACTTGTCAAATAAAAATAAAATAGTTATTTGTATATCAAGTGCTGAAAGTCTATCTTTGTCGAACCAAAACGAAAGTTGCAGCCTGAGCGAAGCGAAGGTTGCAATCGTTTGTGTTCGACAAAGGACTTTCAACACGTGTTATACACACTATTTTTTCTACTCCTGCAAGATAAAAAATAAGAAAATGAAAAATTATTTTTTAAACATAATTTGACATTTATTGCAAATTTTGTTTTTGTGATGCGCAAGTAATGCGTATCCATGGCAACAACAATGCAACAAACATTTATTAGTGCTGCAAAGTTTTGCAGCACTGCGTGCTGCAAAGTGTCACTTTCAACATGAAAAACAAACCAGAAAATTGTATTTTCAAAGCAGGAGTAGAAAAAAATATTTCTAAAGACAAATTGAAGACTAAATAAGAAAAATTAGACTTCAAAACGTAATATAATAATTTGTAAAAACTCAAAACGCATTTTTGAGATTAAATCCGCCATTTTGAATATAAAATTTGTCAAATGAAAATAAAAAAATATTCCTGAAGACAAATTGAAGAATAAATAAGAAAAATTATACTTTAAAACATAATTTTACGGTTTATATTTTTAGTAGAAACTCAATACTCATTTTTGAGGTTAAATCCGCTATTTTGAACATGAAATTTGTAAAATGGAACTAAAAAATATTTCTAAAGATAAAATGAAGAATAATTGGACATCAAAACATAATTTTATGTTTTATATTTGTAGCAGAAGTTCAAAACGTATTTTTGAGGTTAAATCCGAAATCCACCATTTTAAATATGAAATACTTTTAAAAGTATTTAAAAAAAATGTTTCTAAAGACAAATACGGCATATTTTTAAATTTTGAATTTGATCGGTGAAAAACATAAATAAAAAATATTTATAAACGAGTACGAAACAATTGAAAGTATAAGGTCTATGATATCACATTCTAACCTAATTTTTAATACAAACATAACCTAAAATTGAGGTAGATTACTTATTTCTCTCATTTCTTTTCAACAATTCTAATTTTCTTTTATATAATTCTTCCAAATTTGGTAATAATTCTTTATCAGAATCTTTGAATGTTTGAGGCATATTTCCAATTTGATTTTGCATCAATTGATTAATCAAAATTGGTTGACTGATCAACAAAGACGCTTGTTGTTGGAGTAAATTCTCGGGTAAAATGTTGTGTTGTCTTAAAAGTTGTTGTTGTTGATCAAAAAGTTTTTTTTGTTGTCGAATATACTCTTCTTGTATAACAATTTCTTGTTGTGGGAAAACTGATTGTTGAGTTGTTAAAAATTGTTTGTGTTGTCGTAAAAGTTGTTCTTGAATTAAAATGTCACGTTGTCGTTGCAGAATTTGTTGTTGGAGGAAATAATCTTGTTGTTTTTTAAAAAATTCGCCTTTTGAAATGTCTTTTTCCGGTTTTTTTATTTTAGGAGTTTCAGATTTTGTGGTTTTTGTTACGTTTTTTTGAGTTGAATTTTCTTGAGGGCTGGAATCTGAACGTTTTGTTTCACGACGTTCTTTTGCGCGTCGATTTTGAAACCAAATTTTGATTTGGCGCACAGTCAAACCTAAATTAATTGCCAATTCGGCTCTACGTCGATCTGGAATAAATCTATTTAAAAGATACTCTTTTTCAAGTTCCAAACGTTGATGTTCTGTGTAGACCATTCTGTATTTATCATTTGTTCTTGTTTTTCCTACGAATTATAATAATAAAATAATTAAAAAATGGTTAACAATAAAAAAAAATGTCAAAAACCTCGATTTCCAGAAGCCAAATGAGGCGGTAATGTTGACTGTCCTTCAAAAAATTGATTCTGTAGTGATTCTAAAACAAAATATTTGTTTAAAATTTGTAACAAATAATAACGTTAAGATTTATGAGAAATAGTTATTTACATAACAAGCGTGGAAAGTGGTAAATAGCAAGCGTGTGTAGAGATTGAGTGATTTAATACACGAGCGTTGCTCTGCACTGTCAAGCGAGTTATGTACACTATTTTTCAGACGACCACAAAATATTATAATAAAAACAGGGTTTATACAAAAGTGTCAATGTCAAACACAACTCACGAAAGCATTGACGTTTGGGTTTGAGGTTAAGTATCACTAGTTAACCGGAAACTGATTTGGAAGTCTAGTACGTATTATTTGAACAATTAATACAACTATCAGTATATTTTGACTCTTTATTTTTGTTATTAATTCACTACCAATTTTAAAATTGTAGTTTTAAGCAAATTTTCATTAATTTTGTTACATTTTATTATCAAAGTTCCATCTATTGACCACTAATCGTCATATCCGGTTATATAACACGCTAGTGTGTTATTATAGCACACGTCGTGTGCTATGTTACATTTTCTGGTGTCAATTACAGTGTAAATATGGCTACTTTCATATGTGGTCGTCTGAAAATATTATTAATTAATCATATTACTATATTATTATACAAGTTTTATAAGACGGTATATTGTTCTATGACTTTTTTGGGGCTTTGAGTGTTCCAAAAACACGAATGGAACAATATATCGTATAAAACAAGTAAAATATACTATTTTTTATACTTTGCTGCACTTATTTAATTAAATCTTAAAATTTTCAATTAAAAAATAACATTGTAATCTAGGGATATATAAATGTGAAATATGGTAACTCTGTTGAATGAAGTTGAGCACATTTATCTGTCAATATGCATTTAAAGCATTATGAATAAACAAGATGGCCCAATGAAAATTATCAGCGCAATTTTTGGCCACTTAACATAAATTTGCAAAAACGCTCCAACACGTCAATTTTAGTATAAAGGGGGACACCTGAATGGATTAGTACCAATGGCATAACTTCAACCCTAAAATGGGGGTGGACTGCACCTCAAAAATTTTTAATGGAAAAGGGTGTCAAACATGACAGTTCGAAAGGCCTTTCAATTCTCTTTTCAACAGTTTTTTTATTTTTCAAATCCGATCATTTATTCCAGAGAAATAACGTTTAAAACAAATTTTATCAGGTGTTCAAAATTGCAAACAAATAGGCTTAAACAAATGACAGAAATATACAGACATCACGGTAAAATAGTAAAGTCGTATTCTAGAGACCCTAATTCGTGCTCATATGTTGAAAACTCACACTCGAGAAAAAAATCATTTGACCAAAAACAAAACCTCCCTTATCTATATATTGATAGGCGGGAGGTAATAAACAGTCACTCTAATTTAAATGCAAATGTTGGTTAAAGCAAGGAATATGTTCCTTTCAAGTAAAAAATCAAAAATATTGATTGAAATAAAGAATAATTTCTTGATTACAAGAAAATAAATACTGATTAAAGCAAACAAAATGTTGATTTCGACAAGGAATTTGTTGATTTCATCACAAGAAACAACAAAAAATATGTTGGAAAACATAGACCAAAGAAAGTATTGATTAAAAAAAATATATATTATTATAAAGATTATAGTTGATTCCAAGAAGAAAAAAGCAAAATATTGTCTTATATAAAGAATAAGTTGACAACAAGAAAATAAATGTTGAATTCACAAAGAAATATATATTTTTATAAGTAAAAAACTTACTGGCAGTTAAATTCATAGGTTCTGACATGACTGTATTATCATCATCTCCATTATCGTTTTCGCTGTCATTTACCGAAACAATTTCATCACAATCCATTGATTCGTCTCCTGGGTCTTCCATTTGGTCTAAAAAATAAAAATTATCCTTTTGCTGTAGGTATTAGGTAAACTGTTTCTTTAAATATACTATTTTTTTTATATTTCAAACTATTTTTACAAAGAAAAAAAGCAAAAATATGTTTTTTAATAATAAACAGTAGCAAAAAGTCGAATGTCATTTGTTTTCTACAAAATATTTGAACAGTGACATAAAATATAAAAATGTAATCAAGAAAATTTCAGTTTAAATTTAACAATTTATACATTAAAATACATTAAAATTTTATTTTGTTTTATATTAAATTTTGTTGTACCGTGAAAATAAGCAAGTTTATATTTTTTAATAATGAACAATAGCAAAAATTCGAATGTCATTTGTTTCATACAAAACATTTGAACAGTGACTTAATATAAAAATGTAATCAAGAAATTTTAGTTTAAATTCAACAATTTTTTTATTAAAATAAATTAAAATTTTATTTTGTTTTATAGTTATTTTTTATAGTGAAAATAAGCAAAAAAATATTTTTTAATAATGAACAGAAGCAATAAAAAGTCGAATGTCATTTGCTTTATACAAAACATTTGAACAGTGACATAAAATATAAAAATGTAATCAAGAAAATTTCAGTTTAAATTTAACAATTTATATATTTAAAATACATCAAAATTTTATTTTATATTTAATTTTTTTACAATGAAAATAAGCCAAAATATTTTTTTTATATAATGAACAGTAGCCCAAATTCGTATGTCATTTGTTTTATAAGAACGCATTTAAATATTTTGTTTTCCAATGAGTTGTATTATGTGAAATTTTAAATAGCTAAACCGAATATACAATACCCAAACGCTAAACAAGATAAGACTTGAATAGAGCTTTTGTAAGGGCATTAACGTTTCAAGGTCACGTTAAGAAAACACGTTGGATCCTGAGATATTGTCCTAGAAAGAAAGAAATTTTAGAATTAAAATCGCACCTAAATAAGAATCATCATCTTCTTCTGTACACTCAAGTTTTAGTTCTGGTTCGAAAATATTATTTTCACATTTGACGTTTGATTCGCTTTTGTTTTCCTGATGTTCGTCTTTTTCATCATCTGATTCTTTTGTTTCTGTGCTGCCTTGATCTTTATTTTCGAGGTAAATTAAACTTAAATTTATGTCAGAATTTTCTTGTGATATTTGTTTTTGTAACAACTGTAATTCTGTTTCTAAGTTTATATTTTGTGGATTTTCTTTTACGTTTAATAATTTTGAAGTGTATAGTTTTAATATTTCGTTATTTCGTAAACACTTTTTTTTGAACTCGTACATTTTTGTAACGTTTTTACAACATTCTTTGCAAACAAAGTTTGGTATGTGTTCTTCATAAACCTACAAAATACGATCATATATTGACTGGAGTTGACAGTAATTAATGATGTCTCACTATATCAGGACACAGTAGTTTCATCTTATCAGTAAACGTCATCATCGAATCGTCTACATAAAATATATTCACTAAATTTTGATCCGTACTTACACACAAACGGCAAAACGGCGAAAAATAATACATTTTAAATTAAAATGCACCACAGAAAGTTATAAACAAAGTTAAGAAAGGCAGTATTACCAACGGAATATACTCAGTGTTGCCAATTGACCGACATGAAACTTTTTCTTCTTTTTCTTTGCATTTACTTGTCTTGTCATATTTCTCACTTAATTGTTTGAAATTGTTATCTATTAACAAACTAAATGCTTATACGATACTTAATCTTAATTTTTTTTTGTTATTAATATCAACAGTCATTTGTTTTATTGTAATTGTCAATTACAAAAAGCAAAAAGTTCGTTACAAAACTTAGGTTAATAAAAATTGTTAATTTATTTTTTGTTTTTGTTTGACAACATTATAAATTTAACAATAATAGTTGCCAATATATATGTTATGATTGTATTTTTTAATTAATTAGACAATTGACAATTGATTTTTTTAAGAAGAAAAAGAATAATTGTAAGTCATAAATGTAAGTGCTTTTTACATTTATTTGTTATAATTATACTTAATTTTATTAAGTATTAAATATAAATACAATTTTTTGAAGAAATTTTATGTCAAAATCCTGTCAAATTGTCAAATATATTTACCATCAACGACTAAATATAACTAGACAAAACTTCTCTTGGTTTGTTATGATTTCGGTAAGCCAGAAAGAGAAATCTAGAGATAGATATAAAATGAAAGTATTGTTCGAGCATTGCTCACTAGAGGCGCCCGTGCTTTTATGATAAAACATTAGAATTGGAAGTTTTAAATTTATGTATTTCAAATATAATCAAATTTAACGCGTCATTGACAAAACAAAAACCTAAATAATGATAAATAACAAAAAATAATGACACCTACAGTGACGCCTCTAGCGAGCAATGCTCGAACAATACTTTCATTTTATATCTATCTCTAGGATTCTCTTTCTGGCTTACCGAAAACAAAACATTCAATACGGAAGGATAGGGAATGTTTTGTCTAGTTATATTTAGTCGTTGTTTACCACAGAGTATAATAAAAAAAGAGTACAAACTTCGAATCCGTGAAAAAAATCGGCGATAGAGTTGGCCTCTGACGGAAAATATACAAACTAATAAAATGAGGATAAACTGTATGACTCGCCAATAAAGACCTATTATGTACTTATTACATAAATAGCTATTACAAAATATGGAAATGAAATAAAACACAAAATAATACTGTAATATTTATTATAACATAAAATTAATTACAATAAGTTAAATAGAAAACCTATATTCAACATTTATCACAAATATTCTCTAATAGGAACAATATATTTAAAGGTATCGGGATTCGTTATGTTGTCTTGTAATTTATCTTCTCTTTTTTGCATCACGTACAAGATTCTGTAACAAAATATCAAAATATAATGTTAAATTTATAAGGTGTAGATTTGACGGTTATATTTTGCGAAGAACTCTCAGACATACGTTACTGTATCGTGAGACATTGACATAACCACAACTTAACACGTTAACTGCCATGAGGTACATCTTATGTGCCTCACTAAAATATCCTCGTATGCTCTGAGGTACATCGTTTGTGCCTCAGTGTTTGAATACACATTATGCTTCGTCTAACGTTTGTACCTCGCAACGCATATCTGTGAACGTAGTTTAATTCTCGGTGGCCTGGCCGACCAAAACCTATTCTTAGCGCATGATTTTTTTGTTTTTTAATCTCTGAAATGATCAAATACTGCAAATTTTGTGCCTCAATAAAATTCTTCAAATTTTAGAACAACATTAAAAAAAATGAATTCTGTTATCATACTTGTATTTTCTAATATGAAAACACCCTAAATCTGTAAAAAAGAAAAAATGGCCCCAGGGACCCAACTTTTTTTTTAATGGTGGCAGTTAACGTGTTAACAGAACATTTTGTGTTGAGTTTGATATATTTTGTCGAAACAAATGCAAGAATTTAGCATTAATAAACTGAGTGAAATTTTATGATGACAATCATAATGAAAGACAAATTGTCTTAGAAAAAGAAGAACCTTGTGAAAAAATATAAAAAGATTGAAAAAATCCATGATTTGATGTTGGTTGATAGAAAGAGTTAACATGAGATTGTTAGAAATCGTCACTGATAACAGATGGCAGCACTAAAATGTGAATAGTAGAGAAAACACTGGATTTTGCTGCATCTCACAACATTAGTTATAGTTTATCTATCAATTTAATATTGTAATCCTAAATTGTAGTAAGATTTATTATTTAAATAGTTATTTATGATATGTGTTCAAAGTGACATTTTATGAGTGTGTGGGGAACTTTGTGAAACGAGGCGAAGCCGAGTATAATAAACCTCATGAACGAAATAAAATCACTTTTAACACAAATATCATGAGTTCTCGTGATTTTTCATCTTCCCAAGATTGAAAAATCACCTCAAGGGAACTCATTTTTACTTCAAAACATTCAAACGGCTCAACCGATCAGCTGAAGGTGATTCCAGTATCAGAATTCCAGCAGATAAATCTGCTCCAGAATGTGCTCTGGTTTCAGCAGACCTAGAGTTAGAGTAAATACTTCTGAGTGCTCTAATTCCTTTAGAATGCTCTAATTCCTGATTTTGTCGAGAAAACATCTCTTCTACAAATTTTGACCAAAGACCTGTGCCATGAATGTCACCGAGAAAACATCTTATAAATTTCGCGGAAAAGACATCTCTTCTACAAATTTCGGCGAAAGAACATTCTTCTACGGATGGATCTGAGAGAACATCTTTCTTAGTTTTTCCGAGAGAATATTTCGTTAACAGAATATCACTTCTTCAAAATTTGCCGACAGAACATCTTTTCCACAAGTTACACCAATAGAATATTTTATAAATTTCATCTCGCTGAGAGAACATCTCTGTTACAAATTTCGGCGAAAGAACATCTCTTCCATAAAGGACACCGAGAAAAATAAATAAATTTCGCCGAGAGAACATCACTTCTACAAAATTCGCCGAGAGAACACCTCTTCCATGAATGTCGCCGAAGAATCATCTTATATATTTTTCCGAGAAAACCTAATCATTTCGTCAAGAGAATATCATTTCTACAAAATTCGCCGACAAAACATATCTTCCGCTTTCTACACTAATCGTATTAATTTATTTTAAATGATTTGAATAATTTTGTAATACCTATGAAGGCGACAAATTTAATGATAATTGATTTATATCTTTTATTTAAAATTAAAATATCTATACTCTGTTTTTAAACTATAGACAGTAACTAGATATTCTAGTGAGAAAATCAAAGCCTGTGATTGGCTGCTGCGCCATTTCATCAAGCCGCATTTAATCAGAATAAATTTCAAGTTAATCTTCTCAAACGTAATTGAAACGTTAAACTCTCAGTAGTTGTCAAATCACTTGCTGAATTTGCACGTGTTTCTTGTTTCATTTCTCTTTTTGTGATATTTCACGATTAAAACCAGTTGTTTTCAGAACTACTAGTATTTCACTAACGCTGTGGTGTAAATGAACAAATTAATATTGACAGCTACATTTGACGTTTATGTGACATATACCAAATTTATGATCAAGTAGGCTGTATGTAACTCTACTCTTTATACTTCAGATGGCAGCAACTCCGTGCTGCCCACTTGATCCAACGAGTTACGCTTCTCCTTATGTTAATGTTTTGTGTTTCCAACATCACATCACATAAACCAACAACAACCACAATCAGCACACCTTTTTGCTAAACACCAATACTTACATAAAAGCAGGAACCAAAGGAACCAATGCCCCAGCACCAGTCAAATAATAAGCACCAGGAATAGTCTCAACTGTGGCTCTGTACACAGCGCTGTACATAGGTCCGAATATACTCGGAGCGATCACTTCACATATGCCAAATAAAGATTGTAGGCGACCTAGTTCATCTTCTGAGACCAACTTCGAGGCTAAGGAACGAATTGGTACTGTCTGGTAGTCGCAGAATAGACTGATGATTGAAGCTGGAACATTTTTTTTAAGAGATTTTCGCAGTCGTACATAAAGTTTTGTATGCAATTCATACATAATTAGGCTTTATTGACTCGCCTTATTTATTTACCTCGTTCGCTTCGCTCACTCTGCTATAAGTTGTACGACTCGCCAATAAAGACCTACATTATGTACTTATTACATAAATAGCTATTACAAAATATGGAAATGAAATGAAACACAAAATAATACTGTAATATTTATTATAACATAAAATTAATTACAATAAGTTAAATAGAAAACCTATATTCAATATTTATCACAAATATTCTCTAATAGGAACAATATATTTAAATGTATCTGGATTCGTTATGTTGTCTTGTGTTTTATTTTCTCTTTTTTGCATCACATACAGGATTCTGTAACAAAATATAATGTTAAATTTATGTGTGTATATTACATTAGAAGATAGATAAAACATTAGAGATTAGTATATACAAGGTTTAATAGTTAATATTTGCATTTTATAATACTTTGTAGCAGTTTAAAGATAGCATATTTTGATTCCCATAAGAATAACATGGGTGTATAAATCGGCAGAGGCGAGTTAGGGTTTTAGTTTGAATTTGGCGCCACAAAATGACCGTTACACTAATGCAGTCTATTGTCCTGGGCAATAAGGTGACTTATTTATAAGCCGGACAGTTTTAATTTATTAAAAACTGTTTTCCTATGCTAAATGCCATTGGTAACACCTTTATGAGACACACGGTATAATCCTTAGATGAGGTATAACATAGAGATATGGCATTGCCCAAATATATTGTCGAAAGATCTAAGGTTTAAAATCGCTTGCAGCCAGCTGTGTGAGAACAGTGAACCAGTGGAGTAGTTATATGGAAAACTCAACCAAACAAATAATGAGGATGTGTCCTAAACACTATGACCAATATTTGGTTGGTCTAACTGTAAGAGTGCACTAGTCAGCTGGCGGATTGTTCTCACGCAGCTGACTGTTAGGCGATTCTCGACCATACATGTTTTGCTTGGTCAGTAGTACGTAGCTATAGGAGTGTGCCATATCTCTATGTTATACCTCATCTAAGGTATAATCTAAGGTACAAACCAATACTCACATAAAAGCAGGCACCAAAGGAACCAATGCACCAACCCCTGTCAAATAATAAGCACCAGGTATAGTCTCAACTGTGGCTCTGTAAACTGCGCTGTACATAGGTCCGAATATACTAGGAGCAATCACTTCACATATGCCAAACAGCGACTGCAGTCGACCTAGCTCATCTTCGGAGACTAACTTCGAGGCTAAGGAGCGAATTGGTACTGTCTGGTAGTCGCAGAATAGACTGATGATTGAAGCTGGAACATTTTTTTTAAGAGATTTTCGCAGTCGTACATATAGTTTTGTATGCAATTCATACATAATTAGGCTTTATTGACTCGCCTTATTTATTTACCTCGTTCGCTTCGCTCACTCTGTCATAAGTTGTAGGACTCGCCAATAAAGACCTACATTATGTACTTATTACATAAATAGCTATTACAAAATATGGAAATGAAATGAAACACAAAATAATACTGTAATATTTATTATAACATAAAATTAATTACAATAAGTTAAATAGAAAACCTATATTCAACATTTATCACAAATATTCTCTAATAGGAACAATATATTTAAATGTGTCTGGATTCGTTATGTTGTCTTGTGACTTATCTTCTCTTTTTTGCATCACATATAGGATTCTGCAACAAAATATAAAATAAAATTAATAGACAGCCCATATTCCAACCCCTGTCTTTGTGACGTGGTAGCCCAGCGCGTAGGTAAAACTCTATTGTTCTAATATTACTACCCTGCACCAATTTGACCATATAATAAACCGCGTCTGTTATCATTATTAACATTCCCTTATCTGCTTTTATCACGGCTGACTTAAATAAAGTGATAGTGGTGGCAGCGACTATCGCTACCCTTGTCTCGTGTAAAAGTTGTTCATTAATATAATTTGTGGATTACTTTTGAGGCAAATAAAACTCATAAATTAAAACCCTTGTATGTCAGATATTAGATTTCGTCTTAGGCGACCGTACCTGTTACAATAATATCTTGTTGGTATAGTAGAAGTTTAGGTATATGAAACTGACTTATGCGGGTTTTACAATCTTTTATGGAAGGGTGGGAAGCTTTGTGGTCAGGAGTTATAAATTATCCCAACTCAAAGGCACTTGAAAAGTAAGAACAGGTCCGTGTTAAATAAATTCATACTGTACTTACTTTGTATAAATAAATAACTAATAATGGAGTTCTTAGAATATGTAATTGGAAATCCAAAGATCACTCAATGAAAAAATAATCTTAAGAATGAACAACTTGACAACCAAGTATTTCTTATATTTATTTAATAACTGTTTGAATTTAAAATTTATGGTTGAATTTATTTTAATAATTTAATCTCTTCTCAATTTAAAAATTGAAATTAGAAGTCGGCATTTAAAATGCATTATTATTTGAATATTGTACTCTAGATTTAAAAGTATATAATTAGGAAACGTTTTGAAAATCATACGACAGAAGAAAGTACCTACCTAAAAAGCCATTACCGCAAGTCCCATAAAACTTTATAAGGGCCAATCGGCTTATCCGAAAATTAATTTCTTATATTTATGCCTATACTATAACCGGACAGTTTTTAGTTATTAAAAACTGTTTTCCCATGCTAAATGCCTATAACACCACCTTTATGGGACACACGGTATAATCTATGGTACAATACTCACATAAAAGCAGGAACCAAAGGAACCAATGCCCCAGCACCAGTTAAATAATAAGCACCAGGAATAGTCTCAACAGTCGCTCTGTAAACTGCGCTGTACATAGGTCCGAATATACTCGGAGCGATCACTTCACATATACCAAACAGAGACTGCAGTCGACCTAGTTCATCTTCTGAGACCAACTTCGAGGCTAAGGAACGAATTGGTACTGTCTGGTAGTCGCAGAATAGACTGATGATTGAAGCTGGAACATTTTTTTTAAGAGATTTTCGCAGTCGTACATAAAGTTTTGTATGCAATTCATACATAATTAGGCTTTATTGACTCGCCCTATTTATTTACCTCGTTCGCTTCGCTCACTCTGTCATAAGTTGTAGGACTCGCCAATAAAGACCTACATTATGTACTTATTACATAAATAGCTATTACAAAATATGGAAATGAAATGAAACACAAAATAATACTGTAATATTTATTATAACATAAAATTAATTACAATAAGTTAAATAGAAAACCTATATTTAATATTTATCACAAATATTCTCTAATAGGAACAATATATTTAAATGTGTCTGGATTCGTTATGTTGTCTTGTGACTTATCTTCTCTTTTTTGCATCACGTACAAGATTCTGTAACAAAATATAATGTTAAATTTATAAGGAGTAGATCTATGTTAATTGATAGTTTAAAGATTTTATAAATGTTTTATTTTCAAAAATCGATCGATTTTCAAAATATCTAGTTTTGAAATTTTTGATCGGTCGCCATTTTGTTATTTGATAAAATAGAAAATAATTCTAAATACAAATGTTTTAGAGAACCGAAAGCAAATGCTGAAAGTTTTTGTATTTTTTAAATATTCCTTAACATAAGAGAGTAATGACGATTTTTCGAAAAACAAAAGAACGCGAATAACTATGAACTGGGGCTCCAAATAAAAAAATTGATCTAAGAAAAGTTGCTTGTTTCAATGAGTTCTAACTGCCGTTTTCGGGTGTTACAACTTAGTATTAACACCCTGTATAGGACGTATATTGCATATTGGTATTTATATAAGTATAAAATCACTGGAAAACCTAACGCAATTGACAGTAATAATATTGATAATTCAGTTGTCCACAATTCGTTTAAACATCATGACACATAAACCAATGACAATCACATTGTGGCGATATGAAAAATCTGCTCAAAAATGGTTTAAAAAAAAAGAGATTTTGCGAGTAAAAACATTTCTGTGGCTTCTCAGCCTCCTTATTCGCCTGACTTTTTCATCTTTCCAAGATTGAAAAATCACCTCAAGGGAACTCATTATTACTTCAAAACATTTAAACGGCTTAACCGACCACCTTAAGTTGATTCCAGTATCAGAATTCCAGAAGATAAATCTGCTCCAGAATGTGCTCTGGTTTCAGCAGACCTAGAGTTAGAGCAAATACTTCTGAGTGCTCTAATGGAGAAGTTTAGCGTATTTTTTTTTATTTTATCAAGATTGCCCTCAAAAGTATTTCACCCAAAGATGCCTACATTTCTCAAAAAATGAAATTTTATACAAAAATGACGTCAGAGTGGCTCGCGGAGAACGTATCGTCTATCTTAAGCAGCGCGCGCTGGATTCCCATGGCAACAGAGAAGCGTGTGGTATAATGCCTCAAGATACAACCTACGTACAAAAAGTCAGGTCTCACCATCCCTTCTGCGCAAGCGCATAACTCACTTGTGACGTGTGGCTCGAAGATAAATCATTAATATTATAAATAATTGGCAACATAATTATAACTTTCAATTACATTTTAAGTTATAATTATTCATATACTTACGACTAAAAGATATTTTACATGTAATTTCAACCACGCTAAACTTCCCCATTCCTTTAGAATGCTCTAATTCCTGACCCACTGAAACCAGAGCACATTCTGGAGCAGTTTTAGCTCTTTAGTTGATTCTAGTATCCGAGTTCCCGTTCTGAATACCTTTTTAATTCAAACCAATACTCACATAAAAGCAGGAACCAACGGCACCAATGCACCAGCCCCTGTCAAATAATAGGCCCCAGGAATAGTCTCAACTGTGGCTCTGTACACAGCACTGTACATAGGTCCGAATATACTCGGAGCAATCACTTCACATATGCCAAACAGAGACTGCAGTCGACCTAGTTCGTCTTCTGATACTAACTTAGAGGCTAAGGAACGAATTGGTACTGTCTGGTAGTCGCAGAACAGACTGATGATTGAAGCTGGAACAGAGAATATGGAATGAAAGTGTGTATAACATGTACAATAGGAGTTTATTAAGAAGATGTAGTTTAAAGATGTTTATATTTCAAATTAACAATATAGCAAGCGTGTGTAAAGATTGAAGAACGAGGCGTGTAGCGCCGAGTGATTTAATACACGAGCGTTGCTATGCACTTTCAAGCGAGTTATGTACACTATTTTTCAGACGACCACAAAATATTATAATAAAAACAGGGTTTATACGAAAGTGTCAATGTCAAACACAACTCACGAAAGCATTGACGTTTGGGTTTGAGGTTAAGTATCACTAGTTAACCGGAAACTGATTTGGAAGTCTAGTACGTATTATTTGAACTATTAATAAAACTATCAGTACATTTTGACTCTTTATTTGTGTTATTTATTCACTACCAATTTTAAAATCGTAGTTTTAAGCAAATTTTCATTAATTTTGTGACATTTCATTATCAAAGTTCGATCTATTGATCACTAATCGTCATATCCGGTTATATAACACACTAGTGTGTTATTATAACACACGCCGTGTGCTATGTTACATTTTCTGGTGTTAATTACAGTGTAAATATGGCTACTTTCATATGTGGTCGTCTGAAAAAGAATTTACTATAATCCGTTTTTAAACTATAGACAGCACTAGACGAAATCACATTTACACCACAGCGTTAGTGAAATACTAGTAGTTTTGAAAAGAACTGGTTTTAATAGTGAAATATCACAAAGAGAGGAATGAAACAAGAAACACGTGCAAATTCAACAAGTTGTTTGACAACTACTGAGAGTTTGACGTTTAATTACGTTTGAGAAGGTTAACTTGAAATTTTGTCTGGTTAAATGCGACTCATGAAATGGCGCAACAGCCAATCACAGGCTTTGATTTTCTCACTAGAATTTCTCGTTACTGTCTATAGTTTAAAAACAGAGTATAAGAAGATATAGTTCATAATGAAAATTAAAATGTAATGAAGTAAAAACTATTACCATACCTAGGATAGTTATGAGTAACAGAAAATACCGAATGAAATTATGTACAAGAGTTTACCACAGAATATGTTTATACAGAAGCGACAGTAAGACAGAGAAACGAGAATTAGAGACATTTGGGGAATGCGCACAAATTTAAAGGGCTCATTGTTTAACATCGGAAAGTTTCCTCACATCTGAGAGAGAGATAGGGGAAGGGAACAAATTTAAAGGTCTACACAATGCTTCAAGGTCATAGAACTGAATAGAGTAACATGAAAGGTACCGACATGGAGTGTCGCTTCTGTATGTAATTATTCTGTGAGTTTACTAAGACGATGTAGTTTAAAGATGTTTATATTGCAAATTAAAATGTAATGAAGTAATAGTTATTTACATTGCAAGACCGTTATAGAGAAATTTACAGGTGAGCACAGAAAGGTAACGGGCAAGCCTGTTATCTGTGTGATACTGTACATTTCAGGTAACGGTAGAGCATTGTACAATGTTTTATGGGCATTTGCATCGCAATGTCAATGTCAAAGGATGTCAGACGTTTCAAATAAGATACGTTGTCATGGTATATCCATGTCAACAGCCCGTTATAATTTTTACACGGTCTAGCCCATAAAACGTCTTGTAACCCTAGAAACAGCTAAATAAACAGTTCTTTACTGTTCAAATGCCCACAAAAAGTATTACCATACCTAGGATAGTTATGAGTAACAGAAAATACCGAATGAAATTGTGAACTACTAATAAGATAGTCATTGAACTGACTAGGGTAGCATCAAATACCGACACAGAATGTCGCTTCTGTATATAACTATTCTGTAACATAACATCCGTGGTTTGTTTAATAGTTTCCCGATTTCGCGTTATTAATAAATATTGTTTTATAATTTTTTTGTGAGTAATGTTTTCGTGATCAAGTCTGTATAGGTTAGTATGACAACTGTAATGTAATGTGTTGAGTTAAAAAGAGAGTATTTCTAAAAACAATAATCAATTTGTTTTATAAGTGCTTTGCAGAAACTTTTGGTGCTACTCTTGTACAATTTTTTTACCACTAGATATCATCCACTTTCTTGGCTCCTTCCAATTAGATTCAGAGCACGCTAACCAAGTGACCCACCGTTACCCGTACTAATAAATGATTGCAAGTACTTACCAACATATAAATAAGTTGAAGATGGACAAAAAGCGAACAAAATACTACCAATTATCTTGCTAACAAAAGTAATAACAGCTATTAGTAAATCATCCAATTTCAACAATTGGCTGAATAAGTAAAGAGCCAATCCAGATCCTGCAACATATAACAAGTGAACAAGAATTCAGAAAAGTTGTCAAAGTGAAATTACTTTTATTATGTTACCTATAAGACGGACTATAACATCGTACATATTGTATAAGCCAAATGTGACATCATCGAATTGAAATTTGACTCTGGTGTATAAAAATAACATGTCTAGCTCTCCTGAAATATGAAGTGAATAATTGAGACATGGCTTAACATGCAATATGTTAGAATGATTGATAAATAGTTGGCCTTAAAAAAAATTCCACATAAACAGACATTGATGCGCTGATTTCAAATTTATAAACAGAATTTAATTATCTATTTTCTGAGACTTTTGCGCATAAAGTTGTACATCAAAAATGAGTAGAGGTACAATCTCAACAATTATATTTCTCTGCATTTTTAACTGGTTTCGTTTTTTAAATTATATCCATCAAAATAAAAAACTTACGTAATTTTACCCAAAGTATCAATTGGTGAGGTCGCCGAGGTCGTATTTTGACCCATTAGAGAGCTATGCTTAAAATTATTTTTCCTACGACCACTGTTAAAAATAGTATTTTTAACGGTTGCTTAGCAAGTTAAAAATAACAGTTTATAACACAGTAAATACTTTTAAAACGTTGCCATTGACAACGTGTTAAAAGTAAAAAACAAATTTACTTTTAACACGTCTTATGTTCAGTTGTTCATAACAAATACATCATGACCTGTCATAAATGTCATTCTAATGCTTAGTTTTTATTTACTAATAGGTACATAACTGTGGTCGTAGGAAAAATAGTATATGATATTTGTGTTAAAAGTGATTTTATTTCGTTCGTGGGGTTTGTTAAACTCGGCTTCGCCTCGTTTCAAACTTCCCCACTCACTCATAAAATGTCACTTTTAACACTTATATCATAAATAACTATTTCCTACGACCACTGTTAAAAATAGACTTTTTAACGGTTGCTTAGCAAGTTAAAAATAACAGTTTATAACACAGTAAATACTTTTAACACGTTGTCATTGACAACGAATTAAAAGTAAAAAACAAATTTACTTTTAACACTTCTTATGTTCAGTTGTTCATAACAAATACATTATGACCTGTCATAAATGTCATTCTATAATGCGTAGTTTTTATTTACTAATACATAACTAGGATCGTAGGAAAAATAGTGTATGATATTTGTGTTAAAAGTGATTTTATTTCGTTCGTGGGGTTTGTTACACTCGGCTTCGCCTTGTTTCATAAACTTCCCCACTCACTCATAAAATGTCACTTTTAACACTTATATCATAAATAACTATTTTTTTGAAATCGATACTAAAGTTCACGATATAACTCCGCGAATTTTGCCAAAATAGTAACTAATGTAAAACTTTACAGACTCTTATCTCAAAATTTCTCACATTGAATGAACCTATATTTAAAATTTAAATTAAAAAAAATATTATTCTATAATATTGTTGGTGAATTTATTTATTATTTATCTTTGATAATAATTTATCTGATTTCATGCAGACGACGTTTAAGCAGTTGTAAATATAAATGAAAATGATTAAGAAATATTTGACACTTTGACAGTACGTTTGTTATCACAGCCATCCCCGTCTCTATAGCTATTATAGTTGATGTTTTATAAACATATCATGCTATTTATTTATGTTTTTAATTAATAATTTAACGATTTCGTTAAAAATTTAATGTATACCTCAGAACTAATGTATTTTTTTATTTCTCATATGGTTTATTTACATCGGCTATCGCCTCGTAGAATAAATTCCAAATCCGTACCTAATAAAAAATTATACTTTAGTACCTTGACTATATTCGCTATAAAAATTGTTCACTCTAAAAATAGTATCAGTTAAAAATACGTACATACATACATATGTACGTACAGACGTCACGCCGAATCTAGTCAAAATGGATTCAGGGATAGTCAAAATGGATATTTCAGTTGAATCCTAAAATCCCAAATTTTCCGCGATTACAATATTTCTTTTCGTCGTACAAGGAAGTAAAATAGGCCAGCTATTTATCAATTTCTTCGAGGTGTATACATTTTATCCTGTACACATATTATATTGCTCGACATTTTATCTTGCACAAATTCAATCTTGTACACCTTTTATCGTGCACACTTTTTATTTTCCACTCATTTTATGTTACACACATTTTATCTTCCGAAACATTTAACACAGAATATTTTATCTAATTATAAGTATGTTAATTGCATGGGCAATAAAATGAATGAAAGGTACATTTACAAAGATTTAAAGATGAAACGTTGGTGAAGATAAAATGTATGGAACGTAAAATGAATGGAAGATAAAATGAGTATGCACGATAAAATATGTGCAAAATTGAATGTTTGAAAGATACAAAGTCTAGCAATATAACATGTGTGGAAGATTATTATTTCTTCTTGTATAGGGCACGAGAGCAGCACCGTCGACCTGTGCCCAAGCCTCTCAGCTCATTTCACACCATTCTATGATTGTCTCAGTTCACACTATTCCAGGCGGAAGAAAACAAGTGGCGGAAATTTAAATCGACGTCATTGGCGGGTTTTGTATTCATTCCATTCTGCGATCTCTATGTGTGGTTTATCCATTGAGCTCTTTTAGTGTTTCTCGTGTCAGTATTTGTTGTTGTTGATTTTATTATTATTGTTGAGTTGAGCCAAAGCCGTCGATTTAAATTTCCGCCACTTTTTCTTTTCCGCCTGGATTGGTGTGAAGTAAGGCAATCACGGAATGATGTGAAATGAGACAATCATAGAATGGTCTGAAGTGAGATAAGATGGACAAGATCGACATTCGAAAACAAATTTTATTAGTAAGATTTAAATGATTTATTAAACGTAAAATAGTATAACAATGTCAGTGACCATTAAATCTGTATAAATACAACTTGTTTTCGCTAGAAGAGTGTATTTTGACTTTTATTTAAATTTCCGCCACTGGAATGCTGTGAAATGAGATGAGAGGCTTGGGCTGCTCTCGTGCCCTATATAATTTTTTGTAGATATAATATACCTGAATTAATTCCTTTAACAATGATGAAACTAATCATCAACAGCAATAGTTTCAAACTTTTATTTTCATGCTTCTTTTCCTTTAAAATATTAAAAGTATTCTTCACATGTTGTGGGTCAAAAAAATCCATACAAAGATTTTTTCTTTTTTCTTTAACCCTACTTTCTTTTATGACTAACAATCCATAAACAATTCCAACAATAAAAATAAACGTTCTAAGTGAAAAAACTCCATAGAAACCAGTTGTTTTAAACAACACACCACTTAATGCTAAAGCTAATGGTGACATAATAGAAGACAGAATTTGTATGACACCTAAACGAGTTGTTCTGGAATTTTGTGTGGTTATATCAGAGATATAACTATACACAGCTATTTTCACAGTGGTTAAACCGCCGGTTAATTCAGTGAATAGAACTTCTACGCCTGCTAATGTTTCCATTGGTAAAACATTCACAAATATGGTACATAGGAAGAAGCCTAAACAGATGATTAATTCTCCGAAAAGTGGGATCAGTAGAAATGGCTTCCTGAAAATAATAAGTTTTATAAAATAAAAACAAAATAAGTACTATGAGCTGACAGTGAAAAAAAAATTATCAAAGTGGCTGATATTTGGTGCAGAAATTTAATACTTCCGTAATCGGGATGTGCAACGAAACGCGGAACATAGGATTTTAACATAGGATTTAAAAAAATTGTGGATACTCTCTCTTCTGATAAAATTAAAGCAAAACTACAAGAGTACAAAGTTGTTCAAAATCAAAATCTACGTCAGCTAAGATCATAACTGTTACAACTGCACGTCTGCAGTACGAGATATATTAAATATAAAATGTAATACTTTCGGTAAAAATCTGACAACCATGGAAATAAAAAAGAATATCTATCTGTCAGTTTAGAGAAGTATCACTGATTATAATTCTTATTGCCTGTATTTTAATATTATTTAAGTTGAATTTATATTCTTTGTCCTTAATAATGTACCAATATTACAAAAATATTACAAATATAACTTTAAAAAGTTTTAAATACAATGTAATACATAAGTATATCAGATTAACAATTTTTTTTATATATTTACGAACGACACATCCATTTAGAAACTAATTTTAGACTATAAAAAATAAAATAATAATTAATATCAAATTACATTGTCCATAATGTCATTTCATTAACTGTCACAACTGACATAGATATTTTATTTTATTTCCATAGGTGTCTAATTTTGAACGAAAATGTTACATTTTATATTTAATAAATCTTGTATTGCAATTATCCGATTGCATTAATAACAAAATATTACATAATATATTTAATATATCTTGTATTGCAGACGTACTATTGCATCAGTTATGATCTTATCTGACGTACAATTTAATTTTGAACAACTTTGTACTGTTGTAGTTTTGCTCTAAATCTATCAGGAGAGAGAGTATCCGCAATTTTTTGAAATCTCATGTTAAAGTCCTATGTTCCGCATTTCGTTGCACACCTGTATAATATAAACCAAAGTTCGTTTTTGTAATTTGAATATTGCAATTATTACGTTTAAATTCAAAATATTTTTTACATTTTTAAAACATTATTATAGGTTTATCGGTTTTTTTTTCATAAATACATCGTATGTTTGTATGTGGTATTGTAATAAAATTTTCATAATTACAAGAATCTGAAATTTAAAATGTCAATCGGATTTTTTTTTCTGCAAAAAGTTCTCAAAAATATCTCACGTTTGGTATTAAATGAAAATAACAAAATTTTGCCAAGTCGATCGACTTTTGCTTTTTGTAAAAAGTGGTAAGAAATATGTCGTGTTTAGTATCAAATAAAAGTACTCGACTGACATTGGCATGCAAATATAACAAAAATTTGCATGTCAATCGGCTTTTGTTTTTTGCAAAAAGTTATCAGAAATATGTCGTGTTTGGTATCAAATACAAGCAATCGACTGCCACTGTCATACAGACATAACAAAAATTTGTATGTCCGTTGACTTTTGTTTTTTGTAAAAAGTTGTCAGAAATAAGTCGTATTTGGTATCAAATAAAAGTATTTAACAGGAGTTGGCTTGCACTGACGCTGAAGGCCTAGGGAATGTTCAGCTTAGTTAAATTCTAAAATTAAAAATTATAAGGCAATTATATGTTATGTGCTAATTTAAATTTGTATGTAATTTATAACAATTTATCGTTTCTTTGTCTCAAAACAGAAATTAAAATATAAAAAATACACGAAGTGTTATACTAAAAAAAAAAACCAGATGTCAGTCTTGCATAATACCTACCGTATTTTATATCTGTCACTATACGACCCCAAAAACAGAATGAGAATTGCTGGTCCAATGGTGCAAAGTGGTCTCTTCCACACTAGTAGTTTAGCTGCTTCTTTCTGTACTAGGATTTCATAATCTGAATTATTTTTCGCGAGTAAATCATCACAAATTTCATGATTTAGTCTTAAATTTACGCGACAGGCCATTTGAAATGATAAATTATATACAGCAATAAATCCAACCAGATTAGAAAAAACATAGAAACACATTATAGGTTCAACTGTTATTTTTGTTATTATTTTCAATAATTTTGTTTTGATATTCGATGGTTCGGGTTCATTTTTTACTTCTTGATCCATTTCCTAAAAACAAAATAATTTTTATCTACAACTATTGAAATATGGGTACATTATACGTGTGAAACTATATATAATATGCTACTCATATTACACAAGTGTAATATGAAAAGTTATATTACACGCTACACTTTTCTGTAATAAATAGAGCATATATAATTTAACACATAACATTTTAATAAACTGTTAATTTAATAATAATATTTTTTTTATTATAAATATCAATATAAATGATTATAAAAGTATAATAAATACAATTTGAATAGTTATTTTGACATTTAAGTGCTACTATGGCGCCATCTGTTAAGGTATATATGAACTACCCACACCTAACTGAATATTTAACAAATATTATCAGATTTTTTATATGCCTGGTAGTTGTAGATAAAGTATAGTATTTGACTCGCATAATATGGCTACATATTATGCTTGTTAAATAATATACTATTATACATTGCGTTAACAATTGCCCTATTATTATATCGAAAACAGTTTAATAACATAAAATATTGTTTAACTGTTTTTGGTATTTTTGTTGTTGTAAAATTGGTACTTCTAACAACTGCACTCCACTTTAAATGTCAAATTGATAACCTCAAATATTTTTAAATGTTTTTTAATACAATTTATATTATTTCTAAGTCGGAAAATCGAATAAACAAAACTAATTTATAGGGATATAAAATTTCATAACTCATAATGTATAGATTTGTAAATATTTTCATATTTTAAATGCATATTGACAGATAAATGTGCCCAACTTCATTCAACAGAGTTACCATATTTCACATTTATATATCCCTAGATTACAATCTGTCATTTTTTAATTAAAATTTTTAAGATTTTCATTACATAAGTGAAACAAAATTTTAAAATTATACTCGTTTTATACGACGAATTGTTCCATTCGTGTTTTTGGAACACTCCGTGCCCCAAACAACTCATGGAACAATATACCGTCTTATAAAACTTGAATAATAACATACTATTATTTGTATATGGATACAATTTTTTTATGAATTTGTTAAAAATAAATATTATATTTGAGATTAACAAAAATGGATTTGTTAATTAAATATTTACATTTTAATATTTAAAATTGGTGACAAAACAATTTCGTTACCTTCATCTATTTTTAGTTTTTGTTACAAATAAATATATTCAAAACATATCAGTCAAAAATTTTTAATTTACAAATTACTAGACAATGGTATGTAAATATTTAATTAAAAAAAAAGTTTGTTAATTAAATATTTACATTTTAATATTTAAAATTCATTTCATTTTAATTCGCATATAACAGAAGGAAAATTATTATAGATTTATTGCTTATTAAAACAATCAAGAAGTGCAAAATTAAAAAATCATGATTTTTGCCAACCTTGGATGAAAATAAAATAATCGCTTTTATATATTTTTTTATGATTTTCGTTTTTTTTTCTAACACTTGAATTATATGGAATAAAATTTTGGAAAATGGTGTTCTTATGTCATTTTTATCGTATAGAATCTAAGGGTGAAATCACCGAAGTCATTAACTTAACTAATTAAATGGTATTGCTAATAAAAAATGTGATATATTTTTAAAACAAATATCTTCAGAAACAAAAGAGATAATTACAAAGACAATAGAAAAAAATGGAGACAACAAGTTTCCAAATAAAAAATAGAAATTTAGATTATTTTATGTTGAATAGTTGTTCAAAAGAATAATTTCTTTATGTAAATTTTTTCGTAGAATCGAATTATAAAATTCTTGATATTGTGTATCTTTACTCATTATTAGAATTAAAAAAAAAACGTTTTGAGGTGATATTTAGAGAGAAAATATCTCAGAATCAGGATTGACCAAAATCATGATTTTTTTTTTTTTATTTTTAAAGATATCTAAATGTTACTGCACTTTTCAATTGTTTTAAAAGCAATATAAATATTTTATTTGATAATCAAAAACGAAATTTGTAATACAATCAAAACGATTCATCTGAATAAAATTAGGAAGAGTAATAAATAATTTTTACTTTTAGTTACTCATTTACATATTTACTATTTTCTTCTGTTATATGACAAATAAAATTATAAAGATTATTTAATTTTAACATATTTTTATATAGCGAACTGATTTTGGTTATTATTAATAGTTTTGTAGCAAATAATTAAATTTCTGTTTAATTTGTATTTTTTGATATTTTTTTTTAATTTTTATTACAAAAATCAATTTAAATCACGATTTAAATCAAATAATTTAAATCAAGCCAACCCTTTATACAAAAAATTGTAATTAATGCGAAAAAATATATTAAAATAGATAATAATTAGTAAACACAAAATTATTGACCAAAAATATTTCTGATTGTAAAATATATGTTTGATAAAATATAAAAAAAGAAAATAAATTTGAAATGTAATTAAAAATTATTTAATTAATGTAAAAAAATTAAATAAAGTTTATACTTACATTAAATAAAATATAACTATATTTAACGAATCACTAATATTTGAAACACAGAACTATTAATACTACCAGTATCACTATTTGAAGAAATCACTATTAAATATTAATTATAATAACTTTGCTGAGACAATGTTCTTCTGGAGTTACCGCGACGAACTAAAATCTTAATTCATTTGTTTTGCTTATATATACCGCTTCGAAAAAATTGTGCATTGTTTATTTTAACTGTTGTTTTATTATGACAGAAGAAAAAAGTGCTTTTGGAATATTTTTTGTTTGTAATTAACAATAATAACTTAATACATATTTATGATTTGTCAATTATGTTAAAATTAATTATTTTTGACCTGATTTTAAAACAATAATATTGACATGGGGAGTAACTATGACTCTCGTATAGACGCATATACAGATTAAAACATCATGTTTAATTTTGCAATAAATAATATTAAAAAAATATTTATTTTTTTTGTTAAAGGTTTGTGGTATTTTGAGCCTCAAAAATATTGGTTAAATTTATTTATTAATTTCAGAGTTTTTACAATTATTTTTTGATATTTTTACATGTGTTACTATATTATTATACAAATTTTATAAGAGGGTATATTGTTCTATGAGTTGTTTGGGGCACGGAGTGCTCCAGAATCACGAATGGAACAATACGTCGTATAAAACCAGTATAATATACTATATTTTATACTTTTTTTCACTTATTTAATAAAAATCTTAAAATTTTCAATAAAAAAATAACATTGTAATCTAGGGATATATAAATGTGAAATATGGTAACTTTGTTGACTGAAGTTGGGCACATTTATCTGTCAAAATGCATTTAAAATATGAAAATATTTATAAATCTATACATATGAGTTATGAATTTTTATATCCTTATAAATTAGTTTTGTTTATTCGGTTTTTATACTCAGAAATAATATGTTTTAAAAAACATTTAAAAATATTTGAGGTTATCAATTTGACATTTAAACTGGGGTGCAGTTGTTAAAAGTACCAATTTTATAAAAACAAAAATACCAAAAACAGTTTAACAATATTTTGTATTGTTAAACTGTTTTCGATATAATAATAGAGCAATTGTTAACGCAAAGTATAAAAATATATTTAATTGTGCACTAAATAATATTAAAATACAGGTATTATTTTCTTATTAAAGATTACTGGTACATATTTCCAGCCTTAAAAATATAAATTAATTTTTTTTTATTTATTTTAGTATAGAAATATGTTAAAAATCATGACTGATCTATTTAATCTAATTTTAATTTTTTTTACGGTATAAAATATGTTGACAATTAATATTAATTTTTAGGTAAAAAGTATGTAATTTTTAATATGTTTTAATACATTACCATGACAATAAAAATAATAAAAATAGTATATTATACAACAAGTATATAATAGCAATAGCCATGGAATTTAAACAATAAAATAAAATTGTTTAATTAACAAATCTGGTACCTATGATTTATTTATAATAAATAATCATTTAAACAATTTATAATAAGTAGATAAGAAATTGTTAGAAAAAATAATAGTATATGATACACCAAGGTTGAGAAGACTGTCATTATTGACCTAGTACCAAATTGAGTCAACCTCACTTTTGATTTTTAATTTGGTTTTATTTTATTTACTTATTTAAATTAAACGGCATATTTAAATTGTTAATCTATACTTTACACTTTTCTTGAGTTTTAAAAAGTGATAGTTTTAATTAGACCATGGTTAATAATAATTTATTATTGATCTAGGTGTTCATGGTTACCAAGAAAAGATAGTAAAAAACAATTTCTCATGTCAAATAAAGGTTTATTATATAATAAAATTTACATATTTTTTTTATTAGATTTTTTTATAAATGTATATAAATGTTACATAATAAACTCATAAACTTCGTTATAGTAAATATAAAGTAATATAATAAACTTTAAAAACTTAAAAAAAAAATTAAAACGTTAAACATTTTAATTTTATTATTCAAATGTCATTTCTATCGATATTGAAAAAATAAAAAATAGTATATTATTTAGCTAGCATAATATGTAGGCTATATTACATGAGGATGTAATTAAAAATACGAGCGGTAGCGAGTATTCTTAATCATCCGAGTGTAATGTAGCCATATTATGCAAGTCAAATACTATACTTTATCTACAACTAACAGGCATATAAAAAATCTGGTATTATTTGTTAAATATTCAGTTAGCTGTGCGTAGTTCTTATATAGCTTAACAGATGGCGCCACAGTAGCACTTAAATGTCAAAATAACTATTCAAATTGTATTTATTATACTTTTATAATCATTTATATTGATATTTATAATAAAAAATATATTATTAATAAATTAACAGTTTATTAAAATATTATGTGTTAAATTATATGCCCTATTTATTACAGAAAAGTGTAGCGTGTAATATAACATTACATATTACACTTGTGTAATATGAGTAGTATATTATATGTAGTATCACACGTATAATGTACCCATATTTCAATAGTTGTAGATAAAATAATTTATACGATGTATTTGGGATTCTTTTATGCATACTTTTTTATGATTCAATTGATAAAACAATTATGTTCGATATAATCCATTTATGTGATAAGGAAACAAGGGTTTGAAAATTTCAAAACAAGACGCAAGCGAGTTTTGTAAAAGCAAAAGTTATATGTGATATATACCTGTTGTTTTGATTGTATGGAATTTTTCTACGTATTATTAAAAATTATCTCTCTAAAATTTTCCAGGTAATGCGTAAATGAATTAATAAATATTTATCACAACAAAATATTATGTTTCCTTGATTTTTTATTGTATTTAATTATACGAAATTAAAACATAGAATACAACAAATAATTTCGAAATTTTTTACCATTTTAAATTTATTTCTAAAAATTAAATTACAAAAGATTTTTAATGTAATCGCCATTCTCACGGAAATATGTTTGCAGACGGTTTATAAATGAGTAATTTACTCTTCGCAGATATTTGCGTCGACAGTTTCAAAACAGTTACAAATTCTAATCTAATGTAAGATCCGGAGATCTAGCGGGCCAATTTCTTGGACCACCTCTTCCGATCCATCTATTAGGAAATTCTTGATTTAAATAATTCCTAACCCGAAGACTGTTGTGAGCTGGTGCACCATCATGTTGGAACCACAATCTCCGGATAATATCCATGGTGTATTAGATTTAACTTTTCATTGAATAAATAATTTTAGAAAAAAGTGGTGAAAATCTCTGAAATTATTGGTTTTAGGCATAGGATACCCTTAATAACATATGAAATACAAAAAGACACAACTGAATTATAAAATATAGGATGTTCCATTTGAAAATGACGAGTTATAGCTATTTGAAATTGAGTAAATTTGATTCGCTTTATTGAATACCCTGTATAATTACATTAAAAAAAATATGTAAGAACATAGAGTATAGTTAGAGTTGTATAGAAAAAAAATCTTAATTTTTACTATTAAATTAACTTCAGTACGTCTTTATAAAGCAATGCGTGTATTTGGTCTTTTTTAGAGAATAAACGGAATAACTTGGCAACGCCGCGGAAAACTAAAACAAAATTCATATGTCCGTATAGAGGAATGAAATACACTTGAAAAAATATAAAAATATACAGGGTGTTCCATTTAATAAATGGCAAACAATTTTCGCCGAGCCGTAATGCAACACCCTGTATATGTGAAAATAATTTTATGTTATGCTCCTTGAGTGGACGAATAAATTCTGTTAATAAATTTTTGCTGTATTTCTAACGACAAGGGAGATATCGAAGACGGGCATTTCGATGACTCATCTATATAAAATTCTTATTTAAGTAAAAATAATTTAATCTTTTATATTTTACCTTATATTATTAATTAATTATTATAAACAATAAAAAAATACAGCTTGAAAAGAATCTAAATGTGCTATTATATTTACCCAATACATATTTTACATATTGTATCCTTTTAGTTTAAAATCAAGTAAATAACTGTACTATCTTCTTAAGAAGAATTTACAAACCTTGTCTTAAATTATATTAACAACGGTATCTTAGTTAGATAATAAAAACAAATTTTTTGTTATAAAAAGTAACTTTCATATTTGACATTAAATATTAATTAAATTACAATAATCGTTTAATCGTTATATCCAAGGGCATTACAAAGATATTTATGCCCGTTTAATTGCAAAAAATTTAAGTAACAGTTTTGTTTTAATATTTTATTTCTATATAATTGTCAATTTACAGGCTTCTTGGTAGCTAAGTAAATAAACAATTATAGTAACTAACCTGTAAAAATTTAGCAGGCTAGCTTTGTAAAATTTTACAATGCTCATAAAAAATAATAGAAAATATTGAAAGTTTTTTATGCATTTTATTATAAATATTACAAACTTAATTTAATTAGGTTTATGTGAGTAATTATACACATTTATAGTACATTTTGATTTACTGGCGAAACTCATTTGACAACGTCTAGCTATAAATTGTTCTACCACCGCCAACTACCAATTCCAAAATAGAGTCAATTTTTTTTGAAGAATAAATTAATAAAAAAAACCGCTATGAAGGTGGAAATAAAATTTTGTACTTGGCACGCGTGCAATTAATCTTTACTGGACTCACTGGATTATGAGAGCCCGCTCCTTCGTCGCTCGCCTCACAAATTTCCAGCTCGCCCTGTAAAGATTAACTTACACCGCTGGCCACGTAAATAACTATTACATTACGTGCATTAATTTGCTGTTTTAGAGAGGGATGATATACAGTTGATCAAATATGTATAGTTAAGCAGACCTTAGACAATGTTCATAGACTTTAAGCAAGTTTATAAGAGGATAATAAGAAAAAATCTGATGTGTCCAACACATTACCTCCCGCCACTGTAGTAATATATTCTATATAAGTTTTTCAGTACATTCAATTTGTAGTTTTAAAATTAGTTTGTTATTGCAGTTCAGATTATCTTTAATTCATTTCATATTTAAAATTTCCTTCATAAAATTTGTATGACTAATACGACAGCTACATATTTTTGACGTTACTAAAACCGGAACCGAACTTACCTTGATTCACACATGCAAATATATTCCTTATATATTTCTTCCATCTTTTGTAATTTTACAATAAAACTACTTCATATTTACTTATTTTATGGTTTAAACTTACTTACATCAAATTTTGTAAATATATGAATAACTCATATGTTTTAAAGAAATTCCTCAGCCTAAATGATATGTAAAATTATTATAAATTGTATATTTTTTCTGTTTAGTTAGAAGTTACATATAAACGTAATTAAGCAGATCGGTAGAAAATTAAAAAAATGTTTATATTTAATAATAATATAATTTGCGTAAAAATAGAATTTAGAGGTAATTTTTAGGAAAAACGGTTTAAAGCTTCAAGTAAAGTACTACTTTCGGTTAATCAATGACAGAAACTCAAGTATCAGTTTATTCAGTGTTCAAAATAACTACCAACAACTTCCATACAATAATAGAGATTTTGCTCAAAATATCGTCGTACGTTCTGCAACATTTGTAGAGTAATCTGACGACACTCAGTTACGATACGTTGCCGCAAATCTTCTAAAGATTTGGGTAGCGTGGCATAAACTTTAGACTTCAAATAACGTACACAAGAAGAAATCTAACGGTGATAGATCTATCGATCTTGCTGGCCATTGTCAAAAGAATTGCTTATTTAGTTTCTGTCATTTGTTTAAGCCTACTTGATTGCAATTTGGAACACCTGATAAAATTTGCTTTAAACGATATTTCTCTGGAACTAATGATCAGATTTGAAAAATAAAAAAACTGTTGAAAAGAGATTTGAAAGGCCTTTCGAACTAAGTCATGTTTGAAACTCTTTTCCATTTAAAATTTTTGAGGTGCAGTCCACCCCCATTTTAGGGTTGAAGTTATGCCATTGGAAATCCATTCAGGTGTCCCCCTTTATATTAAAATTGACGTGTTCGAGCATTTTTTGTAAAATTGATGTTAAGTGGCCAAAAATTGCGCTGATAATTTTCATTGGGCCACCCTGTATATTGTAAGCATTACGAACGGTAAGGAATACCAATGTCAGACAATATGTCTTCGATCAGTAAAATATTTTTTTATCGTTCTTAGTACTTAGTATACTATTGTTTTGAAATAATTTTAAGTAAACGAAAATGTAATATATATGCCAGCTACAAAAAATTCTAATATATCCTAAGGCAATATACATCATATTTAAATATAGATTAATTTTGAGAAATCATATGATTCATAAGTTCACAACAATTCATCAAGAGATCAAATGACTTAATAATTAGTGGTGATGATTAATATCAAATGTGTTTTTAATTAATTTTGAATGATAGAAATAAAATTTATTACAATAATTTATTTAGTACAATATATAAGGAACTATACATTTGTAGAAATAATAAATAATACTAGTAATAAATATACAACATTATACACAAAAATACAATTATATTTGGTGATTTTGTTGAACCAGCGTTATTGAAGAATTTGAAAAACTTCTTTTTTTTGGAACCTAAAACAAAGAAATTATAAGATACAAAAAACGAAATTGTTATTTTTTTATACTTTGCGTTAACAATTGCCCTATTATTATATTAAAAACAGTTTAATAATTAAAAATATAATTAAACTGTTTTTGGTATTTTTGTTGTTGTAAAATTGGTACTTCTAACAACTGCACCCCACTTTAAATGTCAAATTGATAACCTCAAATATTTTTAAATGTTTTTTAATACAATATATATTATTTTTTAGGAAAACCAAATAAACAAAACTAATTTAAAATGATATTAAAATTTCGTAACTCCATAATGTATTTTATGTATGACTGCACGTTAAAGTGTCATTTATATCATAGGTTTGCGGCCATAAAGTACCTCTTTGTAGTACTAGTAAAATAATAGTATATTATTTAACAAGCATAATATGTAGGTTATATTACACGAGGATGTAATTAAAAATACGAGCAGAAGCGAGTCAAATACTATACTTTATCTACAACTATCAAGCATATAAAAAATCTGATATTATTTGTTAAATATTCAGTTAACTGTGAGTAGTTCATATATAGCTTAACAGATGGCGCCACAGTAGCACTTAAATGTCAAAATAACTATTCAAATTGTATTTATTATACTTTTATAATCATTTATATTGATATTTATGATAAAAAATATATTATTAATAAATTAACAGTTTATTAAAATGTTATATGTTAAATTATATGCTCTATTTATTACAGAAAAGTGTAGCGTTTAATATAACGTTTCATATTACATTTGTGTAATATGAGTAGTATATTATATGTAGTATCACACGTATAATGTACCCATATTTCAATAGTTGTAGATAAAGTAATTTTCAGAAGCTCTTTCAACATTCTTACTAGAACACCATTTCCGATTCGCATTGTATGTCTCTTCGTATATATGCTTGTTTGAGGAAATAGTGAATCTTGCATCTTCAAACAAAATTTTGACATTGACACCGGACCAAACACATTCGTATTCAAACAGAAAAGCACACTTGATTCATTCTTCTAAAATCATGAACATTTTACTTTTTTTCTAAGAGAAACCGATTTACGCAGTCGTACATAAAGTTTTGTATGCAATTCGTACATAATTAGGCTTTATTGACTCGCCCTATTTATTTACCTCGTTCGCTTCGCTCACTCTGCCATAAACTGTAGGACTCGCCAATAGAGAACTACATTATGTACTTATTACATAAATAGTTATTTTATTGTAATATCTAAATATTTTTTATTGTTTAACGTTATCTAGATATTTCATATTTAAATTGGATTGTATTTTTTTTATTAATTCTTACTTTTTTCGTTTGGATCTCTGGTTCCACATTGTTTATATGAAATAGTAGCTTTCCGTTTTTGATTTATATATCCTGGGATATACAATGATGGTGAATCCAATCGTCCTGTTGATAGTAGCCTGCTAAAATCTTGTTCTAATTTGTTAGCTATAGGACCCTGCAAAAAAAAAATATAATATTGAATAATACAAGGTGGGAAATAAGTGATTCTGCACGAGTGATACACTATATTTTTTCTACAACCATACTGCTAACCATTACAAAAAAAAAATACATGCACGTAAGCTATTTGACATGAATAACAATATGGCATAGGTAACCTCAAAAAGAGTACCTTCACATATGCACAGTTTGGCAATGGGGAATATGACCATATTTTTTTCTTCCATTTTATGATTCCGTAAAAAAAATAAAAATACCCGTATTTTTTATATCGCCTAATTGTTGATAATTCCGGAGAAAAACAATAATAAAGTTTTGGAGACGGGATATGTGACGTCATGTAGAAGACAATTAGAGAATTTGAATTCATTCGACAAAAATTATCTATGGTGAAATAATGTACATTTGGTAGGTTAGCCAGGTTTCATTTTTAAAATTATGTATGTAAACAATAAACAACATTGAAAAATCATAGGACATTGACAATTTTACAAATGAGAACAGAAATTTCAATGTCAATTAAATTGTAAATTATCAAGATTATAGCCCTCAGGAAATTTAAAGCTCTCCGCTCCGCGTCGAGCTTTAAATGTTCCCTCATGCTATAATCTTTTGATTATGCCTTTAATACTATTATGTTACTTACTTTAAAATGTAAAAGGAATTGAACACAGCCATCGTGGTGAAGAGTTTTGATTTTTCTGGAATCGACTGATAACATCCATTCTGGTATTCCCATTACATGTTGTATGTCTTCGATAAATTGAGCCCTGAAATCAAAATAATTGAACCTCTGCTCTAAAATAGACCTTCTATACTGAGGAGAGAGGATAAATATATTGCTCAACATTGAATCTTGCACACCTTTTATCCTCCACAATTTAATCTTACACACATTTTATCTTCCACTCATTTTATGTTCCACACATTTTATCTTCAGAAACATTTAACACAATATTTTATCTAAATATAAATATGTTACTTGAATGGGCAATAAAATGAATGAAAGGTACAATTACAATGTTTTAAAGATCAAACGTTGGCGAAGATAAAATGTGTGGAACATAAAATGAATGGAAGATAAAATATGTGGATGATAAAATGTGCGCAAAATAAAATGTGTGCAAGATAACTTTTTTCGCGAATTAAAAGTGTGGAGGATAAAAGGTGTGCAAGATTAAATGTGTGCAAGATACAATGTCAAGCAATTAGGCAGTCCAGAACAAATGAAATTGGCAGAGGGCAGCTGTCAAAATATTATTTCAAGTTTATTAAAAATTTACTGGTAATAGAATAAAACAATTCTATTCATGTGTATCGATATTTCGCATTGTAAAGATATTGTTTAAATTATATATTCACTCAAACTGTCAAAAACTTTGTCAAATATATATAATAGTGAAGTCTGACCTCAATATTAGATATATTTGACAAACTTTAAACAGTTTGAGTGAAAATATAATAATATATATATATATAATATATAATATATATATATAATATATAACAGGTGTGTAGGATAAAATTTATACGCCTCAATTTAATAAACAATACTTACATGACAAATCGAGGTGGTTTTTCAATATTAGCATACTTGATAATGTCATAATCCGGTTCTATATTAGCACAAGCATATCTTAACGAATCTTTATTGGGTCCAAATATAACTATAGATCGCCCTATAGCACTAATGTCTCCTTCTAGAGGCAAGTTACTGTCAGAAAATACTTTTCTTTTTAACCCAATGTCAATAGTTCCTAATCTTGAAGACATGTCGCCTACGTAACAACGAAGAGGATTGTCAGGACTACATTCTTGTCTGTACAGGTCTTGCTGTAAAAAAAATGATAGTTAGTTTTAAACATTGACGTATAGCGTTGATTCAAAAATATATAGATAAGGTAAGCTTATGAGAAAATTCGTTTCACCTACATAACAGTGTATCTGGTTGCATTTGGGTTAATATCAGGTGTTTCTGTCAAATATTATAAAAAAAAAAACAGCAAACGTCAAATAATAATAATACAAATTAGTTCTATTTTAAAATATACCAATGAATTATTAAAAGAACCATTTTAATAGACACAAAAAAATTCAGTAAATATGTGAAACATGTTTATTTATCTGATATTTTTGTCTGTTTAATTCAGTAGTTGATGGAATCATGAACGAGATGGCTCTGTCGAATCTGATTCCAAAACAGCGGTACGCAAAAACATACAGGCTTGCCTATCTATATATTTTTCAATCAACGGTAATAGTTATGTACGTGGCCAGCGGTGTAAGTAAATCTTTACAGGGCGAGCTGGAAATTTGTGAGGCGAGCGACGACGGATCGGGCTCTCATAATCTAGTGAGCCCAGTAAAGATTAATTGCACGCGTGCCAAGTACAAAATTTTATTTCCACCTTCATAGCGTTTTTTTTTTATTAATTTACTTTATTCTTCAAAAAAAGATTTACTCTATTTTGGAATCAAAGGTAATTGGCGGTGGTAGAACAATTCAGAACTAGACGTTGTCAAATGAGTTTCGCCAGTAAATCAAAATGTACTATAAATGTGTATAATTACTCACATAAATCTAATTAAATTAAGTTTGTAATATTTATCATAAAATGCATAAAAAACTTTCATTATTTTCTATAATTTTTTATGAGCATTGTAAAAATTTACAAAGCTAGCCTTGTAAAGTTTTACTGGTAAGTTACTGTAATTGTTTATTTACTTAGCTACCAAGAAGTATGTAAAGTGACAATTATAAAGAAGGTGAAAATAAAATATATAGATAGGCAAGCCTGTATGTTTTTGCGTACCGCTGTTTTGGAATCAGATTCGACAGAGCCATCTCGTTCATGATTCCATCAACTACAGTGCGCGCAGCGAAAGATGAGCTACCAATGGAATGTAATAACAATACACTATGACACGAGAGCGTAAGAAAAATATGCACTACTGTCATTGTTGTCGTCCATGTAAATAATGTGCCGCTCTGTTAGTACAGTTGCACAAGTGAATAATGACATGAAAGTCACTTACACATGAGTATTAATTTTTTGGTTGATTGGTCAGTGACGTTTTAAACATTGGCGTGTAACGCAAGATAAAACTGTCGCACAGAACAATTTATATTTTGACAGTTGTTTGAGAACTGCATTCAGCCGTTACAGGTACATTTTAAAACGAGAAATCTTGAGAAATACGTCGAATTACAAGGTAATATTTGTATTAATAGGTGTATTACTATAAAACTTAATTTATCTATATGTTTTCTTTTCAATTAAAACACTTTAAATTACAAAGTTTTGTATAACCGGAAATTTTGACAGTTGCTTCCGAGGCTCATCAAGTGACGGATAACTCGCTGAAATTATTTTTACGTATACATACTTAATACGTACTCAACACATAGAAAATGAGGCACACGGCGCCCATGGATTTTGACGTAAGCGCACCCCCCTTACCGATTCCCCTGAGCTCAACTCTCGCTGCGCGGACTGTACTTTGCGGAATTAAACAGACAAAAATATCACAAAAATAAAGATGTTTTACATATTTACTCAATTTTTTGGTATCTATTAAAATGGTTCTTTTAGTAATTCATTGATATATTTTAAAATAGAACTAATTTGTATTATTAATTATTTGACGTTTACTCTTTTTTTATAATATTTGACAGAAACGCCTGATATTAACTCAAATGCAACCAGACACACAGTATGTAGGTGAAACGAATTTTTCCATTAGCGTCATTGTGTGTTGGTAGTTTCGTTAATTTAGGCCATATTTATTTGGGACATTTTAAGTAACCTGGTAGGTTAATTCTGTTTACTTGGCACATTTGAAGTAACCCAGAACTGATCTCGAACTGACCCAACTCACCCAGCTATTTTGCTGGGTTGGTGAGTTGAACCTTTTTTCTATCTTTGTTTACACATTGCTTCTCTTTCTATATCTGTCAGAAGTTATATCTTTTATAGGTTAAAACAGAAAACTTAAGTAAATAATATTAATAAATCACTAAAATTTACCATTTAAAATTTTCACCAACTATAAAATTTAGTTGTTTATTTGGTACCAACACGGGTTAGTTTAGGATCAGTTTAGGGTTGTATTCATATTTCCCAAATAAATACGGCCTTAATATATAACACTGTCAGTTTTGACATTTATTTTCTTGGGAAACCACACGATTTCATCCGACAAGATAATGTCATGAATCGCTCTTTCGCTCCAACGATTTGCATTACATTAAATATTGTATTTTTATGTAATACTTACATTTAATGGATCTGCCAATTGGGTATAATACGGGTTCCATATATACCCGCCGGCTACACATCGGGTATCTTGTGGTTTAACTGCCGCATCTACTCCTACTGGGTTTACATATATTGCCCAATTATGGTCTCTGGTCTAAAAAAATATTTTCACTTAGGTCGTATATTATGTTTTCTTTGTATACTGAACACAAATTTATTTTTTTTTATCAAAAAAAAAAAACCAAAAAAAAAATCTGGACCTATTTCAATAATATAAAGAAAACTTTTCCAGAACGAAATTAAAATTTGTTAGTTGTTACTAATTCACTATATGTAATATATACGAAGTTATATCATACTTATTATTTCATACCTGATTTCTATCATTTTTTCCTGGATGTCTTAATTTTACTTCAATAATAGTATCACTTTTACTTCCATCATTTGATATTAGTTGTGTCTGAAAAATATTGCATTGTTAACATTTCGAGCAAAACAACTAAAATGATAATATTAATTCAAATCTTTAATGCCTTGTCTTGTAAACGATAGTTAAACTATCGGTTGGTTACTGGATCGAAATTTTTGTTGTGTTCTATAAAGCAAAATAACGAAATAAATTTAGTAACTGTTGGTTAACTAAGCTACGGTTAAACTTATTATCTGGACATCGAATTCAAATATTGTACAATAGATGGCAGTCCATGCAATAAGCCATGAGCTGTCAAATATTAGATTAAAAAAAGAGCTAGTTAGAAACAGAATTGTATTTGAAATCTGAATATAATCTCATCTCGGCGAAGCCAAGAAATTGGTTACTCTGTCATTAATTCTACAGATTGTCTTTCTGTTACAATTTGATCTGCAATTTCGTCATTTGTTGAAAAACTTATTCAAATAATGAAATGGTTTCTGCTAAGAATCACAAAGATATGTTATAGATGCCATGAAACAGATTTGTTTATTTGCATTTTAAAAATTGATGCAAAGTTTATAGTCAAACATTAAATGCATTTTATAATTAATCTGCTATCCAGAATTATAATTGAATTTTGAAGTGTGACTGTCACTATCAATTAGACTCCCAACTAAAATTTAATACCTCGGTTTTCTCCAATTAATTGAATCTGTAGATTTAACCACTAGGTTATTTTAACTAACGTTTATAGTACAAAAATCGGCCAGTTAAATTAATTTAACCGGATAGATTAGTTAACTGACTTTTATAAGACCGGGCATAAAGAACTAACTTTATAGTATATAATAGAATTTTAATGAAAAAGCTACTAAATTGCAAAAAGTGCATGTATTTAGGAATGTTGACATTAAAAAAATTTAATATTTATAAGCAATTATTTATGAATTCGCGTTAAATAGAAATAGCGTCCGTTATTGTGACGTACATTAAGTGTGAATGCTGATTGGTTAAATTTGAAGGCGTGACAATAATACCACGTCGTTTTCTTGCTATTTCACTCACACACATTCCATCTCTATCTCCTCCCAACAACTTTATTATTTATTTACTTCAAAACTACACTTAATAATTTAAAAAAAATACGGGTATATTATTTTTTGCAAGCTATCATATATAAAAAAATTAAAAAATTGATCACATACTCTATTGCATGATTTCAAAAACATACCATTCGAATATACCCAAACGCATAACCTCCTGGATGGTGAAAAGATGCAATAGCCCTTAATTCTCTCGCTTCGGAAGGGCTATAGCCTCGTTCAATTGTTGAGCAAGCCCACCTTCTATTATGTTGCTACAATACATAAATTTCAAGTATAGAATGATAAATATTTTAGTGAATAAGCTTCAATATTTAGTACCTTTTTGTGTATGACTATACTTCGACCAATAATACTTTTAGGACCAAATAAAGGCAACATAGTATCATTATAGTGATGTTTGTATACAGTTAAATTATCTAGAGTTCCAAATTTACCACTGAGGTCACCCATTTCGTACTGGTCTGGAGTTCCTATAATAAAATATAAAAAGGATAACTACACTTGCATAATAGAGACAGTTTCATTTTGATATTAAAGAAAAACATGCTAAAACAAAATTATGTGATTTAAAAGTAATTCTTACCAAGATAACTTCTTGGAGAAGATGCTGGATCAACATTTAAAGGATTCCAGTGGTCATATAAAGTTGTTCCTTCACAGGGAAATTGAAGATGAGCTTCAACAGGTGTCTAAAATATCAAAATTAATAAAATTCAGTCATAATAAAATGTGTATTGTTCATTATAGTTCGTATTAAATAGGGGGCGTACATAGTTTATCCTCCACACATGTTATATTGCTTGACATTGTATCTTGCACACTTTCAATCTTGCACACCTTTTATCCTCCACACTTTTAATCCGGGAAAAAAGTTATCTTCCATTCATTTTATGTTCTACACATTTTATCTTTTACACATTTTATCTTTAGAAAATTTTAATACTAGATATTTCATATAATTATAAGTATGTTATTGCATGGGCAATAAAATGAATGGCAGGTACAATTACAATGTTTTAAAGATCATACGTTGGCAAAGATAAAATGTGTGGAAAATAAATGAATGAAAGATAAAATGTGTGGATGATAAAATGTGTGCAAGATTAAATGTTTGAAAGATACAATGTCGAGCAATATAACATGTGTGGAGAATAAAATGTATTCGCAACTTAACACGTTAACTGCCACCATTAAAAAAAAAAGTTGGGTCCCCTGGGCCATTTTTTCTTTTTTACAGATTTAGGGTGTTTTCATATTAGAAAATACAAGTATGATAACAATTAATTTTTTTTTATGTTGCTCTAAAATTTGAAGAATTTTATTGAGGCACAAAATTTGCAGTATTTTATCATTTCAGAAACTAAAAAACAAAAAAAATCATGCGCTAAGAATAGGTTTTGGTCTGCCAGACCAACGAGAATTAAACTACGTTCACAGATATGCGTTGCGAGGTACAAACGTTAGACGAAGCATAATGTGTATTCAAACACTGAGGCACAAACGATGTATCTCAGAGCATACGAGGATATTTTAGTGAGACACATAAGATGTACCTCATGGCAGTTAACGTGTTAAATAGAAATAGACCTGTGAAACATTCTTGTGCATACAATGAACAACACGGCAACGTATACCGGGTGTCCCAGCTCGACCGACACATGGGAGTTTTACATGGGAAATCAGTTAATTATGAATAGTGTCTCCCCAGTGCAAGATATTAACTTGAAATTTTGTATGCTTATTGGAGAATATTATTTCTATGGATCACACTTATTTGAAATACGCAATTTCGTCTGCAGGGCGAGATTTATTAAATTTAAAATCTAATATTTTCGTTCAAAATCAGACAGCCATGGAAGTAAAAGCAAATATTTATCTGACAGCTTAGTGAAGTATCACTGATTTTAATTCTTATTCCCTGTATTTTAATATTATTTAAGTTGAATTTAGTTTCTTTTTGTTAAATAATATAACAATATTACAAAAATATAAATATCTACAATGGCATGTCATTAACTGTCAGAACTGTCACATAGATATTTTCCTTTATTTCCATGGCTGACTGATTTTGAACGAAAATGTTAGATTTTATAATTTAATAAATCTCGTCTTGCAGACGAAATTACATATTTCAAATAACTGTAATTCATAGAAATAATATTCCCCAATAAGTATACAAAATGGGGTAGGTGACCAATTTCTAAATTTGGTATATGTGATAGCTTGTACAAAAATAATATACCCGTATTTTTTTAAAATTGTTAATTATATGTTGTTTTGAAGTAAATAAATAATATAGTACTTGGGAGGGGACTATGACGTCAACGAAGTTCATGAGAGCGGCGAAGGTAGACAGACGGAAATAGGTGGTGTGAGTGAGATAGTGCTAACTTAGTGAACGTCATAGTAAAGGACGCTGTTTCTATTTAACGCAAATTACTAAACAATTGCTGATAAATATTTAACTTTTTTAATGTCAACGTTAGTAAATAAATATACTTTCTATAATTCAATAGTTTTTTCATTAAAATTCTACCTTGGTCACCTACCCCATTTGAAGTGAATATCTTGCACTGGGGAGATACCATTCATAATTAACTGATTTCTCATGTAAAACTCCCATGTGTCGGTCGAGCTGGGACACCCGGTATATGCTTGTTTGAGGAAATAGTGAACCTTTATTATTTTTTCATTATTAGAACTCTGAGACCGACACGCTTGCATCTTGTTTCAAACAAAATTTTGACATTGACACCGGACCAAACAAATTCGTATTCAAACAACAGAAAAGCACACTTGATTCATTCTTCTAAAATCATGAACATTTTACTTTTTTTATAAAAGAAACCGATTTTCGCAGTCGTACATAAAGTTTTGTATGCAATTCGTACATAATTAGGCTTTATTGACTCGCCCTATTTATTTACCTCGTTCGCTTCGCTCACTCTGCCATAAACTGTAGGACTCGCCAATAGAGAACTACATTATGTACTTATTACATAAATAGCTATTTAATAACGAAAGGGACTTTAGTAAATATTTACATTTTAAAATACATAATTGTATATGTCATCGCCTTGGTCATTAATAATATTTTTTTTTTGAAGTAACGACTTCTTGGTTTTTCAAACAGGTTCTTTTCTATATGAAATGAACTATATAGTAGATACTTACTATGTGTACATGGTATCCACTATTTTCTATAAGACCTTCCAAATCTACTTCGACATTAGTTATATCATATTCGGTCTGTTGGAAAAATTCTAATTTTCCTTTAACTGATAAATCGTCTCCGTTTGGAAACCAGTCTTTTACTACAGCTTTTCTTCGGTATATGCCTCCAATTCTAAAATCATAATAGTCTTATATTTCTTTGACAGAACAGTTTCAGGTGAGGCGTATACATTTTATCCTCCACACATGTTATATTGCTCGACATTGTATCTTTCAAACATTTAATCTTGCACACCTTTTATCGTATACACTTTTAATCCACGAAGAAAAGTTATCTTACACACATTTTATCTTGCGCACATTTTATCATTCACACATTTTATCTTTCATTCATTTTAATTTCCACACATTTTATCTTCGCCAACATTTCATCTTTAAACATTGTAATTCTACCTGAAGATAAAATGTGTGCTAAATAAAATGAGTGGAAAATAAAATGTGTGGATGATAAAATATTCTGGAAGATAAAATGTGTGTAACATAACTTTTTTCACGGATTAAAAGTGTGGAGGATAAAAGGTGTGCAAGATTGAAAGTGTGCAAGATAAAAGGTATGCAAGATTAAATATTTGAAAGATACAATGTCGAGCAATATAACATATGTGGAGGATAAAATATATACGCCCCTCTTTTGAAAATAACTTACTTTGAACAAGCCATCCTTTCACCTCTTGCTTTTGGTCCAAAATCATCATAAATAACCATACTTTTACCCAGTATACCATGTGGCCCAGTAATGGGTAACAATGAATCGGTGAATATCTTTCTAGATACCTGAGCACTTTGGAACCTTGTGCCTGCTATAGATAACGTCCCAAGACGACTACTCAAGTCTCCAGATCTACAATTGCCTAAAGTAGATAAGGAACAATCTTCTGGCCTTGTTGTGTTTAAGAAATCAACCTAGAAAAATAATGGCTCGTATTACGAGCTCACTTTTATAATAAAATCGCGATTTGAACGCCCACTTTTACATCAAAATCTTTTGTAAAATTGAAAGTTAAAATCACGATATTATTATAAAAGTGAGCTAGTGAGCTCGTAATACGGGCCAAAGTTTTTAAAAAATGGATCATATAATGTGAATACTATACTCTGTTTTTAAACTATAGACAGTAACTAGAAATTCTAGTGAGAAAATCAAAGCCTGTGATTGGCTGCTGCGCCGTTTCATGAAGCCACATTTAACCAGACAAAATTTCAAGTTAACCTTCTCAAACGTAATTGAAACGTCAAACTCTCAGTAGTTGTCAAATCACTTGCTGAATTTGCACGTGTTTCTTGTTTCATTTCTCTTTTTGTGATATTTTACGATTAAAACCAGTTTATTTCAGAACTACAGTATTTCACTAACGCTGTGGTGTAAATGTGACTTCGTCTAGTGCTGTTTATAGTTAAAAACGGAGTATAGAAACATTGACATATAGACTTAATATTGGAGTCCAAATGGGATCTTATATCATTTTTACCTCCCGCCTATCAATGTACAGATAAAAGAGGTATTGTTTTTGGTCAAATTTCTCCAGTGTGGGTTTTCAACATATGGGCACGAATTAGGGTTCCTAGAATACGATTTTACTGTTTTTACCGTGATGTCTGTATGTTCGTGTGTGTCTCTGTGACGATTTTTCGTCCACGATAACTCCAATACGATACATGTAAAAAATATAATATTTGCTATTTAAGACTTATATTCAAATGTGATGAACTGATTAGATTTTGCCTACAATTGGTTATCCCGAAGTAGTACTTTACTTGAAGCTTTAAACCGTTTTTTCTAAAAATACCTCTAAATACCATTTTTTCATAAATTACGTTATAATTAAATATAAAGATTTTTTAATTTTCTACCGATCTGCTTAATTACGTTTATATATAACTTCCAGCTAAACAGAAAAAAAATGTAAATTATAATAATTTTACATATCGTTTAGGCTGAGGAATTTCTATAAAAGAGATGAGTTATACATATGTTATATTTGCATGCGTGAATCAAGATAAGTTTGGTTCCGATTTTAGTAACGTCAAAAATAGCTGTCATAATAGTCATATAAATTTTATGAAGGAAATTTTAGGTATGAAATGAATTAAAAATATTCTGGACTGCAATAACAAACTAATTTTAAAACTACAAATTAAATGTACTGAAAAACTTATATAGAATATATTACTACAGTGGCGGGAGGTATTGTGTTGGACACACCAGATTTTTTTATAAAACTTTATGCCAAAAATGTAATAATTGTTTTGGAATTACAAAAATTGAGATTTATAGTAACAAAAGTGTGCTGAATTTGAATCTATAATCTACTTCTACTATACTAATGCTATAGGACCCCATTATTGATATTACATTTTTATAGCGAACATTATATTAAGAGTCTAATCATGTACCAACCTTATAAGTATTGTACACTTCTCCAGCACTAAGACATCTATTCTGCCAATCATAGAAATCCTTTCCAGGATTATATTCATGTATGGCCCACCTATGTTCTTTAGTATTGTTAACACTACTACCATCTGCATGAATGAGATAATCCACAAATATAGTCGTGTCGGCCCATGGTTCGTCCCTGGGTTGTCGGAATAGTACTCTGCCTACTATCGGGTACCGAAATAGTACTTCTGCTGTGAAGACTGACCTGAAAGAAGATGTAAGGAGAATGGTCTTGAAAAGATGGTTAATACAAGAAGAAAACGTAAAATGGAAATATCTTTTTTTTGGTAGAAGTGATTATACATATAAAAAGGTGGTTTTTTTCACTTCTTTTATGCCCGGTTTCATGAACGCGAGTTAAATTTATTATCTCTATGGCCACCGTCATTTTGTGCACAATTTGTCACATATAACAAATTCTGCCATTACATCGTCAGGAAAGGCAGATCTAATATTTTTTGACATTATTTGTTTGGTTTCAGGTAATAAAATCTCAAATAGCTCTGGCTATGGTGTATTTTTTATGAAGTTTTATTAGTAAATATTTTAAAAATAAAGTGTCGCTATTTTGAAGTGGTTGAAGTAAAACAATGATATTTTGGTATCATTGTAAAGCTAATTTTAAATACATTTCGAAAAAAAAATATAAAACCGAAAGTGACACAATATTATTTCTACGATAATTTTATGAGCCCCTTGTCTAGTTATGTTTTCCTTCTTAACATTTTCTTGTATCTCTCAATATAAACGAAATATTTCATGTGCCAGCCTTTTACCAAACATCCTGTATGTATATGAATAAAATATTATTTTTAGGCATAAATGAAATTTATTATTCTAAACAAAAACAACAACATAATAATATTTTGATTATATTGTAACAAGCCAAACTAACTGGTGACGCTAGTGTTGTTTTATTTATTTCTAAATCACTAGTATGAAGTAAAAAGAAAAAAACTTGAATCTCCACAGCAAATCTAAAGGGCTTTTATAATATTTATTATTGAAAACAATGTTATGAAATATTTGATCAAAATGCATAAAAATTGATTACTATACCCATTATTTTATATAAATAAATATATATTAAATGCGGAGTTAAGATAACTCGTCTATAGCGATGGGGTTAAATTTTAACCTTTGGTTAAAATGACATTTCTACTTTTATTTGGTTAAATATTCACAAGTTAGAATTAATTATTATTATTTTTTGCTTTAAATGTAAGTATTTTTGTAATTAATAGAGGCTACTATGGATACTTTTATTCCATTTGTAGTTTGAGTCTATGATTGACGAAAGAGATTCTTCAGTTGATGAGTTCCTAAATAATATTGTGTACATTATTGCTAGACAATGTCGTATTACAAAATGTAACATCTTTAAATTTTATAAAGACTTTAGAAATAGATTCAGGCTTTTTAAAAATATATTTCTTTTTATTTTAAAGATATACCTACAATCTTCAGAGTAAGAACACAAAAGATTAATTACATGTTTCAATTTCTTTGCGCACTGTCTTTTAATATTGCAATAGTGACAGAAAATTCTTTCTACGATCATTTTTAAACCCTTTTGCCTAATTTAATTTTGCTTTTTAACTAAACATCGTCTATACTATTGTACAAAGTTTACATACCTAGCATGTTGGAAATTATTGTCATACAAAGAAATAGAACCACAAATCCAAGGTTCTGATATAATATTAGACGAATATTGTGTATTCCTAAAATATAACACATTGTAAGAAAACATTTCTCTATATAGTTTTATTATTTTATGGGCATTTGAACAATAAATAACTATTTCTTTAGCTCTGTTTCTAGGGATTACAAGACGATTTACGGGTAGACCGTGTAAAAATTATAACAGGCTGTTGACATGGATATACCATGACAACATATCTTATTTGAAACGTCTGACATCCTTTGACATTGACATTGACGTTGCACAAATGCAATGAATTTTATTAAACATAAATATATTGCGATGCAAATGCCCATAAAACATTGTACAATGCTCTACCGTTAGCTGAAGTTTACAGTCTTACACAGATAACAGGCTCGCCCGTTACCTTTCTGTGCTCACCTGGAAATTTCTTTATAACGGTCTTGCAATGTAAATAACTATTAAGAGCATATTATACTTACTTGTAGATTACTAAAGATCTATGTATGATAGAATGTTCTCCTTGAAGAGGCAAGTAAACATCCCAATAAGGCCCTTTTAATTCAACACTACCTTCGACAAGCATAGACATGTTATTTCTAGATAGAAGTTTGCCTGTTAGGTCTCCTAAGGCATATTGTTCTTGGGTACCCAAACCTAAAAATATGAGTTATTTTAAAAACAAGTAATATCTGCAAAATTAATTTAATTCAAAGAAAACTACACAAAGACAGTTTTACTATGAATTACACATTCTATTTTTTCATCAAACTACTTGACGTTCAATTTGTAGGTTATCAATTTAAATCTGTAAATTACAGATGGTTTTTGAGTAACTTTATTGTTCGGTTATCTTAGTTTTATAGTGACATTTAGCAACAGTAAGACAGAGAAACGAAAGTTAGAGAGAGATGGGGAAAGTAAACAAATTTAAAGGGCTCATTGTTTAAAATGGGAAAGTTTCCTCACATCTAAGTGAGAGATAGGGGAAGTCAACAAATTTAAAGGTCTACACAATACTCCAAGCTCATAGAACTGAATAGGGTAATATGAATTGTACCGACACGGAGTGTCGCTTCTGTGTGTAACTATTCTGTGGCGATATTACAGTATTATATTGTTATTTTCTACTGGCTGAATCTACATAGTCTCTATGGATACATATTTATTTTACTTTTTCTTCGGCGGCGTAAAGAAAAAAAAGTCTACTCCGGCGGCGTAGAAATTAAACTTCAACCTTGTCAATCACGTTACAAAAGATGTCACTTTTACAAAAATAAATATTATTAGGCATATATGAAATTTATTTATCGAAACAAAAACAAAAACATATAGTGTTCAATTTGTAGGTTATCAATTTAAATCTGTCAATTACAGATGATTTTTAATAACTCTGTTGTTAGTTTAGCTAGTTTTATAGTAACATTTAGGGCGATATTACAATTTTTTATTGTTATTTTCTATTGGCTGAATCTACATAATCTCTATGAATACAAATTTATTTTACTTTTTCTTTGGCGGCGTAAAAATAAAAAAATTCTACTCCGGCGGCGTAGAAATTAAACTTCAACCTTGTCAATCAAGTCACAAAATATCACTTTGACGAAAAAATTATTAGGCATAAATAAAATTTTATTATTTAATTTATCGTAACACCACAGAATAGTTACATACAGAAGCGACACTCCATGTCGGTACATTTCATGTTACCCTATTCAGTTCTACGACCTTGGAGCATTATCTAGAACTTTAAATATGTCACTTCCCCTATCTCTCCCTAAGATGTGACGAAACTTTCCGATTTTAAACAATGAGCCCTTTAAATTTGTTGCCTTTCCCCATCTCTCTCTAATTTTAGTTTCTTTGTCTTACTGACGCTTCTGTATAAACCTATTCTGTGGTAACACTTAAAAAGGAATTAACATGCAAGAAAAACTCTATTTTTTATTTTCTACTTACCATTAGGAGGGACGAAATTCATGTCCTTATTCAAAGGATTAAACACATATTTTGTGCTAAGACAAATATTTTCAATTTGTTCCAAAGTTTTTGAAGGAATGACCGGAAGTTCATGAATCTTGTATCCGGAAACAGATGAACTGTAGACAAGTTTTGTTTCAAGATCACCTCGAGCAGTGGTTAAATTAAAGTTGAGAAAAGTAGGTTCAAATCTTGTATTTTGTGTAAATGTTATATTTCCTTTGATGCCACCAGATTGAATAATAACCCTACAAAAAGAAAATATACAGTGTGGCCCAATATAAATTATCAGCGCACTTTTTGGCCACTTAACATCAATTTTGCAAAAAACGCTCGAACACGTCAATTTTAGTATAAAGGGGGACACCTGAATGGATTAGTACCAATGGCACTTCAACACTAAAATGGCGGTGGACTGCACCTCAAAAATTTTAAATGGAAAAGGGTGTCAAACATGACCGTTCTAAAGGGCTGTCAATTCTCTTTTCAACATCTTTTTTATTTTTCAAATCCGATCATTAGTTCCAGAGAAATATCGTTTAAAATAAATTTTATCGGGTGTTAAAAATTGCAATCAAGTAGGCTTAAACAAATGATAAGATTTTTCTTTTCGTTTGGAATTCCAATTATTTTAAGAACTCCATTATTAGTTATAAAAAAATTTTCTTTAGAGGTACACGGTCAGTTTTGGACAAGTCATCAAAAAGTTATTCCAGTGCTTGCAGTTTTTAGTAGTGTGTGCATACAATTGGAAATACGAATATCTGGAGATCCTGGGAATATAATTTTGTGGACGTAAGTCATGCTGAAAACAACATTCGGAAGAAATAGTTCAACATCTAGCAGAAGATCAGCCGTCGACGTCAAAAAAACCGCTCTATTTTTTTAGCTAAAAGTATATTATCGTATTATTTCAACCCTCTACAATACGGGAAAAATAGTGAAAAAAATCGCAGGGTCGTAATTTTGGACTTAGATATTTTTTAAGGCAGTTATATTTTTATAAGATCTAGAAAAATTGTTATATAGTTTTAAGGGGTGTATGTTATGTAATTTTAAAGGATGTACCTATTTCAAATGTCAGTTTATTTTAAAAAGTGAATGCATGTGCCATCTATTAAGCATTCTAGTAACTACTGTACTGGCCAATTGAGTATTCATATATTTTAAATGCAATTTTCAAGTAAACGACTTGTCTGTTCCAATTATTTCGTTTTCGAAGCGAAATTTTCTATTTAATGCGAAAAGTGAATGCATATGCCATCTATTAAGCATTCTAGTAACTACTGTACTGGCCAATTGAGTATTCATATATTTTAAATGCAATTTTCAAGTAGACGACTTGTCTGTTCCAATTATTTCGTTTCGAAGCGAAATTTTCTATTTAATGCGAAAAGTGAATGCATATGCCATCTATTAAGCATTCTAGTAACTACTGTACTGGCCAGCTGAGTATTCATATATTTTAAATGCAATTATCAAGTAGACGACTAGTCTGTTCCAATTATTTCGTTTTCGAAGCGAAATTTTCTATTTAATGCGAAAAGTGAATGCATGTGCCATCTATTAAGCATTCTAGTAACTACTGTACCGGCCAGCTGAGTATTCATTTATTTTAAATGCAGTTTTCAAGTAGACGACTTGTCTGTTCCAATTATTTCGTTTTCGAAGCAAAATTTTCTATTTAATGCGAAAAGTGAATGCATGTGCCATCTATTAAGCATTCTAGAAACTACTGTACTGGCCAATTGAGTATTCATATATTTTAAATGCAATTTTCAAGTAGACGACTTGTCTGTTCCAATTATTTCGTTTTCGAAGCGAAATTTTCTATTTAATGCGAAAAGTGAATGCATGTGCCATCTATTAAGCATTCTAGTAACTACTGTACTGGCCAGCTGAGTATTCATATATTTTAAATGCAGTTTTCAAGTAGACGACTTGTCTGATCCAATTATTTCGTTTTCGAAGCGAAATTTTCTATTTAATGCGAAAAGTGAATTCATATTCCATCTATTAAGCATTCTAGTAACTACTGTATTGGCCAGCTGAGTATTCATATATTTTAAATGCAATTTCAAGTAGACGACTTGTCTGTTCCAATTATTTCGTTTTCGAAGCAAAATTTTCTATTTAATGCGAAAAGTGAACGCATGTGCCATCTATTAAGCATTCTAGTAACTACTGTATTGGCCAATTGAGTATCCATATATTTTAAATGCAATTTTCAAGTAGACGACTTGTCTGTTCCAATTATTTCGTTTTCGAAGCGAAATTTTCTATTTATTGCGAAAAGTGAATGCATATGCCATCTATTAAGCATTCTAGAAACTACTGTACTGGCCAATTGAGTATTCATATATTTTAAATGTAATTTTCAAGTAGACGACAATTATTCTATGAACTCCATTGTTATTAAAAATTTTCTTTAGAGGTATACGGTAATATAATTTTGTGGACGTAAGTCATGCTGAAAACAACATTCGGAAGAAATAGTTCAACATCTAACAGAAGATCAGCCGTCGACGTCGAAAAAACGGAGTCGCAAATATGTATCCTATGACGAGAAGAATATGATACGGCCCTGTTCTTACTTTTCAAGTGATACCTTTGAGTTGAGATAATTTATAACTCCTGACCACAAAGCTTTCCACCCTTCCATAAAAGATTGTAAAATCCGCATAAGTCAGTTTCATATACATCTACCTCTACTATACAGGGTGTTCCATTTAAGTGTACTACCATTGCTATCTCGAGAACTATAAGAGCTACGAAGTTGGTTAAATTAGCAAAGAACCACCATTTTAAAAGACTAATACAATGAGCAAAAAAAACTTTTTTCCACCAGTGGTTCTCAAAATATGGGACACAACTTTCTTATTTTATATGGGAACATATGTTTATTTTTAGGTTATTCGATAGAGTATTTTTTTCTGAATTCAACGATATAAACATATCATGTACTAATATAATAAAAGAACTGAGAAAAATGCATGTTAGATTTACATGTATTTTATTTATATCTGGCTGAAACAAGAGTGCTTTGGATAGAAAACAATTCATTTTCTTCTTAAAACTGACAGTTTAAGAACATAAAAATTGAAAACAAATAATGAAACAATGTTAGACAGAACAATATGTCTATGTTTTCTATCCATAGCACTCTTGTTTCAGCCAGATATAAATAAAATACATATAAATCTAACATGCATTTTTCTCAGTTATTTTGTTATATTAGTATATGATATATTTATATTGTTGAATTCAGAAAAAAATACTCTATCGAATAACCTAAAATAAACATATATTCCCATTTAAAATAAGAAAGTTGTGTCCCGTATTTTGAGAACCACTGGCCGAAAAAAATTTTTTTTGCTCATTGTATTAGTCTTGTAACATGGTGGTTCTTTGCTAATTTAATCAACCTCGTAGCTCTTATAGTTCTCGAGATAGCAATGGTGGCACACTTAAATGGAACACCCTGCATACTAGTAATAGACCACGTTAGTGAGGTTAAGATTTACATTTGGCGCAAAACCCTAATTCAAATTTATGTATATGTCTTTCTTATGGGAGTACATTTTCAATTCACGATATTGAAGCATTTTGGCGATTCTTAATTATAACGTAGGGATTTTTTATATTCCAAAACATTACTCTTTGGTTTCCGTACAGAAAAAGTACAAATAAAAGAATAAATTAAGAAAAATTTGATTTTAAAGAAAGTAGTATCGCAAATAATAACATATGTCGTTACTTGGTGCAGCAGGTTAAAAACGCCGCGTTAAAGTGACAGGTTCAACTGAATACTAAGACAGCTACGACATACGTTTTCAGAAATTTGCACCTATTGTTTAAATTGAAGTTTATTAACTAATATTATGTTTTTTGGGTATGTTTATTACATTAGAAGATAGATAAAACATTAGAGATTAGTATTTACAAGGTTTAATAGTTAAGATTTGCATTTTATAATACTTTGTAGCAGTTTAAAGACAGCTATTTTGATTCCCATAAGAATAACATGGGCGTATAAATCGGCAGAGGCGAGTTAGGGTTTCAGTTTGAATTTGGCGCCACAAAATGACCGTTACACTAATGCAGTCTATTAAGATCAGTTGAATAAAACATACTTAGCTTTAATGGGATTATCGTATCTTATTTTAGCGCAAGCTAAAAAGCTGTCAGGGTGTTTTCTTTCAAACACAACCAAATATAATCGTCTTTGAGGTCCTGTCAAATCACTTGGCAACAAAATTAATTCATGGTCTCTGTACAATTTTTTAAACTTGTATTTATTGTAATTTGTACTAATTTTTATCTTTCCAAGCCTTGAATCAATGTCTCCCATTGCTTTATTATTTCCTTTATTATTTGGGTCAAATACTAATTGTAGAATGTTACAATTTTCAGAACTGTCATTATCAGAATCTAAGATATCTGTCACAAAAATCTTCCATGAATGTTCGGTATATTCGCTTGTTTTATTAAAATTTTCAACATTTCTGACATGATATAAATCTGACGTTATTAACATATCACTTTGATTATTCTTTGTTAAAATCCACCTAAAATGAACATTCCCTGCAATTGGTGAGTTGAATTTGGCAACTGCACTTTTTTCTACTGTCTTATCAACAATTACTAAAGTGGCACAAGTTTTTCTATTGTTTTCCACGTTTTTCAATAGGATAGATTTTCCATAAAGACCTTTATTTCCAGTCATTTGTAAGTCAGGTGTTGTTATGTCAATTGTTTTGTTGTCCGGCATAATTAAGTAACCTGAAACAAAAGAATGTTGTGCTTTATTGTACTAGTAGTTAAAACGTGTTTTCAGACGACCACATATGAAAGTAGCCATATTTACACTGTAATTAACACCAGAAAATGTAACATAGCACACGGCGTGTGTTATAATAACACACTAGTGTGTTATATAACCGGATATGACGATTAGTGGTCAATAGATGGAACTTTGATAATGAAATGTAACAAAATTAATGAAAATTTGCTTAAAACTACGATTTTAAAATTGGTAGTGAATTAATAACAAAAATAAAGAGTCAAAATGTACTGATAGTTTTATTAATTGTTCAAATAATACGTAGTAGACTTCCAAATCAGTTTCCGGTTAACTAGTGATACTTAACCTCAAACCCAAACGTCAATGCTTTCGTGAGTTGTGTTTGACATTGACACTTTTGTATAAACCCTGTTTTTATTATAATATTTTGTGGTCGTCTGAAAAATAGTGTACATAACTCGCTTAAAAGTGCATAGCAACGCTCGTGTATTAAATCACTCGGAGCCACACTCCTCGTTCTTCAATCTCTACACTCGCTTGCTATTTACCACTTTCCACGCTTGTTATGTAAATAACTATATTCTAACTATAGACACAGAATAGTTATATACAGAAGCGACAGTAAGACAGAGAAACGAAAATTAGAGAGATGGCGAAAGCCAACAAATTTAAAAGGCTCATTGTTTCAAATCCAAAAGTTTCGTCACATCTTCCTGCCTTGAGTTTCTCTTATTAATTATTTTATTATTCAAACAAAAATTTAATTGTGGAGCGTAAATCAGCCAACAAATTTAAAGGTCCACACAATGCTCCAAGGTCATAGAACTGACTAGGGTAACATCAAAGGTACCAACACGGAGTGTCGCTTCTGTATATAGTCGTTGATTGAAAAATATATGGATAGGCAAGTTTATGAGAAAATTCGTTTCACCTACATAACTATGTGTCTGGTTGCATTTGGGTTAATATCAGGCGTTTCTGTCAAATATTATAAAAAAGAGCAAAATTCAAATAATTAATAATGCAAATAAGTTCTATTTTAAAATATATCAATGAATTATTGAAAGAACCATTTTAATAGATACCAAAAAATTCAGTAAATATGTAAAACATCTTTATTTATCTGATAATTTTGTCTGTTTAATTCCGAAAAGTAGTTGATGGATTATGAAGGAGATGGCTCTGTCGAATCTGATTCCAAAACAGCGGTACGCAAAAACATACAAGCTTACCTATCTATATATTTTTCAATCAACGATGTAGTATAGTATACACCAATGTTCTATAACGAAGTAAAGGCTTTTTTTTTCTAAACAACAAATTGAAACTTACCCAAAATATCATCCAGCTTAACAATTTCATTCCCAGTTTCCGAACACCTGACATGGTCTTCTATCTTTGTATAATCTACAGGAAACTCTGATATAGACCATGTCCAAACAGAATTTGGAAACTCTAAAGTCGTTTGCAGACTACTAGTGATCTGAATAGATCGTTCTTTGTTGTTTAGTTGAGTGAACGTTATTACCCCGTGAAGACCTTGAGATGATATATAAGCTTGGAGTTGTAGTGATGATACCATAGACACTGCAACAATGATGATTGTGAATTGATAAAATGATAATGATGATAGTTTTTATTTTCTTATTCTACATGTGTTATTTTTAGGACGTATACATTTTATCCTCCACACGTGTTATATTGTTCGACATTGTATCTTTCAAACATTTAATCTTGCACACCTTTTATCGTGCACACTTTTAATCCACGAAGAAAAGTTATCTTACACACATTTTAGTTTTTATTTTTCTTATTCTACATGTGTTATTTTTTAGACGTATACATTTTATCCTCCACACATGTTATATTGCTCGACATTGTATCTTTCAAATATTTAATATTGCACACCTTTTACCGTACACACTTTTAATCCGCAAAGAAAAGTTATCTTACACATATTTTATCTTGTGCACATTTTGTCATCCACACATTTTATCTTTCTTTTATTTTATTTTCCACACATTTTATCTTCGGCAATGTTTGATCTTTGAAACATTGTAATTGTACCTGCCATTCATTTTATTGCCCATACAATTAACATTCTTATAATTAGATGAAATATCCAGTATTACATTATTGATGATAAAATATGTGGATAATAAAATGATTTGGAAGATAAAATGTGTGTAAGATAAATTTTTTCGCGGATTAAAAGTGTGGAGGATAAAAGGTGTGCAAGATTGAAAGTGTGCAAGGAACAATGTCAAGCAATATAATATGTGTGGAGGATAACATGTATATGCCCCTTATTTTTACCTAATCAGAATGCTTTATTTAATGGAAGGTTTTTTGGTCATACATTTATAAACCAATCCAAATTCAAGATTATATCTAGTTACCAAGATTTATTTTAACAGACCGTCATAGAGAAAATTTCTTGTAAATCTAAATGTTATTGTTGACATTGGTTTATCTGTCAATGTCAATACGCCACAACTATTCATAAGTTTTACTAATAAATATCAAAGACTAGTTTTTATCCAATCATTATGCAAAACACTTAAAATTCAACCAATAGGAACAGTATTGTAGCAACCTGTCACGACTGGGTCGCGCGCTTCTATTGTTCTGTTATCCAGAGGGTTGGAGAACATTCCCGAACTTAATTGCTCTACTATAAAAACCCCGAGTAGGAGATCGTGAGGACAGTCTGATATTAATACGCGTAGTGAAAATAAATAGTTGGTGGAAATAAATATCGTTTATATAAATAGTGCGCAGTGTTAAATCTTTAAATAAATAATCTTAGTGTTTTAGTTTTTATTAATAATTATTATTCTTACATTAGTGTTATATTTGTTTATTCATAGTGTTACTTATTTTATCCAACATCGTGTAATTATAACGATATAAGTATGCTGTTTTTAGATAAGTAAAGTAGATCATAAGTCACTAGTGAGCTAAATATATTAGCTCACTGTTTTTTGGTTCGTATCATAGTAACTACGTTATAAAACCTTCTCTACACTATTTTGTTCCTAAATGTCATTTCGAAATTCCATCTGTCAAAAATCTTATATGTATTTTATATCAATGATTAAAATGTGTTGGATAAAATGTTATATGGCACACGTGTGTTAATTACCTAAGTCACTTGAAAAAATACCACACTCGGCCTCGTGAGCTAAACTTTTCCCTTGTGACTTATCTGTAATGTAACACACTTGTACCATAAATAACTATTAATTATCTTTATTATTCATATTTCGTTTATTAAAATTAGTTATATCAATATTAGTGTTTTAATCATTTTTTACACTTCAGCTAGTTGTTGTTATTGTTTTATCTACAACTATTGAAATATGGGTACATTATACGTGTGATACTACATATAATATACTACTCATATTACACAAGTGTAATATGAAAAGTTATATTACACGCTACACTTTTCTGTAATAAATAGAGCATATAATTTAACATATAACATTTTAATAAAATGTTAATTTATTAATAAATTTTTTATCATAAATATCAATATAAATGATTATAAAAGTATAATAAATACAATTTGAATAGTTATTTTGACATTTAAGTGCTATTGTGGCGCCATCTGTTAAGCTATATATGAACTACTCACACTTAACTGAATATTTAACAAATAATATCAGATTTTTTATATGCCTGTTAGTTGTAGATAAAGTATAGTATTTGACTCGCATAATATGGCTACATATTATGCTTGTTAAATAATATACTATTATTATTAATATTTCGTTTATTAAACTTAGTTATATAAATATTAGTTTTTCAATAATTTTTTACACTTCACCTAAATAAATAAACGTTACAGTATTATACTGATAAAATTCTGGTACCCCAATAAATTTCCGGTACTAAGTTGTTATTGTTTATATCTATTAGTGTAATAGCTAATTAATGTTTCAAAGTAATAATTATTAAATTGTTTCATTTTGAATTGTCAACTATTAAAAGTTTTGTAATTTTCTCAGATAAACTATTTTTTAAGGTCTGATTTTTTGTTTTTCAAACATTATTGCTAAGCAAAAAAAAACAATAAAATCACGAATTATTGTAATATCACTTCTGAAAATTATTGTTATCTAAAAAATCGTATAATCTGACTATAACATTTTAACAGTAATGCATGTAGAAAATGATTAAACTATTTAAAAAATAATAATATACCTTTATAATAATTTACATAATTTTAATTGTTGAGAATAAGGACATTACAACAATATTAATTGTCTATTGTAAGAAAAATTTAAATAATACACAAATTAACGTTTGACATATATACGGACAACGGTGGCTTACTTGTTCTTGTGAGATCTAGGGTATAAATTATAGTTGCCTTGTAGAAGCTGTAGGCTGACAAACTACACCATTAAAGAGCAAGTAAATGTAATATAAATAAAATTTAAAATGTGAGCGCATAAAATTAAAAGTAAAATTGGTAAAAGTAATAAAGAAAATATGAAATATTAATGATTTTCTCCGTAGTAGTATTTCTGCTCTAGTAAACAACAGGAATTCACTAATTCCGTAAATTACTTTTGTCTGTTTGTTATTTTGTTTGTTGTTTTACTTTCTATGACTGTTATTTGACATTGAAGTAACTGTTGTTGATACATATACAGGTATTCAATAGACTGCATTAGTGTAACGGTCATTTTGTGGCGGCAAATTCAAACTGAAACCCTAACTCGCCTCTGCCGATTTATACGCCCATATTATGCGAATCAAAATATGCTATCTTTAAACTGCTAGAAAGTATTATAAAATGCAAATCTTAACTATTAAACCTTATAAATACTAATCTCTAATGTTTTATCTATCTTCTAATGTAATATACACACCCAAAAATCATAATATTATTTACTAAACTTCAATTTAAACAGTAGGTGCAAATTTCTGAAAACGTATGTCGTAGCTGTCTTAGTATTCAGTTGAACCTGTCACTTTAACTGCACCAAGTAACGACATATGTTTTTATTTGCAATACTACTTTCTTTAAAATCAAAATTTTCTTAATTTATTCTTTTATTTGTACTTTTTCTGTACGGAAAGTAAAGAGTAATGTTTTGGAATATAAAAAACCCTACGTTATAATTAAGAATCGCCAAAATGCTTTAATATCGTGAATTGAAAATTTACTTCCATAAGAAATGCATACACTCAGATTTGAATTAGGGTTTCGCGCCAAATGTAAATCTTAACCTCACTAACGTGGTCTATTAAAGTGGTATACCATTACTATCTCGAGAACTATAAGAGCTAAGAAGTTGGTTAAATTAGCTAACAATTACTATTTGAAATACATGTCAGATGTATAGTAGTGTTCTACAAATGTAGTTAAAATAAGCGTGTGATGGATGATACACGCATTTTGATTGACAGAAATGACAAAATTTTTCACTGACGCCGGAGGCCTAGGGAACGTTGAGCAATGCATATTAAATGTATCGTATAGTAGAGGCATAGATAGATATATGAAATTCACCTTCGGATAAGCCGATTGGCCCTTATAAAGTTTTATGGGAGTTGCGGTAATAGTTCATTTAGGCAGGTACTTTCTTCTGTCGTATGATGTTAATATTTTTCCATTATGTACTTTTAAATTTAGATTAAAATATTCAAATAATAATGCATTTTAAACGCACGTCTTCTAATTTCAATTTGAAAATTGAGAAGATATTATAGTACATTTTAAATACAAACAGTTATTGACAGAAATATAAGAAATATTTGGTTGTTAAAAAAATATATTTATATTTCGTCTTCTAAGGCCATTATCAGGAAATACTGATGTATATACTTTACAGAAAATTTTTAGTATTTATACATAGAAGAACAAAGGCAGAAACTAAGTATTAGCGAGCTTTACAATGGTAGAAAAATTTAAAAGGGATTATTATTATTGACTACGGCAAGTCGTTCATTCATAAGATTTTCTTTTTATTTGGATTTCCAATTATTCTAAGTCCATTATTAGTTATTAAAAATTTTCTTTAGAGGTACACGGTCAGTTTCGGACAAGTCATCAAAAAATTATTTCTGTACTTGCAGTTTTTAGTAGTGAGTGCATAAAATTATAAATACGAATACGTGGAGATCCTGGGAATATAATTTTATGGACGTAAGTCATGCTGAAAACAACATTCGGATGAAATAGTCCAATATCTATGATACGGCCCTGTTCTTAATTTTCAAGTGATACATTTGAGTTGGAATAATTTATAACTCCTGACCACAAAGCTTCCCATCCCTCCATAAAAGGTTGTAAAATCCGCATAAGTCAGTTGCATATAACTAAACTTCTACTATACCATAGGCGTTGACTCTGTGGGTGCTGTGGGGCTCGAGCACCCCACAGGATTACACGATGCAGTTATTTTCTGTTCTAAAATATTTTAAATTTATCTCAAGAAATTATAAATTTTGTTTCATTCTTTGGAATCTTATGTAATTTTGTATTATTTATTTTTTTCCGTCATTTAAAGCAAACAATTTCTATATTACAAGACTATTAAAATGACCGAATCACAGATTTGGGATCCATTTTTTTTTATTTTAAATGGAATACCCTACACATTTTGATATATTTGGAATCTACATAAAAATACAAATCTAATATGTTGAAGTTAATTGTAAACTAAAAATACAAACTCTATATTGACATTAAGTTTGAAAACTTTTACCTGAAAATAGCAACTGCCATAAAAAAAATAAAAATCAGGGTGCCTATTCAGTAACTTTTCAACGATTTGAAGTGTTATATTGATTGACGCCTCGTATCAAATGTACAATGTTGTAATCTTAGGAACTTTCGCATTTGAAAGTTTTAGTAAACAAATTTTTAAGTTGGCACTACTCCCTGACACAACTTTTAAATTGTGCAAAATTGTGTTTATTACCAATTACGTACATTTGTATAATTTCAAGATTCTCTTACAATTTTCACAAAATGTTACCACTCAAATTTCAAACAATACCGACAACGCACAAACCAAACGTCAGTATAACACTAGTGAAATGAATATAACACTACCCTTCGCGCTAGTGAAGTCAGTTTCATATACATCTACTTCTACTGTACATGCATTCTGAAATGACAACAATTTTCACTGACGCCGGAGGCCTAGGGAACGTTAAGTTAATGATTTATTTTCGTTTGTATTTTGAGCGACCATTAAAGAAGCGTATGAATTATAATAATAATAATAATAATAATTTGAGACAAGCTATAGTGAATATACTATAAGATTTATATAAAAAGAAATCGTTATGACGTGATTTTATGGTAGAACAACATTCCGGATATAATCTTATGTTATAGGAAACTTTCAGATTGTTGCTAATACAGAAGAAAATTTATGTATAACAAAGCCTTGAACATAAAATTTAATTGGCACACATACTTGAAAGTTTGAATTCAAATCACGTTTACATAGAACTGTTATGTTTGTTTGAATTTGTAAATTATATTTTTGGTTATTAACTACAGTTATATTTACAAATTATATAATGTATTATATATATATATATATATATATATATATATATATATTAAAAAAAATTGCGGATACTCTCTCTCCTTGTAGATTTAAAGCAAATCTACAAGAGTACAAAGTTATTCAAAATTAAATTCTACGTCAGATAAGATCATAATTGTTTCAATAGCAGGACTGTAATACAAGATATATTTAATATAAAATGTAATACTTTCGTTAAAAATCAGATAGCCATGGAAATTAAAGAAAATATCTGTGTCAATTGTGACGGTTATTGAGATATCCTTATAGATAATCTAGTTTGATATTAATTATTAAATTATGTTATGTCTAAAATTAGTTTAAAAATTGATTTGTCGTTCGTAATATATTAAAAAATTGTCTTATTTGATGTACTTATTTTACTTTGTATTTAATACTTTTTTAAGTTATAATTGTAATATTTTTGTAATAATGATATATTATTAAATATATATATATATATATATATATATATATATATATATATATAAATTCAACCTAAATAGTAATAAAATACAGACAATAAGAATTATAATCAATGATATTTCTCTAAACTGACAGATAGATATTTTCAATTATTTTACCACTAGTCTCATAAAGCTTTATAAAGGCAATCGGCATATTTTATAATTATTTTCAAATGTAAGCTAAATGAATTTTATTTATTTATTTATTTATGGAATCTGGAGAATAAAAAAAATATATAATTTAAAATTGGTATAGATATTCATTTAGAAAAATTTCTACTAATTAGGTACACCTTCAAAATTTTATACTGTGTATTTTAAAACTACAAACAATTCTTTAACGTCTGAACGGATATAAATATTTAACAAAATCAGTCAATTTACTGTGGTGATTTTAAATTTTTACCTCCAGAAAAAATATATAAATGATAATAATTTTACATAAAGTTTAGGCTCAGGAATTTTTATAAAACAGATGAGTTATTTATATGTTCACAAAATTTAACATAAAAAATTGAATTAAAATTGAAAAAGGTGGAAGAAATAATAACGTCAAAAATAGCTGTTTTGTGGTCATACAAATTTTATGAAAGAAATTTTAGGTATAAAATGAATTAGAAATATTCTGAACTGCAATAACAAACTAATTATAAAACTACAAATTGAATGTACTGAAAAACTTATATAGAATAATATTACTACAGTGGCGGGAGGTAATGTGTTGTATAAGTTAAATTATAAGTTCGAGACGTGTCGTTTTTAAAAAGAACTTTATTACAAGAAGGCTAGTTACAGAATGGCCAATATGTGTTATCAGACCTGTATTTATACTAAACTAAAGGCTAGACAGTAATCTTACGCTACTTATGATTAATATTGTTTATATTATTATCCTATTACACTATATAACTCCTCCACCCTTAGAGTTGGGCATCACCTGGTAGGGAGAGGGATGACATATGGGAATTTGTATTTTTGTTTTGATTAATTTTACATTTTTCAATTAATTTTAAATTGTTCTTACAAGCTATTATAATAAATGCTAACACAATAGTTATTATTAAACTATAACTAATTATATGAAACTTGTTAATTTTATCATCCTGAACAATATTGATATTTTTTAATTGTTTCCTAATAATTTGCATACCTTTTAAATCTCTAAAATTGATTTCAGAATCTATTTTCTGATTGTCTGTTAGGTTGAATTTAAAGTCTGAAATTAGTACAGGTTCTCCCTTAATAGAATTACTAATAATTTGTTTGTTATTAATTTTACAATTATTATTTTGCAGAAAATAAATTCCTTTTAACATTTTGAATTCTTCATTTTCATCCTGACATTTAATTTTTAATTTATACTCCTTAAAATAATACAATATAATTTGGTTAGTATTACTTATTTCTATCATACCACTATTGTTAGTAACTACATTGATATAATTACATTTATTTGGATTATTATAATATATTATTTGATGATCACAGTCATCATGGGGAATTTGTTCATTACTAACGTGGTTGCAGTAATATATATCACTGATTTTTTCACACGCACTGGACACTGAATATAGGTTGGTTTCGTCTTTTAAAAGAAGATGTTCGTTTTCAAATATTGTCACTAGTTCATTATTTTGGACTGTAGGTACAGGGGTGTATTGCAATAATTCTAATTGTTTCTCAAAATACAATGGCACGAAAATTAAGTAGTGTATTTCTTTATTTTCCAATTTACAATAGGTTGAGATGAGCTGCTGTATTTCATTATTATTTAAATTTACTGGAAACTCTAATTTGTTATTCTGATTAATTTGGAATAAATTTTCTTTTAATATTTTATTAGGAATAATACTATCGTGTAATAAACCTAAGCTGCAAAAGCTTAAAGATGTGTCTATTTCTGATACGGTATGTTGTAAAATTTTGAGTAAATTAATTATTTGATTAAATATGTCTTTTATAAATAAATGATCTATTAGTGATGATTTATCGCATAGGAATTTTTGTGTGTTTAAAATTCTGGACTTTAAAATTATTTCGTTATGTTTGATGTTTTCTACGGTTTCGTTAAATAATTTTATCATTTGTGTGTTACTGTTGTAATTTTGTAAAATGTTCTGGTTTAGGGTTTCTTGATTAGTTTTTAATTGTTGAATTAGTTTGTCATATTTTTGTCCATCGTCACTGTCTAAATTTCCGGTAATAGCTTTTATGATAGTACCTAAGCCGTTTATGATTCCTCTTTTATATCTTTTATTAGTTTTGGATTCTAAATTTTCTAATTTTTCGAGAACTTCATTCTGATAGTAATTTAGTATTTTCCAATAATTGGCAAATTCAATAAATGTCTTATTGTCGCTTTTTCGCAGTTCTAATTTTAACAGTGCAATTTGGTCGTTTAAATTTTCATATTCCGTATAAAGAGAGTGAAAGTCGTAATTAAAATGTATAGTGTGTTTATTTAAGTAAATTTTAGCGTCACCTAGTTTATTGATGATTGCGCCAGGGTTGTGAGTAATGTCGGTCAAGTATTTTGTGGTTGATCCTGATCCGAACAGGATGAGTCTGAAACAGTCGGGTTTTGCGTTATTTTTCTAGGTCTTTTAATTTTGGATAGTTTATGTTTTTTCCCTTTACTTGTCTGTAATGTACCAAATTTCGGTTGTAATTTTGCAACTTTTTGAGTCACATATTTTGGTTTAGTTATTTTGCCTGAATGTCTAATGTTTTGTTTAATTCTAACCTCTTCTAAATTTTCCGGAATCTTTTCCGTTTTATTTTGATTACGTTTTTCTGCTATTATTTCTTTTTTATTATGTAAATTTTGTTGCAAGTTATTGTAAATTACTCGCATTTTATCCTTATGATTCTGAACGTAATTTTGAGTAAGCTGTTTCTCTAAATCAATATTTATATCGTTACTTTTGAAATGTCCGAATAATATATCAACTGGTTTAAAGTTTGTTGTAGAGTGTATAGTATTATTATAGCCGATCATTGCGTATTGGATTTTATCTTTCAAATCTAAATTTTTGTATTCCTTTTGAAGGTTTAAAAGTCTTAAGTGCTCAACAAGAGTGGAATGAAAACGTTCAATTTGTCCGTTCGAATTTGGACTATCTATACTTACGAAGTGAATGTTAATTTTGTGAAGAGCTAAAAATTCTTTTACTACCATATTATTAAATTCGGTTCCGTTGTCACAAACTATCTTATCGGGGATAGTATATTGTGAAAGGAATTTTAGTAATTTATTAACAATTTCTAAAGAGGTCATATTTTTTAATTTATAAATTTGGGCAAATTTTGAAAAACTATCAATAATAGTTAAATATTTGTCCTTTTCTAATGAGATTACATCCATATGGATGATTTCTAAAGGTTTGTTACTGGTAGGGGTTACACGTAAATTTAACTGAATAGGATTTCGTTCATATTTATTTTGAAGGCAAATTTCACAGGTGTTAATATAATTTTGAACTAAATTATGAAGATTAGGCCAATAATATTTTTCCTTAATACGTTTTATCGTTTCTGTGATACCTCGGTGGTTTGTTTTTCCTTCGTGACAAAGTTTTACAATTTCAAGTTGTTCGTCTTGATTTTTCACATCTTCTAATTTATTTTTACAACTGAACATTTGAATGCTTTTATTTATAAACATTTTTTGTAAAATTTCGTTTATGCTGTAGTAAAGATTGTCGTTAAATATGCAGAAATATTTTGTTTTTGGTTTACAATAGTCTTTCAAAAATGATAGAATACTGTCGGCTACTTTTGATTTTGGAATATAAACATCAAGTCTAATTTTGTTTTCAAATTCTTTCGTTATATTTACTTTTAAATGAGGAAAGTCGGTTAGATTGAATATGATTTGGTTTTTTCCCGTATTAATAGAAGTTTCTAAAAATTTTATTCCAGATATGGGAGATTCATCATCCGAATGACAAGTATTGTTATCTGTTGAAGATTTGTTTGCAATGTTACTGTCGTTGTCTGAGTCCATAGCAAAATTTTCGATTTTATTAGTCAGGGTATATACCGTTATTTTGATATTTGTGTTCGAAAATATTTCGTGTAAAATTAAAAGTACTTTTTCCCAGGATTTCCTGTCATTTCCACATCCAATTCTAGGTATTGAAATGCTGTCTATATTATTACTGATCAAATATAATTTTAAATTTTGTAATGTGTCTTTTAAATGTTTGTATGTCGGTTTGTGATTATATTTGTCTTTAGTCACTAAATGAAATATTAATTTCTCATTTGGTAGTCTTTGCATAAGTACGTCCGTGATTCTTGGGTTTTTGAATTTTGATAAATAATTTTTACTATCAAATTTTGAATTTATCTGTGCAGCTATTCCTGCGCCAAGTTTTCTGTCTGAACTAATACAATGTGCTAAATGATCATCTACTTCAAGCAGATCTCCTTCTTTTTCCACTATTTCGAAATTATTTATTTTAACTCGGGATAATGCATCAGTGTTTGAATTTAATTTTCCTTTTTTATAATCAATCTCATAGTCGAATTCTTGTAGTTTACATTTCCAGCGAAGGAATTTAGAGTTTGGTTCTTTTAGGTTGAAAAGCCAGGTCAGGGGTTGATGGTCTGTCACAATTTTGAATTTAGTTCCATATAAGTAATGCCTAAAATATTTAGTCGCCCACACTATTGCAAGGAATTCCTTTTCAATAGTTGAGTAATTAATTTCATGTCCATTCAATGTTCTGCTAGCATAAGCTATGGGTAGTTCTTTTCCGTCAAAATTTTGAGATAAAACTGCACCTATTGCGTAGTTACTCGCGTCAGTAGTCAAAATGAAAGGTTTTTGAAAGTCTGGGTATTGAAGTATCGGGTCATTTATTAGTAAAGTTTTGCATGTTTCAAAGCTGTCTTTATATTCTTTGTTATTAATGTCTATTACTGATCCTTTCTTAAGGGCTTTTGTTAAGGGTTTTGTAATTTTTGCAAAATTTTGGATGAACCTCCGGTAATATCCTATTAGGCCAAGAAATGATTTAATTTCCTTTTGTGTTTTTGGAATAGGGAAATTTTGAATTGCCGAAATTTTATTTGGGTTTGGTTTAATTCCTTCTGAAGTGACAACATGTCCTAAATATTCAACTTCTTTTCTCAAAAATTCTGATTTGTTTAATTGTACTTTTAAATTGGCTTCTCTAAGGGTTATAAAAACTTTTTTCAAATTTTCTAAATGTTCTTCCAAACTATTTCCCAAGATGATGATGTCATCTAGGTAAACAAGGCAAATTTTTCCAATTAAGTCTTTTAAAACAAAATTCATCAAGCGTTGGAACGTGCTTGGGGCGTTCTTAAGGCCAAACGGCATACGAGTGAATTCGTAGTGCCCATTTTCTACATTAAAAGCTGTTTTCGGGATATCATTTGGTTCAATTTCGATTTGGTGAAAGCCGGATACTAAGTCAAGGGTCGTGAAATATTTGCATCTGCCTAATTTGTCAAGTATATCGTTAATATTTGGAATCGGGTATTTATCGTCAATCGTTTTCTCATTAAGTTTTCTATAGTCAATGACCATTCTAAATTTCTTTTTTCCAGATGCATCTTGTTTTTTCGGAACTATCCATACCGGTGATGACCACGGTGAATAGCTATGTCTGATTATACCGTCATCTAATAATTTTGAAACTTGGTTTTGAATTTCCTCTTTATAACAATGGGGATATTTATAACTCCTAACATGAACTGGAATTTCATCGCTTGTTTTTATAGCGTGTTTGATTTTACTTGTGAAGGTCAGCTTATCAGTTTCGTTGTAAAATAAGTCACGGAAGTCTTGTATTAATTTTGAGAGTTCCTGTTTTTCTAAATTGTTTAAATGTTCTGTCCTAAAGTTACTAAAGTCAATCGGGTCTACTGGGGCACTAGTTATTTTGTAATTTTTAGTGAAATTAGGTATTGCCAAATTATTTAATTCAATTTCCTTATCAGAGTTGTTTATGATAGGGAATACAATCTGTTTGTTTTGAATTTTAACTAGACTGTCGGGAATTTCTATATCAGTGTTTATGTTATTGTTTTCCAAAAGGACATCTGAGTCTTGTTCGTTAATAAAATATTTAATAAATTTTGTTTCTTTTGGTTTCAGTTTAATCAAATTGTTATGGTAATTAAGATTATATTCATGTCCTAACAATGATATTTTATCATTTACTACATCGTATTGACATTGTAATGTTTTTAAATCTTCCAAGCCGATTAATAAATTAAATTGATTATGAAATTTGAAAACATAAAATTTTATAGGGGTATTGTCAAAATAAAGTACTATGTAGCTATCTCCCTTTGATATGCCATGTGCCGTTGATAAAGTAAAGTTTTCTTTGTGTAATTTAAATTGATTTGGATATTTTTCAATTATGTCCGGGTTTATGAAAGATCTGGTGCTTCCGGTATCTACTAAGCATTTATATTTGTCTAGTTCTAGGTAAGGCAATTTTGTAGGGCTGTCAATATTCATTATTTCTCCGAAAATGCAGGTGGGATTGAGTCTAAAAAAGAATCATTCTCAAAGGTTTGAGTTTCTTCCGAATTTTGTACGTCATATTCTTGGTAGTAATTATCGTCATAGTCACTTGAAGTCGCGTTATAATTCTCTTCTGAATTGCAGGGATCTAAATTTTCTACAGTATGTAGTTCTTGTGAATAGAATGTAGGTCTGGACTGAGATTGGAACGTGTGTCTATGTGTTGGTTGTTGTACTGAACTTTGTCGAGTTGAAATCGACATTGGAGTAGGTCTTGGCTGTTGTTGATGTTGGTATTTTTTTATGTTTATGGGACCTTTCGGGAAGTTGTTTGTATGTTTAGGTGGATCAAATCTTGGTATGTTGATGGGTTGTTGTATTTGTGGTATGTATTGTGCTTGTTTAGGGAATGCGCCCGTATGTTTGGTTGGTGTTTGTTTTTTGTAAGGGAGGGTTGAATTTGTTCTAGACGCTTCCATTTGAAAATCATTCATTAAAATTTTGAGAGCTGAATTTAAATTTTGTGGATTCCTCGTTTGGAGGAATGATCGTAACGGATCTCGAAGTCCTCTCAAGAAAGATCTTATGGCTAAATTTTGACCGTATGTTATCATTGCTGGTCGGTATGCTGCAACGTCTATTTGTGTTTCTACATATGCCGTATGGGCATTTAATAAACTTAACATTTTGTTATAGTAATCGAAGGCATTCTCCGATCCTTGTTTTAAGTTAGCAATTTCAATTGCTAATGTATAGCAGTCGCGCTTATCTGCGTATGCAGTTAATAAAGCAGTCTTTAAATCATTCCAACTATTTATATTATAATGGGAGATCGCTCTCGCAGCGTCTCCTCTTACCTTATTTCTAATATTAGCTAGCAATACGAAATTTTCGTAATTTGCAGTATTGGTAGAATCATAAAAATTAGTTATTAGAGCTTCGCTCATTCTAATGAAATACGCCAACTCATTGGGGTTCCCATTGAAAATTGGGACCGTATCTAAATACCTTTGTTCCAATGGTGCCATTTTATTTTGTTTAATTTAATTTATATAAATAATAATATAAAAATTTATTTATTGCAATACAAACTGTACTCACAGTATGGTTGCGATTATCATGGGGTTGTTGATTTCCCTGCTGTCGCTTATGTTTCCCTACGTGGATTGGGCAGCAAAGGAGGGTGGTGGTGATTCTGTAGTTGTGCGCCGCTTACGAATCCCGTTGTGGATGGGACGACACAATGCCGTTCTTGGTTCTCTGGACACACCTTGGGTCAGCACCTGGGTGAAGGCTCGTGGCTGCGTTGATTGCAATTTAATCGTTGAAACGAACCAGAGTAGGTTTATTTCCCCTCTGTTATGCTGGTCTCACTAACTATCAATAGAGATACTCTCGTTTTAGTTTTTGGAGATGTATCCCATCCTCGTCGCCAGTTAAATTATAAGTTCGAGACGTGTCGTTTTTAAAAAGAACTTTATTACAAGAAGGCTAGTTACAGAATGGCCAATATGTGTTATCAGACCTGTATTTATACTAAACTAAAGGCTAGACAGTAATCTTACGCTACTTATGATTAATATTGTTTATATTATTATCCTATTACACTATATAACTTATACATCAGATATTTTGAAATATTTCCAAGAAAAAATTAATAAAACCAAATATTTTTATTATTATTATTTTATATAAAATATATAAAGTGATATGTCTTATAATATATTTATACTAGACAGGCATTTGTCTTTTCACTTCTTGGGCACTCTTCCTGACATGGAAAGTGCGCCAAAGTGGTTATTTTTGGAAAAAAATGGTTAAGAATTTGCCTCACAGAATAATAATCATAATAATAATATATTTATGTATGTATTATATATTAACAAAAGTATTGTCAGTATATAGTATATTGTTTAAACAAATAACTATAGCAAAAAAGTATAACACGATGAAAAATTGTTTAAATAAATATATAACAATAGACTTACCAAAACAAAATAGTAATCCATAGCTCAATAAATTCATTTTAACCAAAATTTGTATTTAAATTTCACTTTTAAAATCACATAGCGTCTAGATTGTATAGTGTTCTATCGAATACTAACGTCATTTTAGAGTCCCATATGGAAAATCCTACCTCAAGACAATAGAAGAAAGTTTTGGTATTTTTGCGAAATGAAAGTGCTAGAATAGCTCGATATCAATACTGCCTTCCGCCCAGGTAAGAGATTTCAATGAATGGGCAGGTAACATTCATAGCGTCTTACAAGAAATAAAATATTTTTAAAGGGGTTTTTAAAATGTGAATTTGTTTTTTAAAGTTACTAAATTAATTATTTTTTTATTCCAACTGTTTAAACAAATTATGACTTATAATAATAATTCTGCTGGAAAAATACTTAAATAACGCTATTTTTAGGTTTTTAATATAAAATTGTGTTTTTACATCCAAAATAATCCAAAAAACCTTTTTTGAGTTACTAAATTAATTTAATTCTTACTGCCTAAACAAATAATGATTTACAATTTTGCTGGATAAATAAATACTTAAATAATATAATTTTTAGGTTTCTAACGTAAAATTGTGTTTATACGTTCAAAATAATCCAAAAAATCCCATTTTTGAATGAAAATTATGGTAGAGTTACTAAATTAATTATTCATATTATTCCTAATGCCTAAAAAAACATGACTTATAATTCTGCTGGAAAAATAAATACTTAAATAATGCAATTTTGGGTTTTTAACGAAAATTGTGTTTATACATCTAAAATAGTAAAAAAAAATATTTTTTGGATAAAAAATTTTGATAAAGTTACTAAATTAATTATTAATTTTATATCTAACGCCTAAACAAATAATGATTTATAAATCTACTGAAAAAAGAAATACTTAAATAATGCAATTTTATGTTTTTAACGTAAAACTGTGTTTATACATCTAAAATAATTCAAAAAATCCCATTTTTGGGTCCAAAATTTCCATTTTTGAAAATAGTCCAAATTGATAGAGCTCGATGCCCTGATTTCAAATTTTCCAGCAGAATTTAATTATCTCTTCCCATTCTTGAGATATTTGGCCTCAAAGATGCACCTCAAAAAAGGGTGTTTTTTGGGTATATCTCTAAAATGGGTAGAGATACAATTTAATTGATAATACCAGTCGATTCTACAGGTAAAGTTACGTAAAGAAATGTTTTCTCCGCATATACGTTCTTTGGAACGATTTGGTGAAAAATGAGAAAAACGAAAAAACAGGAATTTCAGTTTTTCGCTGGGGAACTTTTTGTCACCAAATCTTTTCACTTTCTGGACTTAAGTAAATACAGATGCGCTGATTCCAAATTTTCAAACCGATTTCAATTATCTCGTACCGTTCTCGAGATATTTGCGTTCAAAGTCAGACCTGAAAAAAATCGTTTTTCAGGAATAGTCCTGAAATGGGTCGAGATACGACTTCGTCGACCTCACCAATCGATTCTGCGGGCAAAATTACATAAGTGTACCAATTTTCAGATATTTATTCATGCGGATACAATTTTTAGAGCGAAAAAACGATTTTTTTCGATTTTTGGCCATTTTCGTTTTTTCGCTCTAAAATTTGTATTCATTGGAATAAAAATCTAAAAATTGGTACACTTATGTATTTTTGCCTGCAGAATCGATTGGTGAGGTCGCTTAAGTCGTATCTCGACCCATTTCAGAACTATTCCTGAAAAACCGTTTTTTTCAGGAACAACTTTAAACGCAAATATCTCGAGGACGGTAAAAGATAATTAAATTCGGTTTGAAAATTTGGAATCAGCACATATGTGTTTATTTAAGTTGAGAATATAAAAAATTTTGGAGACAAAAAGTTCCCGAGTGAAAAACTGAAATTCCGGTTTTTTCGTTTTTCTCATTTTTCACCAAATCGTTCCAAAGAACGTATATGAGAAAAAAACATTTCTTTATGTAACTTTTCTCGTAGAATCGACTGGTGTAATCATTGAGATTGTTTCTCTACCCATTTTAGAGATATACCGAGAAAACACACTTTTTTGAGGGGCAATTTTGAGATCAAATATCTCAGGAACGAAAAGAGATAATTAAATTCTGTTTGTAAATTTGAAATCAGTGCATTGGGATCTATCAATGTAGACTATTTTCAAAAACCAAAATTTTTAACCCAAAAATTGGTATTTTTGGATTATTTCAGCCGTGTATCAAAAATTTTGTAATGAAAAACTAAAAATTATATTTTTTCATGTTTAACTGTGATTGTAAATTACTTGGAGATGTAAAATGATTTTAATTTTAAATTGGAAATGTGAATTTTCAATTTTTTACTGACCCATCAGGTAAACAGAAAATTATTGTATACCGTAAACCTATTTTATGTTAAAAAGAGAAAGATTTAATAAAATTTTATGTTTTTGTTTATCTTTTTGATAACGAAATAAACATTACAGAGTACCTAGTAAAATAGAGTAAGTCTGGTAAATAATATATCCCAGTTACCATTAAAAGTACCTATATTGTGTAACAAGTGCAGAAAGTTGCCTATTTCCCACGAGGTACAATCGTTTGGCACGAGACGTAATCGAGTGCTGGAATCACACAAGGTGGGAAATAAGCGATTCTGCACGAGTGGCACACTATACTTTTTTTACGACCACACTTTTAAACATTACAGGTCAAAAATACATGCACGAAAGCTATTTGACATAAGAAACAATATGGCGCAGGTAACCTCACAAAGAGTACCTTCACGCATGCGCAATGTTGGCAAATATTGTGAGAAATGATTTCTCACACTTTAACCCACGATTGTGGGAAATACGCAACTTTCAAGCTTTATAAAGTGTGACAAAAGTACAACTGTCCGTAGTAGTCGTAGAAAATAATATATTATTATACATGTTTTATAAGACGGTATATTGTTCCATGAGTTGTTTGGGGCATAAAATGTTCCAAAAACACGAATGGAACAATACGTCGTATAAAACCACTATAATATATTATTTTTTATACTTTGCTTCACTTATTTAATAAAAATCTTAAAACTTCCAATTAAAAAAATAACAAATTGTAATCTAGGGATATATAAATGTCAAATATGGTAACTCTGTTGAATGAAGTTGGGAACATTTATCTGTCAATATGCATTTAAATATTATAAAAATATTTATAAATCTGTACATTATGAGTTATGAAGTTTTAATATCCTTTTAAATTAGTTTTGTTTATTCAGTTTTCCTATTAAGAAATAATATAAATTATATTAAAAAAACATTTAAAATTATTTGAGGTTATCAATTTGACAGTGGGGTGCAGTTGTTAGAAGTACCAATTTTACAACAACAAAAATATCAAAAACAGTTTAACAATATTTTATATTATTAAACTCTTTTCGATATAATAATAGAGCAATTGTTAACGCAAACTATAAAAAGATAATTTCTAAATTGGTTTTAACAATTATTTAATAAAACAAATAATTTATTCGATTACAAAATTATACAAATGTAAAGTCAATTTTGAATTTTAAAAGTAAAAATATGGAAATAGGTTTTTGATATAAAATACAATAAGATAAAATGAGGCGTATACATTTTATCTTTCACATATATTATATTGCTTGACATTGTACCTTGCACACTTTCAATAAAATGTGTAGATGATAAAATGTGCGCAAGATAAAATGTGCGTAAGATAACTTTTCTTCGCGGATTAAAAGTGAGGAAGATAAAGGTGTGCAAGATTAAATGTTTGAAAGATACAATGTCCAGCAATATAACATGTGTGGAGGATAAAATGTATATGCCCCGATGAAATGAATATATAAGATACAATTACTTGAATGCATAATATCATCAGATTTTATATAAACTCTGTCGTACAATATGTGTATATTTGGAAGAACCGTTTTGAAACCATTGTCCGTGTTTGAATGAACCACTAACGGTTGTACGGTTGTGACTTGGGTGGTGAGTTGGTTCTATTATGGAATCTTAGGGAGAATTCCTTCGCTTCACTGCTTTTATGTTTGTTGGAAGTTCGCTGTTCCTACCGTATTATTACATTGGAATTTTACTTTTCAAAGGGACTTAAAAGATCTCAGGACCGCACAAATTAGCCCAGTGGCGTGGGAAACGATATTTTCCAGGAAAATCAGTTACGAATGAAAAGAGTGGTTTTAAATACTTTTTTGTAGAATTAAACAAATTCATATTGAATATATTAAATATAATTTTATTTTGATGACTTTTTGGCCAAAAGTAAAATAGTATATTATAAAATTAGTTTATAATGTACAGTATTATGGCATGAATGAAATTAGCGCATGAACGCAGTGAATGCGATTATTTCATGAATGCTATAATACTGAATTATAAACGAATTTCATATACTATTTTGTCGTCGACTAACATTACAATTATTTATAATAAATTTAATTTTTAATCAACGTATTTGTCAGAAAACAGTTTTTATTCCAAAGCCGACTGATGTCACCTGATGTGGTTGTTAAGTTTGTTTTGTTGTTGTTTATATAAAAAACACTTTACGGCATTGTGCCATAAAGTATATTATTATGCACGATTTTCTCTATAATAATGTTAGCATTATGATGTTAGTCGACAATAAAAGTTTTTTCGATGTACCTACTTCTAAAGAAAATTTTCAATTAACATTTGTATTTGTCTATACTCAAAGAAATATAGTTATACGAGAACGTACACTGTTTGTACCGTAAATAACTATCATTCAAACGAAATAAGAAAATATATAATATGAAACACTTAAGGAAACTGAGTGATTATTTAACTTTAAATAACCACCTTTTTCTTCTTTCTTATTAGCTTTCTTATTAGCTATAACCTAATGTGCAAATATTTCTTTAGCCTCTATATTTTACTAAGAACAATTATAGCTTTTTAAAATTTTTTATGATATGAATACAATATTAAGTTTATATATTATTACAAATTACATATTTATAATATTATTAATCCAAGTAAGATAATAGTTGACTTCTGAATAAATTCCAGGGTATTCTGCATTTGCACAACCTATGGCTGTAGATACAATACCAGTCAACATTCCATCACAAAATAAAGGACCCCCAGAATCACCCTGTAACATATAAGTCGTTATAAATTCGTTAAATCATACTTAAAATATATTATACTATGATACTAGAGCAAGACTATGTAAGTATAAATTTATTGTAAATATTCAATTCAGTGACTTGCTTTAAGCTGTTTTTGACAGGTATTTTAATACACTTGTATTTATTGCTGTGGTAATTAATTCACTATTTTAAAACAGGGCTGTGGCTGTTTAATCCTTGTTTAAGGATGCATTATATTTTCTTCTTTTATGGTTTATTTATTATACAAGTACATATAGTTTCAATTCATTTACAAATCATTAAATTAATCCCGGACTGATAATCAACACATGCTACATCTGTCTGTGGTAAATAATGAACAATTTATATAGATATACATATTTATATCATACTTTGACGAAATTATGTTAAAAATGATTTCAACTAACTTGTTTTCTTGTATTTCTTTGTAAAAAGTAGATTCTTCACGGCACGGAGCACATGTAAATTGTTATTCGCTCGAAGAACAAACGTCAAAATTTTTCGGTCCCTATTTAGTTTTCAAAAGGGATTCTTATTTTACATAATAATGAATAATTGGACTCCTTATTCCTCTTTCCTGGCATTTTATATCATTAAAACTAAATGTACCAGGTAATAAACAAACAATTCTCAAATCAAAAATTCAATTCCGTTTGACATAAGATAGTTCAGTGTAGTCAAGAATATGTTTTGAATACAAGTGTTCTAAGTAAAACAAGGTTATTCGGTAGCAGTGAACGAAGCTTGTATTAAAGTATGTTTTAAGGTAAAACAGTGTTTTAGCTAATACAAGTCTTAATACAGACTTTAGTATAACCCACTGAATATCACCCATTAACGTTTTTGTTCCATGTAATACGAATTAAAGAAAAAAAAAATATTACAACCATACATTAATGAATGCTTTGCGCATAGGTAATCAAAGTATTTGACTTGTAACTTGTCAAATATCATAACAAATCTTCCTCTATATCATTTAGAATGCTGATAATCATGTACAAATATTACTAATTCTACCAAACTATACTCTGTTTTTAAACTATAGACAGTAACTAGAAATTCTAGTGAGAAAATCAAAGCCTGTGATTGGCTGCTGCGCCATTTCATGAAGCCGCATTTAACCAGACAAAATTTCAAGTTAACCTTCTCAAACGTAATTGAAACGTCAAACTCTCAGTAGTTGTCAAATCACTTGTTGAATTTGCACGTGTTTCTTATTTCATTTCTCTTTTTGTGATATTTCACGATAAAAACCAGTTATTTTCAGAACTACTAGTATTTCACTAAAGCCGTGGTGTAAATGTGACTTGGTCTAGTGCTGTCTATAGTTTAAAAACGGAGTATAGTGAAGCTATCTTTGGAACTAAATAATATACTTAATCCTTTTTATGAATTGGGACTGGAGTTAGTTGACATTTTAGGTTAACAAGAGATATAAATCCGGGTTAGTGGCTAATCCCCTTTATGAAATGGGCATTAATTATTAATATCTTCTCGTATTATTACCTGGCAAGCATCTTTAGAACCATCTTTAACACCAGCACAAATCATGCCAGGTTGTAAAGTGACATTAGCTTTTTTGTACATTTTTTGACAACACTTTGTATCTATTATTTCAATGTCTGCTGCTAGAAGATTTTCAACAGGTTCCTTTAACCCCTAAAACATAATATTAGATGATATTTGAAGGGGCGTATATATTTTATCCTCCACACATGTTATATTGCTCGACATTGTATCTTTCAAACATTCAATTTTGCACACCTTTTATCCTCCACATTTTTAATCCGCGAAAAAATTGTCTTACACACATTTTATCTTGCGCACATTTTATCATCCACACATTTTATCTTTCATTCATTGTATGTTGCATACATTTTATCTTCGCCAACGTTTCATATTTAAAACATTGTAATTATACCTGTCATTCATTGTATTGTCCATGCAATTAACATACTTATAATTAGATCAAATATTCAGTGCTAAATGTTTCGGAACATAAAATGAGTGGAAGATAAAATGTGTGAATGATAAAATGATTTAGAAGATAAAATGTGTGTAAGATAACTTTTTGGTGGATTAAAAGTGTGGAGGATAAAAGGTGTGCAAGATACAATGTCAAGCAATATAACATGTGTAGAGGATAAAATGTATACGCCTGAATTTGAAGTTATGTAAAGCTTGTAACATACTTACATATTCTGTAACACCCCAACCACTGATGGTGCATTTAGTCCCACTTTTAACTTTACTAGAACGTAAAGCTGCTATTGCTATCTTGTCAAAATCAACAGGTAGAGAACTGTCTAACTATAACAAAAATTTACTTGTATTATAATAGTTATTTACTTTGCAAGACCGTTATACAGAAATTTACAGATGAGCACAGAAAGCTTATCTGTGTGAGCACAGAATAGTTACATACAGAAGCGACACTCCGTGTCTGTACCTTTCATGTTCCCCTAGTCAGTTCTATGACCTTGAAGCATTGTGTAGACCTTTAAATTTGTGCTCTTTCTTTACCTCCTCTCAGATGTGAGGAAACTTTCCGATTTTAAACAATGGGCCCTTTAAATTTGTGCACCTTCCCCATCTCTCTCTAATTTTCGCTTCTCTGTTTTACTGTCGCTTCTGTATAAACCTATTCTGTGGTGTGAGACTGTAAATTTCAGGTAACGGTAGAGCATTGTAAAATGTTTTATGGGCATTTGCATCGCAATATATTTATGTTTAATAAAATTCATTGCATTTGTGCAACGTCAATGTCAATGTCAAAGCATGTCAGACGTTTCAAATAAGATATGTTATCATGGTATATCCATGTCAACAGCCCGTTATAATTTTTACACGATCTAGCCCGTAAAACGTCTTGTAACCCCTAGAAACAGAACTAAATAAACAGTTCTTTACTGTTCAAATGCCCATAAATAAACTTATGCTGTATTTCTAACGACAAGGGAAATATCGACGACGGGCATTTCGATGACTCACCTGTATATTTTTATGGACCAATTCTGAACAAATCTGTAAGTCTTACAGATCTGTAAATCTGTAAAAAAACTGACAAAAACGCATCAATTTTTGTTGATTAATGTAAAATTATGCATAAGAGCGACTGATTTCGTTGCGATTTTGTTTATTATTTACAGATTTACAGATCTGTAAGACTTACAGATTTGTTCAGAATTGGCCTATTACTTACTTCTACAATGGCAATGTCATTTTTCTTCAAATTGTCGACATACTCTTCATGTAGGTATATCATACTTGCGTTTCTATAAACGGTATTACTTGAAACACGCAATTCATTTTGCCCAGCTATAGTACTGACTACTATGGGGGGTAATCTGCCCCCCCAGTTATAAAACATGCAATGTGCCGCAGTCAAAATGTGCTTTGGACTAATAACTGTGCCTCCACAAAAATGGTTGTCGTTGAATGATCTTCTGATGGATACCTACAACATATATTTATTTATTTCCATCTTCTATACTCCGTTTTTTAACTATAGACAGCACTAGACGAAGTCACATTTACACTACAGCGTTAGTGAAATACTAGTAGTTCTGAAAACAACTGGTTTTAATCGTGAAATATCACAAAAAGAGAAATGAAACAAAAAACACGTGCAAATTCAGCAAGTGATTTGACAACTACTGAGAGTTTGACGTTTCAATTACGTTTGAGAAGGTTAACTTGAAATTTTGTCAGGTTAAATGTGGCTTCATGAAATGGCGCAGCAGCCAATCACAGGCTTTGATTTTCTCACGAGAATTTCTAGTTACTATCTATAGTATAAAAACAGAGTATAGGTATAGTACAGGACAAGATATTTGGTTAATCCCTTAAGCTTGGTAATAGATGCGGCTAACCCTCACAACGGGTGATGAGTCTTAAATATGTAGGGGCGGTATTAATAAAAATGTCACATTCTTATAACTGTGATGAGGATCAAAAATGGAAAGAAAATTAACTATTCACCATTAGGCTGGATTAGTTTTTACATAAATAAAATAAAAATTTGTTTGTTTTAGTACGTATGAACCAAACATTTTTACCTGGGTTATATATACCTATTTAAAAATTTGAAATCAGTCTCTGCATTTTTGTACCATAAATTTAGGGATAATCCCATGTTTACAGTATGCTAGTAGGGGGTGATGTAATCCAATTCTCAATTATGTTGTCCAGCACTATAAGACTTAAATTTGATATAACGATTGAATAATATTATTCCATCGGACTGTCAATATTATGCAATTAGCAACAGTAACGAAGGTCATTAATTGATAAAAACGATTGAATTTTAGGTATATTACTTGACATTTTTGGATAAAATATGTTATTCGTTTCTTAGTTATAGTTGGACAAGAGATCTCGAGTTGACGTTTAAATTATTTTATGGTTGTGGTATCTATTCAAAGTTTTTCCCTGAGTGAAAGTATGGAAAGAAATGTGACCTTTATGCGTTCTGCTATAGGGTATAGAATTGTACGAAATCCATTAGAATACACTGTTTGTTCCAGGTACCCAGCTAAGCACTGGATTTGGAAATCCCAAAGTAATATTAGCGTACCTTACTTAATATAGATGGATTACTGTACAACCTGGAAATAACTAGACAGGGATGTATTTAAAATTTTAATACCATGTTTTATGAAAAATACTCTAATAATTGTCACAAGTTGTAGTAACGTTGATGTACTCTTGGTAATAAGAACATTATGTTATAGCAGTTTCGTTTTTATGCAAAAATTGTTTGCAATTCCACGAAGATAATGATTATTGCTAAGAAATTAACGGTATTAAAATTTTAAATACATCCCTGTCTAGTTATTTCCATGTCGTACAGTAATCCATCTATATTAAGTTAGGCATGCTAATATTACTTTGGGATTTCCAAATCCAGGGCTTAGCTGGGTACCTGGAGCAAAACTTTGAATAGATACCACAACCATAAAACAATTTAAACGTCAATTTGAGATCTTTTGTCGTACTATACTTGCTTTGTTGTAATTGTCGTTACCCTAAAGATGGCAGCAGTTTATGCTGCCAAATCATTGGGCTTAATAAATAAATAATTACAGAACTAAAATAAATAATATACCATATTTCACTGTAAATTAATGAGTAAATATATTTTATTTACTTACTTGATAAGGAAACTCATTCACTTCAGCAGGGCGTCCACCCACAATTCTACTATCGTCAATACTTTGTACCCCTTAAATATTTTTTTAATATTTTGGCCACTTTAAAACTTTAAGGTAATACTTACCAATTATAGCAAAAGAAATAACTAAAAACAGAACTTTTAATTTAACAGACATTTTGATGATTAATGTTTATTATCTTATTAGCAATATTTATACTTACAACCTAACAGATAAAATTGGATTTCCTAAGATTAGATAAAGTATCATATATCGATAAAACTTTATCAATTAGATCAATTATTACTAATAACTATTTTTTTCCAATGTTTGGTTTAGACTCAATTCTTAGAATTGTTTTTATTGTAAATAATAAAGTTTTATTATGGATTAATTCTATTTTCTTCACAATATCATTCCATATCTTTCTATGTTTGGCCACAGAATACATACAGAAGCGACACTCCGTGTTGGTACCTTTCATGTTACCCTAGTCAGTTCTATGACCTTGAAGCATTGTGTAGACCTTTAAATTTGTGCTCTTCGCCTATCTCTCTCTAAGATGAGAGGAAACTTTCCGATGTTAAACAATGAGTCCTTTAAATTTATGCACATTATCCATCTCTCTCTAATTTTCGTTTCTCTCTTACTTACTTAAGCTTATGAGAAAATTCGTTTCACCTACATAACTGTGTGTCTGGTTGCATTTGGGTTAATATCAGGCTTTTCTGTCAAATATAAAAAAAGAGCAAACGTCAAATAATTCAGTAAATATGTAAAACATGTTTATTTATCTGATATTTTTGTCTGTTTAATTCCACAAAGTAGTTGATGGAATCATGAACGAGATGGCTCTGTCGAATCTGATTCCAAAACAGCGGTACGCAAAATCATACAGGCTTGCCTATCTATATATTTTTCAATCAATTCTTAAAGTCAATGAACAAAACTTTCAAATTTTGTTTATAACTACTTTCTAAGAACTGTTAAACTGTATATACAAAAAGTTATATAAATTTAGAAGATATTTTCAATCATTACTAGTTTCTAATCTATTGGATTGTTATTTGATAAATATAAGCAAGTAATAAATACTGTTATTTATTGAAATATATATACAAAATTTGTAATAAACTATACATATATCATACTTTTGTACTTTCTATAATATTATCATTATTATTTTGTAAGACACCATTTTGTTTTTCTTTCTGGTCCTCTGATTGGTCAAACCCTTTGTTATCCTGCCCCTGATTGGTCGTTTCTTCACTTGTTTGAATGTCATTCCAAGGTTGTACTTCACCAGAACCAAATATACAAAATAAAATGCCACTCGTAATGTACACAATTGCTCCAATAGTGAATACTATCTGCCACTCATGTAAACCATTCTGAAAATTTAAAAACAGTTATCTTTACTTATTTATATATGATATAGGCTGGTACTCAATAGACCACGTTAGTGAGGTTAAGATTTACATTTGGCGCGAAACCCTAATTCAAATCTGAGTATATGCATTTCTTATAGGAATACATTTTCAATTCACGATATTAAAGCATTTTAGCGATTCTTAATTATAATATAAGATTTTTTTATATTCTAAATCATTACTCTTTGCTTTCCATACAGAAAAAGTACAAAAAAAAAGAATAAATTAAGAAAAATTTTATTTTAAAGAAAGTAGTATCGCAAATAGTAACATATGTCGTTACTTGGTGCAGTTAAAGTGACAGGTTCAACTGAATACTAAGACAGCTACGACATACATTTTCAGAAATTTGTACCTACTGTTTAAATTGAAGTTTACTTAATAATATTATGTTTTTTGGGTGTGTGTATTACATGAGAAGATAGATAAAACATTAGAGATTAGTATTTATAAGGTTTAATAGTTAAGATTTGCATTTTATAATAGTTTCTAGCAGTTTAAAGATAGCATATTTTGATTCCCATAAGAATAACATGGGCGCAGAAATAGGCAGAGGCGAGTTAGGGTTTCCGTTTGAATTTGGCGTCACAAAATGACCGTTACACTAATGCAGTCTATAGGATGGTTTCAATTGGTTGTATTAGCGTGTTTTAAGGTCTGTATTAAGACTTGTATTAAATATTCAATTTAGTGGCTTGTTTTAAGCTGTTTTTCACAGTTAATACAGTTGTATTTATTGCTGTGATAATTAATACACTATTTTAAAACAGGGCTGGGGCTGTTTTAAACCTTGTTTCAAGGGTTTCACAGACAGACCTGACAGATAAATTTTATATTTTGTCATTTCAAATAAGTTTTTGAAAAAAATGGTTTATGAATTGTGCAAAATTGAAGGAATTGAATGTGTTCAACAAGTTATTAGAGTTAAAAGGCGAAGAAGGATATAAATTGTAACAATGTAAGAATAATAAAATAATCCATTCTTCAATATTATCTTGGTTGTATGCAAGGATGCATTATATTTTCTCCTTTTATGATTTATTTATTATACGAGTACAGATAGCTTCAATTCATTAAAATATCATTAGATTAATCCCGGACTGATAATCAACACATGCTACATCTGTCTGTGGTAAATAATGAACAATTTATATAGACATAAATATTTATATCATACTTTGACGTAAATATGTTAAACATGATTTCAACCATCTTTCTGTATTTCTTTGTAAAAAGTAGATTCTTCACGGAGCACATGTAAATTGTCATTCGCTTGAAGAACAAAGGTCAAAATATGCATTTTTCGGTCACTATTTGGTTTTAAAAAGGGATTCTTACTTTTACTTACATTTTCTTGGGTGATGTAGCCTGCTAACATAGGAGTTATAAATCCAGTAGCTGAACCTGCACAGTTTATTATACCGTAAATGGTACCAGCAAAATTTGGTGATAGATCTTGAGCATTTTGGATGTTCGTCAATGTACATGCACCGTTAAAACCAAGTGAAAGAATTATAAGCAAAACTGCTAGAGTGACATTACATCCCATAGTTGGTTGGATTAGAATTAGAATTCCAGGTATAAAATGAGCTGAAAAATATGCATATTACATTTTATACCTCAAAAATATTTTTAATTTAAATTTAAGTGCGTTACTTTTTTTCTCCGCTATTTGAGAAAATGAGAAATAATGTATTATATAGTTTGGTCACAGAATAGTTATATACAGAAGCGACAGTAAGACAGAGAAACGAAAATTACAGAGAGATGGGGAAAGCCAACAAATTTAAAGGGCTCATCGTTTCAAATCTTCATGGCTCGAGTTTCTCTGTTTATCAATCATTAACGCACCTACAACATTTTCAATAACGGGACAATAATAAAAATATAAAAATACAGAAATCGATTTCTAAGAAGCAATAATTATGTTATCACTTTGATAAAAATTAGGAAAAATAATTATCAAAAAGAAATTATTATATTTCACTCCAAAGTGGAAGAAGCTGTATCAGCTTTCCACACTTTGTCGACGTCCATGTATGCGATGATACTGGCTCATTCAAAGTTGTAATTGCTAAATAATTTTTAAAAATACACAAATGTGAAGCTTGTGAGACGTTTTTCAACAAAATTTCAAATTAGACAACAACATATTTATACATTATAACAATCATAATTTGGAGAATTTTGAGATTATAAATTTTAAAATAATACATTAATATTTTTATAATTACATATTTTGTTTAGAAAATACTTTTTATATAAATATTGAAAAATTGATTTGTATTAACTACAGTTAGATATAAAAAATAGGTTTCAACTCATGCAAACCCCCACTAGATTATTAAAAAAAAGAAATAGAAAATAATGCTTATTGATGAACTTGCAAAATACAGATATATTGTTTAATAATATACTTTATCTACAACTATCAGGCATATAAAAAATCTGATATTATTTGTTAAATATTCAGTTAGTTGTGCATATATATAGCTTAACAGATGGAGCCACAGTAGCACTTAAATGTCTGTTAATACCAGAGAACTAGAGAGAACTCTCTATTTCTCTGGTTAATACTCATAAACATATGTTCCCATTCAAAATAAGAAAGTTGTGCCCCGTATTTTGAGAACCACTGTTTTAAAAAAATATTTTTTTGCTCATTGTGTTAGTCTTGTAAAATGGTGGTTCTTTGCTAATTTAACCAACCTCGTAGCTCTTATAGTTCTCGAGATAGCAATATGGTGACACACTTAAATGGAACAGCCTGTATAACTATTCTGTGACCAAACGATGCACTATAGATTTGTATACTTACAGAATATGACAAACCATTTTCTAATGGCAGTCACAGACATGAATTCTTTCTCTCTTATCTTATCACCAATCGCTCCAAAAACAAATGCCATAACAACTCTAGCTAAATAGGGAAGTGCTGCTATTGTGCCAGCACCTTTTAAATTAAATCCCAAAACTTCTGAGAGATATTTGGGTCCATTTGTCAATATTAGGGACAGGCCCCAACAATTTCCAAAATGGAGAAGTAACAAACTTAAAAATGGTGGTGATTTCAAGATTTGGCCATATGGTGGAAGTTTCTGCAAACAAAATTATTAACATTGAGAACTATAATTCTAAAAAAAATGTTGGCGTATACAATAGACCACGTTAGTGAGGTTAAGATTTACATTTGGCGCGAAACCCTAATTCAAATCTGTGTGTATGTATTTCTTATGGGAGTACATTTTCAATTCACGTTATTAAAGCATTTTGACGATTCTTAATTATAACATAGGGTTTTTATTTATATTCTATATAATTACTCTTTGCTTTCCATACAGAAAAAGTACATATAAAAGAATAAATTAAGAAATATTTGATTTTAAAGAAAGTAGAAACGCATATAGTAACATATGTCGTTACTTGGTGCAGCAGATTAAAAACGCCAAGTTAAAGTGACAGGTTCAACTGAATACTAAGACAGCTTCGACATACGTTTCTTGCACACCTTTTATCCTCCACACTTTAAATCCGCGAAGAAAAGTTATCTTACATACATTTTATCTTGCGCACATTTTATCATCCAAACATTTTATCTTTCATACATTTTATTTTCCACACATTTTATTTTCGCCAACGTTTCATCTTTTAAACATTGCAATTGTACCTGCCATTCATTTTAATGTCCATACAATTAACATACTTATAATTATTAAATATCTAGTATTACATTTTTCTGAAGATAAAATGTGTGGGATATAAAATGAGGGGATGATAACTTTTTTCGCGGATTAAAAGTGTGCATGATAAAGGGTGTGCAAGATTGAATGTGTGCAAGATACAATGTCGAGCAATATAACATGTGTGTAGAGGATAAAATGTATCGTGAGTATTTTTTAACGTAAAACATTAAGATTTATCATATCTAGAGTTACGACTTGATATTTGATTGACAGCAATGTATACCTGCTTGTCTTATTTAAAATGAAACATGTAGGGAACGAATTTGACATTTGCTTTTTGGGTTATAAAATTTTCTGACAGGCCTACATCAAGTGTAACAACAATTTTAAAAATCAAGGTAAAATAGAAGAATGGTCTGCTAGATCTCAAGATCTTACATATATAGATTATTTTTACTGATTACCTTGAAATCAGAAGTTTGTACTTCAAAATTTAGATGAATTAAAAGTTCAAATTCAAAACATTTCTCAAAATATTACAATTGCCCAAATAGCAGCGTATGTAATTCAAAAATTTTATAGTAGATTGAGTTATTGCTTAGCAGTTAATTGACGGATTTTTGAAAATCTATTGTAATTTATTATTATTTATTATTTAATTGTTCGTTATTATATTTTCTTGTTGTGTAGCAGACCATTCTACTAGTCTACCATTTCCTTTAAAGTAATTAATAATTCTTAAAATTGTTGTTGCACTTGGTGTAGGCCTGTCAGAAAATTTTATAACACAAAAAGTAAATGTCAAATACGTTCTCTATGTTTCATTTTAAATGAGACAAGCAAGTATACATTGCTGTCAATCAAATATCAAATCGTAACCATGGATATAATAAATCCCCATGTTTTACGTTAAATTCTACTCATGGTATACGCTTCGTTAATAAATCAAGATTATAGCTACGATTTGTTACGTCACATATTATTTACTTTACCACTATCCATACCTTTCGTTTATCGCTACTTCTTCCTATCCTCTCTTCGATATACTCCTTCTCCTTTTCAGATATCCTGGGATGTAAACTCGGAGCATCGTACACCCACAGATACCAAGCGGTAAGAGACAGCAGCACCAGCACACCTGGTAAATATAATAATTAAAACCCTATCTTATAATTAAGAATCACCAAAATGCTTTAATATCGTGAATTGAAAATGTAATCCCATAAGAAATGCATACACTCAGATTTGAATTAGGGTTTCGCGCCAAATGTAAATCTTAACCTCACTAACGTGGTCTATTGGCGATTTATACTTTTGAATATGACATCTGGTGGAAGGTTATGAACTAAAGGCAAAGCAGTAACCTTGTTGCTTTGAGATAGTGGTTTGCATAATAGAGGCTATAGCAAAGAAAGTAAAAGACAAAAATAATAGGTTTTACTCAGTTTATGGGTGAAATTCTTTGGCTAGAAGAAGTCGGGAAGTATCATTTTACAAGTTTTCTGTTAACAAACAAAATGAAACACAAACTGGTGGGAGCCAAGCAATAGTGGTAGAAATTACTAATGTAGACGAAACTATCAAAAGTCTTCTTGGAATACAAATAGATGGTTTTGAAAGTGTCTTCGATAGTGATATGCAAGGTCAAATGGAAACGTTGAAAAAATCGTTTTCATCCCATAATTCAAAATTATTTATTCTAGGTCTAATTACTTTATTTTTTCTAATTTTTATATCTTCATCGTCACACATTTATATCAAAATCATCCATGTCCATGTCAGAATTACAGTATCACTTTTTTAGGTTATGAATTCCGTAACTAACAGTTAACTATACTCTGTTTTTAAACTATAGTCAGTAACTAGAAATTCTAGTGAGAAAATCAAAGCCTGTGGTTGGCTGCTGCGCCATTTCATAAAGCCACGTTTAACCAGACAAAATTTCAAGTTAACCTTCTCAAACGTATTTGAAACGTCAAACTCTCAGTAGTTGTTAAATTACTTGTTGAATTTACACGTGTATTTGTTTCATTTCTCTCTTTGTGATATTTCACGATTAAAACCAGTTATTTTCAGAACTATTAGTATTTCACTAACGCTGTGGTGTAAATGTGACTTCGTCTAGTGCTGTCTATAGTTTAAAAACGAAGTATAGGGATAGTAACATTGCTGTTTTGGCTACAGTTTTATTACTAGGTATGACGTACGATCACTCTTACGTGAAAAAGACTATATATATACACACATAGTATACTATGCACCCATCAACACTTGAATGTACCCTACAAATACTAGGCACCGTTGCATCAGGGAACATTATGACTTATTATCACTTTTACGTAAAACACACATAATAACTAACCTGGTAGATAGAAAGCTGAGGGCCACCCGAGTCTAGGCACCAGGGTACCCAGCAAGGGCCAGGTTGCAACGGGGCCTAGGCTGCCTCCGAGTAGGGCTCCGGTCCATTTGCCCCGTTCGCAAGCGGGGGCCCAACGAGAGATTAGCCATTGCAGGGATGGATATAAGACGCCCTGGAAGTGAGAAGAGTTTAAGTTAGGTGTAATGTGTAAAGGTGATTTGATGCAAGTAGCTTTAGGTGTATTCTTTAATGTTGATTGAAATAGCATATTAATGCCCTGTTTCATAAACAAATGTCAAATCTGATGTTAGCTAACAGATCTGTAAATTTAACAGCTTGCTAAATTTTAGAATTGTTTCATAAATAAAGCAAATGATTTTGACACTTGTGTTAACTAACACTCATGCTAAAAAAAGTAGTGTATTTTCGTATAAGTTAGTAATAGAACTATATTTATAACAGATATAAAATTTAAAAGAAGACAGCTGTCATTTTATTATCGCTGATTAAATTTAAGGTAAGGGATAAACACCAGCCCCTAGTTCATGTTTTAAAGGCGTGGACTGCTCCTGACCATCTCCCTATTACATTCAAGAATTTTAACTATGAATTACATTAGCATAATATCGCATAGCCATCAATAATTGAATCATCGGGCAAATAGGTTTAATTCTACGTGTGGTAGCTAACATGTTTTCACCAATATGACCAAATAATAATAGAAAATAGTCCTTCGAAAAACGAAAACGAAGTTTAAATTCGTAATCGTTATAGATGTCAAATGGGTTGATTCTGCTTCGAAAAACTCTCTACCTCGGAATCATTTCAATGACATGATCCATAAAGTAGTCTTCTGAATCCTTGGAGGCAGAAATCATTTTATATTATTTATAATAATAAGTAAATATTTTTCAACAATTTATGAACAAAATATACAATAACTTTTGTCAAATTTAACAATTGGTTAAATTATTTAGCACAGCGAATTTGATGAATTAAACTAACAAGAGATTTAGCAAGCTGCTAAAATTAGCACTGATTTATGAAACGTAAATTTACATTTAGCAGTGTGTTAAAGATGTAACAGCTTGCTAAAAATTTAGTATTCATTTATGAAACTGGGCATATGTATCGTAACGTTTATTTATTCAGGTGAAATGTAAAAATAATTGAAACATGAATATTTACATTTATTTAAAAACTTAAAGCAACGCAATATTTATTTACACAATATTTCTATCCCCAGCTATTTATTTATAATTATGTCTCTGACATGTATTGACCGACACTGACTGACTTCAGTGACTCTCTGTACACACAAACCGATATTGACTTCGTTATTACGCCCAACACGACCCTTATGTACCTGCCACCATTTAATCTCTCGAACATTCCAGAGCCTACCGGGCTCTATAAAATTCCTAATAATAATAGGTTATCATATTCCTATTTAAATATATCTTAATATTTCACTTATTTGAAGGTTTTTCTGATATAAAGTCAAAAATTACTAATAAAATATACTTACATTAGCAATACCAATTATAAACCTAATGGCAACTACAACTCCAAAATGAACATCTGCTGCCATTGGTGTAACGATTGTCAAAAGAGCTGATATAATTCCTACCCAACCAATCAAATGTCTTGCTCCAAACTTTTCGACCAATAGTCCACCAGGTATTTGGGTAAAGATGTACCCCCAAAAATATGCGCCCAGAATGAGTCCTTGGGTTTTTTGGTCCCAATCATATCGTACTCCATACTGTAAGAAAAAGAAAATGAATTACAAACATGTTAAAAATAGGGGCGTATACATTTTATCCTCCACACATGTTACAATGCTTGACATTGTACCTGGAACACTTTCAATCTTGCATACTTTTTATCGTACACACTTTTAATCCGCGAAAAAAGTTATCTTACACACATTTTATCTTCCAGAATATTTTATCATCCACACATTTTATTTTCCACTCATTTTATATTCCACACATTTTATCTCTTACACATTTTATCTTCAGAAAAATTTAATACTGGATATGTCATCTAAATATAAATATGTTAATTGCATGGGCAATCATATGAATGGCAGGTACAATTACAATGTTTTAAAGATCAAACGTTGGCGAAGATAAAATGTGTGGAAAATAAAATGAATGAAAGATAAAATGTGTGGATGATAAAATGTGCGCAAGATAAAATGTGTGTAAGATAACTTTTCTTCGTGGATTGAAAGTTTGCACGATAAAAGGTATGCAAGATTAAATATTTGAAAGATGCAATGACGAGCAATAAAACATGTGTGGAGGATAAAATGTATATGCCCCTAGAAATAGGTCGTATTTGGTATCAAATACAAATTGTTTATAAATGTTGACATACACTATACTCCGTTTTTAAACTATAGAAGTCACATTTACACCACATCATTAGTGAAATACTAGTAGTTCTGAAATAAACTGGTTTTAATCGTAAAATATCATAAAAAGAGAAATGAAACAAAAAACACGTGCAAATTCAACAAGTGATTTGACAACTACTGAGAGTTTGACGTTTCAATACGTTTGAGAGGGTAACTTGAAATTTTGTCTGGTTAAATGCGGCTTGATGAAATGGCGCAGCAGCCAATCACAGGCTTTGATTTTCTCACTAGAATTTCTAGTTACTGTCTATAGTTTAAAAACAGAGTATAGTGTCAATAATTTAACAGGTCGATCCACGATAGTTTTTTGTTTATACATGTTGAAAGCAAGTCGTATCTTGTATCAAATGCTAACTCTGAACAAGTACAGGCGTGTATAAGTCTCAAATATTTAACAAGATGATCGGCTTTATATTCTTGCTTTTTCTTGTTTGAAGTATGTCGTGTTTGGTATCAAATGAAACATTTCGATAAATGCTGCTATAAAAAAGTATTAAAAACTTGAATATATCAAAAGTAATACTTACATCAGGTACAGTAATATTCATATTCTCATTTACAGTTTTATTGGAACTTAAACTACATTCAGGTATATGAACTTTATTACTGAGTGCATCTCTACTTGGTTGTACCATAGCTATAATATTTACAGATATATTTACTCGTAACATGTAACTGAAAAAACATGCCACGAAAATCATAAATCCGACCATCAGACGAGAAGGAATATTCCCTAAAATAAAAGAATAGTTATTTACGTGGCCAGTAATAATTTTTAATATATATATTTTTATATCTTTAATAACAAATTGTAATGAATATAAAATTATAAAACTTATATAATATACTATATTGAATCATTAAATAAAATGGAGTATATATTATATGAAATGTTTAATTTTTTATGGGCATTTGAACAGTAAAGAACTGTTTATTTAGCTCTGTTTCTAGGGGTTACAAGACGTTTTACGGGCTAGACCGTGTAAAAATTATAACGGGCTGTTGATATGGATATACCATGACAACATATCTTATTTGAAACGTCTGACATCCTTTGACATTGACATTGACGTTGCACAAATGCAATGAATTTTATTAAACATAAATATATTGCGATGCAAATGCCCATAAATCATGGTACAATGCTCTACCGTTAGCTGAAATTTACAGTCTCACACAGATAACAGGCTCGCCCGTTACCTTTCTGTGCTCACCTGTAAATTTCTGTATAACGGTCTTGCAATGTAATAGTTATTTACGTGGCCAGCGGTGTAACTTAATCTTTACAGGGCGAGCTGGAAATTTGTGAGGCGAGCGACGAAGGAGCGGGCTCTCATAATTCAGTGAGCCCAGTAAAGATTAATTGCACGCGTGCCACGTACAAAATTTTATTTCCACCTTCATAGCATTTTTTTTATTAATTTACTTTATTCTTCAAAAAAAGATTTACTCTATTTTGGAATCAAAGGCAGTTGGCGGTGGTGGAACAATTTACAGCTAGACGTTGTCAAATGAGTTTCGCCAGTGAATCAAAATGTACTATAAATGTGTATAATTACTCACCTAAACCTAATTAAATTAAGTTTGTAATATTTATAATAAAATGCATTAAAACTTTCATTATTTTCTATTATTTTTTTATGAGCATTGTAAAATTTTACAAGGCTAGCCTTGTAAATTTTTACAGGTTACTGTAACTGTTTATTTACTTAGCTACGAAGAAGCCTGTAAAATGACAATTATATAGAAGGTGGAAATTAATAAATAGTTACAGAACCAAAACTAAAAAAGTTGTTTTATTCAATTACTATGAGTTCTGAAAAATATTATTATAAGTACATTATTCAAAATAAAAATTATTGTATAACTAGTTCTTAAGTTCAAATTAATAATAATTAAAATAATACTAGGAATAAATTTTGATATATCATTCTTGCAAATTATATACTATGAGATAATTATCAAAAAATGAGAATTTTTATGTTAAAGGAAAATAGTTGTTTGTGTTTTGCTAAATTTAAAATAAAAATTAATAAATTAATTAGTAGCTATATCAACATACAAAATATGTAGGTCATACTTTTTATTAATTTTTTATTTATAAACAACAAAAACTGCGAATAACAAGATATAAAAGATTGTTTATAACACTAATTGAAAATTTATGACACATTTAAGTAATTAATTAGTTTATTATACTTACGTATACATGTTGATAGTGTATGTTGTACCATTTTTATGGAAGATATTTTATTCTTAAAATTCTTTAATAATTATTGTTCATTGTTATATCTGCAACATAAAATATATGAAAGCTATAATAAAACATTGTCAATATAATGCAAAAGTAAAATCAGTATAACATTACAAGAATTTCATTTTAACATAAAATATCACTCAATTTCGCTAAATTTTAATTAAATATTTAACCTACATTATAAGAAAATAAATGTCTACATTAAAACGCGCATATATAAAACTTTCATTAAAATCAGGCAGCTATGAAATAAAAAGAAAAACATAAATCCTATGTTCCAAGAAAGTGTTGTCATTGGCATTTAACATGGGAAAACAGTTTTTAGTAAATAAAATGTTGACACCTGTCAAATTGTGGTTATAAGGTTAGAGTAACGGGCTACAGAGTCAAAGGTTCTTAGTTCGATTCCCGAATCTAACGTAACCTAACCTAATACAATCTAATCTAAAATAACCTATCCTAACATAACCTAGCTTAACCTAATCTAAACTAATCTAATGAAATCTAACCTAGTCTAATCAAACCTAACCTAATCTAACATCACCAAACCTAAACTAATCTAAACTAACCTAACCTAACCTTTCGTAATATAATTTAACTTAATGAATTAACTTAAACTGAACTAATCTAACTTAGCCTAATGTAATCTAAACTAACTTAAATAATAAAAAAAAACTAAAATAACCTAATCTAACTTATTCTAATCAAACCTAACCTAATTTGACTAATCTAACCTTACCTCACCAAACCTAAACTAATCTAAATTAACCTAACCTATCCTGACCAATATAACTTAACTTAACCTTACCAAATCTAAAGTAATCTAAACTAACTTAACTTAACCTAACCTAACCAACAATCACCAAACCTAAAGTAATCTAAACTAACCTAACCAAACTTAATCTAATTTGACCTAACCTTATTTTATTCCATCATTGAATAATAGTTACAACATATTGTATTTGTATTTTTATGTAGATTCCAAATATATCAAAATGTGTAGGGTATTCTCTTTAAAACACAAAAATGAATCACAAATCTTGAGAACCATTGGTTGAAATAAAATTTTGATTCGGCCATTTTAATAGTCTTGTAATATAGAAATTGTTTGCTTTAAATGACGGAAGAAAATAACTAATACAAAATTACATAGGATTCCAAAGAAAGAATCAAAAGTTATAATTTCTTGAGGTAAATTTAAAATATTTTAGAACAGAAAATAACTGCAGTGTAATCCTGTGGGGTGCTCGAGCCCCTCAGCACCCACAGAGTCGCCGCGTATGGTACCATGTAAGGTATAGTAGAAGTTTAGTTATACAGGGTGGCTCAGTGAAAATTATCAGCGCACTTTTTGGCTACTTAACATTAATTTTGCAAAAAACGCTCGAACACGTCAATTTTAGTATAAAGGGGGACACCTGAATGGATTAGTACCAATGGCGTAACTTCAACCCTAAAATGGGGGTGGACTGCACCTCAAAAATTTTAACTGGAAAAGGGTGTCAAACATGACACAGTTTGAAAGGCCTTTCAATTCTCTATCCAACAGTTTTTTTATTTTTCAAATCCGATCATTAGTTCCAGAGATATATCGTTTTAAAAAATATTTAACAGGTGTTTAAAATTGCAATGAAGTAGGCTTAAACAAATGACAGAAACTCAAGTATCAGTTTGTTAGGTGTTCAAAATGAGTACCTCCAACTTCTACACAATAATAAAGATTTTGCTCAAAATTTTGGAGTTACGGTACGTTGCCGTAAATCTTCTAAAGATTTGGGTGGCGTGGCATAAATTTTAGACTTCAAATAACCCCACAAAAAGAAATCTAACTTACAAATTACTTGTTTATTATAAACAACTAGTCGATAAAAATGTTTATTTAGTTTCTGTCATTTGTTTAAGCCTACTTGATTGCAATTTTAAACACCTGTTAAATTTTTTTTTAAAACGATATATCTCTGGAACTAATGATCGGATTTGAAAAATAAAAAAACTGTTGGATAGAGAATTGAAAAGCCTTTCGAACTGTGTCATGTTTGACACCCTTTTCCATTTAAAATTTTTGAGGTGCAGTCCACCCCCATTTTAGGGGTGAAGTTATGCCATTGGTACTAATCCATTCAGGTGTCCCCCTTTGTACTAAAATTGACGTGTTCGAGCGTTTTTTGCAAAATTAATGTTAAGTGGCCAAAAAGTAGGCTGATAATTTTCACTGGGCCACCCTGTATGAAACTGAGTTAAGCGGGTTTTACAACCTTTTATGGACGGGTAAGAAGCTTTGTGGTCAGGTGTTATAAATTACCCCAACTCAAAGGTATCACTTGAAAAATAAAAACAGATCCGTATTAAATATATTCATACTGTACTTACTTTGTATAAATTTTGTAGACTGAAAATATATAATAAAAAATAAGACACAATAAATACAGAAATAACTTTACATTTTGATGCCTTGTCCAAAACTGACCGTGTACCTCTGAAGAAATTTTTTAATAACTAATAATGGAGTTCTTAGAATATGGAATTGGAAATCCAAAGATCGCACAATGAATAGAAAAATCTTAAGAATGAACAACTTGAATTAGCCAAATCTCCATTGATCTCTCCGCTTTAGTCCGTTTTAGATATTCTACCATTGAAAAGGTGGTTAATAATTAGTTTTTGACTTTGTTCTTCTATGTATAAATACTAAAAATTTTCTGTAAAGAATATTTATTAGTACTTATTTCTTGTTAATGGCCTTAAAAGTCTAAATAAGAACAAAAATAAAATTCAATTTTTTTAAACAAGTATTTCTTATATTTATTTAATAACTGTTTGTATTTAAAATTTACGGTTGAATATATTTTAATAATTTAATCTCTTCTCAATATACTAAATTGAAATTAGAACACGGCAATTAAATTGCATTATTATTTGAATATTTTACCCTAGATTTAAAAGTATACAATTAGGAAACATTTTGAAAGAAAATTTCTGGTACGGCCCTTAACATCATACGACAGAAAAATCTACCTGCCTAAAAGTACCAATACCGCAAGTCCCATAAAACTTTATAAGGGCCAATCGGCTTATCCGAAAGTGAATTTCATGTATCTAAACTTCTACTATACCATGTAAGGTAACAAGATATCTGAAATAATATCAATAATATCTTGCTTAATGTTGAAATGAATACCAACTTATATTGAAGTATTTTTCACGACCTCCAATAACTGAACTTGCAAAAGAAATCCCGTTTTACATAATGAATTTGTTGTGCATGCAAGGCTGTCACGTATATCAATGTTATTTAGTTCAAGTATATAAAAATGCTTACAAAGAATAATAAAATACGAACACTAATTACATTTTAGCTGAGATTTATTCTCGTTTTTTACTACAGACACATAGAAACAATATGTACAATAAAATATTAAATAGTTATTAAATTTTAAAGAATGTGAGTACATCTTTAAGAAAGTTTTATACATTTTGAGATATATACTTAGGTATTAGTAACTTTGGAGCATGTTAAGATGTACTTTCAGTTCATGTTGCTTATTATATACATTTTTATTTTTTACCTTTTTTACCTCCCGCCTATCAATATATAGATAAGGGAGATATTGTTTTTGGTCAGATTTCTCGAGTGTGAGTTTTCAACATAAGAGCACGAGTTAGGGTCCCTAGAATACGATTTTACTATTTTTATCGTGGTGTCTGTATGTCCGTGTGTGTGTGTGTGTTTCTGTGACGATTTTTCGTCCACGATAATTCGAATACGATACATGTAAAAATTATAATATTTGTTATTTAAGAGTTATATACATGTAATGAACTGTTAAATTTTGTCTACAATTGGTTAACCGGAAGTAGTACTTTATTTGAAGCTTTAAACTATTTTTCCTAAAAAATAACTCTAAATACCATTTTCTCACAAATTAAGATATTATTAAATATAAAGATATTTAATTTTCTACCGACCAGCATAATTAGGTTTATTATAACTTCTAGCTACATAGAAAAATATATAAATTATAATAATTTTACATATCGTTTAGGCTGAGGAATTTCTATAAAACAGATGAGTTATTCAATGTTCACAAAGTTTGATATATGATGTCAAATTTGTTATAAGTGTAAAAGATAAAATAAGTAAATATGAAGTAGTTTTATTGTAAAATTAAAAAAGGTGGAAGAAATATATAAGGAATATAATTGCACGCGTGAATCAAGGTAAATTCGGTTCAGGTTTTAGTAACGTCAAAGATAGCTGTTTTTCTGGTCATACAAATTTTATAAAGGGAATTTTAGATATGAAATAAATTGAAAATTTTCAGAATAAATAATAAACTAACTTTAAAACTAAAAATTGATTGTACTGAAAAACCTATATATAGAATATATGACTACAGTAGCGGGAGGTAATGTGTTGGGCACATCAGATTTTTTAAGAAAGTTGTAAATAGGTTGAGGCGTATACTTAAGTCTTAGTAATTTTGGAATATGTTAAGATGTACTTACACTTCATGTTGCGTATTATATACATTTTTATTTTTACCTCTCGCCACTCGATAAAGAAAAGTTTTTCAATGTTCTGATAAATGTTTGTTAAATTAATCCTCATGGTAACGAATTTCTGTTTTTCAATATCTTACCAATAAAACTATGTATATAGAACACATATTTTTGTATACTTAAAATATGCAAAAAAGAAATGTAAAATTAACTTTTTAGAAAGCGATTTTAATAGTAGATACAGACACTTTCTTTTATAATATTGGACATGATATTGACATATAGGTTTCAAGAATTTGACATTGAATTTTGCAACATTCCATTTACAGTTTTATTAAAAATATTTATTAGGTAAAATGCAAATATATATTATGTGTGTGTGTGTGTGATTCTGTGTCACAATTTTAAAGTGCTCCAAAAACACGAATGGAACAATACGTCGTATATAACGAATATAATATACGATTTTTTTACTTTGCGTCACTTATTTTATGAGAAAGTCAAAAATTTCAATTACAAAAATTAATTAAGTGTAATCTAGGAATTTGTGTAAAATATGATAACCCATGGACGATAAAAGTTAACGTAAAAAATCTGATGTGTCCAACACATTACCTCCTGCCACTGTGGTAATATATTCTATAAAAAAAATCTTTATTCAGAATATATTTAATTTAATCCGGTAGAAAATTAAATAATCTTTATGTTTAATTATACTGTAATTTGCCAAAAAAAATTTAGAGGCGTCTTTTTAGGAAAAAGGATTCAATGTTAATATAAAATTTAAACAATTTATCATATTTAAATAAAACTTTTAAATACCAAACATTTAATTTTTTACATGTATCGTATTGATGTTATCGTGGATGAAAAATCGTCACAGACACACGGACTTACAGACATCACGGTAAAAATAGTAAAATCGTATTTTAGAGACCTTAATTCGTGCTCATATATTGAAAATTCTCTCTCGAGAAATTTGCCCAAAAACAATACCTCCCTTATCTATAAATTGATAGGCGGGAGGTAAAAACAATAATTTCAAAACAAAACCAACAAACACATAAATTTACAATTTCTACTCAATATAATTGGTGAATTTATTTATTATTTACCTTTGATAATAATTTATCTGATTTCATGCAGACGACGTCAAAACAGGTGTAAACATAAATGAAAATTATTAAGAAATATTTGACACTTTGACAGTACGTTTGTTATCACAGCCATCCCCGTCTCTATAGCTAGTTGACGTTTTACAAAAACATGTTATTTATTTATGTATTTAATTAATAATTTAACGATTTTGGAAAATACATAAAGTATATCTAAGGACTAAAATGTTTTTCATTACTTTATTTCGGAAAAAATGCCATCAATTACTTGTATTATGCGTAATTAACTTATTTTAAAAAAATTTAAATATATTATTCATATACCTTAACATGAATTTTCCTCAAAAAAATTATTATCGAAGTGTATGAAAATATTATATTGCTTAATTCATAACAAAATCTTCTGCCGAATAATCAGATAAAAAAATACTGAAGACAAGATATTTACTCGACTTGGTGAATGAACAAAAAAGTTCTTGTATAACAATTTATTAAAATTTAATCATACACCAACGTTTTGACAGATTAAAAATTATTGATTCAAAAAAATTTTGTCAATAAATAGAATATATAAGGAATAATAAAAAAATAATACTTACAATTTACAGATATAGATAATGTATGATATGTATGTGTATTTAATTGTAAAATCTAGAGCAAATTTGATAATTATTTAAATAATTAGTCACCATAATTATAAATAATAAACTCACTTTAACAACATTTAATAGTAAAATTATTTCACTATAGGTAACGATAATAATTGTAAAAAACTTTGATTAAATATGAACCGAACTCAACGAGTATTTGAAATCAACTGTTGCTTTTCAATCCGCGTTTAACATTAATAGTCGAATTGAGTACCGCACTTTCGCTTTCTACATATGACCGTTATTACGTGTAATATAGGTATATTATCTATATATTTAAATGTTAAAAATTGCATTTAATTGTATCCCGTAATTATATTTCCTATTTTTGTTCAACTGATTGGCTTCCCTCATTATTATATTTTATTTTTTTTATATTAAAATTTATTTAATTTGAAAGCGATGTATTCCAAAAATCTTAAATCTTATTTATTAAGCCATAATATATTTTTTTATAAGGTATAACATAACAATCATTTTCAAATATTAAAAAAAAAACTCTTTCATGTCATTCCTGTATATTATATTAACAATTGGCCTATTATTATATCGAAAACAGTTTAATAATATAAAATATTGTTAAATTGTTTTTGGTATTTTTGTAATAATATATATTCCATCCGAATAAGAATATGAGATCAGTTCTGATTTTCTAAGGTTTAAGATTATGAACTTGATTCGCAAATAGTAGATGGGGTATTTTAAATATGTTTTTATATTTTGTGTTAACATTTGCCCTATTATTATATCGAAAACAGTTTAATAATATAAAATATTGTTGAACTGTTTTTGGTATTTTTGTTGTTGTAAAATTGTTACTTCTAACAATGCACCCCATTTTAAATGTCAAATTGATAACCTCAAATATTTTTAAATGTTTCTTAATATAACTTATATTATTTCTGAGTATTAAAATTGAATAAACAAAACTAATTTAAAAGGATATTAATGTTTCGTAACTCATATGTATAGATTTGTAAATATTTTTATAATATTTTAAATGCATATTGACAGATAAATGTACCCAACTTCATTCAACAGAGTTACCATATTACACATTCTTATATCCCTAGATTACAATCTGTATTTTTTTTAATTGAAAATTTAAAGATTTTTATTAAATAAGGAAGCAAAGTATAAAAAAAGTATATTATACTTTTTTTATACGACGTATTGTTCCATTCGTGTTTTTGGAGCACTCCGTGCCCCAAACATCTCATGAAACAATATACCGTCTTATAAAACTTGTGTAGTAATATACTATTATCCACAACTGTCAAATAATATATGTATAATTCAGTCGTTTTTTATTAATTAACGACCATCGTTACTGTTGCTAATTGAATAATATTGACAGTTCGATGGAATAATATTATTCAATCACTATGTCAAATTTAAATATTGCCTGTCAAAAGAGTAAAAACCAAATTAGTTTTAATTATTCTTTACATAAAATGCCTTAGTTACATCAGTTTTGTTATTTTTCTTACTTTTCTTTTCTATATAAACTTAAACTGTAGCTAAATAACACTAGAAATAATTATCTTGCGTTAAGTATGCTGTGAAACAGTGACGCGAGCTATTGTTATTTATCTGTCAAAGTGTGATGACATATTTGGTTATAATAAACATATATTTTTCACGTTTTAGTTGTGGATAAAGTATAGTATTCTATTCGCATGTAATGGCTATTACTCATTCGAATGATTTACAAACTTCATTGTCATGAGTAATATACACATTACATGCTCATTGAATGAATAATATAATATTATTGAGCTAGAATAAAGCAATTTATTTATAAAATATATATTTCAAATAAAACAATTAACGATAATAAAAAAATACACTACAGCATGTGTTAAAATAATTCTCCATTGTTATCAATACATTTTTATGCTTTTTAAATAGTATGTTACATAACTGATGATTTTGAGTCTCTGATATTGTGTTCTATGTGGTCATTTCCATAGAAAAAAAAATACGAAATATCAATAAATTTATAAAAATTTACATAAATTAAATAAAGGTAATTATTTTCATCGAAAACTACAAAATTTTTACCAATGTTAAATCAACTAAATTTATTTTATTTTTAATATGCATGTATTATATATCGTTGAAAAGAAAAAAAATCTATTTATTTCCACCTTCTATATAATTGTCATTTTACAGGCTTCTTGGTAGCTAAGTAAATAAAAATTACAGTAACATGTAAAATAATAGAAAATAATGAAAGTTTTTTTTATGCATTTTATTATAAATATTACAAACTTAATTTAATTAGGTTTATGTGAGTAATTATACATATTTATAGTACATTTTGATTCACTGGCGATACTCATTTGACAACGTCTAGTTATGAATTGTTCTACCACCGCCAACTACCTTTGATTCCAAAATATAGAGTCAATCTTTTTTTGAAGAGTAAAGTAAATTAATTAAAAAAAACGTTATGAAGGTGGAAATAAAATTTTGTACTTGGCACGCGTGCAATTAATCTTTACTGGGCTCACTGGATTATGAGAGTCCGCTCCTTCGTCGCTCGCCTCACAAATTTCCAGCTCGCCCTGTACAGATTAACTTACACCGCTGGCCACGTAAATAACTATTACTGACATAATTTAAAAACTAAGTTTTAACAAATTTACTGACAGTACATGTTCGGACGCCAATTTTGTAACACCTCTTTTGCTATTGTAGGTACTAACATTTAACGGTCTTTGTTTTCATAAAAAAAATGCGTAGGTATTCACATAGACGAAAAACATTTTGAACAATTATTAATTTATGTTAAACATAAATAATTTTTGTTAAACATAAATAAATAATATAAATTGTAATCATGGTTTGCTCTATTAAATTTAATATACACCATAAATCTCTTAATGAGATATACAAATTTAATAATTGATTTTTAATAGCTTCAAAATATTATGGAAAATTTATTCTTCATTATCATCATATTTATATTTCTTTATGTAAATTTGAAAATTATATTATTTAACGTTGTCCTAGATTTTAAATTCTATATTATACATATGTTAATATTATTTTTATACTTATTACTATAATTATTAAAATGTGAAAATGCATATTCAGTAAAGTGTGTTTTGTGCTTAGCAATAAAAACAATATGTAATGTTTTGTATTTTGTTTTAGAGAAAATATGAAATTAAGTGTGACTTGTAAAATATTACTATTATTGAAATAAGTTTTTCATATTGTTTTTTCTAATTACAATAATAAATTTTAAATTTTATTTAAATAATAATAATGATAAAATCATCAGGTATCAAATAAATATTGTCGATCTCTTTACTATTTTCTCTTTAAATGACGCGTTCTGTTAAAAATAATTTTTGATAGTTTAACAATTTTTTTTTATTAAGATAAATAATAATACATCTATCTTATTATATTAATAAAAAATTCGACAACATTTATTTGATACCTGATGATTTTATCATTATGGTATGTAATTGACAAAGTGTTTACTTCATTTGAGGTTAATAATGGCAGCAGGTAAATATTAAAAGCGAGATTATATAAACCGCTGTAGGTTTTAGCGGTGCAAGCATACGACGTGATATCTACCGATATAATTTTAAATTATAATAATTTGATTACAACAAAATGCTGTTCAAGTTAACTCTAAATTACATAATAATTATAATTATTTTTCAATTTTCGCATAAATTTATTATAGCAATTATCATTTAAACTAAAATTAGATATATACAATTTGAGGTTATATGTCAAAAAATCTTTTGGAATGACGTTTACATTAGGTATTTTGTTACCTATTGCCATGGTTTCAGTAGTAAATAGGAAAGCGACACATGTTTTTGTGTTTTACATTAAAAAATTAACTATTTTATTTAAAAGATTGTTCTCGCGGAAAGGGAAAAATTGCTTGTGCCTTACGGGAATGTAACGGCATAATTACATCCCTCAGCTTTTGCTGCCCTCGCTCACTACGTTCACTCGTGTATCAGAAATCTTCAGGATGTAATATGCCTATATCTTCCCTTATGACGCAATATACTATTACACTAATAATATGGTTCCATTTGATACGGGAGTGCAAAAAATTCAATCAATCAATAAGATGATTGCCGATCGCCTTTTAAAATTTTTGACACTTGCATAAACGAGTTTTTCTCAAAAACTTTCATTGATACCGAACACGATTTTCAATCACGTTTTCACTAATATTCCTATTTCACTCTGTTCTGAAAAAGACCCGTATACATTTTATCTTCGGTACATGTTATACTGCTCGACATTGTATCTTGCATACATTCAATCTTGCACACCTTTTATCGTGCACACTTTTAATCCGCGAAAAAAGTTGTCTTATACCTATTTCATTATCCACACATTTTATTTTTTACACATTTTATCTTTTGAAACATTTAACACTGAATATTTTATCTAATTATAAGTATGTTAAATGCATGGACAATCAAAAGAATGAAAGGTATAATTACAATGTTTTAAAGATGAAACGTTGGCGAAGATAAAATGTACGGGACATAAAATGAATGGAAGATAAAATGTGTGGATGACAAAATGTGCGCAAGATAAAATGTGTTTAAGATAATTTTTTTCGTGGATTAAAAGTGTAGAAGATAATAGGTGTACAAAATTTAATGTTTGAAAGATATAAAGTCGAGCAATATAACATAGGTGGAAGATAAAATGTATACGCTTCCTGAAAAAAAATGATGCCGAACCCCAATAAATTGATTTACGGATCAGAGTTGATAAGTGTAAACCAACTTTCTCATTCTGAAAGGTTTGGAAAACGATATATAAATAATTTAAATTTCTGTCTGTTTACTTCCCACCTATCAAAATTTTAGCATTATCATGTGTGGCACAACATTTCTATGTGGTACAGCTTTTAAAGTACCTAGGGTACTGTTTAATGATGCAAGTACAGAATTTGTCAAGGGGTGTCATTTGATACCAAACACGACTTGCTTTCGTTAATTTTCTACAAGAATTCCATGCTGATCAACTAGTTAAATTATGGTACGAAGAGGAAACTTACAACAGTAGACTGTTTGTTTATCAACCTTTGTAAGGGTCTTATGTAATTACGTCTTATAAAAATGGACAGAATGAGAATGAGAAGAAGAGATGTAGAAGGTTCCCATTTCTGACTGTTTACCTCCCGCCTATCAATATATAGATAAGGGAAGGATTTAGAAGTCTGATGGCCGTTTGCACCAATATAACTTAAATTTTAAGCTTGCCTTAAATAGACAATATCGAATCGAAATAAAATGTCAAATGCATGATTCAACATTGCTGTCAAAAATTCGATTAGATGTTTTTTGTTTAAGTCTGGCTTAAAATTTAAGCCTTGTTGGTGCAAACGGGCATGAAGGATTTAGAAGGTTAAGTTAGAAAATTTACAGTATAACAATCTTAAAAGAAGAAGGTTATTACAGTCTTATGACTTGAAGGATTTGAAGAAGAGATTAAGACGGGGCTACCTGAATGGACAACAAGGATTTAGAAGGTTAAGTTAGAAGATTTAATGTATAAAAATCTTAGAAGAGAAAGTTATTACATTCTTATGACTGGAAGGATTTGGAGAAGAGATTTACAGGGTTTCCCATTTCTGTCGATTTACTTCCTATGAATATATAGATAAGGGATGGATTTAGAAGGTTATTACATTCTTGGGGCTTGAAAGATTTGGAGAAGTGATTTGGAAGGTTCCCATTTTTGTATTTTTCCTCCCGTCTATCAATATATAGATAAGGGAGGTATTGTGTTTAGTTAAATTACTCGAGTGTGAGTTTTTAATATATAACCACGAATTAGGGTGGTTAAGTTCGAAGATTTAAAGTATAAGAATCTTAGAAGAATCTTAGAAGAGAAGGTTATTACATTCTTATGACTTGAAGGATTTGGAGAAGAAATTTAGAAGGTTCCCATTTCTGTGTTTTTTTCCTCTGATTTATCAATATATAGATGAGGGAAGTATTGTTTTTGGTCAAGTTTCTCCAGTGTGAGTTTTCAACATATGAGCACGAATTAGGGTCCCTACAATACGATTTTACTATCACGATTTCACCAATATTCTAATGTCATTCTGTTCTGAAAGAAACTGTATAGAACTCCATTGAAGACAACTTTCTCATTCTGAAAAGTTTAGGAAAGGATATATAAATAAAACACGAATAAAAAACAGAGATAGATGTATTGCCTCTGAGCCTTATCCTAGTGCGATGTTGTATACATGTTTCCAGCTTGTCAGGCGGCCTCGCCTCCCTCCTCGTCGTCTCCGGAGCCCCCGGTGAGCAGCCCGATCAGGTGCGCGGTGTCGATCATGCCCTTGTCGTCGATGATGAGGTTGTCGTACGCGTCGTCCACTTCGCGCGCGGAGAACTTGTCCCCCCAGGTCATCAGCGCGTGTCTCAGCCTGCAGGAACACGCACAGAGTTAGTCAATGCGGTACAGAGTGGGTGAGACAGGATGGGAGATAGTGGGGAGTGGTGGGTTCATTTGGTGCCAAACACGACTTGCTTCTAATGATTGTAAACAACAAACCTTAGCCGATTGACTTGCTAAATTTTTCATTCCTTTGTCAAGAGCTGTCATATATTATACCGAACACGACTTGCTTCTGTTAATTTTCTACAAGAATTTAAAACTGATCAACTAGTTAAATTATGGTACGAAGAGGAAAACAACAACAGCTGACTGTTTGTTTATCAACCTTTGTAAGGGTCTTATGTAACTACCTCTTATAAAAATGGATAGAATTTGTTGAGCGCTGTCATTTCATACCAAACACAACTTGCTTCTAATGATTGTAAACAAGAAACCTTAGCCAATCGACCTAACAAATTTACTACATTATCATCTGTAGTACAACATTTCTATGTGACACAGGTCTTAAAATACTTGGGGTACTGTTTAATGATGCAAGTACAGAATTTCTCGAGAGCTGTCATTTGGTGCCTTTCGTAAATAACCGAAACCGCCGCAGTTGTAAAACTGGTAGTTTTTATTGAAAGACACGGAGAAGATATTAATAAGGTGACGGAGAGAACTAGAACGTTTCGTCTAGGAATAATACGTAATAATAGGTAGAACCTAGAGGTATAGATAAGGGGATGTACTCATAAGAGAATATTTGGGCTGTGAATGATAGATAGAGTCATATACACCCCTACTTGGGACTGATAGTACTTGGAGAAGACAGTAATAAGGAGTTGGAAATCACTTATCGTCTGGAAAGTGATAAATAGAGTCATATACTCCCATACCTGGGACTGAGAGAACATGGAGAAGACAGTAACAAAGTGATGAAGAGAACATTTCGGCTAGGAATAATATGTAATGACTTGTGGAACCTAGAGGTAAAGATAAAAACAAAGAGAAAGAGAAAGACATTGAGAAGACAGTAATGAAGTGATGGAAGGAAAGACAGTAATAAAGGATGAAGAGAACGTTTCGTCTAGGAATCATATGTAATGAATTGTAGAACCTACAGGTAGAGATAAAGACAAGTACTCGTAGATACATATCCACCAAGTGTAAATAAAACGACATGAAGAAGACAGTAATAAGGAGATGGATTGAAATTATCGTCTGGGAATGAAAGAAGAGTAGTAGTGACACTGGTAGTTTTTCTTAAACAGGCTGGGTTTTCCGGTGTGTTTATATGAAGTCCACTTGTGCTGCTGGGAATTAAATCCAGGAACTCGATCTCATCTAGATACGTTTCTATCCGGAACTTCCAGTTATCATAGTTTGTCCCGTCGACCAATGGGATTTTATAACGACCTTCCTCAGCCGTAATGTCACTTATAAAAATTTGCACTTTTCAGGGATTTAGTTCGAAAAATGTAACACTGGGCCCATAATCTGTGATTGAGCGCAGGTGAGATTAGCTGAGTTAAAGTAAACTTGAAGACGAAATCAGGAACGAAATTACAAAAATACAACAACAGTTAATAATACTTTTGATATATATTGAGTATCAAGTTGTCGGGAGAATTTTGACTGCTGGGATTGTCATTTCCAACAAATAGCCATTACTGTTATAGAACAGCAGGTATATCTTGTAGTTGATATTTGCAATTAATAACATAACAAGTCCAAATGATAGCAACCGAAATTATAGAATCCCACCCCAGAGTTGATAAGTGTTATAATATTTGACAGAAACGCCTGATATTAACTCAAATGCAACCAGACACAATTATGTAGGAGAAACGAATTTTCTTATAAGCTTGCCTATCTACCGTGAACCCAAACAGCAAATGTAAAATTCGTTCGCAATGTTTCATTCTAAATGAGACAAGCAAGTCTACATTGCTGTCAATCAAAAATCAAGTCATAACCACAGAATAGTTACATACAGAAGCGATACTCCGTATCGGCACCTTTCATATTCGCCTATTCAGTTCTATGACCTTAGAGCATTGTGTAGACCTTTAAATTTATGCTCTCCCCTTATCTCTCTCTAAGATGTGAGAAAACTTTCTGATTTTAAACAATGAGCCCTTTAAGTTTGTGCACAGTCTCCGTCTATCTCTAATTTTCGTTTCTCTGTCTTACTGTCGCTTCTGTATAAACCTATTTTGTCATATGACCACGGATTAGGGTGGTTAAGTTAGAAGATTTAAAGTATAAGAATCTTAGAAGATCTTAGAAGAAGAAGGTTATTACAGTCTTATGACTTGAAGGATTTGGAGAAGATATTTACAGGGTTTCTCATTTTTGTCGTTTTACTTCCCGCCTATCAATATATAGATAAGGGAGGTATTGTTTTTGGTCAAATTTCTCCAGTGTGAGTTTTCAACATATGAGCACGAATTAGGGTCCCTAGAATACGATTTTGCTATCACGATTTCACTTATATTCTAATTTCACTCCGTTCTGAAAGAAACTGTATAGAACTCCATTGAAGACAACTTTCACATTCTGAAAAGTTTGGGACAAGGATATATAAATAAAACACGAATAAAAAACAGAGATAGATGTATTGCCTCTGAGCCTTATCCTAGTGCGATGTTGTATACATGTCTACAGCTTGTTAGGCGGCCTCGCCTCCCTCCTCGTCGTCTCCGGAGCCCCCGGTGAGCAGCCCGATCAGGTGGGCGGTGTCGATCATGCCCTTGTCGTCGATGATGAGGTTGTCGTACGCGTCGTCCACTTCGCGGGCGGAGAACTTGTCCCCCCAGGTCATCAGCGCGTGTCTCAGCCTGCAGGAACACGCACAGAGTTAGTCAATGCGGTACAGAGTGGGTGAGACAGGATGGTAGATAGTGGGGAGTGGTAGGTTCATTTGGTGCCAAACACGACTTGATTGTAATGATTGTAAACAAGAAACCTTAGCCGATCGACCTAACAAATTTACTACATTATCATCTATAGTACAACATTTCTATATGATACAGGTCTTAATATACTTAGGGTACTGTTTAATGATGCAAGTACAGAATTTGTCGAGAGCTGTCATTTGGTGTCAAACACGACTTGCTTCTAATGATTGTTAACAAGAAACCTTAACCGATTGACTTGCTAAATTTTTCATTTGTTTGTCAAGAGCTGTCATATATTATACCGAACACGACTTGCTTCTGTTAATTTTCTACAAGAATTCAATGCTGATCAACTAGTTAAAGTATGGTACGAAGACGAAATCAACAACAGCAGACTGTTTGTTTATCTACCTTTGTAAAGGTCTTATGTAACTACCTCTTATAAAAATGGACAGAATTTGTTGAGTGTTGTCATTTGATGCCAAACATGACTTGCTTCTAATGATTGTAAACCAGAAACCTTAGCCGATTGACCTAACAAATTTACTACATTATCATCTGTAGTACAACATTTCTATATGATACAGGTCTTAAAATACTTAGGGTACTGTTTAATGATGCAAGTACAGAATTTGTCGAGAGCTGTCATTTGGTGCCTTTCGTAAATAACCGAAACCGCCGAAGTTGTGACACTGGTAGTTTTTATTGAAAGACACGGAGAAGATAGTAATAGGGTGACGGAGAGAACTAGAACGTTTCGGCTAGGAATAATACGTAATAATAGGTAGAACCTAGAGGTATAGATAAGGGGATGTACTCATAATAGAATATTTTGGCTGTGAATAATAGATAGAGTCATATATATACTCGTACCTGGGACTGAGAGAACATGGAGAAGAAGACAGTAATAAAGTGATGAAGACAACATTTCTGCTAGGAATAATATGTAATAGCTTGTGGAACCTAGAGGTAAATATAAAAACAAAGAGAAAGAGAAAGACATGGGGAAGACAGTAATGAAGAGATGGAAGAAAAAACAGTAATAAAGGATGAGGAGAACGTTTCAGCTAGGAATAATATGTAATAACTTATAGAACCTACAGGTAGAGATAAAAACAAGTACTCGTAGATACATATCCACCTAAGTGTAACTAGAACGACATGAAGAAGACAGTAATAAGGAGATGGATTGAAATTATCGTCTGGGAATGAAAGAAGAGTAGTAGTGACACTAGTAGTTTTTCTTAAACAGGCTGGGTTTTCCAGTGTGTTTAGATCAAGTCCACTTGTGCTGCTGGGAATTAAATCCAGAAATTCGATCTCATCTAGATACGTTTCTATCCGGAACTTCCAGTTATCATAGTTTGTCCCGTAGAACAATGGGATTTTATAATGTCCTTCCTCAGCCATAATGTCACTTATAAAATTTGCACTTTTCAGGGTTTTAGTTCGAAAAATGTAATACTGGGTCCATAACCTGTGATTGAGCGCAGGTGAGATTAGCTGAGTTAAAGTAAACTTGAAGAAATCAGGAACGAAATTACAAAAATACAACAACAGTTGACAATACTTTTGATATATATATATTTAGTATCAAATTGTCGGGAGAATTTTGACTGCTGGGATTGTCATTTCCAACAAATAGCCATTACTGTTATAGAACAGCAGGTATACTTTGTAGTTGATATTTGCAATTGATATCATAACAAGTCCAAATGATAGCAACCGAAATTATAGAATCCCACCCCAGAGTTAATAGTGTTTTATAATATTTGACAGAAACGCCTGATATTAACCCAAATGCAACCAGTCACACAGTTATGTAGGTGAAACGAATTTTCTTATAAGCTTACCTATCTACCTTGAAGCCAAACAGCAAATGTCAAATTCGTTCCCAATGTTTCATTCTAAATGAGACAAGCAAGTCTAGATTGCTGTCAATCAAAAATCAAGTCGTAATCATGGATATTATAAATCCTCATATCCACCTTAAAAATTATTTCCGGTATATATTTTTCAATCAACAACTTTCTCATTCTGAAAAGATTTGGGAAAAGGATAGATAAATAAAACACGAATAAAAAACAGAGATAGATGTATTGCCTCTGAGCCTTATCCTAGTGCGATGTTGTATACATGTCTACAGCTTGTTAGGCGGCCTCGCCTCCCTCCTCGTCGTCTCCGGAGCCCCCGGTGAGCAGCCCGATCAGGTGCGCGGTGTCGATCATGCCCTTGTCGTCGATGATGAGGTTGTCGTACGCGTCGTCCACTTCGCGCGCGGAGAACTTGTCCCCCCAGGTCATCAGCGCGTGTCTCAGCCTGCAGGAACACGCACAGAGTTAGTCAATGCGGTACAGAGTGGGTGAGACAGGATAGGAGATAGTGGGGAGTGGTGGGTTCATTTGGTGCCAAACATGACTTGCTTCTAATGATTGTAAACAACAAACCTTAGCTGATTGACTTGCTAAATTTTTCATTCCTTTGTCAAGGGCTGTCATATATTATATCGAACACGACTTGGTTCTGTTAATATTCTACAAGAATTCAATGCTGATCCACTAGTTAAATTATGGTACGAAGAAGAAAACAACAACAGCAGACTGTTTGTTTATCTACCTTTGTAAGAGTCTTATGTAACTACCTCTTATAAAAATGGACAGAATTTGTTGAATGCTGTCATTTGATGCCAAAGACGATTTGCTTCTAATGATTGTAAACAAGAAACTTTAGCCGATCGACCTGACAAATTTTTAGCATTATCATCTGTGGCACAATATTTCTATATGATACAGGTCTTAAAATACTTAGGGTACTGTTTAATGATGCAAGTACAGATTTTGTCGAGAGCTGTCATTTAATACCAAAGACGACTTGCTTCTAATAATTGTAAACAACAAACCTTAGCCGATTGACTTGCTAAATTTTTCATTCCTTTGTCAAGAGCTGTCATATATTATACCGGACACGACTTGCTTCCGATAATTTTCTTCAAGAATTCAATGCTGATTAACTAGTTAAATTATAGTATCAGTTTAATGCGGTTATAGGCGATTCCTGGAGATCTTCTTACAGTCCTTTTTAAAATGACCGAATCTGCCGCAGTTGTGACGCTGGTAATTTTTATTGAAAGACACGGAGAATACAGTAATAAGGTGACGGAGAGAACTAGAACGTTTCGTCTAGGAATAATATGTAATAATAGGTAGAACCTAGAGGTATAGATAAAGATATGTACTCATAAGAGAATATTTGGGCTGTGAATGATAGATAGAGTCATATACACCCATACCTGGGACTGAGAGAACATGGAGAAGACAGTAATAAGGTGATGAAGACAACATTTCGGCTAGGAATAATATGTAATGACATGTGGAACCTAGAGGTAGAGATAAAAACAAAGAGAAAGAGAAAGACATGGGGAAGACAGTAATGAAGTGATGGAAGGAAAGGCAGTAATAAAGGATGAGGAGAACATTTCGTCTAGGAATCATATGTAATGACTTGTAGAACCTACAGGTAGAGATACAGACAAGTACTCGTAGATACATATCCACCTAAGTGTAACTAGAACGACATGAAGAAGACAGTAATAAGGAGATGGATTGAAATTATCGTCTGGGAATGAAAGAAGAGTAGTAGTGACACTGGTAGTTTTTCTTAAACAGGATGGGTTTTCCGGTGTGTTTATATGAAATTCACTTGTGCTACTGGGAATTAAATCCAGGAACTCTAGCTCATCTAGATACGTTTCTATCCGAAACTTCCCGTTATCATAGTTTGTCCCGTCGAACAATGGGATTTTATAATGTCCTTCCTCAACCATAATGTCACTTATAAACTTTGTACTTTTCAAGGCTTTAATTCGAAAAATGTAATACTGGGTCCATAACCTGTGATTGAGCACAGGTGAGATTAGCTGAGTTAAAGTAAACTTGAAGACGATATCAGGAACGAAATTACAAAAATACAACAACAGTTGACAATACTTTTGATATATATATTTAGTATCAAGTTGTCGGGAGAATTTTGACAGCAGGGATTGTCATTTCCAACAAATAGCCATTACTGTTATAGAACAGCAGATATACCATGTTGTTGATATTTGCAATTCATATCATAATAATTCCAAATGATAGCAACCGAAGTTATAGAATCTCAACTCAGAGTTGATAACTATAACACAACTTTCTCATTCTGAAAAAAGTTTGGGAAAAGGACAGATAAATAAAACACGAATAAAAAACAGAGATAGATGTATTGGCTCTGAGCCTTATCCTAGTGCGATGTTGTATACATGTCTACAGCTTGTTAGGCGGCCTCGCCACCCTCCTCGTCGTCTCCGGAGCCCCCGGTGAGCAGCCCGATCAGGTGGGCGGTGTCGATCATGCCCTTGTCGTCGATGATGAGGTTGTCGTACGCGTCGTCCACTTCGCGGGCGGAGAACTTGTCCCCCCAGGTCATCAGCGCGTGTCTCAGCCTGCAGGAACACGCACAGAGTTAGTCAATGCGGTACAGAGTGTGTGAGACAGGATGGGAGATAGTGGGGAGTGGTGGGTTCATTTGATGCCAAACATGACTTGCTTCTAATGATTGTAAACAAGAAACCTTAGCCGATTGACTTGCAAAATTTTTCATTCCTTTGTCAAGAGCTGTCATATATTATATCGAACACGACTTGCTTCTGTTAATTTTCTACAAGAATTCAATGCTGATCAACTAGTTAAATTATAGTATGTAAGAGAAAATCAACAAGACACTTTTTGTTTTTCAAACTTTTTAGAGATGTTATATAACTATCTCTTATAAAAATGGAGAGAATTTGTCGAGTGCTGTCATTTGATGCCAAACACGACCTATTTCTAACAATTTTAAACAAGAATTAGTTTACTAAGGTTATAGGCGATTCCTGGGGACCTTCTTACAATCCTTTCAAAAATGACCGAAACCGCCGCAGTTGTGACACTGGTAGTTTTTATTGAAAGACATGGAGAAGATAGTAATAAGGTGATGGAGAGAACTAGAACGTTTCGTCTAGGAATAAAACGTAATAATAGGTAGAACCTGAAGGTATAGATAAGGGGATGTACTCATACGAGAATATTTGGACTGTGAATGATAGATAGAGGCATATATACCCATACCTGGGACTGAGAGAACATGGAGAAGACAGTAATAAAGTGATGGAAGGAAAGACAGTAATAAAGGATGAGGAGAACGTTTCGGCTAGGAATCATATGCAATGAGTTATAGAACCTACAGGTAGAGATAAAGACAAGTACTCGTAGATACATATCCACCAAGTGTAACTAAAACGACATGAAGAAGACAGTTATAAGGAGATGGATTGAAATTATCGTCTGGGAATGAAAGAAGAGTAGTAGTGACACTAGTAGTTTTTCTTAAACAGGCTTGGTTTACCGGTGTGTTTATATGAAGTTCACTTGTGCTGCTGGGAATTAAATCCAGGAACTCGAGCTCATCTAGATATATTTCTATCCGGAACTTCCAGTTATCATAGTTTGTCCCTTAGATGAGGTATAACATAGAGATAGGGCACACTCCTATAGCTACGTACTACTGAGCAAGCAAAACATGTATGGTCGAGAATCGCCTAACAGTCAGTACGTGAGAACAATCCGCTAGCTGAGTAGTGCACACTTACAGTTAGACGAACGAATTATTGGTCGTAGTGCTTTGTCACCTATCCTCATTATTTGTTTGTTTGAGTTTTCCATATAACTACTCCATTGGTCCACTGTTCTCACACAGCTGGCTGCAAGCGATTTTAAACCTTAGATCTTTCGATAATATATTTGGGCAATGCCATATCTCTATGTTATACCTCATCTAAGGTTTGTCCCATCGAACAATGGGATATTATAACGTCCTTCCTCAGCCATAATGTCACTTATATAAACTTTGCACTTTTCAGGGATTTAGTTCGAAAAATGTAATACTGGGTCCATAACCTGTGATTGAGCGCATATGAGATTAGCTGAGTTAAAGTAAACTTGAAGACGAAATCAGGAACGAAATTACAAAAATACAACAACAGTTGACAATACTTTTGATATATATATTTAGTATCAAGTTGTCGGGAGAATTTTGACTGCTGGGATTGTCATTTCCAACAAATAGCCATTACTTTTATAGAACAGCAGGTATACCTAATAATAACATAATTACATCCCTCGGTTTTTGCTGCCCTCGCTTACTACGTTCGCTCGTTAGAAATCTTCGGGATGTAATATGCCTACACCTACAATGTAGAATGTTCTTTATACATGTATGACTATGTGTACGTACGCATCAATCATAAATAGCCATTATTGTTATAGAACAGCAGGTATACTTTGTAGTTGATATTTGCAATTGATATCATAACAAGTCTAAATGGATAGCAACCGAAGTTATAGAATCCCACCCCAGAGCTGACAAATGTAAGACAACTTTCTCATTCTAAAAAGTTTGGGAAAGGGTAGATAAATAAAACACGAAGATTTAAAGTATAAGAATCTTAGAAGAGAAGGTTATTACATTCTTATGACTAGAAGGATTTGGAGAAGAAATTTAGAAGATTGCCATTTCTGTCTTTCTTACCTCCCACCTATCAATATATAGATAAGGAAGGTATTGTTTTTGGTCAAATTACTCGAGTGTGAGTTTTCAACATATGAGCACGAATTAGGTTCCCTAGAATACGATTTTACTATCACAATTTCACTAATATTCTAATGTCACTCTGTTCTGAAAGAAACTATATAGAACTCCATTGAAGACAACTTTCACATTCTGAAAAGTTTGGGAAAAGGACAGATAAATAAAACACGAATAAAAAACAGAGATAGATGTATTGCCTCTGAGCCTTATCCTAGTGTGGTGTTGTATACATGTTTCCAGCTTGTTAGGCGGCCTCGCCACCCTCCTCGTCGTCTCCGGAGCCCCCGGTGAGCAGCCCGATCAGGTGGGCGGTGTCGATCATGCCCTTGTCGTCGATGATGAGGTTGTCGTACGCGTCGTCCACTTCGCGGGCGGAGAACTTGTCCCCCCAGGTCATCAGCGCGTGTCTCAGCCTGCAGGAACACGCACAGAGTTAGTCAATGCGGTACAGAGTGGATGAGACAGGATGGTAGATAGTGGGGAGTGGTAGGTTCATTTGGTGCCAAACAAAGACTTGCTTCTAATGATTGTAAACAAGAAACCTTAGCCGATCGACTTGCTAAATTTTTCATTCCTTTGTCAAGAGCTGTCATATATTATACCGAACACGACTTGCTTCTGTTAATTTTGTACAAAAATTCACTGCTGATCAACTAGTTAAATTGTAGTATGTAATAGGAAAACTACAACAGTAGACTGTTTGTTTATCAACCTTTGTAAGGGTCTTATGTAACTACCTCTTATAAAAATGGACAGAATTTGTTGAGTGCTGTCATTTGATACCAAAGACGAATTGCTTTTAATGATTGTAAACTAGAAACCTTAGCCGATTGACTTGCTAAATTTTTCATTCCTTTGTCGAGAGCTGTCATATATTATACCGAACACGACTTGCTTCTGTTAATTTTCTACAAAAATTCAATGCTGATCAACTAGTTAAATTATAGTATGTAAAAAGAAATCAACAACAGGACTCTTTTTGTTGTTCAAACTTTTTAGAGATTTTATGTAACTACCTCTTATAAAAATGGACAGAATTTTTTGAGTGCTGTCATTTAATGCCAAACACAACTTGCTTCTAATGATTGTAAACAAGAAACCTTAGATGACCGACTTGCTAAATTTTTCATATCTTTGTCAAGAGCTGTCATATATTATACCGAACACGATGCGGTTATAGGCGATTTCTGGGGATCTTCTTACAGTCCTTTCAAAAATGACCGAAACCGCCGCAGTTGTGACACTGGTAGTTTTTATTGAAAGACACGGAGAAGATAGTAATAAGGTGACGGAGAGAACTAGAACGTTTCGTCTAGGTATAATACGTAATAATAGGTAGAACCTAAAGGTATAGACAAGGGAATATACTCATAAGAAAATATTTGGGCTGGGAATGATAGATAGAGTCATATATATCCTCGTACCTGGGACTGAGAGAACATGATGAAGACAGTAATAAAGTAATGAAGAGAACATTTCGGCTAGGAATAATTTGTAATGACATGTGGAACCTAGAGGTAAAGATAAAAACAAAGAGAAAGAGAAAGACATGGGGAAGACATTAATGAAGTGATGAAGAGAAAAACAGTAATAAAGGATGAGGAGAACGTTTCGTCTAGGAATCATATGTAATGACTTGTAGAACCTACAGGTAGAGATAAAGACAAGTACTCGTAGATACATATCCACCAATGTGTAACTAGAACGACATGGAGAAGACAGTAATAAGGAGATGGATTGAAATTATCGTCTGGGAATGAAAAAAGAGTAGTAGTGACACTGGTAATTTTTCTTAAACATCCTGGGTTTTCCGGTGTGTTTATATGAAGTTCATTTGTGCTGCTGGGAATTAAATCCAGAAATTCGAGCTCATATAAATGCGTTTCTATTCGGAACTTCCAGTTATCATAGTTTATCTCGTCGAACAATGGGATTTTATAACGACCTTCCTCAGCCATAATGTCACTTATAAACTTTGCACTTTTCAGGGCTTTAGTTCGAAAAATGTAACACTGGGCTCATAACCTATGTTTGAGTGCAGATGAGATTAGCTGAGTTAAAGTAAACTTGAAGACGAAATCAGGAACGAAATGACAAAAATATAACAACAGTTGACAATACTTTTGATATATATATATATATATATATATATATATATATATATATATATATATATATTTAGTATCAAGTTGTCGGGAGAATTTTGACTGCTGGGATTGTCATTTCCAACAAATAGCCATTACTGTTATAGAACAGCAGGTATACCTTGTAGTTGATATTTGCAATTAATATCATAACAATTCCAAATGACAGCAACCGAAGTTGTAGAATCTCACCCCAGAATTAATAAATATAACACAACTTTCTCGTTCTGAAAAATTTGGGAAAGGATAAATAAATTAAGTGTGAGTTTTCAACATATGACCACAAATTAAAGTGGTTAAGTTAGAAGATTTAAAGTATAAGAATCTTATAAGAATTTTAGAAGAAGACGGTTATTACATTCTTATGACTTGAAGGATTTGGAGAAGAGATTTATAAGGTTCCCATTTCTGTCTGTTTACTTCCCGCCTATCAATATATAGATAAGGGAGGTATTGTTTTTGGTTAAATTTTTCAACATATGAGCACGAATTAGGATCCTTAGAATATGATTTCACTACCACGATATCACCAACATTCTAATTTCACTCTGTTCTGAAAGAAACTGTATAGAACTCCATTGAAGACAACTTTCACATTCTGAAAAGTTTGGGAAAGGGTATATAAATAAAACACGAATAAAAAACAGAGATAGATGTATTGCCTCTGAGCCTTATCCTAGTGTGGTGTTGTATACATGTCTACAGCTTGTTAGGCGGCCTCGCCACCTTCCTCGTCGTCTCCGGAGCCCCCGGTGAGCAGCCCGATCAGGTGGGCGGTGTCGATCATGCCCTTGTCGTCGATGATGAGGTTGTCGTACGCGTCGTCCACTTCGCGGGCGGAGAACTTGTCCCCCCAGGTCATCAGCGCGTGTCTCAGCCTGCAGGAACACGCACAGAGTTAGTCAATGCGGTACAGAGTGTGTGAGACAGGATGGTAGATAGTGAGGAGTGGTGGGTTCATTTGGTGCCAAACACGACTTGCTTCTAGTGATTGTAAACAAGAAACCTTAGCTGATCGACTTGCTAAATTTTTCATTTCTTTGTCAAGATCTGTCATATATTATACCGAACACGACTTGCTTCCATTAATTTTCTATAAGAATTAAAAACTGATCAACTAGTTAAATTTTGGTATTTCAGAGAAAAACTACAACAGCAGACTGTTTGTTTATCAACCTTTGTAAGAAACTTATGTAACTAACTCTTATAAAAATAGACAGAATTTGTTGTATGCTGTCATATGATGTCAAAGACGATTTGCTTCTAATGATTATAAACAAGAAACCTTAACCGATCGACTTTTATTTAGCATTATCATCTGTAGCACAATATTTCTATGTGGTACAAGTCTTAAAGAACTTAAGGTACTTGTTTAGTGATGCAAGAATAGATTGCATCGAGAGCTTTTATTCGATACCAAACACGACTTGCTTCTAATAGTTTCAAACAAGAAACCTAAGGCGATCTCCCTGTTTACAATTATCATCTGTGATAACATTTCTACATAAAACAAGTCCAAAGTACCGTATTTGTGTAGTAATGCAAGTATAGAATTTGATACCAAACACGATTTTCTTGTAATGATTTTAAACAAGAAACTTAAGACGATCGACCTGGTAAATTTTTTTAAATTTGTCTGTGCTAGCATTTATCAAGAGTCGTTATATGATACCAAACATAAGTTACTTTTCACAATTTAGAACAAGAATTAAAAGCCGATCAACTTCTTAAATTATGCTATGTAACAGGAAAACAACAACGAGAAATGGTAATTGTCCTAACCTCATAACCATTAATTGACAGCTGTAATATTGCATAACAAAAGTATCACGTGAAAAATTAATACCTTTTAATAAATGTCGTTGAATTGTGCTATTAAAATGAAGTAATCTGTATTAGATAACATGTAGGAATACATTAAGTATTGTCCTTTTTGGGACACACCTTAGATGAGGTATAACTAGAGATATGGCATAGCCCAAATATATTGTCGAAAGATCTAAGGTTTAAAATTGCTTGCAGCCAGCTGTGTGAGAACAGTGGACCAGTGAAGTAGTTATATGGAAAACTCAACCAAACAAATAATGAGGATAGATGACTAACACTATGACCAATATTTCGTTCGTCTAACTGTAAGTGTGCACTACTCAGCTGGCTCTCGACCATACATGTTTTGCTTGCTCAGTAGTACGTAGCTATAGGAGTGTGCCTAAGGGACACACGGTATAAAATGACAGAATTTGTCAATAGCTTTCATTTGATACCAAACACGACATGCTTCTACCAATTGTAAAGAAGAAACCTTAGCCGATCGACGTGTTAAATGTATGCCACTAGCTCCCGCCAGCATTAAGAGCTTGCTCTGCCAATCCCTCCCTGTAACTCATGACCCCTGGACTCACTTCTCACTGTCGATGGTGCCGTTGTTGTCGAAGGTCTTGAAGGCGTTGATGACAACGTCGTCGTCGTCGAAAGAAATCAACAACAAGACACTCTTTGGTTTTCAAACTTTCTAGAGATTTTATGTAATTATCTCTTCTAAAAATGGACAGAATTTGTCGAGTGCTGTCATTTAATGCCAAAGACGACTTACTTCTAATGATTGTAAACAAGAAACTTAAGCCAATCGACCTGCTTACAATTATCATCTGTGACAACATTTCTACATGAAACAAGGCCAACGTACCTAACGTCGTTGATTGAAAAATATATAGATAGGCAAGTTTATGAGAAAATTTGTTTCAACCTATATAACTGTATGTCTGGTTGCATTTGGGTTAATATCAGGCGTTTCTATTATAAAAGAAGGAGCAAACATCAAATAGTTAATAATAAAAATTAGTTTTATTTTAAAATATACTAATGAATTATTGAAAGAACCAATTTAACAGATATCAAAAAATTAAGTAAATATGTAAACATCTTTATTTATCTGATATTTTTATCTGTTTAATTTCGCAAAGTCGTTGATGGAATCATGAACGAGATGGCTCTGTCCAATCTGATTCCAAAACAGCGGTATGCAAAAACATACAGCCTTGTCTATCTATATATTTTTCAATCAACGCCAATGTATTTGTATAGTAATGAAACTACAGACCAAACATGACTTGTTAATTTTGATTTTAAACAAGAAACCTTAGTCGATCGATCTGTTAAATTTATGTCACTTAAGAAATTGCATCTGATAATTTTTCGCAAGAAGATCGAAGTATATATTATGCTTCGTAACAGTCACCAAATTTAATACTCTGCTTCTTATATGAAATAACAGAGCTTGGCGATAGCTTTCATTTGATACCAAACACGACATGTTTCTACCAATTGTAAAGAAGAAACCTTAGCCGATCGACCTGTTAAATTCATGTCACTTGCACACGTCAATTCTTATCAAGACCTTTCTTTAGTTAATCTAAGTGTCTAAAAAGATAGAGTTTATCGAAACTTTTAATTTGGTACCAAACACGACATACTTCTACCAATTGTAAAGAAGAAACCTTGCCGATCGACGTGTTAAATGTATGTCACTAGCACCCCCCAGCATTAAGCGCTTGCTCTGCTAATCCCTCCCTGTGAACTCATGACCCCTGGACTCACTTCTCACTGTCGATGGTGCCGTTGTTGTCGAAGGTCTTGAAGGCGTTGATGACGACGTCGTCGTCGTCGGAGCCGCCGCTGTTGGCCATGCGGTTGCCGAACAGGGACAGCAGCTGCGTGAAGTTGATGGGCCCGGGCGCCTCGTTCACCATCTCGTCCAGCTCCTTCTCGTTGGCCAGCTTGCCCACGGAGTCGAACGTGGCGCGCAGGTCGTTCTTGGTGATGATGCCGTCCTTGTCGTGGTCCATCAGCTGGAAGCCTTCCTTGAACTCGGCTACCTGCAGGGAGAAGAGGGGGTTAGTGGGTTAAGTTAGAAGATAAAGTATGAGAATCTTAGAAGAATTTTAGAAAAGATTATTACGGTCTTATGACTTGAAGGATTTGGAGAAGAAATTTAGAAGTTGTTACATTCTTGGGATTTGAAGGAGTTGAAGAAAGGACATAGAAGGTTATTATATTCTTAGAACTTAAAGGATTTGGAGAAGAGATTTAGAAGGTTTCCATTTCTGTCTGTTTACCTCCCGCCTATCAATATATAGATAAGGGAAGTATTGTTTTTGGTCACATATGAGCACAGAATAGTTACATACAGAAGCGACACTCCATGTCGGTACATTTCATGTTACCCTATTCTTCCCCTTCTCTCTCTAAGATGTAAGGAAACTTTGGGATTTTAAACGTTGAGCTCTTTAAATTTGTTGACTTTCCCCATCTCTCTCTATTTTCCTTTCTCTTACTGTCGCTTCTGTATATACCTATTCTGTTAAAAGAAGTTGAAGAAGAGATGTATAGTAGAGACATAGATATATGAAATTCACTTTCGGATAAGCCGATTGGCCCTTATAAAGTTTTATGGGACTTGCGGTAATGGTTCATTTAGGCAGGTACTTTCTTCTGTCGTATGCTATTAAGGGCCGTACCACAAATTTTCTTTCAAAATGAAAGAAAATTTGAAATGAATTTCATATATCTATGTCTCTACTATATATGAAATTCATTTTCGGATAAGCCGATTGGCCCTTAAAAAGTTTTATGGTTACCACCCCTTTAAAAAAGGTTGTAAAATCCGCATAAGTCGGTTTCATATACATCTACTTCTACTATATATTCTTAGGACTTGAAGGATTTGAAGAAGAAATTTAAAAGGTTTCCATTTCTGTCTTTTTTAGTGACACAAAATCTTTTTCGTAATAGATTGCTAGTATAAATTACTACAGGTTATTTATTCGCAACAAATAAAAAGCAATTGGAAATTGGAAAACAATTTTGGGGACCAAACCAGAGTATTTCTTACCATTCCACTAGACCAGGAAACTGTTACGGAATGTTGATTACTGGGACTGGGTAAAGGCATTGGCATTTGGGTACCCTGTACGTTATTGGGATGATATAGAAGATGCAAAAATAATAACGTTATTGGGATGTGATACATTCATAAGCTATCGTACTGTTCAAAATAACATTGGAAAATTAAAGGAAATCTAATTGAAGTGGATCAGTAAGGAATTCTATGAAAAGAAGATATACAGATGTCCCTAATAACTTGTTAAACATGGGATCTCGAAAACGGTAAGAGATACGAGGTCGGTTAAATTAGACCAAAGTTGCCGCATTAAGAGACAGTGCATAGGTTTAGTAATTTTGGTGTACATCTTCTTCAGATACTTTTTTGTAATGAATTTAGGAGGGTTCTCAAATTTTTTTACCGCGTGCCGTTTTCAAGTTGGCAGTGTCAACTTTATTTTTTCATATGAAGCTTATAGTAAGTTGTTATAATTTTGAATAGAGCTTTTTATTGCTCTTCTATTCAAAAGCATATTATTTGAGCACATGCTGTAGTGTATTTTTTTATTTTCATTAATTGTTTTCAATTAAATATTTATTTTCATAACTTATAGATTTATTGTAGCCCAATTGTTTTCATAGCTAACTATGATGCAGAGGTTATTTTGGAGACAAAAAACGTTTTTCTTTTGTATATAGTTGAAAAGCAAAAAAAGGCTCTATTAAAATTATCACAACGTACAATTTTGTTCTAGTTTAACCGACCACGTATCTCTCATTCTCGAGATCCCCAGCTTATCAAGTTATTTAGGACAATTTTATACAGGATAAATTGGGAAAACATTGAGAAGAAATAGACCATTTGTCTTTAAAAGAGAAAATTGTCTAGGTACCTACGTCAATAAAGAACGAAGATGGATTTGATAGGAAGAAAAGATACATATTCTCGTACATGTGATTGAGAAAATACGGAGAATTTAGCATTCTGTATCATGGAAGAACTGTTTTACGTTGGAAATCGTATTTAATATTTGATTGAATTTGGAGAACAAAAGAAAACACGGAGAAAGTTATGATTTTCGTAGAGTTAAAGAACAATTTTACAAAAGTATTATGATTAAAAGGGGATTAGTAAAGTGAAAATTGAATGAAAGAAGGAGTATATAAAGAAAAATAAACTTTTCTTTCTGGATTAGTAAGGGATTTGGTAGAAAGAAGAGAAGGATATATGATTGGGAGAACATGGAGAAGATATTAAGTCAATAAGGAACGAAGATGAAGTTGATAGGAAGAAGGGAAGTACTCGTAGATTCGTATAAAGAAAGCATTATAAAAGGAAAGTAATGATTTTCAAAGAGTTAGAAAATAATATTACAAAAGTATTATGATTAAAGAGGAATAGTAAAGTGACGGTTGAATGAAAGAAAAAGTATATAAAAAAAGAGAAACGTTTGGTTTTTTTTCCTGTAAAGGATTTGATAGAAAGAAGAGAAGAATATGTGACTGGAGGAACACAGAGAACACATTGGATATAGATCGTTTGTATACGAGTATAGGAGGTGTATATATCCGTACCTGAGACTGAGAGAACATGGAGAAGACATTGGAGCCGGAGCGCTTGACCTGGCGCTTGGATGACGAGCGGCTGCTCTGGCGGTTAGCGTCGGCGGCGGGGGCGGGCGCCTCCTCGGCGGGCGCGTCTTCTTTCGCCTTCTTCTTCTTCACCTTCTTCTCCTTGTCCGCCTAGAATACATACAGGGGGTTAGCTGGGTGGTGACATGAAGGAGTGTACTAAATGCACATTACTTAGGGCAATCTTATCTGTGAGGTGGTTGTGTGAGGTGTTTGCTTGCATTTTAGTCATGCCGCCTGTAACGCTCTTAACCCCTTATCAACCCAACAGAATCTGCATTCACACATACTGTATCACACTACTCAGATCAATCTCATCTGTTGACATGTTTGTTTGCATTTTAGTGATGCAAGTTGTCTATAGTAGCACACTTTGTCTTAATCCCTTGTCAACCCGACAGAATCTACATTCATTCTACTATGTGATTTTTTGATAAATGATGAGGTCTTATAAAAATTTTCATTTTTAGCTTTAATCAATAGAACAATGAAAATAATTAGACCCGCATTTTTTATTTTTCCCCAAAATAACTTTTAATAATAAATAAACCGCTATTAAAAATCATATTCTTCGAAACGCAGCTGAATTATCCCACTTCCCCCTTGTCCAGTGACTTATCAAAGTTCCTACCCAACTTCACAACGTTTCAAACGTCAAATATAATGTTTAAACTTTCAAACTGACAAATTGAATAATCTTGTGCAAATATAGAGGCACACAAAAGCCTTACATTGCTTTAAATCACAGACTGTACACTTTAACAACTTTCAAACGCGATTATTATGCGATATAAAATGTAAATAAAAAAAATTACATCATATTTACCAATTTAAACATTTTTATTTAAATAAAAATAAGGTTTACTTATTTTTTTTTTTGCAAGACTTCATTGTTGCCAAATGTAAAATTTAATTATGATGTATTATAATATTCTAAACTAGAAGGAGGCCCCAAAATCATTACAACCCAGGGTTCAAAAATTATAAATCCAGTTCTGATTGTAATAAACATTCACTCCTCTAAACTCACAATAAAAAATATGGGATCTCAATTCTAATATTCATTCATCTCAAATGAATCAAATCATAAGAAACACACAATCCAGATTAAAAATCAAATTAAGATTCTCTCTGCATTTATTATATGTAGCACAATACTCTTCGATAGAAAAAAGTGTCAAGTACCTGAAGTATTTGTTTCGTAACAAGTTTTATTTTTCAAAAAGGTATTTATAGTTCATACTAAATCAAAATAATTTAGAATATCTTTATTATAATTTTTTTTTTGGTACTAAATGAAAAGTCCCAAAAACAAAAACCTTCACTCTTTTCTGTACTTAAGATCATTCTTCTACTCAATTATTCTTTTGCAATAGGATCAAATAATAAATTTTTATAAATTTACAAAGGAAACTCCAAGATTAAATCTAGTAAAAGTTCTCTTAAAAAGCACTCGTCTAGAATTAAAATTATAATATTCTTTTACATCAAATATGAAGATAAATTATTTATATTTATTTGCATCTTTATTCTTATATGCAGAATGAATATTAGACACCTTATTATCTAAATGTAAAGTAGAATAAATAAACAATTATTTATATTTTCAAATATTTCAATAAAAAAGCCTCTATTACAGAATATTTGACATTAGTAAAAAACAGCTTTCTAGTATTCACCTGTAGGTAAAAACTTTATTTAATTTTTTTTTTAAATAATGTGAATTTTAGTTGATATATAACTTTAAATATAGAATATTTTTATAGTACTTTAATTTTGAAATTAAATAGTAAACATTTAACACAGCTACAAGATTCAATGTCTATTTTTACGATCAGTATTCTTTAACATCACTCGCTCTATATTTGGTAGCGCGCCAAAATTCTATTTTTACGCTGAGGTATCGAGTAACATTACAGTTTAAAAACAGTGTTCTACTTTATTAGAACTTTGGATTGTAGCCAAGTGCGGGAATTATGCAATTATAAATAGTTTGCAATTTAAAATACGTTAATTTATTTCAATATATGCATATAGTATTTATTTATTATCAAGACAAATCAAATTCAAAATAGTTTATGATACTGTTCATGTTCATTTATTCATTATTATTTCGTGTACCTATGTACTATGTATATTACATAACCAATATTGAAAGTGGCAGAAAAAGTGTGAGTAATAAAAATTAAACACGAGACGCATAGAGAGCATAGAGAAAAGCACTTATCACACTTTTGAACAAGTTAAATACTTTAATACAATAACATAAGATGTTTGTTGATATTTTTTAAAAATAATACATGTTTTTCTTTGCAAGATTTTGAACGATTAAAATAACTTTGTGTAATGCAATAAAAAATAGTCATAAACATTTTAATAAAATTTTCAAAAGGTGATACATTTCGAAGAGAAGTTCGAAGATATGAAACGAATGGAACTTGAAGAATGATTCACTTTCAAACAAAATGAGTTTAAATAAATGAAGGTAAAAATGAGTATAATTTTTAATAATTTCGATGAATATGAATATTGAAGTTGAATTAAAGTATATTTTAAAATCGAGACAAATGAAGACATCTTATAAAGAATAAGATATCGAAAAGTCAGATTTGGGCTTAAATTCCGAAGAAGTCCTGAATTTTAAAAATTTCCGTCGAATTTCAATTTTCACTTTAATCTCGAGTATACAGATAATTATACCTTTCATCATTTATTTCCCATGCAATTAAAATAGTTATAATTAGATAAAATATTCAGTGTTAAATGTTTCAGAAGATAAAATGTATGGAACATAAAATAAGTGGAAGATAAAATGTGTGGATGATAAAATGATTTGGAACATAAAATGTGTGTAAGATAACTTGTTTCGCGGAATAAAAGTGTGAACGATAAAAGGTGTGCAAGATTGAATGTTTGAAAGATACAATGTCCAGCAATATAACATGTGTAGAGGATAAAATGTATACGCTTCATTTTTTAATCGAGAGATATATTTAAAGTTGAATTGTCTTAAAAAAATAAATTATTCAATTTTTTCAAATAATTATTGAAGTAATATTTCAGGAGAGTGAATTATTAACCAATTAAAAAACCAGAAATCAATTATTCCCGTATATATTTTAATGCTTATTTAAGAGCTGACGGTATAGTCATATGTTATTGTATATTTTTGTGTTACCGTTTTCTAAAATATTTATGCGTTATAAGTATAGTATTATATTTGAGATTATAGTCATGTATCATTTGGATAAATGTCTGTCATAATCTTTTATATAATAATAGGCCCTATTCTGTAATCCAATGGTTAATTTGTAACCAGTTGCTATTTTTTTTTCTAATGGAAATAGGTTCCACTGGAAAAAATATCAAAACATCACTTGTAATGTAGGAAATAACTTCTTGACTGGATTTGGATATGATCAAAAGATTTTTCTGGGATGCAGTCAATAAAACGAATATTATTTACTTCAACATTTCGATCCTACCAGAATCATCCTCAGGAAAAATTAATTTATTTTAAGGATGATCCTGGTAGTATCGAAACATTGAAGTAAATAAATATTCGATTTATTGACTGCATCCCAGAAAAATCATTTGATCGTCACTTGTAATATTTGTTTTTATTTTTCGAAAATTTTAGCAACTGGTTAAAAATTAACCACTGAGTTACAGAATAGACCCCAATGAACTATTAAGTCACATTCACAATATCCCATACTTAGAATACATAGTGTGCTACAGTATCACATCATATAGTCCATGTGTTATCGTTTTCTAAAATATTTATGTGTTATAATGTTATAAGTATAGTATTATATACGAGATTATAGTCTTGTCTAATCTTTTATATAATAATATACTATTGAATTTACACCACATTCACCAAATACCCCATACTTATACATTTTATCCTCTACACATGTTACATTGCTTGACATTGTATCTTGCACACATTTAATCATGCATAGCTTTTATCCTCCACAGTTTTAATCCGTGAAGAAAGTTATCTTACACACATTTTATCTTCCACTCATTTTATGTTCCACACATTTTATCTTCAGAAAAATTTAATACTGGATATTTTATCTAATTATAAATATTTTAATTGCATGGGCAATAAAATGAATGCCAGGTACAATTACAATGTTTTAAAGATCAAATGTTTGGAAAATAAAATGAATGAAAAATGAAATGTATGGTTGATAAAATGTGCGCAAGATGAAATGTGTGTAAGATAACTTTCTTCGCGGATTAAATGTGTGGAGGATAAAAGGTGTGCAAGATTAAATGTTTGAAAGATACAATGTCGAGCAATATAACATGTGTGGAGGATATAATATATACGCGACACTTTGAATACTTAGAACACATAGTGTGTACAGTGTCCCATCATCCCATCACATAGTCCAAGTGTGTAAAGTCCACCTCAACATCACTGCACATCACTTCACCAAGTAACAACTAACCAACACCTACTTACCATTGTTCTTGATGTCCACGCTACCACAGAACAACTGAGAGTCTAGGCCGGAGCTCACTTTATATAACCTGAAGTCCTGCCAGGTCTCCTATCCCCTCGCATGGTGTGTGAATCCTTATATAGAGCCAGACAGAAATAACCTCTACGTCTGGGTAGCGTTGGATATAGTGTAGAGTATATAGAGTATAGAATGTGGGGCTATTTCCGTGACAGGGGGTACTTGGGATATTCGTATGGTGATTGTTATTCGAGTACTTGTAGTACTTGTCAATTAGATGATAGGAAGGTTGTAATATGTAAAAATAATCATATAGGCAGTCAATTGATAAAATTTATAAATATAATCAAATAAAGTGTAATTATGGCTTGCTCTGTTAAATCTATTATTGTCCATAAATCCTGTAATTGAGTTTTGCACATCTGTGTATCAAGTTTTTTTGATTCGAAATTTATCTAAGAAACACACCTTTAAGTTATTTCCTTCAAAAAGATTGTAGTTTGATGAAAATGAAGAATATGTTTGGCATTTTAATATTAAATATAGACACATGTCATATGTCTTATGGAAGCCAGGTTATTGTTATTGGATGATGAATTATAATACATGTGTCCAGCGATTCCGCAACTATAGCTTATCAATTGTAAGATAGGAAGGTTATAGTTTGATGTAATTGAAGAATATGTTTGGTATTTTGATATTAAGTATAGATACATGTAATATGGAAGCCACGTTATTATTGTTGAACGTTTATTCCCTTGGTAATTTCAAGTGAAAAAACTTGATACACAAATGTCCAAAACTTTATTTTATTTATTTTGTTTTGTCCTAATAAGAGTCTAATAAGTCCGTTCCAAGGGTGATTTGGGAATTCTTGAGGTGATTGTTATTCGAGTACTTGACTTGTTAGTAGAGTACTTGTCAATTAGAAGATAAGGTTGTAAGGTTGATGGAATTGCAGAATAAGGTTGATGAAATGTTTGGTATTTTGATATTAAATATAGATGTCATATGGGAGCCAGGTTATTATTGTTGGATGATGAATAATATACATGTGTTCCACGATTCAGCAACTATAGTTAAGATTATACAGGCTATAGTTTAAGAATATACAGGGTGGTAGTCATTTTGAACACCTAATAAACTGATACTTGAGTTTCTGTCATTTGTTAAGTCTACTTGATTGCAATTTTGAACACCTGATAAAATTTGTTTTAAACGATATCTCTGTGAAACCAATGACCGGATTTGAAAAATAAAAAAAACTGTTGAAAAGAGAATGGAAGGGCCTTTCAAACTGTGTCATGTTTAACAACCTTTTCCATTTAAAATTTTTGAGGTACAGTCCACCCCTATTTTAGGGTTGAAGTTATGCCATTGGTAATAATCCATTCAGGTGTCCCCCTTTATACTAAAATTGACGTGATCGAGCGTTTTTTGCAAAATTGATGTTAAGTGGCCAAAAATTGCGTTGATAATTTTTATTGGACCATCCTGTACATGTGTCTCGCAATTCGACAGCTATAACTTAAATGTGTATTTCTTAGGTAATTTTAAGTCAATAAACCTGATACACACATGTCCAAAACACAATTACAGGATTTATGGACAATATTAAATTTAACAGAGCAAGCCATAATTACACTTTATTTTATTTATGTTTTTTTGTCCTAATAAGTGTCTTTTAAGTCTAGGTAAACTATTTTCGTTAAATGAATCCTGTGGGTGATTGTTATACGAATACTTGTCAATTAGAAGATACGAAGGTTGTACGGTTGATGGAATTGGAGAGTATGTTTGGTATTTTGATATTAAATATAGATGTCGTATGGTAGCCAGATTATTATTGTTGGAGATGAATAATCACTGGCCCACAATGAAAGCAGCTGAGAAAACTGACAATAACACAATTTTGAATTAAATGAAAAGGGAAAACCTGACTATAATCTGATATATCAAAAAACAATAACTATCTGTAATAAGTCAAACATAGAAATTACCATGGAATTAATTGAAAATTACATTGTACATATAGGATGGTGACTCGAATACCCGAACATAGGCATTTAACATGTAAAATCATATTTATTTTTTATTTATTATATTCATAAAAGTTTCTCTACTGTTTTATAATTTGTCAAAAAAATTAATGAAGCGTTATAATTATAACGAACGTTTTATGAATACAGGCATAAGTTCATTTAACCCTCAACGTAAAGTATGTTTAAACTATAACTATAAGACACCTTGGCTTCAAGACATACTAGACGGATAATTCTAAATTGAATGTAATTTAAAGTTTTGTTCGGGATACCTTAACCATCGGTTAATAGAAAAATATCGCCATCGAAGTAGTATATAACGTATATTTCGTCCTAATGGAAACCACCAATTTTCAGTTTTTCAATATCTTGTTAGTGTTACCACAAGAATATCTTAGATGACAGAACAAGAAACTCAATATTACAGGATTTATGAAGGATAGATGTACTTTTGGTCTTAAAAGTACATTAGAGTGATATCTCTCATAGGAAATGTTAATTTTGTTGTTTGGAGACGGTTAGCGACTAGCTTGAATATTATTGCAGAAAATACTGAATAATGATAATAATAATAATAATAAACTTTATTGAGAAAACTCAAAGGCTGATCTTCCACCTAACCTGTCCAATTGTATTACAATACTTAATTTAAATCATGTTAATTTTCAAAAGATTATGTATAAAATATATGAATATATAATAATTCAAAATTTACTTAAAAAATTGCCCAAAAAATATATCTTATACACACAATTAGTTAAATACTTCTTCGATAGGTTAAAACTAATTATTTATGTGCATACATTATAAACATGCACATAAGACTTAACGTAACTTAAAACGTGGTTCTATTTGTACATAATTATAAGAAATGTAGTGGTCTATTTAACCTCTGCTCTGAGATGGACCACCAATGCTGAGGAGAGATGGATCAGAAGATTTTTGTTATTAAAAATATCAATTCAACCGGTAAACGATTAAGTTGCTATTTCATGAGTTCTACTTACACTGTCTCTAAACAACAAAATTATCATTTCCTATGAGGGATATCACTCCATTGTACTTTTAAAACCAAAAATTCATCTCTCCTCCATAAATCCTGTAATATTAAGTTTTGGATATGAGTGTATCATTTATTTCCGTTGTAAAATTACTTAAAGATTTACGGGACACTCGGTATATATTGACTTTATTCTAAATCTAACACTTTAAATATTCTAATTAGATCAATTTGGCAATCAAATATAAAGTCAACATCTTCCAATTCAATTTGCGCCGTGGGTTGTTTTTAACTAGCTCTTTTTTGGATACATTACGAAATTAAACAGTGCAAAAAAAAAACAAGTTACTCAATAGACATATCTTGGCAATATTAGCTTATGTTTATTTTCATTTCTTTTAAAATAAAAGGCCAAACTTCCTTAATACCGTCAGGAAAACACGTCACTGTTACTCACATAAGTTTTTTTGTTGAGAAACTATTTCTGAGCTGTAGTGGAACTATTTCAGTATTACCCCAAAAACTAACTATAGTTAGTCCTCTATTTCTCTATAACAAAAACTATACAAACTAATACACATAGGATACGTTCGTTTTTAGTATATGCTTGTGTATTGTTTTAATACAAATAAATTGTGAATGCTATTGTTTCAAATATAATTTTATTAATGTAAAATGGTAATGGTAATGTGGAAATATTTTTCCGTAGCACAATTTAAGGGCTACGTAGCCAAGAAATTAGTTTACACTTACGGAAGCAATGACAAATAGCTCTTGAAATCTGGGAACAAAATAAATAAATATATGGCTGTCTGCTTATATTTTAAAGAAAGTGATACCATGTAGTCATGAAATAAACATAACAGCAAAATCACTAACTAAATTAATTTCTTCTCATGTATCTACATACTAGCATAGACTATACAAGCAACATATATTGCTAAATATTTGGTATTAGCTAGCTACTAAAATAATTTTGTTTTTCTACTCACATAATATGTGCATAAATTATAATTTTATATTACAGACAACATGTGTATATCTCTATTTAGCAGAAAACTTTGAAAATGTACAAGATCAGTATTAACCTTATATGAACTAACATTCATATAGAAAAATATAGAATTAATATGAGGTCATATTCTAGTTGTCCAGCTTGAAAATTTGTTGTCACATGGTGTATATTCTTAATAAAATATATTCCAATTGGTGTCTAATGAGAAACTCTCACTGGTAGGTATCCATGGCATAGGTGTTTATCAACACTCAAGTTGGCAATTATTTTGACTTATATTTGCTATATTCTTATGTAAACAACTGTCATTTTAAATAAGCTTTGAATGTGATATTAATTTTAACTGAAAAAAATATCAATGATTGACAATTTGGATCGGTGACATTTCCACGGTAAAATTGCAACACTTCTGTAAATAAATTTTGGTATTTAATTTTAAATATATTTACGAAATATTATATTTTCTACATTTTGTAATAAATACATTGCTGTATTTTTACTAAATCTAAATCTTTTGAAAACATCGATTAATTCTTCTTCATCGTCACTCTCACAAAATACGTTGTAATAATTCTTTACTTTGACGATATTATCAAAAACTGTCAAAATTTTGACAAATGCTACAGAATATTTTACAGTCGGCCATATTCAGACCAACTTCGTAAATTTATCCTACTGGTAAAATTTTATTGGCATCATAAACTAGCTGTTAGTTTATCCTCCTGTCATCTAAGATGTATCCTCTTGATAACGCTAACAAGATATTGAAAAACCAAAATTCATGGTTATGAGAAATAATTTAACAAAGACTTATTAGACACTTATCAGGGCAAAGATAAACCGACCTTTATATATTGAAATGATGTATATAGGACTGCTATAACATCTAGTTGTGCACCTCCCTTTTTTATTGCAATCGGCAGTGCCAAAAGGGCACTTTGCTCGTAGTATTTTTTGAATGTTTCACAAAACTCAAAAACTATTACCTAACCGTAGAATGCTGAAATTTAGTTTATGGAATTACTATAACATTTAGTTATGCACCTCCATTTTTTATTCCAATCGACTTTTTCAGAAGGGGAGCTTATTTTTGGCATTACTTAATAAAAATAATAATGTAGTTGGCTTTTAATTTTTAAAGGAATCATTTAATTTCGTGTTAATAAATTGACATTGACAACACAATACATCTTCTTTGCAAATTTTTGAGCGATTAAAATAATATTGTGTTTTGAAATAAGGAATAATGACAAACATTTTAATAAAATATTTAATAGATTATCCATTTCGAAGAAATGAAACGAATGGACGTTAAAGAATTATTAGAAGTGTAGCAAAAATATGTATAATTTAGTATACAAAGAGTCATGTGACGTCCACATCAGATTTTTTATTATTACAGCCTTTCAATAAGATTTATATCAGAATTCCAGTACCATAATTAATATCAAACTGTAGTACTGAAGAAAAGAATCTTATAACTTAACAATGTAAACATTTATAAATAATATTTTTCGGTTTTAGTTTTAGTGCATTGATATTAAAACAGACCTGCAAAATATTCTGAATGATCTTTATCTAAAAATACCACAAACATTCAACATGACTCAGATACGTACACTCATCTGAGGTTTAAAAAAAGAACACATACATAACATATCCACATATCATAAACACATAAACACTTTTGTAAAATAAAACAACAGGAATAGTTTTAATTATTTATTTCAACAAATAACAAAATTATTGTCACAAAATATATCTATTTGGTTTCTAAGTACAATTTATTGGGTTTTGGGTGCTCGTGCTCCAAAAATAGAAGTTCCAACTCTCACCATAGTGCTTCCCAGCTCAATCTATAACAATGTAAATGGGTCACTTTAAATATAAAGTCTATTTTAGAAATAAAGTCGCTACCACCTCAAATTATTTACAGGTTTGAGATATAAATATATATACAATGTGTGGTATTCAGTGTGTTGTATTAGCGTGTTTTAAGGTCTTTATTAAAACTTGTATTAAATATTCAATTCAGTGGCTTGTTTTAAGCTGTTTTTCACCTTGTAATACACTTGTATTTATTGCTGTGGTAATCAATACACTATTTTAAAACAAGGCTGGGGCTGTTTTAAACCTTGTTTTAATGTTTTCACAGACAGGTCTGACTGATAATTTTTTGAAAAAAGGTTTATGCATTGTGCAAAATTGAACGAATTGAATGTGTTCAACAAGTTATTAGAGTTAAAAGGCGAAGAAGAATATATGTTGTAACAGTATAAGAATATTTAAGAGTATATTTTAGGTCGGTTTTAAATTGGTTTTATTGCATAAATAATACATTCTTGAATATTATTTTGGTTGTATGCAAGCATGCAATATATTTTCTTCTTTTATGATTTATTTATTATACGAATACAGAAAGCTTCAATTCATTTAAAAATCATCATTAATTATTAATCCCGGACTGATAACCAACACATGCTACATCTGTCAGTGGTAAATAATGAACAATTTATATACAGGGTGGTCCAATGAAAATTATCAGCGCAATTTTTGGGCACCTAACATCAATTTTGCAAAAAACGCTCGAACACGTCAATTTTAATATAAAGAGGGACACCTAAATGGATTAATACCAATGGCATAACTTCATCCCTAAAATAGGGGTGGACTGCACCTCAAAAATTTTAAATGGAAAAGAGTGTCAAACATGACACAGTTCGAAAGGCCTTTCAATTCTCTTTTCAACAGTTTTTTTATTTTTCAAATCCGATCATTAGTTCCAGAGAAATATCGTTTAAAACAAATTTTATCAGAAGTTCAATATTGTAATCAAGTAGGCTTAAACAAATGACAGAAACTAAATAAACAATTCTTTCGACAAGTTGTTTGCAATAGACAAGTAATTTGTATGTTAGATTTCTTTTTGAGGGGTTATTTGAAGTCTAAAGTTTATGCCACGCTAACCGAATCTTTAGAAGATTTACGGCAACGTACCGCAGTTCCAAAATTTTGAGCAAAATCTTTATTGTTATATGGAAGTTGGTGGTAGTTATTTGGAACACCTAATAAACTGATACTTAAGTTTCTGTCATTTGTTTAAGCCTACTTGGTTGCAGTTTTGCACACCTGATAATATTTGTTTTAAACCATATTTCTCTGGAACTAATGATCGGATTTGAAAAATAAGAAAACTGTTGAAAAGGGAATTGAAAGGCCTTTCGAACTGTGTCATGTTTGACACCCTTTTCCATTTAAAATTTTTGAGGTGCAGTCCACACCCATTTTAGGGTTGAAGTTATGCCATTGGTACTAATCCATTTAGGTGTCCCCCTTTATCTTAAAATTGACGTGTTCGAGCATTTTTTGCAAGATTAATGTTAAGTGGCCAAAAACTGCGCTGATAATTTTTACTAGGCCACCCTGTATATATACCAACCTAACCTAATCTGATTAAAATAGGTCGGGTTAGGTTAAATTAAGTTTGGTTACGTTGAGTTAGGTTAGGTTAGAGGAACTTCATACCGAGAATCTGGGATTGAAGACCGAACAAGAAAAGCTAAAAGGCGAAGTGGATGTGCTGGTGAGGGAGACCCAGGATAATAAAATTGATCCACAGGTTACAGGTTAGCTGAGGTAAAACATTCTTTTTTTTGGATGGTATACTATAGTCTTTTTCACGAAAATGTGATGGTACGTCATAATGTTCCCTGAGGCAACGTTGCCAAGTATTTGTAGGGTACATTCAAGTGTTGATGGTTGCGTAGTATACCATGTGTGTATATATCATATTGTGAATTATTTACATAAAATAAATTAAATTTATTCAGCATCCCCCTCTGTATCTACGTTTGTCACGTTCTTGTTCGAAATACCTTATTACAGAATTCATCATATTCTGTGCACAACTTCCTAAATTCTTTGCTCGATTTTTTGACATTTTTCAAAAATAATATAATTTTTTGACATTTGGAGAATGGCAACGTTGTACAGGATTACCAACCATTTATTAGTAAAAGACACTAAGTTCCGTGTATTTTACTGGGTATATGCTAGGGATAGTAACATTGCTGTTTTGGCTACAATTTTATTACTAGGTATGACGTACGATCACATTTTCGTGAAAAAGACTATAAGTAACAAATTTACTAAACACTTACTGCCTGTTCATAATCTGTAGACATTCCCATAGATAAATGCAACTTTTGCCAATCTATACCCAAAGCATTAGCAACATCGTCTCTGCATTTCTTCAGACACAAAAAGTCTGGGTTTGGACCATCTTCAGGGTTATATCCATATTTACCAATAGTCATCAGACCTTCAAGATGCAGGTTTGGACATGTTTCGACGATATGTTTTGCTAGGGTTGCTGATTCATTTGGTTCCACTCCATTTTTTGCTGAAAAACATCAGTTGTTAAAGATATTTCAACGAAAAATTAAATTTTGTAGCTAGTTGACTACATTTCGCGCTGTACGAAATAGTATATTGTACAACAATCATGGAATGATATTCATTTCATAAGAGTATCAAATGGACATTCCAAGCGAGTTGTACACTCTAGATTTTCTATGACCACGATATTATTTCCTAATTCATTTATATTCCTATTTTATTTTAATGAATAATATATAAAAATTAAAAAGACGTTTTTACCTCCCGTCTATCAATATATAAATAAGGGAGGTATTGTTTTTGGTCAAATTTCTCCAGTGTGAGTTTTCAACATATGGGCACGAATTAGAGTCCCTAGAATACACTTATACTATTTTTACCGTACATATGATATCAATTGTGATGTAAGTAAGTTTGAAAGATAAAATATGTAAATATGAAGTAGTTTTATTGTAAAATTTAAAAAGATGGCAGAAATATGTAAGGAATCCATTTGCATGCGTAAATCAAGGTAAATTCGGTTCCAGTTTTAGTAACGCCAAAAATAGCTGGTTTTTTGGTCATACAAATTTTACGCAGGAAATTTTAGGTATAAAATGAATTAAAAATATTGTGAACTGCAATAACAAACTAATTATAAAACTACAAATTGAATGTAGTGAAAAAATTATATAGCATATATTACTACAGTGGCGAGAGATATTGTGTTGAACACATCAGATTTTTTTTATTAACCGATATATTAACCGGTTTCCAATTTTTAAAAACCTGTTTTCGAACTAAAACCGTTATTTTTATAACGTTCTCAATATGGGTTAACCATTAACCAATATTTTTTTCGGTTACATGCCCTGCATATAACTTTCTTGTTTCAATTCATACTAGGTTCTAGTTTGCACATTCTATAGACATGATTTTTAAATAACCGGATATCCAGGTAATATTACGTAGAACAGAAATTGAATCTAACCAAAATGGGGTGTATACCTATATTTTATCCTCCACACATGTTATATTGCTTGACATTGTACCTTGCACACTTTCAATCTTGCACACCTTTATCTTCCACACTTTTAATCCATGAAAAAAAGTAACTTGCTCACCTTTATCTTCCATTCATTTTATGTTCCACACATTTTATCTGTTATACATTTTATCTTCAGAAAAATTTAATACTGGATATTTCATCTAATTATAAATTTGTTAATTGCATAGGCAATAAAATGAATGGCAGGTACAATTACAATGTGTTAAAGATCAAACGTTGGCGAAGATAAAATGTGTGGAAAATAAAATGAATGAAAGATAAAATGTGTGTATGATAAAATGTGCGCAAGATAAAATGTGTGTAAGATAACTTTTCTTCGCGGATTAAAAGTGTGGAGGATAAAAGGTGTGCAAGATTAAATGTGTGAAAGATACAATGTCGAGCAATATAACATGTGTGGAGGATAAAATGTATACGCCCCACCAAAATCTGTTCCCATTTTAGTATTATTAACTATTTACCTTCTTCTGCACTTGTATTAACTTGTATCATAACTTTCAATTTCTTCTCCTGTGAAAATTTTGGCCAGGCGTTATTCAATGCACTTGCTATCCTATCAGAATCGACAGTTTCAATTAAATATAAGTTTGGTATAGACAAGACTTTATTTATTTTATTTTTTTGTAAATGGCCAATAAAATGCCATTTAATCTCATTACATTTTTCGATTAATTCTTTGTTATTTCCTTTTTCTACTAGTTCTTGTACATAGTTTTCTCCAAAATGTCTCTGTCCACAATTATAAGCGTTAATAACGGCTTCATAAGGCTTAGTTTTGCTTACGGCCACTAGAATTGGTTCGACGAATTTCAGTTCCTAAAAAAAAGAGTAAATATAAAATTTTTAGCTCGAGAAATTTTAAATTTTACAAAATTTTGTTTAAAATATTTTTTAAAGAATAATCTACGTTAATTTCAAATTTACAAACAGAATTTAATTATCTCTTTTCGTTTTGGAGATATTTGATGTCAAAGTTGCACCTCAAAAAAATGTATTTTTTGAGTATATTTCAAAAATGAGTAGAGATACAATCTCAACTACTTTACCATTGGATTCTACGGCAAAAATTACATAAAGAAATGTGTTGTCCACATATACATTCTTTGGAACGATTTGGTGAAAAATGAGAAAAACGAAAAAACCTAAATTTCAATTTTTCGCTTTGAAACTTTTTGTCTCCAAATTTTTTTATTTTTTGGACTTAAGTAGATATCGATGCGCTGATTCCAAATTTTCAAACAGAATTCAATTATCTCTTCCCGTTCTTGAAATATTTGAGTTTAAATTTATACCTAATAAATTAGGTTTTTTAGGTATACTTCTTAAATGGTTAGGTTTACGACTTCGGCGACCTCACCATTCGATTCTACGGGCAAAATTACATAAGTGTACCAATTTTCAGATTTTTATCTCAGCAAATACAATTTCTAGAAGGAAAAAACTGAAAATGGTCCAAAATCGAAAAAAATCTAAGGTATACCCCTTGCCATTTTTTCAGATTTTTCCATTTTCGTTTTTCCTTTCTACAAATTGTATCCTTTGGAATAAAAATCTAAAAATTGGTACACTTATGTAATTTTGCCCGTAGAATCGATTGGTGAGGTCGTCGAAGTCGTAAACCTAACCCTTAAAGAGGTATAACTAAAAAACCTGTTTTTTTAGGCATTGCCAAAATTCAACTTTGAACACGAATATCTCGAGAACGGTAAGAGATAATTCAATTCGGTTTGAAAATTTGAAATCAGCGCATCGATATTTACTTAAGACTAGAAAATGAAAAAATTTGGAGAAAAAAAGTTCCTCGAAAAAATTTTGAAATTTAGATTTTTTCGATTTTCTCATTTTTCACCAAATCGTTCCAAAGAACGTATATGCGGAGAAAACATTTCTTTATGTAACTTTTCCCGTAGAATCGACTGGTATAATAGTTGAGATTGTATCTCTACTATATACCCAAAAAACACACTTTTTTGAGGTGCCATTTTGACATCAAATATCTCAGGAACGAAAAGAGATAATTAAATTTCGTTTGACAATTTAAAATCAACCCGTCGAAATCTATCAAAGTACACTATTTCCCAAAATCAAAATTTTGGGCACAAAAATGAGTATTTTTGGGATATTTCGCGTTTGTTAACACAATTTTTGTTTAATACTGTTGTTTGGTTTGTTTTAACTCTACACAACTTTGGTATAAGATTATTGGTTTTGAAAATAAATAAAAGTTAGATAATAAAACGACAGAAAAATCGAAAAACAACTCATAAAACAATATACCATCTTATAAAACTTGTATAATAATATACTATTAAAGGACAGAATGAAAGAACCTTTATAAGTGAGAAATATTGGATATGCTCTTTGCTTTCTAAACTTACAAAAATCTAGTAAGTGTTTTTAATACATATTTTTAAGAGCAAATATATTTAGATCTAATAACGAAATAATGTACAAATACTTTTATTTCCACCTTCTATATAATTGTCACTTTACAGGCTTCTTGGTAGCTAAGTAAATAAACAATTACAGTAACTAACCTGCAAAAATTTACAAGGCTAGCCTTGTAAAATTTTACAATGCTCATAAAAAAATAATAGAAAATAATGAAAGTTTTTTTATGCATTTAATTATAAATATTACAAACTTAATTTAATTAGGTTTATGTGAGTAATTATACACAATTGTAGTACATTTTGATTCACTGGCGAAACTCATTTGACAACGTCTAGCTATAAATTGTTCTACCACCGCCAACTACCTTTGATTCCAAAATAGAGTAAATCGTTTTTTGAAGAATAACGTAAATTAATATCAAAAAAACGCTATGAAGGTGGAAATAAAATTTTGTACTTGGCACTCGTGCAATTAATCTTTACTGGGCTCACTGGATTATGAGAGCTCGATCCTTCGTCACTCGCCTCACAAATTTCCAGCTCGCCCTGTAAAGATTAACTTACACCGCTGGCCACGTAAATTACTATTACCATTGTACCTAATATTTATTGATATTATCTTTACCTGACTTCTATTGTTACTGGCTGTTTCAATTTTACTTAAAACTGTCTTCAATCCATATTTAATATCAATTTCAGCCATTTTCCTCAGTAACATTACTTACTTAGACATATTATTTGTTAATAAATAGTATTTATCTTAAATTTTAAGACGATTCATGTGACAGACATTTATAAGCTGTCAACTATGTCTAACAATACTCTTTTAGTAATATAGAACTCTAAATATATTTTTTTAATTATAAATATCTATATTACCGTTATAGTAGTATACATTCAAAATTATAGATGGTAATAGTTTATGTCGGTATAGTAGATTTACTTACAGATAACTGTAATTCAAAAACGGTAAAACAATTTTCTGTTCTTTAAATATTGATAGTAGAAATCTGTAAATCAGATATAATGTGTTTTCCACGCAATAGATGGCAGTGTATTTACAGGTATCTGTACATAGAAGTCGGTATTACAGATTTAATTTGTAGAAACCTGTAATATATATCGGTAAAACAGATATCTGTATATCAAAAATACAGATATCTGTAAATGTCGGTATGGTAGAAATATTTACAGAAATCTGTAACGTCGTGTCGATAAAATATCTTTTTCTACATTTACTCATGTAAATAGACATTATAGGTTAATGTTGTTTTCATTATATGCATGTGTGTTGTTTTCATGCAATTAATTGCAAATACTATTGTTTAAAATATGATTTTATTAATGTAAAATGGTAATGGTAACGTAGAGATATTTTTCCGTAGAACAGTGTAAGAGCTACGTAGCCTAGAAATTAGTTTACACTAATGACAAATAGCTCTTGAAATCTGCGAACAAAATAAATAAATATATGGCTGTCTGCTTTTATTTTAAAGAAAGTGATACCATGTAGTTATAAAATGAACATAATATAGCAAAATTATTAACTAAATTAGTTTCTTCTCATGTATCTACATATTAGCATAGACTATAGAAGCAATATATATTGCTAAATGGATGTTAGCTAGCTACTAAAATATTTTTGTTTTTCTACTCTCGTAATATATGCATAAATTATAATTTTATAATACAGACAACATGAATGTGTATATCTCTACTTAGCAGAAAGCTTTAAAATGTACAAGATCAGTAATAACCTTATATGAACTAACATGCCATATATAAAAATACAGAATCAATATGAGGTCATATTCTAGTTGTCCAGCTTGAAAATTTGTTCTCACATGGTGTATATTCTTTTAAATAACAAAAATATAAGAACAATGATTCCAATTGGTGTCTAATGAGAAACTTTCACTGCTGGGTATCCATGGCACATAATTTAGATAGTATGAATGTAGAGAGCTTATTATTTAACCCCGATGTTTGTATGATGTAATCCTGGACAGTATTGAAGTGTGTACTAGCCCGCACCGAAGGACGTGCTCAACCAAACATGTAGCCTCTCTTTCCCCTACCCGTCTCAACCTATTTCCAATGTACTTAAAAATATCTCCCAAATTCACAATCATTTCGAAAAACTAAGAAAACTTATTGAACTAAAGTTTAACAAAAATAAAAATCATAAAATACTGCAAAACATATCAAAATAACTAAATAAAACAAAAAGAAGTAATACATGTCGTAAAAACATAATATAAAATCTGTAATCTATCATATTTATAAACAGGTTGGCCAATGAAAATTACCAGTGCAATTTTTGGCCACTTAACATCAATTTTGCAAAAAACGCTCGAACACGTTAATTTTAGTATAAAGGGAGACACCTGAATGGATTAATACCAATGGCATAACTTCAACCCTAAAATGGGGGTGGACTGAACCTCAAAAATTTTAAATGGAAAAGGGTGTCAAACATAACACAGTTCGAAAGGCCTTTCAATTCGCTTTTCAACAGTTTTTTTATTTTTCAAATCCGATCATTAGTTCCAGAGATATATCGTTTTAAAAAAAAATTAACAGGTGTTTAAAATTGCAATCACGTAGGCGTAAACAAATGATAGAAACTAAATAAACATTTGTTGTAACAAACAAGTAATTTGTAAATTAGATTTCTTTTTGTGGGGTTATTTGAAGTCTAAAGTGTATACCACGCCACCTAAATTTTAGAAGATTTACGGCAACGTACTGTAACTCCAAAATTTTGAGCAAAATTATTGTATAGAAGTTGGAGGTACTCATTTTGAACACCTAATAAACTGATACTTGAGTTTCTGTCATTTGTATGTATAATCTATCACATTTATCTATAATCATGATGATATCGAAAATCAGTTAAATAATGATCGTAAAAATTTTTAGTACATTGTAATTCGATATGTATCTGTAAGCAGAACTCGGTATAGTAGATTTATTTTGTAGGAATCTGTAATGTACTGTACTGTCGGTAAAACAGAAATCTGTAAATATCGGTATGACAGATATTTTTTGCAGAAACCTGTAATGTACTATCGACAAAACAGTTTTATATGATCTTCAAAGTAGTACAAAAATTAAATAACAGATGGCACTTACAACAAAATACGGAAACAATGTAAGAAGTTCTTAAATCTAAAATATAACAACAGATTGCACTAGTAAAAGTTTTATTAGGTGTTGAAATAATTAAAAGAGTTATTGATTTTAATAAACCAGTTATACTCATAAATACAGATTATAATTAAGATATTTAAAATTTTATTTATGTTCACATGTTTAAATAATTAAAAATATGATATATTGCTGAAATTTAATTTGAATTTATAATACGTTGTCACCTTAAGTAATTATTGTTGAAGTAAACGTTACTTAAGTACAATTACTTGTAATAAGTAAGGTTACATATTTAAGTAATCAGCAGTAATTAGTAATTATTTACATATAATGGTAACTTACAATATATTATTTATTATTTGTAAGATACTTATAGCGCATAATGGATTTGTCATTGAATTTATATTATATTAACATTCACATGTAGGAAATGTTTCAATAAATATATATGTTTATAGTTTTTGATTATAGAATATAGTATAACTATTTCAACAACAGAATTACTGAAAAAAAAAATTTCGAAATTGATACTAAACTACACGATATCACTCCGGGAAGTTAGCCAAAGTAGTAGCTAAAGTAAAACTTTACAGACTTATGTCAAAATTTAACTTTACGGACTCATCTGTCAAATTGAATTAACCTATATTTTAATACTATATTTTTGCAGTTTATTTTAGCACTACCTAAAATAACAAACATATCATTCTATAATATTATTGGTGAATTTATTTATTATAACCTTTGATAATAATTTATCTGATTTCATGTAGACGACGTCTAAGCAGATGTAAACATAAATGAAAATTATAAAGAAATATTTGACATTTTGACAGTACGTTTGTTATCACAGCCATCCCCGTCTCTATAGCTATTATAGCTGACGTTTCACAAACACATAATGGTGTTTATTTATGTTTCTAATTAATAATTTAACGATTTCGAAAAAAATATAATGTATATCTAAGGACTAAAGTATTTTTTATTACTCACATGGTTTATTCTATTCGGGTATCGCCTCGTAGAATAAATTCCATATGCGTAATAAAAATTTTACTTATATAATAAATATTTTTAACTAATTTATATTATCTTGATTACATTGTAAATGTTTTTTTTTTGTTACAGACGATTCAGTAAATATTTCGCTTCTTCATTTTCTCTATTAGTCAGGTAAAAATTTAATTCATATTTTTCGAGAATAAGATTTAATATTAAGTAATTACTAAAATGAAACATGGACTTTTGAAAATATTAAGTAAAATTTTAACGTTTCTGTTTCATGTTACACGAATTTCAGAAAAAAAGTTTAAAAAATAATAATTATAACCATACTTTTATGAATGCTTTGCGCATGCGTGTAAACAAAGTATTTGACTTGTAGATTGTCAAATATCAGAAAAAATCTTCCACTGTATCATTTTGAATGCTGGTAATCATGTACAATTGTACAAATATTGCTAATTCCAGCAAACTAGTAGAATTATGTTTGGAACTAAATAATGTACTTAATTATTTTTATGAATTGGGACTGGAATTAGTTTGATATTTTAGGATGGGTTATAATTAATCCGGGTTAGTGACTAACTATATAATTGCAAACTAATGTTAGACAGAGTGTGCAACGAAACGCGGAACATAGGACTTTAACACGGGATTTCAAAAAATTGCGGATACTCTATCTCTCAAACTCATACTCAAAATCCCATGTTGAACTGCTATGTTTCGAGGTTATGTATTTTTATAATAGGAAGCTATAGTGATTAGTTTTAATATTTTATGACTTATATCCTGAAGTTCGATTATGGAAAACTAAATTCGCCTAATGTGTGGTCTTCTAAAGAAGTTCTTCCACTTTTGTATGCCCAGTGCTGCCATATCGTTTATATGTTTAAACTAACAATATGTTCAAAAATTGTATCTATTTTTCTTATATTCAAAGTTAATACTACCAAATACAAACAACAAGTAACATATTATATTTAATATAACTGTTTAAACAATTATGATCTTACTTAACGTAGGATTTAATTTTGTACAAACTTTGTATTCTTGTAGTTTTGTTCTAAATCTATCAGGAGAGAGAGTATCCGCAATTTTTTGGAATCCCATGTTAAAGTCCTATGTTCCACATTTCGTTGCACACCCTGTATAAGTTAATCTAAAATGGCTTGAAGATTTATTCACATTAACTTACATAATATATTCAAAAATTATATTCTTATATTCAAAGTTAATTCTCTCAAATACAAACGATAAGTAACACCGATTGTAACTAACCATCTGCCAATTAAATTATCTGAGCAACAAAAGCCAATCTGCACATAACCTCCCAGCAATAAATTTCCATTTTACAAGTGATTAACTCGCAACCGTACAATACCGTCCCATTGAGTCTATTACCCCGGCTATTATATCGTTAGAAGGGAGATTCACTACCCTATACAACATCATCGGTCGGTCCACTGAACACATGCTTCGCTTAACCATACCAGGGTAGGGGATTGTTAGAAAGAGGTTAGGGAAAATGGAAAATGGCGGGGTTAGTAGATGGCAGCACTGTATGCAAAAGTTAAAGTATAGACCAACGACAAAATATAACTATACTCTGTTTTTAAACTATAGACACTAACTAGGAATTCTAGTGACAAAATCAAAACCTGTGATTGGCTGCTGCGCTATTTCATGAAGCCGCATTTAACCACACAAAATTTCAAGTTAACCTTCTCAAACGTAATTGAAACATCAAACTATCAGTAGTTGTCAAATCACATGTTGAATTTGCACGTGTTTTTTGTTTCATTTCTCTTTTTGTGATATTTCACGATTAAAACTAGTTCTTTTCAGAACTACTAGTATTTTACTAACGCTGTGGTGTAAATGTGACTTAGTCTAGTGCTGTCTATAGTTTAAAAACGAAGTATAGACAAAACATGCCCTATACATCTATATTGAATGTTTTGTTTTCGGTAAGCCAGAAAGAGAAACATAGAGATGGATATAGTGAAAGTATTGTTTAAGCGTTTCTCACTAGAGGCGCCAATGTTGTTAATACTGTTTGAGCATTGCTCGCTAGAGGCATTATTGTAGCTGTCATTATTTTCTTCATTTGTTTTTGTCTATGGTTTTGACTATTTTTGAAACTTAAAAATTAAATCTGTCTTTTTCAAATAAGTACAAGTTACACATTGCTACAAATTGTTATACTACGCCTTTCTTACTGCATTAGTGTAACGGTCATTTTTTGGCAACAAATTCAAACTGAAACCCTAACTCGCCTCTGTCGATTTATACGCCCATGTTATTCTTATGGGAGTCAAAATATGCTATCTTTAAACTGCTACAAAGTATTATAAAATGCAAGTCTTAACTATTAAACCTTATAAATACTAATCTCTAATGTTTTATTTATCTTTTAATGTAATATACACACCCAAAAAACATCATATTATTTAATAAACTTCAATTTAAACAGTAGGTGCAAATTTCTCAACACGTATGTCGTAGCTGTCTTAGTATTCAGTTGAACCTGAAATGGCGGGGTTAGGAGATGGCAGCACTATATGCAGAAGTGAAAGTATAGACCACGTTTAGTGAGGTTAAGATTTACATTTGGCGCGAAACCCTAATTCAAATGCATTTCTTATGGAAGTACATTTTCAATTCACGATATTATAGTCATTTACGATACAAATGCGGAAACATTAACTTGCGTGTATGAGTCTTTGTTTGAAGTATTTCATTTAGGCAAATGCACGGAAGGTATTTCCGCATAAGTTGAACCATGTCGAAATATATAAACTATTTTCCAGAAGAATATGAAAAAATACAAGTATTAGTAAAAAAAAATCATTTAAATATTTTTTTTTTCAAACGTCATAAAAGTGACATCTTCTGTGACGTTTTATTTCTATGCCGCCGTAATATAATTTTTTATTGTAGCCGCCGTTTAATTTCTTCGCCGCCGTATGTAGAATCAGCCAATAAGAAGTAACTTGTATAATAGAAATCTGTAATGTCGCCCTAAATGTCACTATAAAAACTAGATAACCTAAGAATAAAGTTACTAAAAATTATAAATAACTGACAGGTAACCTACATATTAAACGTTAAATAGTAATTAATTTTTAAAATTTCTACATTTGAAGAAAAAATAGCATGTGTTATTCAGAGTAAAAGTGTCTTTGTGTGCCTCGCATGCAATTGTCCGAATCGCTTCGCTCGTCGTGCAAACTTCCATGCTCGCCACACAAAGTATCACTTTTGCTCTTCATAACACAATATACTATTCTTTCACGAGTTATAAAAGTATAAATTTTGTTGCGATGTCCTGACCTGTCATCTGTCTTTGGCAATATCATTGGTTGTCTAATTTTAAAAAGACAATCACGCGTCCTTTTTTGTTAAAACTTGCGGAGATGAAACATGCCTGCGGCTTGGCAGCGTCAAAATGTTACTGCATGTTCTGGTTTTTGTTATAAAAAATAAATTTTATTTAAGCATAATAATTTTTCCATTCATATACATACAAATTTGTATATAAACATATATTAGTTATACGAATATTAAAATAAACAATATCCTGTACAACTAAGAGTTTGTTCATCAATGGCGAAGAGATGACATCAAAGGACAACATTTTCACTTTAAACATTGATATTTCTTACACCAGGACATATTTTACAGTTACGTTTTCACAACTATGCTTATTTCGCTGTTGTTCCAGAAAAAACATGGTTAAGGACTCTATTGGATAATCGTATGTCACATACAAGGAAGTTATTATTCTGTTAATGAGCTATCCCAACTTATAGAATATATTAACTTCCTTAAACGAATAATAATTTTTCCGTATCCATGGTATGTAATTGACAAATTGTTTACTTCATTTGAGGTTAACAATAAGTGAAAGCGGGATGATATGAACAGCTGTGGGTTTTAGCGGTGCAAGCATACGACGTGACATCTACCGAAAAAATTTAAAGTAAAAATAATTTGATTTACAACAAAATACTTTTTAAGTTAACTCTAAATTATTTTCAAAATACAAATAGACGAATGTTATTACAATTGTCGCATAAATTTATTATAGAAATAATCATTAATACCAAAATTAGACATTTATAAATTAAGGTTATATGTCAAAAAGTCTTGGAAAAAATATTTTAGGTATTTTGTTATCTGTTGCCATGGTTTCAGTATTGGGTAGGAAAATGACATAGGTTTGTGTTTTATATTATAAAATTATTATTTTTTATTTAATACAATCTTCTCAAGGATACGGAAAAATAGCTTGTGCCCTACGGGAATCTAACGGCATATTATATCCCTTGATTTTTGTTGCCCTCGCGCACTACGTTCGCTCGTGCATCAGAAATCTTCGAGATGTAATATACCTATATCTTCCCTTATGACGCAATATACTTACAGTGTCTGTAGTTACATATTAATAAAAAGTGTAAAGAGTATTGTGTTATCCCAACTTATGACTATTAACTTCCTCAAACGAATAACATTTTTATTGTCTATTATTTCAACTTTGCCCTACAGAATCTATGTCACACCTAATGTAACCTCACTAAATAACAAATTATTTCGTGGGCTATCTAAACAAGATGTCAGATTAACTGGAAGCTATGCAGATACGATCATTCTTTTAGTGGCTATGTTCACACCCATATCCTAAGCTACTTATCATAACGTTAGACATACAATACGTCTTCAGACAGCTCCAAATTACAATGCTGGATTATAATAAGGCAAATTAGATCTGGAACGGACTGACCATCGAGAGAGGGGGGGAGTTATTTAAATTGTGAGGTTATATGTATGAGCTAGTATGACACAAGTATGTTTAATATTTATGTTCTCGTAAACTACGAATAATGAATTGTTTTAGAAAAATAAGGACGTTAAATCATATTGGTTTTCCTAATTTTCTGCTTCCCTTATTATTTTAGGTAAAAAAGTTTCAAATAACTGTTGTGAAAGAAAGTTCAAAGTCGTACGTTTTTGAAGTTACAAATTTTCTCTTTTAGCTTTCCGAAAGATTCCTTCAGAAAAACACATTGGGTATGATCAAAACATTTTGACAATTGCGTACAATGTTAGATATGTCATGAGTAGTATTAAATTTGATGTTTACTTGAACTGGACTATGCTACCCTCGGTGGCATTTTTTGGTAACATATACGATATCATTCTGCGAAGTTAACCAAAGTAGTAGCTAAAGTAAAACTTTACAGACTCATAAGTCAAAATTTAACTTGACGGACTCAACTGTCAAACTGAATTTAACCTATATTTCAATAGTATTATATTTTTGCAGTTTATTTTAGCACTACCTAAAATAACAAACATATCATTCTATAATATTATTGGTGTGTTTATTTATTATTTACTTTTGATAATTTATCTGATTTCATGCAGACGACGTCTAAGCAGGTGTAAACATAAATGAAAATTGTAAAGAAATATTTGACACTTTGACAGTACGTTTGTTATCACAGCTATTCTTGTCTCTATAGCTATTATAACTGACGTTTTACAATCACATAATGCTATTTATTTATGTTTTTAATTAATAATTTAATGATTTCGGAAAAATATAATGTATATCTAAGGATTAAAGTATTTTTTATTACTCACATGGTTTATTCTCCTAGGCTATCGCCTCGTACAATAAATTCCATATACGTAATAAAAAATTATACTTTAGTCCCTTGATATACAAATAACTATTTTAATCGCAATGTGTGTATGTAAAATTTCGAACACAATTAAGTATTTATTTATTTTTCACGATTGTATTCGTTTTATATTTTTTATAAGAATGAAAAATGCTTAGTTTGGTTCCATCAAAATAGGGATATTTTATATATCTCCTAATATCAAATATGTAAAAATCAAAATTTGGTTATATATCCCATTGTAGCATTAAACGCGGGATATTTAAATGACTGCATTATATGCAGAAGGAGGAAATGTTTTGAATGAAATTTTGTACTTAAATTGAATGATTATCACTTTATCTTCATACTTTTACACAATGCTGTTAGCTCAGTTGTTTGGAGCTTATAACTTCAAACTTCTAAGTGCTAAGTGCTGCTTTTTAAAGTAAACAAACTGTTGATGTATCTTAGCAACCGCATTTGTGTTTTGTTTAGTACTGACAGCTACTAGATTCTTAAGTTTTATTAGTCTAATATAATATATAAAACACTAGTTTGTTATTACAGTTCAGAATATTTTTGCAGTTAGCTTTTTTTGGCGTTACTAAAACCGGAACCGAACTTACCTTACTTCACGCATGCAAATATATTCCTTATATATTTTTCCCATCTTTTTTAATTTTACAATAAAACTACTTCATATTTACTTATTTTATCTTTTAAACTTACTTATAACAAATTTGACATCATATGTCAAATTTTGTGAACATATGAATGTCTCATTTGTTAAAGTAAAGTATTACTTCCGGTTAACCAATTCTAGTCTAAATCTAATCAGTTCATCATGTTTGAATATAACTCTTAAAAACCAAATATAATATTTTTTACATGTATCGTATTGGAGTTACCGCGGACGAAAAATCATCACAGATACACACGTTCACATGGACATACAGACATCACGGTAAAAATACTATAATCGTATCCTAGGGACCTTAATTCGTGCTGATATGTTGAAAACTCACACTCGAGAAATTTGACCAAAAACAAAAAGGACATTTATAACAATGTTTTAAATTTATCATATATTAAATGAAGATGTAAACGATACAGTAATTTTTTTAAAATTAATTTTGCGTGCTTGTAAGCTCAAAAATTAAATATGAAAATGATGTAAACTACCCTAAAAGTAGCGGTAGCCATGGAATTGAGACGAAAATGAATAATTGTTTAATGGCTAAGTTTTAGTAAAATATTATTTAGTTTTAAAATAAGCGTATTCAAAATATTTTTAATTCAGTTCATACTTGAAATTTGCTTACATCGAATTTCCAATACTGTATCGGAAATTGGAGAAAACAGTTATTTTGGCGTAACTAAAATTTATTCCTTGTATATTTGTTCCATCTTTTTGTACTTTGTAATAAAAAACTTCATATTTATTTATGTATTCTTTCAAAATTATTTACGTTAAATTAAAAAAGAGATATGTTACTTTTGTAAACATACAAATAACTCATCTGTTTTATAGAAATTCCTCAGCCTAAATGATATGTAAAGTTATAGTTAATATAATTAATATTTTTTCTGTTTAGCCAGAAGGCACTTTGCAGCATACTTAGTGATAAATACCTACTTCCAACATTGAAAAATGTTTTAAAAGTATTTGTTTCAGTGTGAGTGGCAGTAGAAAAAAGTTATTGTGAGGTGCTAGACGTTCAAATCTATATGAAATACCCTGCTAGTAGGATAGCTATTTTCTAGAAAACTACATTACCAATAGTAACCAATTAATGATATCCGAAATAACTTGTATTGCATTGGAAATAAGATATTTTAGCGTATACGGTGCTACGAAATAGTAATTATCATATTAGCATGTTACTACGAATGCACTACCCTATACTCCAACAACGCTACAATCCTCCTCAGCACCATTTTACACTCCTTACAATGCAGCGGGCATCTGGCAGGATTTAGGGTAGCCATTTGAGACGCAGCGGGCCTATTTGAAAGCTGAAAGCGTACTTTGCGCAAACTAAAATCGAACTTAAGCCACCACACTTATACTACCACGAATGCACTACCCTATACCACAGAATAGGTTCATACAGAAGCGGCAGTAAGACAGAGAAACAAGAATTAGAGAGAGATGGGGAAAGCCAACAAATTTAAAATGCTCATTGTTTAAATTAAGAAAGTTTCCTAACATCTTAGAGAGAGACAGGGGAAGGGAACAAATTTAAAGGTCTACACAATGCTTCAATGTCATAGAACTGAATAGGGGAACATGAAAGGTACCGACACGGAGTGTCGCTTCTGTATGTAACTATTCTGTGCTATGACTTGAAGTTTATCTAAGGGGTGAGGTCTATTTGTTTTTAAGGTTATGTCTATTTCTTTTAATTAATAATAACAAAATTTATACCTATAATATATTAATTTTTCTATATACTAGTAAAAATGCCGAAAAATATTATTAACAGCACGTTTCAGCAATTAATTTTAAATATTTTTTAGTTTTTTAAACTATTTATGTGAATGTGACAGTTCGTTTATTTATTTTGTTTTACATTGTATATTTTTTTAATATACTATTTTATTGATTTTTAAATGAAATTATATGTCTGTTACTTCTTACTACTAATAATTATTAAAATTTAAATATTTAGAATGAAATAAAATGATATATAATAATGGTAATGCCATGCTTGAAGCTTAATATTAACTAAAACGAAATCTTTATTCATATAAACTTTCACAAGACGATCGAGTGACGTCACTCCTATATGGGCTGCCAGCGACTATACTTGGTGGTCACATAATGAATTTATATAAGCTGTATTACATATAGAATATTAAAAAAGTACACACAAACTAATAAAGAAGTTAAGTTACCACACTTATATTATTACACACAAAACTAAAAACGAACTTAAGCCACCATACTTATACTACCACGAATGCACTACCCTATACCACAGAATAGGTTTATACAGAAGCGGCAGTAAGACAGAGAAACGAGAATTAGAGAGAGATGGGGAATTATTTGAGGGGTTGCTCTTTTTTTATAATATTTGACAGAAACGCCTGATATTAATCCAAATGCAACCAGACACACAGTTATGTAGGTGAAACGAATTTTCTCATAAACTTGCCTATCTATATATTTTTCAATCTATGGTAGTGCCAAAATAAACTGCAATTATATAATACTATTAAAATATAGGAATCCACAAAGTTAAATTTTGACAAGAGAGTAATGTTTTACTTTAGCTACTACTTGGGCACTTTGCAACATATAGACAAATACCTACAAGAGCAAGAGCAAGAGTAAAAAAATGTTATTGTCAGATGCTACACGGTCAAATGTATTTGAAATACGTAATATTTTCATAATGAACCTGCTAGTAACATAGTTATTTTCTAGAAAACTCCATTACCAATGGCAACCAAATAAAAAATGATATCCGAAAGAACATTATGTATACGTTGCTTTGAAATAGTAATTATCATATTTGCATCTTCCCACAAATGCACTACCCCAGCAACACTACAATCCTCCTCAGCACCATTTTATCCTCCTTACAATGCGGCGGGCGTCTGACAGGATTTAGCTTGCCATTTGCGATGCAGAGGGCCTATTTGAAAGCTGAAAGCATACTTTAATAATTTAAATACTGATAGTTTTATTAATAGTTCGAATAATACGTACTAGACTTCCAAATCAGTTTCGGGTTAACTAGTGATACTTAACCTCAAACCCAAACGTCAATGCTTTCGTGAGTTGTGTTTGACATTGACACTTTTGTATAAACCCTGTTTTTATTATATTTTGTGGTCGTCTGAAAAATAGTGTACATAACTCGCTTGAAAGAGCATAGCAACGCTCGTGTATTAAATCACTCAATCTCTACACACGCTTGTTATTTACCACTTTCCACGCTTGTTATGTAAATAATTATTTCTGTTCAGCCAGAACTTATATATAAAGTGCATTTACATAGGTCTGTAGAAAATGCCCTACCCCAGCAACACTACAATCCTCCTCAGCACCATTTTGCCGCTTACAATGCGGCGGGCGTCTGGCAGGATTTAGCTCGCCATTTGCGACGCAGAGGGCCTATTTTAAAGCTGAAAGCGTACTTTGCGCCTCCGGAGCGGGGAACTGCCCCCCAGGGCCCCACCGTAAAATCATTGCTATCCGAACGTGCGGCGCACAGGAATGGCCACGAGTTATGAGGCATTATCTAGTGGAATCGATAGAGACGGGGAGGTTATTATGTGGAATCAAGTGAGTTGTAAGTCGGTGTTTTAATAGTTATTTACAAATGCGGAAACATGAACTTCCATGCATGAGCTTTTGTTTGATAAATTAATATTAATATTGTTTAATATATTACTACAGTAGCGGGAGGTAATGTGTTGGACACATCAGATTTTATAGATGTCATACAGATTTATAAAAAATTGTAGTATGTATCACAAAAGGTAACGTGTTAAGGAGGTTCACTGCCAATCTTAAACAATTTAAGGTTATGGAAGTGTAAAGGGCGAGGTAGCAAGTGGGCTGACTCTAAATCGTTTCTCCACTTCTTAAAAACTATAGTAGGAGAGACGGGGAGGTTATTATGTAGAATCAAGGAAATTATAACTCGGTGTTTTAATAGTGTCTTACATGATTTCGACATTGCTATTTTTTCTTCTACACGCTACAGAATCTTGAGTATTTAATACTGTTCAGTTGACAGTATTTGGATGTCAAATTGTCAGTTTTTATTGTTTTGATTGGGATTTTTTCAAAATGATGTGTTGGTTTTATTTGAATGTAAGGATATTTTATATACTGTTCACGATACTTGGTAGCCTTAGCTTATCGGTGTATTACTAGCTACTATTTTAATTTTAAGTTTTTGTTTTAATTTTGTATTACTGTTTGTTGTATATTGTAATGTTGATTGTATGTTTTATGCTGTAATTCTGTGTTATTACAATATCTCTTTTGAACACGATTTTGCTTTAACGGGTGAATCCACAATCGTGATATATGTTTCTTTTTATTATCTTCGTTTTCTGCTTCCTTATACTAAGTAAAGGAAGTATTATAAATATAATAATGATTTTTTTTTGTGGAATTGCTATAAAATCTAGTTATGCACCTGCATTTTTGTTTTCAAAGGGTTTTTCAAAAGCAAAACTTTATAAAAATAACAAATTAGTTTCATATCAGAACATATTTCGTGAGAAATATAGCTAGAAAAATGAAAGAATCTATTTCTTTGCAAGTTTTAGAGCGATTTATGGTTATTTATGTACTAAGGACATAATCAAAAGATTATAGCACGAATTAATTTGCTGGAAACTAAAATCTTGATTATGCCCACATACAGTTTTATTCCAATTTGGTACTTGAAACGAAAAAATCTGTAGGTATATATTCCATGCTGTTTGTTGCTTTGTTAGATTATTTGTTCTTAAACTTTGTTTTTTTGAGAAAAATGCATCTGAAGTTTTATATTTATTTGATTAAAATATGACAATAATAAGAGTGCCATGACGGAAAAAACAGAATACAAGTCATTTTTTAACCTGGAATTGGAGTGCCTTGTATTAAATATGTGAATACTTGTTAACTGATCATAACTGTCAAATGAAATTAAAAAAAATTAAAAAAATTAAATATTAAAATAAAAATTATAAACTGTTTTATTTCATTCATTATAATTTTATTCACATATTTAATTCAATACACTCTAATTCTAGGTTAAAAATGACTTGTATTCGTTTTTTTTTTTCGTCATGGCACTCTTATTATTGTCATATTTTAATCAAATAAATATAAAACTTCAGATGTATTTTTCTCAAAAAAATCGTTATGTTAGCGTATAATAATATTATATCATTGAATTTAGAATAAAATTCTCTATTGAATAAGTAAATAAAAAAAATAGGTTCACATTTAAAATAAAAAAGTTGTTATCCGTATTTTAAGAACCACTGGTTTTCAAAAAATGTTGTTTGTCCCATGTTAATAGTATTGTAAAATAGAAATTGTTTAGTAATTTAACCGACCTCGTAGCTCTTATAGTTTTCAGAAGCATTGTTTACACGAAATAATTTTGCCATTTATACTTCCTCTTAAAAATGTTAATAACCAAGCAACAAACTCTCAAATTCAAATTTAAATCCACCCCTCCCCCCTTTACATTACCCCCCTCTTCCCAAACCTCGTCCTGGTAACGACCCCACGTAATGACGTTTTTATGCAGACCAATGACATCTTTTGTTACAGTAATGAGTTTACAGCAGTCAATTGTCCGGGGAGCTATTCTCTGTTCAGATTCGCAGTTGTTATGCTCGCATGCCCTCGGCACGCGACTGTCGCCCTTATGGCCCTGGCTATAAGGCGCACTCTGCGGTGAGGCTGAAGAGGACGTGCTTAGCAAACCAATGTACAGTGTGGTGTGGTGAGTGTGGAATATTGTAATATAAAGTTGATGGCTACAGCGAGGAGAAATTGTATGGAAATTTTTGGCATTTTTTAAATAGCTTACTACATATGAAGTCATAAAGTGGGTAAAGTGTAACATGTTGTACTTTAGGTAATGGTCGTAACTGTACCTATTTTTTCTACGAAATGTTGTTGCCATTTGGTTTCACAACTTACTTTGCATACTTTTTATCATTAATTTCAATGTTTTTACGACAAGCACAGTGTTTAGTACATTAGTTTTTTCTGATTTTGCCTTTGTATTTCTCAAAATATATCTATTATATTTATATTTTTCTTTTATTCAATGTATTAAGACATAAAGCAAAGAGAAATTTCATTCTCTGCTATACGAACTGTTACGATATTACCCTGTTTTACAACATTCAATGTATCAAGATTTAAGGCACAGAAAAATAAACAAATGACAAATGTATTGATTGTTATTTACCGTCCCTCACCTTTTCTATTTCATTCCTTGCTACGAACTATTACGATCTTACCTTGTTTTACAACACTGTAAATAAACCGTGCCGTAAACAGAACTTACAGTGCATTCATCATCCATACCCACACTATATCATAGAATAGTTATATACAGAAGCGTTTATTGAAAAATATATAGATAGGCAAGCCTGTATGTTTATATGTGTACCACTCTTTTGGAATCAGATTCGACAGAGCCATCTCGTTCATCATTCCATCAACTACTTTGCGGGATTAAACAGACAAAAATATCAGATAAATAAACATGTTTTACATATTTACTGATTTTTTTGGTATCTATTAAAATGATTCTTTCATTCATTGGTATATTTAAAAATAGAACTAATTTGTATTATTAATTATTTGACGTTTGTTCTTTTTTTATAATATTTAACAGAAACGCCTGATATTAACCCAAATGCAACCAGACACACAGTTATGTAGGTGAAGTTTAACGTTTTGTCCTGCCATCTCTTGGTTGCTCCCCAGAAGCTTAATACAAATCATTATTTCGTTGGTTTTAATTTTTATATAAAACATTTGATTTCTTGTTAATAATTTTAGTACAATTGACAAAATATATTTGGTGAGAAATATGTAGCAACAACTCTATTTTTGCAAATTTTTGAGCGATAAAAATCATTTTATGTAGTGCAATAAAGAAAAGTGATAATGATAAACATATTAATAAAATTTTTATTTTCGATATACAGCAGTCACATGACGTGACCAACACTAACTTCCATGAAAGCCCGTTGCAACCCTTATATACCTGCCGTCAATTAATGTCTTGAACATTCCAGAATCTTCTGAACTCCATAAAATTCTCGAACAATAGCGGAGTCACTCCTATCCCACTTGACCTTTCACACGACTACCTGCCCAGACAGGTCAGCCGTGATGACTCATCTACGGTGAGTCTCGCTCATTACAGGATCAATGTTAATTTTAGAGATGACTCTTAAAAATAAATTTTTCTTCAAACGTCATAAAAGTGACATCTTCTGTGACGTGATTGACAAGGTTGAAGTTTAATTTCTATGCCTCCGTAATATAATTTTTTATTCTAGCCGCCGTATAATATTATTGCCGCCGTATGTAGAATCAGCCAATAAGAAGTAACTTGTACAATAGAAATCTGTAATATCGCCCTAAATGTCACTATAGAAACTAGATAACCTAAGAATAAAGTTACTAAAAATTATGAATAACTGACAGGTAACCTACATATTAAACGTCAAATAGTAGTTAATTTTTTTAAATTTCTAAGTTTGAAGAAAAAATAGCATGTGTTATTCAGAGTAAAAGTGTGTTTGTGTGCCTCGCATGCAATTGTCCGACTCGCTTCGCTCGTCGTGCAAACTTCCGTGCTCGCCACACAAAGTATCACTTTTACTATTAATAACACAATATACTATTTTGAGGTGCAACATTGAGAGCAAACATCTCAGGAAAAAAAAATTTAATTAAATTCTGTTCGTAAATTTAAAATCAGCGCTTCGAGATATATCAATGTACACTATTTCCCAAAATCAAAATATTGTCTATGAAAATTGACTATTTTCAAAAACAAAAATTTAGACCCAAAAATGAATATATTTTAAGTTATTTACCCTAAACCCAAAAAGTTTCGTCCTTACACTTAACAACCCTTAAAACAATCATATTGACCCATCACTACATATTATATTTACTTCGCCAACACAGTATTACTATTATAATAATCTAATATGAGAGCAAATGTATTTGCCGTGGCAAAGTAAACGTTAATATCTTCTCCGTTCTCCGTTCTTCGCTTCTCCGCTGTTCTGCCCGCCCTCTGTGGATGCAGTATAAAGTTATGTTCGCCAAAATGAGTTTGAGAAAAAGCGACATGATAACACGGGGCTGTTTACACAAAACAAGCCGAGTTTTCTATCAAAACATACCGCGTTCGCTCTAGTGTAGCGTGGGAACGGTGCTTTAGGTTTGGTGGGATCGTGAAACATTATGGAAATGTTACCATTTTGTGGTAGAATATGAAAATATACATTTATTAATGAGTATTAGTGAATAGTTATTTTCGTACTCACTACCTAGAAACTAATGTTTTCCGCAGTCAACTCACAATCCAAAAGGCCATATTCCCGCTATTGTTTTATTTTCGCGTACTAGTGTCTCAACGGAAACTAGTTTGATCGAGTAGCTTAAAAGTGTTATTATATTTTTATTTTTTTTGCATATTACAACAAATTTGATATAAGAACAAGATAATTAAGAACAATTAGCTAAAAGAATAAAAATTATCTAAATTAAATTAGAAATTTCATTGATAATTTTGACATTTTAGTACTATTAGCGCTATCTATTAGCTACACAAACAAACAATAACAACGGTGAACAATGCCGTACAGTCCATAGCAACGAATGTTTATTCGCTTTATTGACGATTAAATGACAGTTTTACATTTTTATTAATTACGTTTTATAATTAATTTGTTCGTTACAAAAAACTACATTAGTGTAACGGTCATCTCGTGGCGCCAAATTCAAACTGAAACCCTAACTCGCCTCTGCCGATTTATACGCCTGTGTTATTCTTATGGGAATCAAAATATGCTATCTTTAAACTGCTACAAAGTATTATAAAATGCAAATCTTAACTATTAAACCTTATAAATACTATGCTCTAATATTCTATCTATCTTCTCATGTAATATACACGCCTAAATAACACAATATTATTTAATAAACTTCAATTTAAACAGTAGGTGCAAATTTCTGAAAACGTATGTCATAGCTGTCTTAATATTCAGTTGAACCTGTCACTTTAACGCGGCGTTTTTAACCTGCTGCACCAAGTAACGATAACGACATATGTTACTATATGCGTTACTACTTTCTTTAAAATCAAATTTTTCTTAATTTATTCTTTTATTTGTACTTTTTCTGTACGGAAAGCAAAGAGTAATGTTTTGGATTATAAAAAAACCCTATGTTATAATTAAGAATCGTCAAAATGCTTTAATATGGTGAATTGAAAATGTACTCCCATAAGAAATGCATACACTCAGATTTGAATTAGAGTTTCGCGCCAAATGTAAATCTTAACCTCACTAACGTGGTCTATTACGCTAGTCCCATCTGTTTTTATCACCTATCAACAAAATTACGCTATTGCCATCTGTTTTTTTATTTTTTTATATAAAATCCAGTGCAATATAGGAAATTAAACATGTAATAAAAAATATTGATAATGTTATTTAATATCCCTTGTCATTGTACTTATTTTTTCTTAAATTATTTTTTTTATAATTACGCTATTGCCATCTGTTGTCATTCTCTATCAACATAAATCATAACCTCAAACACTCTCTTATATTTACAAATTAACGAGTATTAATAGTTTAGTTCGTTTCAAAAAATATCCCAGCGTTTGTATAAATAAATAAAGAAACGCAAAAAATAAAGACTTCCTTGCACGCCTATTAAATTTTACACATTTTTGTTGTACTTCATTTAAACTTATTTCATTTGAAAATGAGAAAAGATTCTCAAATCAGTCCTATATACAAAATTTCAACATTCTTCGGCTATTCGTTTTCGAGTTATACAAAAAATTCAAAAAACCTTCCGAGTAAAGTGCCCTTTTGACACTGCCAATTGCAATAAAAAAGAGAGGTGCACAACTAGATGTTATAGCAGTCCCATATAAAAAATTTTAACATTCTATGACTAATAATTTTTGAGTTCTCACTTAATGTTTATTTCGTATTTTGAAATGTCATAAAACTTTTAAGATTCACTGGAATATGAAGTATTAAATAACTAAAATATATTAAGCATATATATTGTCTATATTTATATATAAATATAAACACATTTTACATTTAATATAGAAATATAATATTTAAAAGATGACAACCTTTAAAGAAAGTTACTAAACAAAGTAGTGATATTTAGTTACAACTAGATTGGCAATACTATTTGTCAGCTGTTTAAGTTTGCAATTGTTTTGGTGTTCATTTGTTATAATGTTTATTAGTGAGTTTTTGTTAAAATTGTTAATATTTTTACATTTTATAGTGTTGTGTTTTATTTGTGTGATTTTGTGAGTGATTTTAAGAAAAATACAGCTATTTTATACAGTAAGTACTTTGATATATATGGTATAGTAACTATGGTTTGTATTGTGAAAATATGGAATGATATATGAAATACAGTACATTTGAATTAATTTATACTAATTATACGACTGTATTTGAAGTTTCAGCTTCACTATTGTGACTTTGAAATGACATTGAAATGTTTTACAGTTGTAAAACTTACGACATAGTTTAAGGTGCAAAACTATGTTTGTAAAAATAAAGGATGTTATTTTATGGACATAACAAATAAGGATGTTATCAACGATTACCAAAATAGTCGTTACAAACGAGGTCTATATATACTACAGTATAGAAAGGACAAACTAATGCATATAATTTATTTATATGTATTTACAAATATAATATACAGTAAGTAATATTCACTATGAATTAATACATTTGTAATTTTTGTTTCAGCCTTTTGTTTTTGTTGCTGTTTATATTATGCTGTGATGTTTTAAGAAAAAAGCTTCGTAAATAGGTATGATTTAAACTAAAACTATATTTTAAAATTAAAAATAAAGGTACTTGACAATATTATCACGTGAATTCTGCAAAAAATGGTAAGAAAAATAAAATTTTGAAAAATTATTTTACCTAAATTTCATATATTGGTTATTTATATATTAAGAGCTTAATCAAAAGATTATAGCATTAGGGAATGTTTAAAACTCGACGAAGAACGGAGAGCTTTAAATTTTCTGAGTAGTATATACAACGTTTTATTTCATTTAGGTATTTGAAATAAAAAAAATCTGTAGGTATATATTGCATGTCACTGTCACTACCAAATATATATGGAACGTCACATACTGATTATTCTGGCGAAATATTAATGGAATTTGAGGCTGTACAGACCAAGTTGGTTTCTAAAAATTGAAAAGATTTATATAAAAATGAATTTGAATAGTTTTGTGGCTACTAAATACTTCTTTAATCGAAATTGGAATATATTATATTGTTTGACATTTATTCATTAACCACAATTTTAATTTGTTTGAGTAATTATTGCTTAGCAACTTTATACACCCTCGGGTGATAAAAATCAAATTACGCTCGCATTTGAGGGCGTAAAATCAAGTTTATGATTACAAATTGAAATAAAGAAATATTATTCCGTACTGCTTTTTTGAATAATAAACACGATCAATAATTTTAGCAATGTTTCGTTGAGTCTTAGCCAAATATGTTCCACATAGAAATCCGTATTAAAATGTTTTGCTGTATTTTTATCAGTTGTCAACAAATTCATAATATTTTTTTTTATTTCTTCAAAATATACACTGCCGAATGGTTTTGTCAGCAAAATTTTTGTCGTCTATTTTATATAAAAATTCAAGGATTATTTTCAAAATTAAAACAAACAGAAATAAGTATTTTTTTCTACTTCTGTTTATTTCACTAGTGAAATAATGAGATTATTATTTTACGCGGAATCAAATTGGAAAGCAAGCATATATAGAAACATTAACAGCTCCAAAAATGGAGTATTTAGTTTATATTGTTTTTACAAATATTAATAATATAGTTTATATTATTATAATTTGTTAGATTAACAGAGACTCGTATTTTACAATTTAAAAACTTAAATGACAACTTTAATGATATCGTTTATGTGTTTATAACCAACAATTTTGTTCTAGTAACTTAGTAAAATACAAAATAAAGGAGAGTTTTTTGTTTATTTTGCAAATGTCATCAAATTATCTAAAATTCGTAATTTCAAATACATTTTTATACTTTGCCTTAACAATTGCCCTATTGTTATATCAAAAACAGTTTAATATTATAAGATATTGTTAAACTGTTTTTGGTATTTTTGTTGTTGTAAAATTGGTACTTCTATCAACTGCACCCTACTTTAAATGACAAATTGATAACCTCAAATATTTATGTTTTTGAATGCAATTTATATTATTTCTGAGTATGAAAAACGAATAAGCAAAACTAATTTAAAAGGATAGTAAAATTTTATAACTCATAATGTATAGATTTATAAATATTTTCATAATACTTTAAATGCATATTGACAGATAAATATGCACAATTTCTTTCAACAGAGTTACCATATTTCACATTTATATATCCCTAGATTACAATTTGTAATTTTTTTAATTGAAAATTAATATTTTTATAAAATAAGTGAAGCAAAGTATAAAAAGTAGTATATTATACTCGTTTTATACGACGTATTGTTCCATCCGTGTTTTACAACATAAAGTCTTATAAATAATAAACTTCACTCTCAGGATTAAATAATGTACTTTAATCCCTCAGTGTATAATATACTATTTTTTCGTTACTTATTACATATATAGCTATTTTTTCTATCTTATCCTTAATAAACATGCTATTCTATTACTATTGAAATAAAAAATCTGCTTCTTGTTAAAGTTATACCGCTAAATATTTACAGCATAGGAGGCTACGTTGGACAATGTTCGGTATAGGGTACGGTTTGTTTCCTGTATTGTAAAACATGGTAAGATCGTAATATATCTATACCTTAAGTACTACTGATGTACTAAATAATAAAAAAATATATAATTATAATAAAAATACATATAAAGGCAAAAATCAGAAATCACTACTGTACTAAACACTGTGCTTGGCGGTCTACCGTTGTCAGGATACAGTGAGACAAAGTGCGTTTGTCACCATGGCAACAATATGATCCCATATTCCGTTACAATATAGAGAGATGCGTACGCATTTTATTTTCTGCATATTTTACAAAGAATACATTTTGTAAAAAGTTGCGCCTTGGAAGTTTATTTTTCTTATATTGGCAACACTTATTTACGTTAATATTCGCGCAATAGTGGGAAGGGAATATATAATTTGTTTTAATTTAATGTTTTCTTGGTTAAATAATGAATAATTTGGAATAAAATACAGAATAGTATTTGTAAGAAATAATTTATATAAAACTAAAAATAGAAAATAGAAAACTAAATACGGGAATTTTAAAGAAAAATCCCATCATTTCATTGAGGAACATAAAACAAATGAAACAACGATACTAAATATAAATAAATAAATACGTATATTTGTCGAATGTAAGTTCTTTAGTTTGATTCCGACTTCGGAACACATTTGATTATAAAAAATTTCATGATTAATTTTGTTAGTAGTTTATTTGTTAATAAATTTATTTACTGTATTGTGTATTATTTCTTTGTAATTTATTTAATTTTAATTATTTATCATTAAAATTATTTTACAAAACATGATAATAATGTTGTAGGTATTAAGATAAAAAACAAAAAGGATATATGAAAAAGTCCTAAGTCGGAGTCGAACTGAGAACCTTTGCCTCTGTAGGCCGTTACTTTAACCTCATAATCACGAATTGACAGCTGTCATTTTGCACGTGTAAAATATAAAAACATGAGGTGAAAAAAAATAATTCTTTTTTGTAAATTTTACTGAATCATTCCAGTAAAATGAAATTTACCAATAGTTGTTGCGTAGTAACAGACAAACTAGTGTCAAAAATGACACTTAGATCACGACAGCGAAGTTGGAGTGATTTACGAGTCATTTTTGACCCAAGTTGTTGTTACTTCGCAGGAATTATGAGTAAATTATACCAATTAAATTCATAGCTCAAATTATATTCGCTTGACTATTTCACGAATGACAACAGTTAAACATAAATTATTTGATATAAACAAAATGTAGCCACGACTAAGATATTGTCGTTTTATTAAATTTTCTGAAAAACTATTTATGGCTATCAAATGAAGCATTCTGATTGGGTGAAAATGACAAATTTTGAATCGTCATGCGGTTCTAAAAGTTATAACTGTGTAAAAACAGTGTCTCAGTTAAAATTGTAATTATTATCAAAACATAAGGAAGCTATAAAATGTAAAACACGAGTATTTATTCATTGAATGTTTATTATTAATAACTAAAATCAAAATCAACAAACATTGAAGTATATTTATTTTAAGCTTCGTTCTGAAAATAGCTGTATCAATATATCTATAAGCAGACAAGCACTTAGTATAATAGCTAGCAAATAGCATCCGATGACAGCTTAAAAGTTGGAAATACCCCGCAATTTATCTTAAAATGAATCAGCAGCCATCTTTCTAGTAAACAATAAACATTTCTTATTGCCTCTTTCATCTAGTAGGCATATATTCATTTATTTATAGACCGTAACATGCAAACAACATCATCGAGGATTTCTATATTATTGACGTGTTTTATCGGTTATGATGATTCGTAATGTCAACAGACTAAAAATAGAATATTAATATAATGTACAGTAAGTAAAATATACTATGTAATGCAATACAGAGAGAATTTTTAACGTGAAACATAGGATTTATTATATCCATGGTTACGGCTTGATATTTGATTGATAGCAATATATACTTGCTTGTCTCATTTAAAATGAAACATAGGGAACGAATTTGACATTTGCTTTTATTTTTTAACATGAAACATGGGATTTATCATATCCATGATTACGACTTGATATTTGATTGACAGCAATGTATACTTGCTTGTCTCTTTTAAACTGAAACATAGGGAACGAATTTGACATTTGCTTTTTGGGCTAAAAAATTTTCTGACAGTAAAAAATACTATGTATTGCAATACCGTGAGTATTTTTTTACGTAAAACATGGGATTTATCATAGCCATTGTTACGGCTTGATATTTGATTGACAGCAATGTATACTTGCTTGCCTCATGTAAAATGGAACATAGGCAACTAATTTGACATCTATTTTTAGGGTTATAAAATTTTCTGACAGGCTTACACCAAGTGCAATAACCATTTTAAGAATCAATAATAACTTTTTTTTATTTTACCTCTTTATTTAATAAACGATAAATTTAAAACATTGTTATAAATTTTAAAATGTTCTTTTTACCAAATCAAATTTCTCGAGTGTGAGTTTTAAACATATGAGCACGAATTAGGGTCCCTAGTATTAGAATACGATTTCACTATTTTTACCATGATGTCTGTTTGTCCGTGTGTGTGTGTGACGATTTTTCGTCCTCAATAACTCCAATACGATGCATGTAAAATATGATGAACTGATTATATTTTGTCTACAATTGGTTAACCGGAAGTAGTATTTTACATGAAACATTGAACCGTTTTTCATAATAAGACGCCTCTAAATATTTTTTTTCGCAAATTACCTTATTATTAAACATATAGATCATTAAATTTTTTACCTACCTGCATAGTTTTACTTTATATATAACTTCTTGTTAAACAGAAAAAAGTATTAATTATATTGACTTTAAACATCGTTTAAGCTGAGGAATTTCTATAAAACAGATGAGTTTTTCATATGTTTACAAAATTTGACATATGCTGTTGTCAAATTTGACGTAAATTATTTTCAAAGATAAAATAAGTAAATAAGAAGTATTTTTATTGTAAAATACAACAAGACGAAAGAAATATACAAGGAATAGATTTTAGGTACGGCAAAAATAACTGTTTTCTTCGGTTTCTGATACATTATTAGAAATTTGAAGCAAGGAAATTTCAGGTATGAATTGAATTAAAAATATTTTTAACAAACTAATTTTAAAACTAAATAGGTAATATACTAAACAATACTTTTTTATAGTGGCGGGAGGTAATGTGTTGGACACATCAGATTTTTAAAACTATTATTGACAATTTTGTTATTATTACAAATAAAATAACAATATTTCAAATTAAAAAATTAAACAATTTTATTGACAGTGAGCCACCGCTGCTCGTATATTTCCTGGAAAATATCTCTAAATACTTATTACTTATACTTATCATCTAGTTAATTTAAAAAATATAAATAATCACACTTATTTAAAATTCGCGTAGTCACATTTCTAAATATATTCCACTATTAGGTCTAAAAATATGTCGTTTTTTCTGAATTTAAAAAATTCGAGATAAGAATTTACGAGCGAAAAAATTTCGGTGATGAACAGATGTTCTGCTGTTTTTACTTAAAACATTAGACAAGCGCCACAAAAACATCCGAATGTCACGCTTTCAGCTAAAACAAATGCCGATCGCTAACACCTTGTTAAAAGTGATTTAGGGCTTAGAATATTTAAGTAATTTCGAGTTTTAACTACATGTTACTTTTTGGTCATATAAAAATCTTTTAATAATATACATGATTAAATTTAATTTAAATAACGTATAAATAAAATTCTTTAATTTGCAAACTAAATTAACGTAACGATATAAATTGAAAATAATAAGTTCAGTAAGCCATAATTGAAAAACCTTTTTCAATTTTATTATTATTAAATAAATTAACAATTATATTATTTGATCAATATCTGGTTCACAATTATTAACATAAAAAGTAAAATTTGCCTATATACTCTTTCTGACCGTTTACTTAATTAGTGTTTCACAAGACAATTTTTTTGTCTTGTTTAGTCATTTCTTGTCTCGTCTCGGAAAGCAAGACAAGAAATTTAAGTATATCCTATCTTTCATTACTCTTGTATACCGGGTGTCCCAGCTCGACCGACACATGGGAGTTTTACATGGGAAATCAGTTAATTATAAATAATATCTCCCCAGTGCAAGATATTAACTTGAAATTTTGTATACTTATCGGAGAATATTAATTCTATGGATCACACTTATTTAAAATATGCAATTTCGTTTGCAGGGCGAGATTTATTAAATTTAAAATCTAATACGGCGTCTAAGTAGGTGTAAACATAAATGAAAATTTTAAAGAAATATTTGACACTTTGACAGTACGTTTGTTATCACAGCCATTCCCGTCTCTATAGCTATTATAGCTGACGTTTTACAAACACATAATGCTTTTTATTTGTGTTTTTAATTAATAATTTAACGATTTTGGCAAAAATATAATGTATGTCTAAGGACTAAAGTATTTTTTTATACTCACATGGTTTATTCTCCTCGGCTATCGTCTCGTAGAATAAATTCCATATGCGAAATAAAGTCCCTTAATATACAAATAACTATATTAAACCTTATTTTGGATACTTCTTTTTTTACTGATATTGAAAGAAATTTAAATTTGATTGTGCATAAAATAGTTTAGCATTACAAACGGTAAGAAATTTGGTCAATTAATGTCTTGGATCGATGTACCAAACAAAACTTACCAACGAAATTAAGTCTTCAATTTGAAATAAATCATAAACGACATACGTAATATGCGTAACAATTTCATTATTCTTAAGCGTTAAGTGAATCAAGTTACGACATATGTACAAGTCAATTTGTTGAATTCAAAATAAGAGAATGGAGTCGTAAATGTCAGATATAATTTCATAATTTAGCTTTTGATTGCTATTTTCAAATGAACCAAATGTATTCCATACCTACTTCGATTTAATTGGTTTGATTATTGTTCATATACTGCGGAATAGAGCTAGAGCGTTGATTGAAACATATATAGATAGGCAAACCTGTATGTTTTGCGTACCGCTGTTTTGGAATCAGATTCGACAGAGCCATCTCGTTCATGATTCCATCAACTACTGAATTAAACAGATAAAATTATCAGATAAATAAACATGTTTTACATATTTACTGAATTTTTTGGTATCTATTAAAATGGTTCTTTTATTCATTGGTATATTTTAAAATAGAACTAATTTGTATTTTTAATTATTTGACGTTTGCTCTTTTTTTTATAATATTTGACAGAAAGGCCTGATATTAACCCAAATGCAACCACACTTATAAGCTTGCCTATCTATATATTTTTCAACGGTTAGTGTATTATGTTCCTTTTGTAATGAAGCCCTTAAATAGTTTTCCGGAAATAGGATTTTTAATAAAATCAAAAAGTTGTAAAAATTATTATGAATTGGTAAATGTTTAAAAGAATTTCGAAATTAATATTTTTGTTCACGTATTAAATTATACACATTTTTTTCTGCACTTCATTTTAACTTATTTCATTTGAAAATAAGATCATTCCAGTGTTACTCGTTTTTGAGTTATGCAAAATATTCAAATTCAAGTATAGAGCTCTTTTTGCACTGTCTTACTTACAAAATTTTAACATTCTACAGCTAATCGTTTTTGAGTTATGAGAAAAATAAAAGAATCTTTGAGCATAGTGCCCTTTTGGCATTCCCTATTGCAATAAAAAAGAGAGGTTCGCAATTAGATACTATAGCAGTCTCATTTACAAAATTTCAACATTGTACGGCTAATCATTTTTGAGTTATGCGAGATACATATGTACGAACGTCACGTCGAAACTCTTCTGAGACGCCGAACAGATGCACTATTTAAATTAATGGGCAGGGCTTAAATTGCACAGTACAATGTACGCAGAAGTTAGCTTTATACGTTACAAACTAAGAAATGTGAAACAAGTCTGTCTATTAAAGTGTATGTAAGATACCTTTTTCTTCAAACGTCATAAAAGTGACATCTTCTGTGACGTGACTGACAAGGTTGAAGTTTAATTTCTATGCCTCCGTAATATAATTTTTTATTCTAGCCGCCGTTTAATTTCTTCGCCGCCGTATGTAGAATCAGCCAATAAGTAACTTGTACAATAGAAATCTGTAATATCGCCCTAAATGTCACTATAGAAACTAGATAACCTAAGAATAAAGTTACTAAAAATTATGAATAACTGACAGGTAACCTACATATTAAACGTCAAATAGTAGTTTATTTTTAAAAATTTCTAAGCTTGAAGAAAAAATAGCATGTGTTATTAAGAGTAAAAATGTCTTTGTGTGCCTCGCATGCAATTGTCCGACTCGGGTCGCTCGTCGTGCAAACTTCCATACTCGCCACATAAAGTATCACTTTTACTTTTAATAACACAATATACTATTTGGGACACACGGTATATTTAACTAGTGTAATATATATGTTTCATTATTATTTACGCTGTTATAGTTACAATTATAAACCCTCTTCTGAAAATGTGTACCCTTTTGCAAATGCATGAAAAATTACTTTACTTCCCTTCACTTCCGTAAAGCGTCATGGGTAATCACTCCAGTGAATGGTCCGCTTGTATCTTTAATCGAATTATAGTGACATAGTCAATTTCACCCCTATGCAACTATCCTTGTCTTTCCTCTCCTTTGTCTGCGGCACATCATTTCTAGATGGAACAGATTCCCAGTCCTTGTTTAGTGACTGTTTACTGTGGATAGTGCATTCCGAATTATGCGGACACAACGGAATTTTATTTCTCTGTTTCGGAATTACAATATCATATTCCAGCACGCTTATTGATGTTTCATTCTTAAACGATTTTTGGTTATATTTTGTTATTTGAGATTGGCATGACTGCATTAAATACACAAAATATCTAGGCAACTGACAAAGTAATTCTAATTTACGTAGGCAACAGACGAAACAGAAATCACTGTCACCAACCTAACTATTCTATCAAAAAAATCCCTTAATGAAAATTGTCAAATATTATTATAAAAAATAATGTAAATAACAGCCGAAACAGAGAAAATAGTATAAAACATTAGTTATAGAAGGCGATTCAAGGTTGCCTTCTACAACTTATGTTTTAATATACTATTCTAGATAAAATACTGCACTCGTTTTTCAAGTTGTGACAAACTGTAAAGAGGTGTAGGATGCCGTTGTCCTTTAATAGTTATTTACATAGCAAGCGTGGAAAGTGGTAAATAGCAAGCGTGTGTAGAGATTGAAGAACGAGGCGTGTAGCGCCGAGTGATTTAATACACGAGCGGTGCTATGCACTTTCAAGCGAGTTATGTACACTATTTTTCAGACGACCACAAAATGTTATAATAAAAACAGGGTTTATACAAAAGTGTCAATGTCAAACACAACTCACGAAAGCATTGACGTTTGGGTTTGAGGTTAAGTATCACTAGTTAACCGGAAACTGATTTGGAAGTCTAGTACGTATCATTTGAACAATTAATAAAACTATCAGTACATTTTGACTCTTTATTTTTGTTATAAATTCACTACCAATTTTAAAATTGTAGTTTTAAGCAAATTTTCATTAATTTTGGTACATTTCATTATTAAAGTTCCATCTATTGACCACTAATCGTCATATCCGGTTATATAACACACTAGTGTGTTATTATAACACACGCCGTGTGCTATGTTACATTTTCTGGTGTTATTTACAGTGTAAATATGGCTACTTTCATATGTGGTCGTCTGAAAAATTTTATACACTATAGGTTCTATGACATAAACATTCTCGATTCACACGGATATATAAACAATTCACTTGTTTTATTCAAAAAATTTAGTGACATTTGTTCTAACCTAAAAAATAAAACAAATGTGAATTGATATTTTTCAACAATTAACGTAATCATAATAATACCAGACGAGTATAATATGAATAATAAATAAAAAATAGTTGTTTTAATTAACGTTTTACATTTCCAACAAAATAATATTAAAAATTTTGACAAAATGTAATGCTAAAATATTTAGGTTGACATTCATACATTCTGCTGGTCTAGGCCTGCAAACAGAGATTTTCTAAACGATTTTGAGTTTTGTAATACTAGTCATAATGAAACGGAGACGCGAAATAATATATTGTGTTATTAAGAGTAAAAGTGATACTTTGTCTGGCGAGCATGGAAGTTTGCACGACGAGCGAAGCGAGTCGGACAATTGCATGCAAGGCACACAAAGACACTTTTGCTCTGAATAACACATGTTATTTTTTCTTCAAACTTAGAAATTTAAAAAAATTAACTACTATTTGACGTTTAATATGTAGGTTACCTGTCAGTTATTAATAATTTTTAGTAACTTTATTCTTAGGTTATCTAGTTTTTATAGTGACATTTAGGGCGATATTACAGATTTCTATTGTACAAATTACTTCTTATTGGCTGATTCTACATACGGCGGCCAAGAAATTAAACGGCGGCTAGAATAAAAAATTATATTACGGCGGCATAGAAATTAAACTTCAACTTTGTCAATCACGTCACAGAAGATGCCACTTTTATGACATTTGAAGAAAAACTATTTTGTTTGTTGACATTTGTTCTAACTTGCTTTACCTGCCTCCCTTGACGAACCGCCACTGGATCAGTCTAACCTTAAATAACTAAACCTAAAACGAAACTGTATGAGAGTTTAGTGTTTTTTAACACACAAATACCAACATAAAGCAAGCTAATATCCCCACATTCTTTGTGTTCATTTCCAACATGATATTTTAATATAATGAAAGTTGAGAAGGAGATGTAATAAAACTCTCATAAAACTGTAGGGTTCCAAAGTTTAGGACTGAATCTAGGTATATTATTCGAGATTGATGAGTAATATATCTCGTTTAAACACTTGACAATCGCTTTGATTAACACTACACTCTAAACAAGCTGGAGACTAATTAATTATCCGGGGATTTTTATGTTATTTTGTTGGTAGTAATGGTAATTATATTGTTAAGAATGTTTGGAGGTTTTATAGGGGATTTAATGGCTGTGAAAAGAATGTTGACTATACTTGTTACCATATTCATGTCGAGTTATATTCAACTAGCTGTTTACTGAAATTAATTGTATTCAGACAGTTGTTGTAATTCACACTCTTACGTGAATTACTGTCATCCAACTAATTTAATTTGTATCCGCGAAATATTCTGACTTTAGGGGGCGTATACATTTTATCCTCCACACATGTTATATTGCTTGACATTGTGTAAGACCACAGTTTCGATCTTGCACACTTTTTATCGTGCACACTTTTAATCCGCGAAAAAAGTTATCTTACACACATTTTATCTTCCAAATCATTTTATCATCCACACATTTTATATTCCACTCATTTTATGTTCCATACATTTTAACTTATACACATATTATCTTCAGAAAAAATTAATACTAAATATTTTATCTAATTATAAATATGTTAATTGCATGGGCAATAAAATGAATAAATAGTTATTTATCCAACACCGTGTAATTATAACGATATAAGTATGCTGTTTTTAGATAAATAAAGTAGGTTATAAGTCACTAGTGAGCTAAATATATTAGCTCACTGTTTTTTGGTTCGTATCATAGTAACTACGTTATAAAACCTTCTCTACAATATTTTGTTCCTAAATGTCATTTCGAAATTCCATGTGTCAAAAATCTTATATGCATTTTATATCAATGATTAAAATGTGTTGGATAAAATGTTGTATGGCACACGTGTGTTAATTACCTAAGTCACTTGATAAAATACCAACGGCCTCGTGAGCTGAACTTTTCCCACATGACTTATCTGTAATGTAACACAGTTGTACCATAAATAACTATTATGGTACAAGTGTGTTACATTTCTGATAAGTCACGTGGGAAAAGTTTAGCTCACGAGGCCGTTAGGCCGAGTTTGGTATTTGTTTCAAGTGACTTAGGTAATTAACACACGTGTGTCATACAACATTTTATCCAACACATTTTAATCATTGATATAAAATACATATAAGATTTTTGACAGATGGAATTTCGAAATATAATATATAATATATTTAGCTCACTAGTGACTTATAACCTACTTTATTTATCTAAAAACAGCATACTTATATCGTTATAATTACACGGTGTTGGATAAAGGTATAATTACAATGTTTTAAAGATAAAATGTTGGCGAAAATAAAATGAATGAAAGATAAAATATGTGGATGATAACAAAGTGTTTTTTCTTTTGTGCTAAAATTTTCGCATTTGGGTACGTCTCATGCGTTAAACATCACTCGACTAAAAACACTTACTTTACACACTAGTGGCATAATGGTTATTTTGTGTTATGTGTGCGCGAAGTTTATGTTTTTAGAACTTGACTCCTGGAGCTATAATTGGCTTCATAAGAAAACTGGATCTGTTTTTGGAAAACTGAATAAGGGCTGTGTCACAACAGATCTTCTAGATCGCGGTGACAAAAGCGATAAAACGCTTAAACCCTCTTTTATACACAATACAATACAATACCAGTCAATAGTCTCAATGCAAATAACAAGGTGATCACGGAACTATTAAATTTCCTCAACAGATGTCAGCAATTTTTTTTGGCAGAAAGTTCAAAATCTATAATAATTCGAGAGGATAATACTTTCAAAGCGTACCAGTTTATAAAACCAGTTTCAAAATTAAAACCCATTTAAGAAAATTTGCATTTTTTATGTGATTTTTATTCAAATTAATTACAACTATCTTTATAAGTAATTAACCGCGATATAAGGTAGAGGTGAAAGAAATATATGCAATATTTCACACATAATAATTTGCGCCAAACGACAATAAAGGTGCAAATTTTATTCAAATTGATGTAAAGATATGCAAAATAGTTTTTTTGTTATGTATTGTTTCTTCGAATTAAGAAATGTTTAGCACACAAAACTAGTTCTTAGCAAATTTCTGAAATGTTTTTGTTTCTATTTTTTTGTTTTTTTAAATTTTATTTCGTAAAGTGAACAATGTCGACATATATGTAAAAATTAAATGTGATCAAATCATTTCTAAAAGCTTCTCTGGATCAAAAATAATAATAACTTTTATGTAATATTTGTTGTATACTTTGATCAAAAACATTTGTTTGAAATTTTTTATTATAACAATACACAATAGCACAAGTGGTTTACCTACTTATAGAAATGTGAATATAGGGACAATTACTTTGCGTTGTAATCTGTACATAAAAAACTTATCTTTGTTAATTTTGCTATAATTTTAAGAGAAATGCTAATGCTGTCCAATGAATACTTATTTTATCCATATATTAAGAAAACTACTATTTTCAAATATATAATGTTGTCTAAGGGTATAAAAATATTATATTATTGAATTCAGAACAAAATTCTTTATGGAATATTAAAATTAAAAAATCTAATGAGACCAGTAAGTGACTTCCTTGTACGAAAAATTCACAACTAGATATTATAACAGTCCCACATACAAAAATTTTAACAATCAAATGTTAATTGTTTTCGAGTTATGCGAAAAATTCGAAAACACCCATGGAGTAATGTATCTTTTTGGCACTCCAAATCCAAATATTGTTTGAATCATTAACTCAAGAAAAGTATAAAGTATGAACTCACAATTTAAATTTGTAGTGTAATTTAAATAACTAAATCAAATAAAATCAAAAGACAACGTACTTTATTTTTGTGAATATTATGAGTAAATATTCTTTTCAAAATCTTTGTTATTGTCAATAAATATTTTTTAGTAGGAATGGGATTGAAATGCTAGTAGTGAAATATATATATATATATATATATATATATATATATATATATATATATATATATATATATATATATATATTCCTCGGTTGAGAATACAATTATTAACCAGCGCCTTATGTCCTTCGGTTGCTTTGCACCTCGTGATGTAATATTGACACTACGTTAATAATGATAGTTTTCTCAACTATAGTGTATAATATACTATTTAATGCTGCTAGTATTAGGTATTTGAAATACATAATAATGAGTACATTTTATTTGACAATATTGTCTCCAATATTTTTATTTCACTATATGTATATTAAAAGAAAACCAAACAATCAAATAGTGAATGAAAAACGTTGCTTTTTGAATTCAACAAGTGAAATCATATCTAAAAGTAATTTCTATTTATGAATTAAACGTATTAATTATCCTGAAATGATAAGATACTTTTATTTATGACCATTGTATCAATTATGGACATTATATTTTGTACTAATTGCTGATTTGCAAGTTATTTAATGATGTCAAATGTCAAGATATCCGGTAATTATTTCTGTAAACACTGACTTCTGACCTCAAGATATCAAGACTGAAATTGTATCGCTTCTCATTCATATGTTGTGACACTGGAAAAATGATCGTCTTTGATTTAATAATGAGGATTTAAACACTAACGTTTTATTATCGTACGTAAAATCGTGCTAAAAATCACGTACAGAGTTTTTGATAATAAGCACGTTTTAGGGACCCCATAATTTAATTTTATCATTCCGATTATGTGTATGTGTGTGATTTCATATTGATGATTATTTAGTTTTAAACAGAAACTTTATTTTTTTATTCCAAGGTGCGAAGTAACCGAAGGATACAAGACGCTGGTCAATAATGCTCTTTTCATCCGTGGTATATATACAGGGTGTTCATTTTAAGTGGTACACTATTGCTATCTCGGGAACTATAAGAGCTACAAGGTCGGTTAAATTAGCCAACAATTTCTATTTTATAAGAAAACTTTAATGAGGGATACAAATTTTTTTTCGACCAGTGGTTTTAAAATACGGAATACAAGTTTATTGTTTTAAATGGGAACCTACTTTTTTATTTGCTTATTCGATTCAGTATTTTTTTGTGAATTCAACGATATCTATACCCTTACAACAAAATTTTTGAGAAAAATGCAAAATTATGTATGTATAATTTTTATTTAAATATGACTATTCAAAGAGTGCTATAGATAAAACAAGTAAATCAAATGCAGAAATAATAGCAAAAATTTTAATAATTTTCTTCAAGTTGTGATTAGTTATTTATGAAAAAATAATGTATATATGAAGAGAAAATAATTAATTGGGGGAACGAATTTATTGTATAGATAATTATTTTAGTATAGATAAATTAGGCTTAAATATAAATGTTTTTATTACTTTAAACCCAGTAATATATCCATCCGTACGGTCATTTGGAAATGTCTGAACGGTTCCACAAACATATAATTCTGAGAGATTTCTCCAAAATGTATCAAATTTCATAGATGTTCTGGTTGTTAAACGGTCTTGTATCTGGGATTTAAACCACGCTGGCCATCGATTTAACTGCTGGCGTGTCAGCTACATGACATTTAGATGGGCCATATATTTTGTCACCCCCACAAATATAGAAAAAAGCCAAACACAGAAATGTTTCATACTTAGGACTTGTAATATATAATACAAGAAATAAAGCTTTTAAATCAATTGAATTTTGATATTATAGTATTTTTCACGAAAATGTGATCGTACGTCATAATGTTCCCTGATGCAACGTTGCCAAGTATTTGTAGGGTACATTCAAGTGTTGATGGTTGCATAGTATACCATGTGTGTATATGTCATATTGTGAATTATTTACATAAAATAAATTAAATTTATTCAGCATCCCCCTCTGTATCTTCGTTTGTCACGTTCTTGTTCGAAATACCTTATTACAGAATTCACCATATTCTGTGCACAACTTCCTAAATTTTTTGCTCGATTTTTTGACATTTTTCAAAAATAATATTATTTTTTGACATTTCGAGAATGGCAACGTTGTACAGGATTACCAACCATTTATTAGTAAAAGACACTAAGTTCCGTGTATTTTACTGGGTATATGCTAGGGATAGTAACATTGCTGTTTTGGCTACAATTTTATTACTAGGTATGACGTACGATCACACTATAGCACTCTTTTAACATCTTATCTTAATTTAAAGGAAGATGAGTTTACAGTGAGTTTTTATTGTTTCTGACAATAAATTATAAATTTTATAAAGACGTTTTACATATTTACATGACGATTAGCGGTAGAATGTTGAAATTTTCAACATATCTTAACCATCGGTTAATATAAAATTTCGCATCGATAAGCTTATCTAAGTTGTCAAAAATGTACATTATTTACTATTTCGATGTGATATTTTTCTATAAACCGATAGTAAAGGTAACCGGCACTTTAACCAGAGGTTGAAAAACCGGCCCTTAATGCGTTGCAAAAAAATCTGAAGTGTCCAACACATTACCTCCCGCCACTGTAGTAATATATTTATAAGTTTTTCAGTACATTTAATTTGTAGTTTGACACTTGTATGTTATTGTAGTTCATAATATTTTTAACTCATTTCATACCTAAATTCCCTTAATAAAATTTGTATGGACAAACAACAACAGCTATTTCTGAAGTTATTAAAACCGGAACCAAACTTATCTTGATTCACGCATGCAAATATATTCCTTATATATTTGTTCCATCTTTTTAAATTTTAAAATAAAACTACTTCATATTTACTTGTTTTATCTTTTGAATTTAGTTATATAAAAATTATCTAATTTTCATCACATGTCAAATTTTCTGAATATATGAATATCTACTTAGTTTTATAGAAATATAAAATAATAAATATAAATAAACGATATCGTTTAGACAGGAATAAAAATTATTATAATTTATATATTTTATCTGTTTGGAAAATTAAAAACTCTTTATACTTAATAATAACGTAATTTGCCAAAATATAGTATATAGAGGTATTTTTGGGAAGCACTGTTTAAAGCTTCAAGTAAAGTACTACTTTCGGCTAGTTCACCATATTAGAATATAATTCTTAAATACCAAACATATTGCTTTTTACATATATCGTATTGGAGTTATCGGGGACGAAAAATCGTCACAGATACACACACACACACACGGACATACAGACATCGCAGTAAAAATAGTAAAATTGTATTTTAGGGACCCTAATTCGTGCTCATATGTTGAAAACTCACACTGGAGAAATTTGACCAAAAACAGTACTTCCCTTATCTATATTTTGATAGGTTGGAGGTAAAAGTGTCTCAAAAAGATTCACACCAAAATAATTTAACCTTCTAATTTTGGAACTTATGACCAAAACAAAAAATTAAAAACCGTAAAATGTACATTTTCGTTCATAAACAAAAGAAAAGAAATGTTCTCTTAATGCGGTATTTTTGGTCTAATTTAACCGACCTAGTAACTTTTACCCTTTACCTTTTTTACTCGAGATCCTCATGCTTAACAAGTTATTTAGTATACCCTATATATCTGTCAGATGTATATACAGTGTGTGCAAGGAAATGCGGAACATAGGACTTTAACATGGGATTTCAAAAAATTGCGGATACTCTCTCTCCTGATAGATTTAGAACAAAACTGCAACAGTACAAAGTTGTTCAGAATTAAATTCTACGTCAGATAAAATCATAATAGTTGCAACAGCACGTCTGCAGTACGAGATATATTAAATATAAAATGTAACATTTTCGTTTAAAATCAGACACCCATGGAAATAAAAGAAATAATCTATGTGTCAATTGTGACAGTTAGTAACCTTACTTTGTGTTCAATATTTTTTAAAAATTATATTTGTACTGTTTTTTTTAATATTAGCACATTCTTAAAGAAATGAATATAATTTCAACTTAAATAATATTAAATTATAGACAATAAGTATTACAATTAGCGAAAATTCTCTAAACTGACAGATAGATATTTTCTTTTATTTCCATGGCTATCTGATTTTTAACGAAAGTATAACATTTTATATTTAATATATCTCGTATTACAGACCTGCTGTTGCAACAATTATGATCTTATCTCATGTTAAAGACCTATGTTCCGCATTTCCTTGCACACACTGTATATACACCTTTATAGTAGCTTATTACTAATTTTAACTCAGTTTCAACTGCAACTAATAACAAATGCAGTAACTCCTAAAGCAACCTCAGTCCCTGGGCACCATTCCAACAGAGCAACCTCGAGGGACAAGTCCGGACAAGTGCGATCATGTCTGGTTTAGTACATAAGGGTCGTACCCTTGTTAACGCCCAGATAATTGGATAACCACTTAATATCGAATTTGCCCCGTATGGTGGCTTGTAGCGTTTAATACTAGGGAAGCTTTTTATTAGGGGGTGTGACATCCCTGATAAAAGCTCTAACAGATCGGGGGTGTGTATCTCAATCTAAATGTGCTTTACTGGAAGTGAATTAGTGAGGTATATGGTATTGCTTTATTTACTTATAATAGTATATATGGTTTGTAATACTACAATATAAATTTACTTTAATAAGAAATTTAAAACTTAAATGGTAGACGGATTTTTCTTGACTGGTCAATTGATGAAGGGAAAGAAAACTACTGGAATTCAGTCAATGGGATAAAATTTTATTTCCTCTCCTACCGGTTTCGACCCCACATGGGTCTTCCTCAGGGAGTGAAAGTCATTTTCTACATTATTAATGTGTTGTAAATACATTTGTCGAAAATTGTAACAAAACAGTTAAAAATCAAATCGTGATGTTTAATAAACTCACGAGTCAAACATATGTATGTTTTTATAAATGCAAATACTAAATATAGAGTCATTTAATAATTTTATTTTTCACAAAAAACGTGGTTTCGTGCACCTACGGTAAAAACCAGCTAAGCATTGTGCACAATACATTTAGTATTTGCATTTATAAAAAAGCTTTACATATGTTTGACTCGTGAGTTTATTAAACATCACGATTTGATTTTTAACTGTTTTGTTACAATTTTCGACAAATGTATTTACAACACATTAATAATGTATAAAATGACTTTCACTCCCTGAGGAAGACCCATGTGGGGTCGAAACCGGTAGGAGAGGAAATAAAATTTTATCCCATTGACTGAATTTCAGTAGTTTTCTTGCCCTTTAAAACTTAAACTTTATTATATGACGTATTGTTCCATTCGTGTTTTTGGAGCACTCGTATTTAATTATTTCAGTTCAAAATGTTTTAATTTTACAATGTCAAGTAAAACATCAAGATGAAAGTTAAAAACCTGTTTGATATTTTTTATAAAATTAATGATTATTTCAAATATTAATATATTAATGTGTATAATTAATCTTTATGTACTCCAATAAATATATCTTTTTTGTTGTTTGACAATTTAAAAACATGTGCACTAAAAAACTACCCAATTTCTACAACGTAAACCTTTGTCAGTAAAAATGTCCCCTAAATTCTACACCCTATATTTTAGACAAGAAAAATAGCAGGGGACGACCGGAATATATGTATTGTAAACCAATACGATGTATCAGACACTAGGGAAAATATATCAACGAATATTGCTTCTTATTTTGCGTTCGAAAAGCACCAAAATGTATACAACACTTTATTATATTCCCTTGAGACCTGAAAATAAGCGATGCTTATATTTAAAATTTAGGAAATTGGTACCATGTAATAGCTATGTATGTAATAAGTAAGGAATCGCATGCGAAAATTTCAAAACGAGACGCCGGAGATTTTTATGGTACAAAGGTTAATAATACTAAGTACAAAAATGTATTTGAAATTAAGAATTTTTGATATTTTTTTGACAAAAACTAAACAAAAAATACAATATCAAGAACTTCTTAATTTTCTACGTTACTAGGTTACTATAAAAAACTGCGGTCCTCCACAATTTTTTTTTTCAGAAAGTCTTAATTCTTATTTGTTAAGCCGTATTTTTAAAGTGCCCTGTGACATAGATGTAATTCGGTTATCAAACAGTGGGGTTCGCTAAAAATTTCAATTATATAAATTGATCTGTTTCAACTAGTATAAAAGCATATAAAATAATATTTATTAATAACGTGAAACCGGTAACACTAAGCTTCCCAAACTTCCATACAAAGTTGTAAATGCTGCATAAGTTCCAAATACCGCTCCATACATCTGTAGAAACTTTTTTTTTCAGTTCATCGTTTTATTCAACACTACATTTTTCGTTAAAATAATCTACCATCTTTATTTCTTCTGTAATTTTTATTTATTTAAATGTTAAACAAAGTCTTCAAATAATACCTTAACAGGTGTAAACTTATTCACTTTAAATCTGATATCCATTTCACAGTATCGAGATACCATCTTTGCTACGACCTCAACTCTGCCAAAGGAAACTGAACCTTATGGTATGTATACATAAGGATTGGTTTTGCCTGCTACGCTGGCTGATTTTCATTTGTTCCGTGGACAAATGAGTGTCGCTTCGCTCGTGTACCCTGCAAACAAATGACTACGCGACGGGTTATATTGTTTCCATGGAAACCGGTGGATAGATAGAGATGTTGATGTTTAGTGACGAAACTCAAAACTGGAATGCTTTAATATTTTTATATACTCCGCAACGTTTACTCTTTATGCGCTATGAAAAATATTTCGAATCAAGATTAATTCACGTACTGCATGGATTTGATGGAATTAACAATATTTAAAAATTATTATTGTTTTTCGTCAAATTTCTCGAGTGTGAGTTTTCAACATGTGAGCACGAATTAGGATCCCTAAAATACGATTTTACTATATACAGAGTGGCCCAGCGAAAATTATCAGCGCAATTTTGGCCACTTAACATCAATTTTGCAAAAAACGCTCGAACACATCAATTTTAGTATAAAGGGGGACACCGGAATGGATCAGTACCAATGGCATAACTTCAACCCTAAAATGAGTGTGGACTGCATCTCAAATATTTTAAATGGAAAAGGGTATCAAACATGACCCAGTTCGAAAGGCCTTTCAATTCTCTTTTCAACAGTTTTTTCATTTTTCAAATCCGATCATTAGTTCCAGAAAAATAGCGTTTAAAACAAATTTTATCAGGTGTGCAAAACTGCTATCAAGTAGGCTTAAACAAATGACAGAAACTCAAGTATCAGTTTATTAGGTGTTCAAAATGACTACCACCAACTTTCATACAATAATAATGATTTTGCTCAAAATTTTGGAGCTACAATACGTTGCCGTAAATCTTCTAAATATTCGGGTAGCGTGGCATGACCTTTAGACTTCAAATAACCCCACAAAAAGAAATCTAACTTACAAAATACTTGTTTATTATAAACAACTTATCGAAAGAATTGTTTATTTAATTTTTGTCATTTGTTTAAGCCTACTTGATTGCAATTTTGAACACCTGATAAAATTTGTATTAAACGATATTTCTTTGGAACTAATGATCGGATTTGAAAAATAAAAAAACTGTTGAATAGGGAATTGCAAGGCCTTTCGAACTGTGTCATGTTTGGCACCCTTTTCCATTTAAAATTTTTGAGGTGCAGTCCACCCCCATTTTAAGGTTGAAGTTATGCCATTGGTACTAATCCATTCAGGTGTCCCCCTTTATACTAAAATTGACGTGTTCGAGCGTTTTTTGCAAAATTGATGTTAAGTGGCCAAAAATTGCGCTGATAATTTTCGCTGGGCCACCCTGTATATCTTATACACCTAACTACGTCATCATCCTTTCCCAAAAAAATATTATTTACTTCAAAATTACACATAAATAATAATTTAAAAAATGTGTGGGTATCATGTATATAAAATTTAAAAAGGATGTAAGGGTAGCTACATGTAAGGAAAGACATATATATGTAAATGACAATATTCCCAATACAATATCGCTGATAGTGTTTTGTTGTGGGATATCGGCCCTTCAGAAGTGACAAATGACGGACGATGTAAATAAAGCCATTTGCCTATCGACTCCGGGGAAATAACAACATTCGCTGTTGTTTGATTGCTGCTATTTTTCATACGATTGTATTGGCTCTGAAAAGGAGCACTGGAAAAAATCAGCATGGCATACTTTAATGGCATTTGTAGAAATACGTATCAATGTTTTATTTTAGTGGCGTATTATGCTTTATAACATTAGGAATTGTATGAATTAATTGTAGCTAAAATACAATAAGTACTCGAATGAGGGTGTTATGATAATTAAAAACCTGATGTGTAACATATTACCTCTCGCCACTGTAGTAATACATTCTATATAAGTTTTTCAGTACATTCAGTTTGTGGCTTTATAATTAGATTGTTATTGCAGATCAGAATATTTTTAATTCATTTCATACCTCAAATTTCCTTCATAAAATTTGTATGACTAAAAAATTTTTTGACATTACTAAAACCGGAACCGAACTTACCTGGATTGAAGCATGCAAATATATTTCTTATATATTTCTTCCACCTTTTTTAATTTTACAACAAAATAACTTCATATTTACTTATTTTATCTTGTAAACTTACTTACACAAAATTTGACATCATATAATAAAAATGTAAAACTGTTATTTAATCGTCAATAAAACGAAGAAACAATCGTTGCTATGGACAGTATGCCCTTGTTCACCGTTGTTATTGTTTGTTTGTGTTGTTAATAGATAGCGCTAGTAGTACTAAAATGTCAAAATTAACAATGAAATTTCTAATTTCATTTCGATAATTTTTATTCTTTTAACTAATTGCCATCAATTATCTTGTTCTTATATTAAATTTGTTGTAATGTGCAAAACAATAAAAATAAGCTCTTAAGCTACTGGATGAAAGTAGTTTCCGTTGAGACACTAGTGCGTGAAAGTAAAACAATAGCGGGAATATGGATTGAATTGGATTGTTAGTTGGCTGCGGAAAACATTAGTTTCTAGGTAGTGAGTACGAAATAGTATATTGCGTCATAAAGGAAGATATAGTCATATTACATCCCAAAGATTTCTGATACACAAGCGAATGTAGTGAGCGAGGGCAGCAAAAGTAGAGGGATGTAATTATGCCGTTAGATTCCCGTAGGGCACAAGCTATTTTTCTCTTTCCGCGAGAACAATCTTTTAAATAAAATAGTTAATTTTTTAATGTAAAACACAAAAACATGTGTCGCTTTCCTATTTACTACTGAAACCATGGCAACAAGTAACAAAATACCTAATGTAAACGTCATTCCAAAAGATTTTTTGACACAACTTAAAATTATAAATGTCTAATTTTGGTTCAAATGAAAATTTCTGTAATAAATTTATGCGAAAATTGAAAAATAATTAAAATTATCATGTAATTTAGAGTTAACTTGAGAAGTATTTTGTTGTAATTATTATAATATTAAAATTGTATCTGTAGATGGCACATCGTATGCTTGCACCGCTAAAACCCACAGCTGTTCATATCATCCCGCTTTTAATATTTACTTCCCATTGTTAACCTCAAATGAAGTAAACAATTTGTCATTTACATACCATGGCTACGGAAATAGTATATTGCGTCATAAGGGAAGATATGGGCATATTACATCCCGAAGATTTCTGATGCACGAGCGAACGTAGTGAGCGAGGGCAACAAAAGCTAAGGGATGTAATATGCCGTTAGATTCCCGTAGGGCACAAGGTATTTTTCCGTATTCTTGAGAAGATTCTATTAAATAAAAAAAAATATTTTATATTGTAAAACACAAACCTATGTCATTTTTCTACTCAATACTGAAACCATGGCAACAGATAAATAAATACCTAAAATATTTTTTCCAAGACTTTTTGACATATAACCTTCATTTATAAATGTCTAATTTTGGTATTAATGATTATTTCTATAATAAATTTATAAGACAATTGTAATTACATTCGCCTATTTGTATTTTTAAAAATAATTTAGAGTTTACTTAAAAAGTATTTTGTTGTAAATCAAATTATTATAATATTAAATTTTATCGGTAGATGGCTTGTCGTATGCTTGCACCGCTAAAACCAACAGCTGTTCATATCATCCCGCTTTTAATATTTACCTGCCATTGTTAACCTCAAATGAAGTAAACAATTTGTCATTTACATACCATGGATACGAAAAACAAAAGTAAAACAATAGCGGGAATATGGTCTTTTTGATTGTGAGTTGGCTGCGGGAAACATTAGTTGCTAGGTAGTGAGTATGAAATAGTTATTTATGATATAAGTGTTAAAAGTGACATTTTATGAGTGAGTGGGGAAGTTTATGAAACGAGGCAAAGCCGAGTGAAACAAACCCCACGAACGAAATAAAATCACTTTTAACACAAATATCATACACTATTTTTCCTACGATCCTAGTTATGTATTTGTAAATAAAAACTAAGTATTATAGAATGACATTTATGACAGGTCATGATGTATTTGTTATGAACAACTGAACATAAGAAGTGTTAAAAGTAAATTTGTTTTTTACTTTTAATTCGTTGTCAATGACAACGTTTTAAAAGTATTTACTGTGTTATAAACTGTTATTTTTAACTTGCTAAGCAACCGTTAAAAATACTATTTTTAACAGTGGTCGTAGGAAATAGTTATTTATGATATAAGTGTTAAAAGTGACATTTTATGAGTGAGTGGGGAAGTTTGAAACGAGGCGAAGCCGAGTGTAACAAACCCCACGAACGAAATAAAATCACTTTTAACACAAATATCATACACTATTTTTCCTACGACCCCAGTTATGTACCTATTAGTAAATAAAAACTAAGTATTATATAATGACATTTATGACAGGTCATTATGTATTTGTTATGAACAACTGAACATAAGAAGTGTTAAAAGTAAATTTGTTTTTTACTTTTAACACGTTGTCAATGACAACGATTTAAAAGTATTCACTGTGTTATAAACTGTTGTTTTTAACTTGCTAAGCAACCGTTAAAAAGACTATTTTTAACAGTGGTCGTAGGAAAACTATATTTTTTGCGTTTAGTCCCATTTATCGTGACCAGATGTCAGTCGGTGTCCACCTTATCTTATCTAGCGGTTAGGAATCACCTATTCCTGGTAGAGCACTCGTGGTCTCGGCATTCTTGAGCTGTGTTTTTATGGTTATGTGATTTTTTATCTTTATCACCATGTAGACTTGTTAAGGCAGTTTGTTGGAGATAGAGGTAATTGGCTTGTAATCGGAACCTATTCGGTTTTGCCTTTTGGACATGGTTGACAAAATTAAGTTTTTTTTTATATTTTGGCCAATAATGAAGTAAGTTTTAATAATAGAATATTAAGTATTAAGAACGGTACGGAAATTTTACCGATTGAAGACAATTACTTACCGTGTAGTGCTTGTAATATTTTTTCATAATCAAAATTAAATTTCGTTCAAAATCAATAAAATAATCTAATGTGAACAACACTTCCTTGTACGACTATTAAATTACATACATTTTTTGCTGTACTTCATTTAAAATTTCATTTGAAAGTGAGCTTTTACGAATAATCGTTTTAAGGTATGCGAAGGTGCACAACTATCTTCTACGAAATATTAGAAATCTTTTAAATTTGATTTGTTTTACTTATTTAACTTTGAATTGTTTAAGAATGATGAAAATGAGTAAAATGTGAAAATAAAAACGCATTGTGCAAAAAGTTATAGAAATATTAATATTCGTTGTAAAGGAAAATCTAATGAAATATAAAAAATCACAAGTAAAAATGTACTATGCATAAAATACACAGAATAGATATTTTAGTTTAATACACTCTATTTTTACATGATATAAAAAATGCAGAGCTGGTTTTATGTCGGAATATATACTGAAAATTTAGTAAATGATTATTATTATAATGTTCGTAAAATATCATTGTTGATTGTTGAACTTTAGAGATATTAGATGATTTAAGCATTGTTCGGTTATATTTGTTATTATCCTATTTTTTAGTAATTAAATTTGAGAACGATCATTCTGCGGTGCAATTTGTTATCATGAAAGCAAGATAAATTCATCATTCTATCAATTACATAAGTACCTTAAGCAATGCAAAATAAAATTAAAACAACTCAAATTTAAAAATATTTCTCATATTACATTATAGATACTAACATTCATATTTCGCGCCAATTGGATTAGATTCAGTCCTCAGGAAAATGGCCGCCACAGGCTTCACTTTGTCATATGCAATGCCCTATCCAAAAGTATATAAAGAGGTCAGTAGAAATATATGTAAAAATAATTGTAATATTAGTAACTTCTTCTAATTTTAATAGCAATAAATCACTCCGTAATTTGTTGATAAAAATACTAAAAGAATGATATTTAAAATAAAATGAGAGTTTACAGAATCCAGTTAAAAGTATTATCAAAATCTCGATATGCAATTTTTCGTATTTTTAGTATTGGGAGGTAAAATAAAAAACTTTTTGCTTTGAGAGCAATGACATAATTCTAAAGTTGTAAAAAAATGCAAAATTAATTGCTAGAATTAAATTTTCGCACAATATCAAACAAAACCAGTTATCTAAAACATTCCTATCATTCTTGAAGTCCAGTGTGTTTATTTTCCCCGAAATAAATTCTAATTTAGAAAGAATTACAAGCATCTAAAAATACCTCCATTTAGTTCTGTTAATTAATAACACAAAACAACGTTTTTAACTCTAAAATCTCGCAACAGATGTCTCTATTAAGCAGGCTGTTAATCAACTCGTAAATTGTCGGCTGCCTTCGGATAGCTTCGTATCTTTAATCTCGACACCAGAGCTTTTCTCAGAATTTGAAGAAATCTGATATCACCTGCTTAGTATGTCCGTCTCTTTCTCATATGTGGGAACTCGTATAGCGGCGTCTCTGTCAGGCATATGGTACTACGAGGTTAAAATTAATGTTTATGTGTAAACTTCACCGTCCATCTTGAAAATGCTATCAAGATGTTCGTTTGTTTAATGGTGTAACCAAAGCGACTTGACTCATTTGTTTCTGGCTGTTGTGCTTTTGTTTTGTTGTGCCTTATGGACAGATGATTGTTTGATATTAACCCAGTGTGATAGCTGTGAAGTTTTGCTTCTTGAATACCTTCACAAAATATAAATCGTTCCCTAGGAATATTTTTATTTGAGTACTTTGCTCTAAAATTTGTCTCTGCATCTCTGCATTAAGCTACTTCATCATTTGATCACCTATGTTCTATAACCAACTTCATTTGTCTGTGGTATAATATCTTAGATGGAATAGAACAAATACCTAAGGTACTTGTTTCGTAACAAGATTTACTTACATTATAGTGGTGTAGTTTGAAGTCTGCAGTTACTGTTTTTTGGAAGCAATAATTTAACAATCCTGTAAAATAATTAAAGGGCCGAGATATCCTCCTCCTAATAAACTTCGTAATTTATATGGTAAATAAATATTTGTTGTTTATATTATTATACTAATAATTTTATTTAGTTACTAAACTAATTTATTATCTAAATAAAAATTTCCTTTTACATTTTCATACCAGCTAGGTAATACTTAGTTTCTGCCTTTGTTCTTCTATGTATAAATACTAAAAATTTTCTCTAAAGTATATTCATTAGTATTTTCTGATAATGGCCCTTTTTTAACAACCAAATATTTGTTATATTTATGTCAATAACTGTTTGTATTTAAAATTTACTCTAATCTCTTCTCAATTTTCAAATTGAAATTAGAAGACTTGAGTTTAAAATGCATTATTTGAATATTTTAATCTAGATTTAAGGTACATAATTAGGAATCATATTGAAAGAAATTTGTAGCATGGCCCTTAACAGCATACGACAGAAGAAAGTACCTGCCTAAATGAAACATTACCGCAAGTCCCATAAAATTTTATAAGAATCTTATATACTCATTTCCGAAACTTAATTTTACTGGATTTATAAGCGGTATTAAATTTAATAGAGCAGGCTATGATTACACTTTATTTATCTATGTTTAGCATAAAGTTAATTACATATTGTTCAAAATGTCCTCTGTGTGCATACATATTCTAGCCCTTCCTTGAAGAAGTATCTCTGTTATGAATTTATTCATTTCTCAAACGAATTCGTATAAAAATATTTTCTAAATTTTTTTATAGTTCTTATTAATAACTTTATAAGAGGAACACTTGCAATAAAATTTTGTTTCTTCAAAACTGCTGAATAATTTTGTTTACAATTTTTTATAATGTCGTCCATTGTATACCGTGTGTTCTAAAAAAATGTTGTCATTGCATTTTACATGGAAAAACAGTTTTTGATAAATTAAATCTGTCTGGCTAACAATTAACTCACCATATTGTACAGGACAATATTACATGTATTCTATGTTATTTAATACAGATTACTGCATTCTAACTGCACAATTCAGTAAAATTTATTATTATATATCTATGCCTACCATACCAACTATAAATGCTTTACTAGGAATATACCAACTGGTGACTATCAGGTGATTATAAGACTGTGCCTTGTTTAACCAAGTGCTACTATCAGTATGAATGCTTTACCAGTAGTGTACTATCCGGTCTATTTTTGTTAGTTCGCACTTAGAATCAGTGAAACAGTTTGGTATTTACTGAACCCCGTCAGGTTTTTATTTAATTACCTTATTTCTCAGTCGGCATCTTCAGTTTGAGACATATTAAACTAACTAACGCAGCTATAGGAGAGTAGCATATTTCTCTGTTATACCTCATCTAAGGTAGAAGTAGATGTATATGAAACCGACTTGTGCGGATTTTACAATCTTTTATGAAAGGGTGGGAAGCTTTGTGGTCAGGAGTTATAAATTATCCCAACTCAAAGGTATCACTTGAAAAGTAAGAACAGGGCCGTATCATATTCTCGTCATAGGAAAGTTGATCTTTTGCATGACTTACGTCCACAAAATTATATTCCTAGGATCTCCACATATTCGTATTTACAATTTTATGCACACACTACTAAAAACTGCAAGCACAGAAATAACTTTTTGATGACTTGTCCAAAACTGACTGTGTATCTCTAAAGAAAATTTTTAATAACTAATAGTGGAGTTTTTAGAATAATTGGAAATCTAAATGAAAAGAAAAATCTTAAGAATGAACAACTTGACTTAATCAAATCTCTGTTGATCACTCCGCTTAACCCCTTTTATATTTTCCTACCATTGTAAAGCTAGTTAATACTTTGTTTCTGCCTTTGTTCTTCTATGAATTCCTTTAATACTGTTGTTACTTTTCAAGTGATACCTTTGAATTGGGATAATTTATAACTCCTGACCACATAGTTTCCCACCCCTCCATAAAAGGTTGTAAAACCCGCATAAGTCAGTTTCATATACCTAAACTTCTACTATATCAGACTGTGCCTTGTTGAATAAAGTGCTACTATCAGTATGAATGCTTTACCAGTAGTGTCTTATCTGGGTGCCTCAATTTTGTACAATTTAACAGTTGTGCCAGGGAGTAGTGTCAACTTAAAAATTATTTTACTAAAACTTTCAAATACAAAAGTTCCTAAGATTACAACATTGTACATTTGACACGAGACGTCAATTAATATAACACTTCAAATCGTTGAAAAGTTACAGAATAGGTACCTTGCTTTGTCCCTGTTAGTTTCCACTTAGAATCAGAGAAACAGTTTGGCATTTGCTGTCCCCGTCAGGTTTTTATTTAATTACCTTATTTCTCGGTCGGCATCTTCAGTTTGAGCCATATTAAACTAACGATTTGTTCGGCCTTATCACTTCCATCTCTCCAATTTACCTCGCGCCGTGACAACTGAACGCAGCGACGCTGCGATGCGATCAATGGACAAACAGCTGAATACGGACATTTGAATAACATGGCGCCCTAACTTAAGGTTGGCAAATTGAAATTGGTGCTCTTTCCACACGCAAATTTATTCACTTTTATTTAGACTTTTTTCTTCATTTTCACCACTTCTTTTGTGCTGCATTATAATCATTCAGTATTAACTAGTAGCTCCTAATAAACTGATTACCAACCATTGTGAGTTAGTAATGGCGCATGTTTTATTACCTACGTGTTAAGGGTTCGAATCTTGTGATGATAGAAATAAACAGTTTTGTCCGCAAATGTCAAGTAATACACCAAGAATTCAATCGTTTTTTATCAATTAGTGACCTTCGTCACTGTTACTAATTAAATAATATTGACACTGCGATGGAATAATATTATTCAATCGTTATGTCAAATTTAAATCTTACCTGGCAAAAGAGTAAAAGCCAAATTACTATTAAGTAAGTTTTTCTACATAAAAAGCCAAAGTTACACAAGTTTTATCATTTTTCATACTTTCCTTTTCTATATAAGTTTAAACTGTAGCTAAATAATAAATAAATAAATAAATAACACAATAATTGTCTTGCGTTAAGTAAAATATTTCTCCTGTTTCGCTCGTGTTGGCAAACTGCATACTCGTGAGTAATAGCACACATTACATGCGGATTGAATAATGTACTATTAAATTATAATGAAAAGTTTATTTGACATTGACAACCTATGTTGCCTTTTATTCACCGAAATACACTAGTCTCTATATATACCTGGATAGGATATAGCATATGAAAAAATCTGATGTGTCCAACACATTACCTTCCGCCACTGTAGTAATATATCATATAAGTTTTTCAGTACATTCAATTTGTAATTTTATAATTAGTTTGTTGTTGCAGTTCAGAATACTTTTAATTCATTTCATACCTAAAATTTCCTTCATAAAAATGTGTATGACCAAAAAATAGCTATGTCTGGCGTTACTAAAATCGGAACCGAATTTACCTTGATTCATGCTTGTTTGAATTTTTTTTCCTATGTAGTTATATGTCGTATCAAATTGTACAACCAAATTTAATATTGTCCAATTAATTGTGCTCGCAATCAGGTAACAAAAAATGAGTTCATTTCATGGAAATGATATATTAATGATAATGAATAACATAAAATCGACATGCATTATAGAATCAAAAAATATTTTTTTTTTTACTTTAATACTGTATCTAACTAATTTCGGGAGGTAGTAAACCAACATTAATTTATATTTAACCATATCTTGTATATTTATATATCAATACCTAGCGAATTATACACTATACCCTATACAGCCCTCCATACTTGTTTGAACCACACCAACCCTCGCACCCAATAGCGCGAATTAGCGTCGTTTGGACTTTATTTACCCTTGGTAATTTCGTATCCATGTACAGGCTATCGATTGTCACGGTTGCTAAGTAACGCGGGATGTTGTCACCGCTACGTCATCCCCCCCCCCACTAGCGCGGTTCCCTAACAACGTGAGATGTAACTGATATTGTCATGGTATGCCCAACTTCAGGCTTCAGGGGGGAGGATAAGGAATGAGTTAATTAATTGGGTTTTTATTTGCGGGGAATGATTGTGTCCTGTTGTAGTTTTATCAGTGGTGACTAGATAATAATAGAAGTATACCTAAGTGATTTCTTAGCACAGAAAAATCTAGGTGACTTACTATTATTTCTGGTCATATATCTTTTGAACCTTCTATTAATTTAGAAGGTATAAAGTTAAACAGTAGCACATCTATTAAAATTGTAATGTAATTTTAGACAAAGAATTAAATTTTAGGGAACATGTAAGAATAAAATTAATTGCAGCTAGACTCAAACTCAGATACTTCTATCAATATCGTTATATTCTGTCGGCTGAATTAAAGCTTAAATTAATTAATTCACTAATTTTACCTATTTTTGAGTACAACGCATGTGTTTATGTTCCAAATTTATCAAAACAGGATACTAATAAAATCACTCTTTTTCATAATTCGTGTCTACGCTTTATTTACAATTTCCGTAAATATATCATATTTCATCATACAGAAAATTAGCAAATATGAATTACATTGATCAGAGAACAAACTTTCTTTGTTTATGTTTAAAACATAAAATCTATCAGATTAACATTCCATCTTATTTATTAGATAAACTCACATTAGTAAAAGAAAATCAGTATAATTTGCGAGATTTATTTATTTGTAGTTCCTTCTTTCAGGAAAAGTAAATTTAAAGGTGCATTTTCTTATAAGGCAACTACACTTTCATTGATCAGTTTCAAAAATAACGTATAACATTTGTTTACTTTATAATTCCTACACATATGTATTAGTTTCAATATTAATTTCACTTTTGTATTAGTTTTAAAATTTTTACAGGTTTTGATATATAAATTTTTGTAAATGTTTTCTTAGGTTAGGTGGAAGAACAGTTTTTTGGCTGAACCTCGACTTTGTTTAGTCCAATAAAGAAATATTATTATTATTATTCAGTATTCACAATAAACTGAAGGTTCTTAATATGTGTGACGTTATAGTTTTAAGAAACGATATTTGAAACTAGGGTGGACTTCGTTGTACGCTAAATCGAACACATTTTTGCTGTTCTTCATTTAATTATTTTACTTGAAAGTGAGATCATTTTACGGCTAATCATTCTTCAACTTCCATTCGTTTCATATCTTACAACTTCCCTTCATAATGGCGTGTAATATACAAGATTTTTTACGCCGATGACACTTTTAGTTTTTTAAAGAAATATGATTACTACTTAAATTTTTATACACTATAGGTTTTATGACAGTAACATTTTCGGTTCACATGAATATATAAACAATTTACTTGTTTTATTAAAAATAATTAGTGACATTTATTCTAACCTAAAAAATAAAACTAATATGAATTAATGTTTTTCAAAAATTATCCTTATCCTAATCATACAAGAGGAATATAATATGAAAAATAAATCAAATATAGTTTTTTTTTAATTAACGTCCAATAAAATAAAATTCTTTAATGAATGTAATGCTAAAATATTTAAGTTGGCATCCCTACATTTTGCCAGCCTAGGCCAGCAAAGAGTGAGTTTGTAAACAATTTTGAGTTCTCTAATACTAGTCATAATAGGACGAAGGCGCGAAAAATTATTTTCCCTCAAAAACTTGCAAAGAAAGAGATATGGTTTTTATTTATTTCGTACACATATCTCATGAAATATATTCCGACAGTTGTCAATGTCAATTTACTATCAATCATTTTTAAGTTATGCGAGATACGTACGTACAGACGTTACGCCGACACTAGTCAAAATGGATTCAAAGATGACCAAAATGAATATTTCCGTTGAAACCTGAAAACTGAAATTTTTGACAATTATAATACGTTTTATACCTCTTACAAGCAAGTAAAAATAGAATTAAGTATAGTATATAGCAAGTAACATAAAAAAATAAACAATTTTTTAAATTTTGTTTCAGACTTAATTCTACTGATGCAGATTATTATATCGTGGTATATTCAATAGGAGTATCTGAAGAATAGGTATGTTTTAAACAGAACTATATTTTAAAATTAAAAATATCTGCAAAAATGCAACTACCGTGAAAAAACATTATAAAAACTTTGTTTTTGGAAATAATTTAACGTTTAAACATTAAATTCACGCATCATAAATCTAAAATAAACAAATCCCATCCTTAAATTGAAATGCGATAAAAATTTTCAATTGGAAAATTGATAATTACTGTAATTATTTATTCACTGAAAAATCTACAAAAATAACAGTGTCGAGAACAATATCGCATCGCATACATCATGATAACAATGGAATAAATTGAGCAGAAAATGAAACAAGTGAAAAGCGATACAAAATGGACGGTCGCGATGCTTGTTTGTTTAGTTGAGGTAGTTTGGTAGTCGAATATTTTGTTGATGATTTTAATTTTCAACGCATTTTTGTAAAGGGAATATAAAATGTACACTATGTTAAATTTTGTATAATATATCACTTATTTATAATTTTATTAGAGTATATTCCTTTATTTTTTAGGTAATTCTAAGTGGGAAATACCTTATACGTACATGTTCGAAACTTAATTTTACGGTATTTATAGACGTATTAAATTTAATTGAGTAGGCTATGGTAAAACTTGATTTATTTATGTCTTAAAAACCATTTAGAAAATGATTTTGAACATTGTGAAGAAAATTTCGCCATTTATTAACATTTGTTCCCATCCTTTTGTAGAATGATTTTAGTTTATCTATGCATGTTGTAGTGCATTTTATATTTCAAAATATTTATAATATTCTTGAAGGTGGTAATAGAATGAGATAATAAATTAAATTTAATTGAGTAGGCTATGATAAAACTTTATTTATTTATGTCTCAAAAACCATATAGAAAATGATTTTGAACATTGTGAAGAAAATTTCTCCATTCATTAACATTTGTTCCCATCCTTTTGTAAATCGATTTTAGTTTATCCATGCATTTTGTAGTGCATTTTATATTTCAAAATATTTATAATATTGTTGTAGGTGGTAATAGAATGAGATAATAGTTTAATAGAATTCAGCGAAAAGAAAACAAATATTTTATACATAGAAGTGTGCCTACAAAAAGCATCTGATATTTTGGAAAAATCTAAAACTTCAGTAACACAATAATTAATGTTTTAGTTATTTAAATTGAAAACAAACATCTTATTTAAAGTAATATCCATAATTTTCAATGTATCTTACATTAATGATTTTGTCTGTAAAGTACTATTATTATTTCATTAATAAAATAATTGAATTAACGTTTAACTAGTGACTTGGTTTGCTAAAACTAGCAACTGTAGCAATAACAATAAAATTATTTGCTCTAACATATGACCTAATAATACTATATAGATACATCCAATCAGATGATGACCGTAGGAATTTTTTCAGTGAAGAAATTTGATAAAACTGTAGTATCATAGTCTTGGTTACATTTTGTTGATATAAAATATTTTAGATTGAACTGTTGTCATTTGTGAAATAATCAAGCAAATAGAATTCGAACTATGAATTTAATTGGTAAAATTTATTCATAATTCCTGCGAAGTAACGACAACTCGGTTAAAAAATTATTCTTGAATCACGTAAATTTTGTGGCTTTTGTTATATTACTTATGAGACATGTGTACGAAATAAATGAAAACAGTACATCTTTCTTTTAAATTTTTAAGTGATTAACACAATTTTGTGTATTGCAGTAAGGAATAGTGATAAACATTTTTAAATTTCAATTGGAATAAATTTAAATGAAGCGCAGAAAAAATGTGTATAATTTAGCGTAATTTTGACAACATATTTTGTACTTATTTAAATAATAGTAGTGGAAGAAATATTTACAAGAAACGCGTGCGTGGTTATTTAACTTTAGTTCTCACAAAACTCACCAGCGTCTCGTTTTGTAATTTTTGCATGCATGCAATAACCACCTTTGTAATAATTATTACAGTGATAATTTCTCTAAAAATTGTTGTTCTATTGTTCATTTAATTTGTTTTAATCAATTCTCATTTTTAATTGTTGTATTTTTCTCTGTAGTAGCCAGTATAGATTTTTATCTTTTATTGTGCTTTGTGAAATGACAAAGACAAAGACGATACTCCATCACGATTGGACTAATAATATAGAATAATTACTTAAATAATAGCACGGGTCATAAAATGGCTACCAGTACACATTTCCTAAGGGGTACATTCAGTGTAAATACTCTGCTAGACTATTCCCCATCGCGTTGCTTTTTCCCCGTGTTGTTCACAGTCTAACAGACAATAATCCTCACCGCTTAATGTTCGCTACGACACGCCGTTTAGACTGTGAGTCGCCGCCAGTCAAAAGTGGGATAATAGCAAGTACGTTCACCGTCTAACTACCAAGCGGGCAGACTGCTCCAGAGTGTATATGATGAGTGGGGAAGAGGGAGCATTCTAAGAGACATGGGTGGTTAGAACGCTCCAACACTCAGAGCTTGCAAAATCGAGGAAGAGTCTATCATTGAGGGGTGAACGGTGAATTGGGACTTAATTTCAGGGTGATTTTGTAAATGTAACATTAACTAACTAGATAATACTGTTACCCTGCAATGTGATTTAAGTTTTGATGGATGAGGGTTGCTTTTAGGGGTGTCTTCGCCAATTTCAACCCTTATTTGTTCAAGGGATGAACTGTGTTATTCTTACTGGTGATATTTATATCGCAGGAAGAGACAATTATTTTTTTATTATTAAATGGGGTGTACGATAATTCAATTTTAAATTCTAAGCTAAGTCTTTTTACTAAACTTCAAGAATAATAAAAGATGAGTTGAAATGTTACAAGCCAATAAAAAAATCTGATGTGTCCAAAATATTACCTCCCGCCGCTGTAGTAATATATGGGGTGTACGGTAATTCAATTTTAAATTTTAAGCTAAGTCTTATTTGAACTTCAAGAATGTAAAAGTGCGTGAAATAAAAGATGAGTTAAATAGTAATATATTCCACATTAGTTTTTCAGTACATTCAATTTGTAATTTTAAAATTTGTTTGTTATTGCAGTTCAGAATATTTTTAATTCACTTTATAACTAAAGTTTCCTTCATAAAATTTGTATGACCAATATGACAGCTATTTTTGACGTTACTAAAACCGGAACCGAACTTACCTTAATTCACGCATGCAAAATTATTCCTTATATATTTCTTCCACCTTCTTTAAGTTTACAATAAAAATACTTCATAATTATTTATTTTATCTTTTACACTTGTTTACATTAAATTTGACATCATATGTCAACTTTTGTGAACAAAAACGATATGTAAAATTATTATAATTAATATATTTTTCTTATTTAGCTAGAAGTTATATATAAACGTAGTTATGCAGATCGGTGGAAAATTAAAAAATCTTTTTATTTAATAATAACGCAAGAAAATGGTGTTTAGAGGTATGTTTTTCCATTTGATTTTGACTTAAATAATAATCTTATAATTTCACTAGAAAAATAAGAATAATATATAATATTTTCACACTGTATTATTATAGTATATAATTCGTTATTTAATTATAAATAAGTGAAACAAGCTAAATTACTAACAGAACATCATGGTTGGTGGCTATAGTTACACTATTTAAAAATGGATTGTTAATAAATAATTTAATTATTAAATTTTCAAAATGTACAGTGCATAATGTTTCATTTTACTCACTTGTGAATAATAATTAAAAATAAATGTTTAAAAACTTAACCGGTACTATAAGATACAATATATAAAAATGATGAAAAACCTCGTTGCAATATATATCTACTCTACAAATAACATTCAACTGTTTTTTCATGTGCCCAAATACCAATACAATATTTCATTGGTTATAATGATGGTATTATTCAAATTCAATTTATCATACAATTCTCGAATCATTTGTTGTCTAAAACAAAACACCAACGAAACAAAACATTGGAACATCTGACGATCGGACGTTGTTGTGTGTTGTGAAACAATTGAAATGCGGACAGAAACATTGGTTTTCTCACGCCAGGACAAAACGACATCGTTGTCTGTCTCTCTCTGTTGTATGTCACGCTCATAGGTTGTCTCTTTCGCTTTAAACAGTTGAGGTCCGGTGTCACAACTGACTTGATTTTATTATTATTCTATGTTTTTCATTATTTCGTTCTCAAACGTGGTTCCAAATGTTTTATATATGATACTAGGAAAATAAAATACCCGATTTTTTTAAATTGATTCGTTATTTGTAGTTTACGAGAAAATAATTATAAAAAATATGATGTGGATACCACATGACTTCCTTGTACACTAAATTAACAACATTTTTTGCTGCACTGCATTTAAACTTATTGTATTTGAAAGTAAGATTATTCTATGGCTAATAATTCTTCAAATTCCATTCGTTTCATATTTTCAAACTTTCCTACGAAATGGATTATTTTTTGAAAATTTTATTAAAATTCAAATGTCAAATTTTGTAAACATATGAATAACATCTATTTTATTCAAATTCCTAGCTTGAACGATGTGTAAAGTTAATATAATTAATATTTTTTCTTTTTAGCCAAAAGAATATAAAGTGTAACTATGTAAGGCGGTAGAAAATTAAATAATCTTTATATTTAACAATATATAATAACGTAATTTGCGAAAAAATGTATATAGAGGCATCTTTTAGGAAAAACGATTTAATGCTTTATGTAAAGTACTACATTCGTTTAATTAATTGTAGTCAATATCTAATCAGTTCATCATATTTGAATATAAGTCAAATACCAAATATTATATTTTTACCATGTATCATATTGGAGTTATCATGGACGAAAAATTGTCACAGACACTCACACACACACACACGGACATACAGACATCACGCTAAAAAGAGTAAAATCGTATTCTAGGGACCCTAATTCGTTCTCATATGTTGAAAACTCGCACTTGAGAAATTTGACCAAAAACAATACCTTTCTTATTGATAGGCAAGAGGTAAAAATAAAATGAAGACAAAAGAATATAGTATCATTGGTAATAATATTACCGTGAGTATTTTTTAACGTGAATCATGGGATTTATCATATCCATGGTTACGACTTGATATTTGATTGACAGCAATGCATACTTGCTTGTCTCATTTAAAATGAATCATAGGGAATGAATATGACATTTGCTTTTTAGGTTATAATTTTTTTTGCATTGACAGGCTTACATCAATTGCAGCAACAATTTTAAGTATCATTAATAACTTTAGAGGAAATGGTAGAATAATATAATGGTCTGCAAGATCTCTCGATCTTACATATCTTCTCATTTAGATTCTTTTTATTGGCGACCTTTAAAATCGAAAGTTTGCACTAGGGAAAATTTTTAAAATTTAGTAATTTAGATCAATTAAAAGTTCAATTCCGAAGCATTTCTTAAAATATTACAATTGCTTAAATATCATCGTATGTAATTCAAAAGTTTTATAGTAGATTGAGTCATAGCTTAGCAGTTAATGGATGTATTTTTGAAAATTTATAGTAATTATTGTTTAATTATTCGTTATTTTACTTTTTTGTTGGTTACTTGATTTATTAGTTATTTATTTTGTAATTTCTTACTATACAAAAATGTAATACTTCTGTCAAATTCGTTCCCTATGTTTAATTTTAAATGAGACAACCAAGTATACATTTCTGTCAATCAAATATCAACTAGTAACCATAGATATGATAAATCCCATGTTTCACATTAAAATACTCACGGTGTACAACAGTATAATCGTAGTAGAAATATGGAAAAATCATAACAATAAAGTAAGATAGGTTCTAGTTTATGTATGCGACAAATGGTTGTAATATGATCCTATAATGTTAAACTGCTACTCAAAATTCTACATTTTACAATTCCACAATAAAACCAAATTGAAAAAATTCGTTTTATCTGCGACTTTTTCTCTGGAGGACGATTTTGGTTGATCGAAAATCGTATAATTCCGAAAAAGCTTCGGCGACTATTGAAAATAATTGTCAACTGTTTCTTACGTTCCGTTGTTTTTCAGGCATGGCGAACGCGATGTGTCCCTTGCCGATCGTCTTTTCTTCCCATTCAATTTATTCGTTCGCTTGCAAAAGTATTGTTTTGGGGAAAATAAAATAAGAAATACGAGTGCCATTCCGGTTCCTGTTTACAAGGCGCGAGATTTGAAATTTGATACAGGGTGAAATATCGGATCGGATTACATTGTTATTAAGTTTATATAGTAGTGGTTGATTGGTTACTGCACGAAATATAATGGAGATAGTGTATAAAAATCCAGAATTGTTCATATTATTCATATTAACAAAGTGTTCACATCGTCGATGGTTGGATAATAATACAAATAAAAGTTAAATGTAATATTCATTAACATACCTAGGTATGTTATGAGTATTACTACCGTCGCAGATGTTAAATGAATTCCGAGCTCGTAGTACAATTCAGAACTTACTGGTTTCAGGAAATGTACACGTTATAAATAAATATTATTTTATGAATTCTCTTGTCAATAACTTTTATTTCCACGTTCTATATAATTGTCACTTTACATGCTTCTTGGTAGCTAAGTAAATAAACAATTATAGTAACTAACTTGTCAAAATTTACAAGGCTACCCTTGTAAAATTTTATAATGCTAATAAAAAATAATAGAAAATAATGAAATTTTTTTTATGTATTATATTATAAATATTACAAACTTAATTTAATTAGGTTTATGTGAGTAGTTATACACATTTATAGTACATTGTGATTCACTGGCGAAACTCATTTGACAACTTCTAGCTGTAAATTGTTCTACCACCGCCAACTACCTTTGATTCCAAAATAGAGTAAATCTTTTTTTGAAGAATAAAATAAATTAATAAAAAAAAACGCTATGAAGGTGGAAATAAAATTTTGTACGCGGCTCACTGGATTATAAAAATTGAAACTAACTATTATTCTATTAAGCTTCTGGGGAGCAACCAAAAGATGTCAAGAGAAAACTAGCACTAATGTCAATGGATTTACTGTATCCATGGTTATGACATGATATTTGATTGACAGCAATTTATAATAATTTAGTTGGCTTTAATTTTTATACATTTTATTTCTTCTTAATAAATTTAGTACGTTTGATAAAATAGACAACGTCAAAATATATTTGGCCAGAAATATGTAGCAACAACTCTTTTTTTTTTGAGCGATAAAAAAGAGCAATAAGGAACAGTGATAAATATTTTAATAAAATTTTGCAGTTTGAAAATATGAAATGAATGGAAGTAGAAACTTTAATTTAAACAGTAGGTGCAAATTTCTGAAAACGTATGTCTAAGCTGTCTTAGTATTTAGTTGAACCTGTCACTTTAACTTGGCATTTTTAACCTGCTGCACCAAGTAACGACATATGTTACTATTTGCGATACTACTTTCTTTAAAATGAAATTTTTCTTAATTTATTCTTTTATTTGTACTTTTTCTATACGGAAAGCAAAGAGTATTGTTTTAGAATATAAAAAACCCTATGTTATAATTAAGAATCGCCAAAATGCTTTAATATCGAGAATTGAAAATGTACTCCCATAAGTAATGCATATACACTCAGATTTGAATTAGGGTTTCGCGCCAAATGTAAATCTTAACCTCACTTACGTGGTCTATATGTAGTTTGGTTGCCTATATGTCAATTAGTTGGGGAAGCAAACACCTAGTGGCGCCGAAAGCAGTCCCAATTGATATTGCAGTTTCGCATCTATAGTACACAAAAATATATACCGGGTGTCCCAGCTCGACCGACACATGGGAGTTTTACATGGGAAATCAGTTAATTATGAATAGTATCTCCCCAGTGCAACATATTAACTTGAAATTTTGTATGCTTATTGGGGAATATTAATTCTATGGATCACACTTATTTGAAATATGCAATTTTGTCTGCAGGGCAAGATTTATTAAATTTAAAATCTAATATTCTCGTTCAAAATCAGACAGCCATGAAAATAAAAGAAAATATTTATCTGACAGTTTAGTGAAGTATCACTGATTTTAATTCTTATTCCCTGTATTTTAATATTATTTACGTTAAATTTAGTTTCTTTTTGTTAAATAATATACCAATATTACAAAAATATAAATATCTACAATGGCATGTCATTAACTGTCAGAACTGTCACATAGATATTTTCTTTTATTTCCATGGCTGACTGATTTTGAATGAAAATGTAAGATTTTATAATTTAATAAATCTCTTCTTGTAGACGAAATTACATATTTCAAATAACTGTAATCCATAGAAATAAAATTCCCCAATAAGCATCCAAAATTTGAAGTTAATATCTTGCACTGGGGAGATACTATTCATAATTAACTGATTTCCCATATAAAACTCCCATGTGTCGGTCGAGCTGGGACACCCGGTATATAATCTATGGTTTTGACATTAGTTTATATTTTGACTTAAAATTACCTATTCGTATCGATCTCCAAGTCAAATTTTTAGTACTTGTGCTTTTCAACTTCTTTCACTACAAACTTTGGTACATTAACTTTAATTTCTTCGCGGTAAAAAATTCTCGCTTCTTTCTTTTTCCTTGTCTGAATTGAAGATTTCACGTCAATTCTGCGATTCTGCCGACGATATATTTTCGTCAGTTTACCGTCTGTATAAGCGGCTATTTATTTACAAGAATTTAGACCTTAGACTGTGACAGTTTCGGCGAGTGGCAACTGCGAAGAAACACGGTATAACAAGACACTAACTGAACGGGAATCGTCTAAGTGACGTGTAGTATTAACAAGCATTTTGTTCGTTTATTTAAATAAAGACAAGTGCAAAAACTTTTTGGAGAGTGACACGGGATTGAAATGGCGTAAAGGTTTTGTTTTCATGTAAACGGAGGAATTTTTTAAAGTTTTTTACCTTTTCAAAGGAATTATATACGAAACGAGATAATAAAATTTAAGCGGCAACTTTTACTCAAATAAATATTGTTATCACTTGTAGTGTTAACTATTTCATATCTGCAATCCAGATTTTGCACTATACTATCGGAGAAATAATTATAATCAGTCAGAAATAAACATCATTAACTGTTACTGTTTTACATGTGTAAAAACAAACCTATGTTACATTGTGTAATTTTTAAATAAATAAATATTCAAATTGATCAGCATATTATACAGCTTTTTTCTTACATGTTTATTAATCTTAATATTGCTATTAAACTATATGGTCAAAAATATTAATTTTTACATATATTACACTTTAGAAAGTACACTTTTAGGCAATATATTTATAATTGTATATTTTATTATAATAATTGTTTATTTCACATAATAATAAGTAATGTATATTCAACGGTTTTACTTGAAATTAAAATATGATATAAAACATAAAACCTAAGAATGTTTTTTTTTAATTTCATAAAAGAAAATGAAACTGTCTTAATACTTATTTATGTATTAAGGGCAGAATCAAGAGATTATATATATATATATATATATATATATACAGGGTGAGTCTGGGAAGACGCCCCCCCCTTTAACATTTTTATTATAAGTAATAGAAAAAAATTGCTTATATAAAAGTTTTATTATTTTACATATACTATTTGATGGCAGATGTAGATATTTTTTATAAAGTCAGGTTTACAAGATACGACTATCAACTTTTATTTTTCAAATAGTGACCTATAATTATTTTAATAAAATAGAAACCGCCATTTTTTTCTCTTTTCAATGATGTATTTATTTTTATTAATGTATTTGAAAATTTTCGAGAAAAATGAGATAATTTAAAAATATTAGAAATCATTTTTACACAAAATAAACAAAACGTAACAATGAAAAACAATTAAATTAATGTCAAAAATGTATACATTTGTTTGTTACTTAATTTAACTTATTTTGTAAACAAAAAAAAACATTTTGAAAAGTTCACGATGAACGAATTAATTGATACGATTCTAATAATTGGTTAATCGACTTGCATCATACGTTGCAGACGTTGGAAACCGAGTTTAAGAACACTGACAAGGATTTTTACCCGGTTTGGAGAAACATGGCCACCTATAATATTTGTTTAAAAATGATTTCTAATATTTCTAAATTCTCATTTTTCTCGAAATTTTTCAAATACATTAATAAAAATGAATACATCGTTGAAAAGAGAAAAAAATGACGGTTTCTATTTTATTAAAATAATTATAGGTTACCATTTGAAAAATAAAAGTTGATAGTCGTATCTTGTAAACCTGACTTTATAAAAAATATCTACATCTGCCATCAAATAGTATATGTAAAATAATAAAACTTTTATATGAGCCATTTTTTTCTATTACTTATAATAAAAAAGTTAAATGGGGGGGCGTCTTCCCAGACTCACCCTGTATATACCGGGTGTCCCAGCTCGACCGACACATGGGAGTTTTACATGGGAAATCAGTTAATTATGAATAGTATCTCCCCAGTACAAGATATTCACTTCAAATTTTGTATACTTATCGGAGAATATTAATTCTATGGATCACACTTATTTGAAATATGCAATTTCGTCTGCAGGGCGAGATTTATTAAATTTAAAATCTAATATTTTCGTTCAAAATCAGACAGCCATGGAAATAAAAGAAAATATTTATCTGACAGTTTAGTGAAGTATCACTGATTTTAATTCTTATTCCCTGTATTTTAATATTATTTAAGTTGAATTTAGTTTCTTTTTGTTAAATAATATACCAATATTACAAAAATATAAATATCTACAATGGCATGTCATTAACTGTCAGAAGTGTCACATAGATATTTTCTATTATTTCCATGGCTGACTGATTTTGAACGAAAATGTTAGATTTTACAATTTAATAAATCTCGTCTTGCAGACGAAATTACATATTTCAAATAAATGTAGTCCATAAAAACAATATTCCCCAATAAGCATACAAAATTTCAAGTTAATATCTTGCACTAGGGAGATACTATTCAGAATTAACTGATTTCCCATGTAAAACTCCCATGTGTCGGTCGAGCTGGGACACCCGGTATATATATATATATATATATATATATATATATATATATATATATATATATATATATCTTGATTATGCCCGTGGTACGTACAACGTTTTATTTCATTTTAGTACTCGAAATGAAGAAAATCTTTAGGTATATTAAATGCTGTGGTTTCTTTATACATAGTTGTATCTTTCCAACATTCAATCTTGCACACATTTTATCCTGCACACTTCTAATCCGCGAAAAAAATATCTTACTCACATTTTATCTTGCGCAGATTTTATCATCCACACATTTTGTCTTCCATTCATTTTATGTTCCATACATTTTATATTCGCCAATCTTTAAAACATTGTGATTATACCTTTTATTCATTTTATTACTCATGCAATTAACATACTTATAATTAAATAAAATATATTGTGTTAAATGTTTTGGAAGATAAAATGTATGTATGCTAACTTTTTCGCGGATTAAAAGTGTGCACGATAAAAGGTGTGCAAGATACAATGTCGAGCAATATAACATGTGCTCGAACATGTGTAGATGATAAAATGTATATGCTTCCGAATTTGTAAATTTTCGAACACCTAAATTTAATTTATTGTAAAATTCGATTAGTAACCAATTCATATTAGTAGTCGTTTGGTATCAATTAACCATTCTATTTTGTTTGGTAGTGTTAACGTCGATATCTAAAGTGGTGATTGAAATATTGAGAACTCTTGTTTTTGAGAAACATGTGTAAAACCAAAAATGTGTGAAACATAAAATAAATGCAATATAAAATGTGTAGATGATAAAATAATTTGGAAGATAAAATGTGTGTAAGATAACTTTATACGCGGATTAAAAGTGTGCACGATAAAAGGTATCCAAGATTGAATGTGTGCGAGATACAATGTCGAGCAATATAACATGTGTAGAGAATAAATTTGTAAATTTTCGAACACCGAAATTTAACTGATTGGAAAATGAGATTTGTATAATCGCTACTTACCATCGATCAGAATAATCGTTGGGTATCAATCAACTATTCTACTTTATTTGCTACTGTTAACGTCGATGTCTGAAGTGTTGTTTGAAATTTTGAGAACTCCTGTCTTTGAAAAACATGTGTAAAACCAAAAAATCCGAAGCTGTAGATTTGATTGATAGAAAACAGACGACAGTGTAAAAAAGTGAGTTTCGTATTCGCTTGCCTTTGTTCTCCTCATCTTATTGTCAACATTTACGCTTTTGTTTTTGGGCTGTTCCGATGTTCGTTCGTTTCCATTGTCAGCGCGTTTCGGAAATCGCACGGCCACATTAAGATTCCAGAATTCTGTCGCTCGATTGCCCGATAAAAACTTATTTGAATTGTTCTTTGCCGAAAAATTTAAATTTGGCACCCGAGGCTGCGAAACAGGTGCTGCCGAGTTCCAACAAATTCAACACCAAAATCTTCATTGTCTACCGTAGATTGACTACCAAAGGGAAAGTGTTGCATGTTATTAGTTTGATGGTGTATGTGACCATAATCGAATTTCAGTATAATTCGTAAAATATAGGCGTATACATTTTATCCTCCACATATGTTATATTGCTCGACATTGTATCTTGCACACCTTTTATCGTACATACTTTTAATCCGCGAAAAAAGCTATCTTACACACATTTTATCTTCCAAATTATTTTATCATCCTTACATGTTATCTTCCACTCATTTTATGTGCCACACATTTTGGGTGGGTTGAATTAGCGTGTTTTAAGGTCTGTATTAAGACTTGTATTAAATATTCAATTCAGTAGCCTGTTATATTAAGCTGTTTTTCATAGTTATTTTAATACACAGATTTAACAGATAAATTTCGGTACCACTGAATCACCCTTGTATTAAAGTATGTTTTAAGGTAAAATAGTGGTGCTGAAACCAGTCCCAATTAATATTATTGCAGTTTTGCATCTATAGTACACAAAAATATTATAGATAATCTGTGCTTACATCTATTAATTTCGTGACTGTTTTAGAACCACTTCGAATTATGTAGGACGTTATATGACATCATCAAATTTCTTCCCCTACTACTAATTAGATTAATATGAATCTTACTTTTCCTGAAATTAGTAATTAGTTATTTACATAACAAGCGTGGAAAGTGGTAAATAGCAAGCGAGTGTAGAGATTGAGCGCCGAGTGATTTAATACACGAGCGTTGCTCTGCACTTTCAAGCGGGTTATGTACACTGTTTCTCAGACGACCACAAAATATTATAATAAAATCAGGGTTTATACGAAAGTGTCAATGTCAAACACAACTCACGAAAGCATTGACGTTTGGGTTTGAGGTTAAGTATCACTAGTTAACCGGAAACTGATTTGGAAGTCTAGTACGTATTATTTGAACAATTAATAAAACTATCATTACATTTTGACTCTTTATTTTTGTTATTAATTCACTATCAATTTTTAAATCGTGGTTTTAAGTAAATTTTCATAAATTTTGTTACATTTCATTATCAAAGTTTCATCTATTGACCACTAATCGTCATATCCGGTTATATAACACACTAGTGTGTTATTATAACACACGCCGTGTGCTTTGTTATATTTTCTGGTGTTAATTACAGTGTAAATATGGCTACTTTCATATGTGGTCGTCTGAAAAATTAATTTAATGTTCTTCTTCGATCTTGAGTATGTTAAAAACAGATCCATCTAATTTTTATTTCTTGTATCACAGCTTAAAAACATAAGAATTCACAATGACAAAATGCCTTTGTTTTTGTTAAGGATTTTGTGTTGCAGCAACATCTAGATCTGAATGTTGAATAAGTCTAGAAAAACAAGTAGAATGATATCATGTCTTATTAAGTTACTAAGGTGTTGAAGATTAAATAAAATAAATCATCGGAATAGTTTCTTGTATTTTGATTAGTGATCAGTTCATATAGTTCTTACAGAAACATATCGGGTGTCCCAGCTCGACCGACACATGAGAGATTTACATAGGAAATCAGTTAATTATGAATAGTATCTCCCCAGTGCAAGATATTAATTTGAAATTTTGTATGCTTATTGGAGAATATTACTTCTATGGATTACAGTTATTTGAAATATGTAATTTCGTCTGCAAGAGGAGATTTATTAAATTATAAAATCTAACATTTTCGTTCAAAATCAGTCAGCCATAGAAATAAAAGAAAATATCTATGTGACAATTCTGACAGTTAATGACATGCCATTGTAGATATTTATATTTTTGTAATATTGGTATATTATATAACAAAAATAAACTAAATTCAACTTAAATAATATTAACATACAGGGAATAAGAATTAAAATCAGTGATACTTCACTAAACTGTCAGATGAATATTTTCTTTTATTTCCATGGCTGTCTGATTTTGAACGAAAATATTAGATTTTAAATTTAATAAAACTCGCCCTGCAGACGAAATTGCATATTTCAAATAAGTGTGATCCATAGAATTATTATTCTCCGATAAGTATACAAAATTTCAAGTTAAAATCTTGCACTGGGGAGATATTATTCATAATTAACTGATTTCCCATGTAAAACTCCCATGTGTCGGTCGAGCTGGGACACCCGGTATATATATCAGAGTTGTATATACAATATATTGCTTTAGTATTAACAGAAGAAATCCAAGTTTTTTAAAATTGTCATCAGTTTTTTAACGACAATTTTTTCTGTATTTATTCAACAGACTTACTCCTTTTTAGCACGTATTATATGTGGTTTATTTCGTTACTATAAGATTAAAAAAAGACAACATTTTTCAAAATCTTTTATTTTTTGAGTTAAAAATAGGTTAACTATACACAATCATAGTTTGTTTAACTTATGGGTCAGTAAAAAATTAAAAATTAAAATCCTTTTACATCTCCATGTTATTTTCAATCACAGTTAAACTTGAAATGTTACAATTTTTAGTTTTTTACTGTAAAATTTTTCATATATAGTAGAAATAATAAAAAAATTCCAATTTTCGGGTCAAAAATTTTGGTTTTTGAAAATAGTCTAAATTGATAGTCGTCGATGCGCTAATTTCATATTTGCAAACAAAATTAAATTATCTCTTTTCATTCCTGAGATTTTTGCTTTCAAAGTTGCACCTCAAAAAAGTGTGTTTTTTCACTCTATCTCTAAAATGGGAAGAGATACAATATCAACGATTATACCAGTCGATTCTACAGGCAAAGTTACATAAAGAAATGTTTTCTCCGCATATACGTTCTTTGGAACGATTTGGTGAAAAATAAGAAAATCGAAAAAACAGGAATTTCAGTTTTTCGCTTAGAAATTTTTTGTCTCCAAATTTATTTATTTTCTGGATTTAAGTAAATATAGATGCGCTTATTCCAAATTTTCAAACCGAATTCAAATATCTTTTACCGTTCTCGAGATATTTGCGTTCAAAGTTTGACCTGAAAAAAGTGGTTTTTCAGGAATAGTCCTGAAATGGGTCGAGACACGACTTTGGCGACTTCACCATTCGATTCTACGGGCAAAATTACATAGGTGTACCAATTTTCAGATTTTTATTCTGACGGATACAATTTTTACAGCGAAAAAACGAAAATCGGCAAAAATCGAAAAAAATGCCTGATGAACCCCTTACGATTTTTTTCGATTTTGGCCATTTTCAGTTTTTCTTCTCTAAAAATTATATTCGTTGGAATAAAAATGTGAAAATTGGTACACCTATGTAATTTTGTCCGCTGAATCGATTGGTGAAGTCGCCAAAGTCGTGTCTCGACCCATTTCAGGACTATTCCTGAAAAACCACTTTTTTCAGGTGAAATTTTGAATTCAAATATCTCGAGAACGGTAAGAGATAATTAAATTCGGTTTAAAAATTTGAAATCAGCGTATCCGTATTTACTTAAGTACAAAAAATAAATAAATTTGGAGACAAAAAGTTCTCCAGCGAAAAACTAAAAATTCCGATTTTTTCGTTTTTCTCATTTTTCACCAAAACTTTCCAAAGAACGTATATGCGGAGAAAACATTTCTTTATGTAACTTTGCCCGTAGAATCGACTGGTATAATCGTTGAGATTATATCTCTACCCATTTTAGAGATATAGTGAAAAAACACATTTTTTTAAGGTACAACTTTGAGGCCAAATATCTCAGAAATGGGAAGAGATAATTAAATTCTGTTTTGCAAATTTGAAATCAGCGCATAAACGTCTATCAATTTAGACTATTTTCAAAGATCAAAATTTTTGACCCAAAAATGGGTATTTTTGGATTATTTCGGCTGTATATGAAAAATTTTAGAATGAAAAACTAAAAATTATGACTATTCATGTTTAACTGTCATTGGAAATAACTTAAAGATATAAAAAATAATAATTTGTAATTGTAAATGTGAATTTTTAATTTTTTATTTCCACCTTCTACATAATTGTCACTTTACAGGTTTCTTGGTAGCTAAGTAAATAAACAATTACAATAACTAACCTGTAAAAATTTACAAAGCTATCTTTGTAAAATTTTACAATGCTCTTAAAAAAATTATAGAAAATAATGAAAGTTATTTTATGCATTTTATTATAAATATTATAAACTTAATTTAATTAGGTTTATGTGAGTAATTATACACATTTATAGCACATTTTGATGTAAATATAAATTGTTCTACCACCGCCAACTACCTTTGATTCCAAAATAAAGTAAATCTTTTTTTGAAGAATAAAGTAAATTAATAAAAAATAAATAAACGTTATGAAGGCGTGCAATTAATCTCTACTGGACTCACCGGATTATGAGAGCTCGCTCCTTCGTCGCTCGCCTTACAAATTTCCAGCTCGCCCTGTAATGATTAACTTACACCACTGGCTAAGTAAATAACTATTTCAGACGACTACATATGAGAGTAGCCATATTTACACTGTAATTAACACCAGAAAATGTAACATAGCACACGGCGTGTGTTATAATAACACACTAGTGTGTTATATAACTGGATATGACGATTAGTGGTCAATAGATGGAACTTTGATAATGAAATGTAACAAAATTAATGAAAATTTTCTTAAAACTACGATTTTAAAATTAGTAGTGAATTAATAACAAAAATAAAGAGTCAAAATGTACTGATAGTTTTATTAATTGTTCAAATAATACGTATTAGACTTCCAAATCAGTTTCCGGTTAACTAGTGATACTTAACCTCAAACCCAAAAGTCAATGCTTTCGTGAGTTGTGTTTGACATTGACACTTTTGTATAAACCCTGTTTTTATTATTTTTTGTGGTCGTCTGAAAAATAGTGTACATAACTCGCTTGAAAGTGCATAGCAATGCTCGTGTATTAAATCACTCGGCGCTACATGCCTCGTTCTTGAATCTCTACACACGCTTGCTATTTACCAGTTTCCACGCTTGTTATATAAATAACTATTACCGACCCGCCAATTAAACAAACAATGATTTTTTATTTTACAAACAATTTACAACTTTTAACTTAAATAAGGATTCTTGTATACCAAATTGTATTAATAATTGGAACTAGATCCTTATATGACAAGTTAGTAAACTTAACGAACGTAAAATTACCAACTTGTCAGATCAAAAGATAAAAACCCTAATCAAACTTGAAAACAACAAAAAAATCATTAAATTTAATTACTAATAAGTCATCAATTAGTTCATTTTGTGAGCGCTTGTTTAACGATTTAATGAAATTGTCAAAGCTGAGAAACATTTCTTTGGTATGTCTACCTGTCCGAAAACATTTCAAGAATGTTTTCTTGGAAGGAAAGAAAAAAGATTTGATGTTTCTTCAAGAAATCTGGTCCAACGCTTTAGTAGATTTGTATCAATACTTGTTTCCATCCAAATTTTTGAATAATAAACATTTATTAAATCTAAATTTAAATGATGTGTCCAACACATTACCTCCCGCCACTGTAGTAATATATTCTATAGAAAAAATTAAATATTTAGCCAAATACTTGGTTGTTTAAAAAAATTGAATTTTATTTTTATTCATATTTCGATTTTTAAGGCCATTAACAGGAAATACTAATAAATATACTTAACAGAAAATTTTTAGTATTTATACATAGAAGATCAAAGACAGAAACTAAGTATTAACTACCTTTCAATGGTAAAAATATCTAAAAAGAATTAAAGCGGAGATATCAATGAAGATTTGACTAAGTCAAGTTGTTCATTCTTAAGATTTTTCTTTTCATTGAGTGATCTTTGGATTTCCAATTACATATTCTAAGAACTCCATTATTAGTTATTTATTTATACAAAGTAAGTACAATATGAATTTATTTAATAAGGACTTGTTCTTATTTTTCAAGTGATTCCTTTGAGTTGGGATAATTTATAACTCCTGGCCACAAACCTTCCCACCCTTCCATAAAAGGTTGTATAACCCGCATAAGTCACTTTCATATATAGTCAAATTCACGTATAAATTGCATTCCAATGTGATGACGTCACTTACTACGTTTATAAGAGATAGTAGTAAAAATTTAAATTTATTAACATCTGTAAAAATTTGATATTTTTAAATTAAATAAATGTAATAAATTTACTTTTACTAATCATATCATAAATAGTTCATCAAATTGCAGAATAAGTAAATTCATCAATTCCTGTAACTTGCTTTTTACGTTTTTTTTTTTTGGCGATGATAAGGTTCTACATTTTATTTCATTCAGGATCTTTGATATTGTGGAATGTGACACACCGAAAGCAGCACAAACTCTCTAAGACAATAACCAACAATAACAATATCGAAAAATGTATAAATATAAAAAACACTTACTGTCATTAAACATATAACCTCAAAATATAATACTTACATCTTCTGAAGAAGAAAATGGAATTAGAGGACCAAATAAACGTTTTTCTTCATGAAAGAATGCAGAAGCATTGTGTAGATAATTTTTTATCACTTATATTCAACTACAAAACGATGAAGTGCGGATATAAACATAGAAAATATTTATGCAGTTCAAGTTCAGACGTACGTCAACAGACGCTTTATGATATTAGCAACACTCCAAACAATCGCATAGCTAATAATGCATTTGCGTCACTTAATACATACACTCTAGTGACGTCATCACGTTGGAATTTCAAAAATGCCATTTTTACGTGAATTCGACTATACCTAAACTTCTACTATATACGACAGAGATGCTAGAAGAAAGTTTAATAATTCTTTCAGTGTGAAGATCAACTTAGGAAACTATAAAACAATTAGGAAACAACAGAGTACTATGAATAAAACAATAAATGTTAACTCAGTTTGATTTATTATCCTTGATACAGTTAGAAAAATATCTTCTGCTTAATGTATACAATAATAAGTGTTTAATCTTTATACAATACGTACACATACCTTTAAATCATCTCTGCTTTCACAACGGGTGGGCAAGTTTTAGTCTTTTTTACCGAGGTGTGTTATAATTAATTATTAGTTCGAGTTAAGTGGATATAATATTTCTAAAATAAAAATTCGAACAAAGCGTGGAACCAATCCATGAAATAGAAACTGCTACGAAGTGATTTATAGGGGTACACCGAGGAAAATCTAACAATGGAAGACAAACAAATTAGGGTAACCGTGTCAAAAGGACCCAAATTTAGTTATTTGCTAACAAGTTTCACTTTGCTTTCAAATCCATAAGATTAGCTCAACTCCAAAACTGGAAACTTATGTAAAATTTAGATATATTTGACAAGAGATGTAATTTTTAAATCAAAACCCTTGATGTAAGTATAGTTTATTTTATTTCCACCTTCTATATAAAAAATTATGGAAAATAATGAAAGTTTTTTAATGCATTTTATTATAAATATTACAAATTTAATTTAATTTGGTTTATGTTAGTAATTATACACATTTATAGTACATTTTGATTCACTGGCGAAACTCATTTGACAACGTCTAGCCACAAATTATTCTACCACCGCCACCTACTTTTGATTCCAAAACAGAGTAAATATTTTTTTGAAGAATAAAGTAAATTAATAAAAAAAAGCTATGAACGTGAAAATAAAATTTTGTACTTGGCACGCGTGCAATTAATCTTTACTGGGTTCACTGGATTATGAGAGCGCACTCCTTTGTCGCTCGCCTCACAAATTTCCAGCTCGCCCTGTAAAGATTTACTTACACCGCTGGTCACGTAAATAACTATTACCGGTTTCAGGATATTAAACTTTTTTACCTAGACAATCGGAAGCAAGGTAACTATGTCATAATTGTATCCCATGTAATTTTGACAAGTCATTATGGTATAGTATATTATTCAATGAGCATATAATGTGTGCTATTACTCATGAGAATGAAGTTTGCCAACACGAGCGAAAGCGAGTGTTGTAAATCATTCGAATGTGTAATAGCCATTACATGCGAATAGAATACTATACTTTATCCACAACTATAACATGAAAAATATATGTTTATTATAACCAAATATGTCATCACACTTTGACAGATAAATAACAATAGCTCGCGTCACTGTTTCACAGCCTATTTAACGCAAGACAATTATTTCTAGTGTTATTTAGCTACAGTTTAAGTTTATATAAAAAGGGAAAGTATGAAAAATGACAAAACTGGTGTAACTTTGGCTTTTTATGTAGAAAAACTTACTTAATAGTAATTTGGTTTTTACTCTTTTGCCAAGTAAGGTTTACATTTGACATAACGATTGAATAATATTATTCCATCAAAATTATTCAATTAGCAACTGTAATGAAGGTCATTAATCGATGATAAGCGATTGAATTCTAGGTATATTATTGACAGTTGTGAATAAAAAATATTACAGTGCAGAATTTTCAAAATAATATGGGACAATTGTTATATCATATAAAACCCTATAGACTTGATCACGAAAACCTTACTCATAAGAGAATTTTACAAAATAATATTTATAATAATGTTTGAAACCCGAAAACTATTAAACAAACCACGGATGTTATGAATCATACCAGGCCGTAGATGTCTTAAAATCATCGCTGCGGTGGTTATGATACTCATAACTATCCTAGCAATGTAATAGCTATTACAGTATCAGTGAGGTAAAATAGTATGTTACATATAAGATGCTGTAAGATGCATATAACGCACGAAGTGAAAAAGTTACACAAGAGTTTGTAATATTACAAGTGCGTAATTGTTTTACAACTCTAATTATGTACTGTATTTTTTCTACGACCATTATTTGACTGTATTTATAGCACACAATGAACTGAAATAATTGGGACAACACTAGTAAATAGCACCAACTTTAGAACATTAAAACAATTACGTCCAACTATCTATCTCAAAATAATTAATAACAACATTGTACATTCTTGTTAATTAATTATAATTATTTTGTCTTATACAATAGTATATTGCACAACAAGTATGGAATGGTACTCATTTCATACGAGTATGACAGTTTGTAAATCATACGAGTATTAAATGGACATTTCAAGCGAGTTATATACTATACTTTTTCTACGACCACAACATTATTTCCTAATTCATTTATATTTTAAAAATAAAGATATCTTCATTTCACTACTTCGTAGAAACTTTCTATAAAACAAAAAATAAACAACACGATTTTTGATAGAACTATGTGAATTTATATCTTTAACGTTGTCTATGGTTACTTGGGAAATAAAAATGTATTTACAATATACTATTTATCCGTAGCAATAACAAACGTAGAACAAGCAAATAACTTAATGGTCGTAGAAATGGTCGAAAAAAAAATAAAGTAGTACTATTTTTTAAGCCTAATTACTAAAATATCTGATTTTCAATCATACTTATAAGTAAAACTTATACTAATTAGGGAAGTATTGTTTTTGGTAAAATTTCTCGAGTGTGAGTTTTCAACATATGAGCACGAATTAGGGTCCCTAGAATACGATTTTACTATTTTTACAGTGATGTTTGTATGTCCGAGACGATTTTTCATATATACAACAAGCAAATATCGAATGGTCGTAGAAAAATATATATTAATAAATAGCTATTATGAAACTGCGATGTGCCCCCTACGAAAATTCACATCCTCCGCCCATGGCCCATCATCCTCTCTCTAGGGAATTAATACATCGTTGGCTGTCGCTTTTTTCTCGGTTATTTTTTCTTTTGCTTCTTAATTGTGTAAAATTCACGCTTTTATTTATTCATAGCTTGCCCCCTGCTGCGTCTACGCCTATGCTTTTTTATTCTCCATCACAGTAGGCTGTCCGACGTTCTTTTGCTTGCCCAGCCTGCTAGTCCGTACCGTATGATATAGATGTATATACAGATTACGGATTTTTTTTTTCGAAGAATTGATTTTTTATTAATTGAAGTTATTGTACTTCTAGAATCATTTGATGGGTATATTAAGTGAGTAGTTTATTTTAAACATAATTTGGAGCATAATTAATGATCTTTTTGACAGCTCAAAAGACTAAAATTTAAATTAATTCTTCACAAGAGCTAATCATTTACTTTAATTTACGCTATTGTATATCTTTATTAAGCATGATAAGTAAATAAATATAATGAGATCATTAAAAATATTGATGTATATACAACAGATAATGCTTTAATTAACTGTTCCTCATATATTTGACGTTACATTTGTAAAATTAAAGACATACACTAAACTAGAATTTAAATTTGATAGAATATTAAATTCACACTACAACGAATAGTTATTGGCATATCATGGAACTAATAGTTATTTATGATATAAGTGTTAAAAGTGACATTTCATGAGTGAGTGGGGAAGTTTGAAACGAGGCGAAGCTGAGTGTAACAAACCCCACGAACGAAATAAAATCACTTTTAACACAAATTTCATACACTACGACCTACGACCCTAGTTATGTATTAGTAAATAAAAACTAAGCATTATAGAATGACATTTATGACAGGTAACTAGAATTAGTTCCTTTTTAACGCACGAGTTAAAAGTAAATTTGTTTTTACTTTTAATTCGTTGTCAATGACAACGATTTAAAAGTATTCACTGTGTTATAAAATGTTATTTTTAACTTGCTAAGCACCCGTTAAAAGGACTATTTTTAACAGAGGTCGTAGAAAAAGTATATTTTTTATTACGCATATGGAATTTATTCTACGAGGAATACATATTGTTTTTCTCTTTCCAACGATATAAAATTTATCTTTGTAATTTTTTTTTTAAATGTCCAGTAAATATAATAATAATAAAATAATAGACGCCAAGCTTATATAATAAATGTGCAATAAAATAATGGACGCCAAATTTATATAAGAGATGCACAGTAAAATAATAGACGCCAAGTTTATACAATAAATGTACAGTAAAATAATAGACGCTAGGTTTATAATAGTAAATGCACAGTTAAATAAATAAATACTATGTAGCAAAATTTTAGTTATATTTATAATATTTTTTTTATATTAAGTTTGTTAATTTGGCGAAATAAAGCTTTTATCCAACACCGTGTAATTATAAGGATATAAGTATGCTGTTTTTAGATAAATAAAGTAGGTCATAAGTCACTAGTGAGCTAAATATATTAGCTCACTGTTTTTTGGTTCGTATCATAGTAACTACGTTATAAAACCTTCTCTACACTATTTTGTTCCAAAATGTTATTTCGAAATTCCATCTGTCAAAAATCTTATATGTATTTTATATCAATGATTAAAATGTGTTGGATAAAATGTTATATGGTACACGTGTGTTAATTACCTAAGTCACTTGAAAAAATACCAAAACGGCCTCGTGAGCTATACTTACAGTTGTTAAAAGTACCAATTTTTCAACAACAAAAATACCAACAATAATATATTATATTAATAAACTGTTTTCGATATAATAATAGGTCAATTGTCAATGCAAAGTCCAAAAATAATATTTTCTCGTACAGGTTTTAGTTTTTATAAAAAGTGTATTAGATGAAATTATTAAATTTCTTATTGATATATTAAGTATCTATTTATATTTATGTTTTTAATATACTGTTGTATTCTTTTTGTTACCAATGTCCAATTATCCAGAGCTAACACTTGACCAAGGCGAAGCTATTACCCCTTCAACAGTTTAGCCAGCCACGCCCCGAATAAATAACCAGCCCATTAAAAATTAAAATCCCCTAATACCCCACTAGGCTGACCATCACAAAACTAATTATCTCGGAAATTAAAAGCCATTTTTAAACTCGACAGCGCGGCACCTCAGCGCCACGAACGGCTTAGGTTTGAACTAACACAACATAAAATAAATACATTGGGTTTTATAGTTTAGTAAACATGGTTTGGAGATATGCTAGATAGCTACAACTTTACAACTTATTGTAATTTCCTTAAAGAATTTTAGTCATATTAAATTTAATAGAGCAGGACATGATTACGTTTTTATTATATATATAATAGAATGAAATTTAATTTAGAAAAAATAAATTCAGTGCATTTGGGGTACAATGTTGGCAACAACTATTGGCATGTTAACAGGTTGACAGCACTTGGCAGTATTGAAACACATAACCACAATACAGTGTATTTATATAATAATTACAAACATTTGTACCAAAATTAAAACAAATTATTGATTTTTTATACTTTGCGTTAACAATTAACCTATTATTGTCTCCGAAACAGTTTAATAATATAAAAAATTGTTCAACTGTTTTTGGTATTTTTGTTGTTGTAAAATTGGTACTTCTAACAACTGCACCCTACTTGAAATTACAAATTGATAACCTCAAAAATTTGAAATGTTTTTAATACAACTTATATTATTTTTGAGTAGGAAAACCGAATAAACGAAACTAATTTAAAAGGATATTAAAATTTCATAACTCATAACGTATAGATTTATAAATATTTTCATAATATTTTAAATGGATATTGACAGATAAATGTGCCAATGTTCATTCAACAGAGTTACCACATTTCACATTTGTATATCCCTAGATTACAATCTGTTAGTTTTTAACTGAAAATTTTAAGATTTTCATAAATAAGTGAAGCAAAGTATAAAAAATAATATATTATACTCGTTTTATACGACGTATTGTCTCATTCAACTCATGGAACAAAATACTGTCTTATAAAACTTGTATTATAATATATTATTGTAACACGTATGATAAAATATTATATTTATGGACTGTGCTTATATTTAAAAACAATATTTAATAACTAAGGCGTAAATAGTAAAATGTTTCTATATGACAACATATACTATTATTTCCAGCTTTAATTGAAGCTTAATACTTAAGTACTAGTTTAATGCCTAATCTGGACATCCTTATGTATAATTGATTAATATTAATATAGATCCATTTTTCTTTTGTTCCTTGAATTGTAATTTTTCAATAAAGAAAGACTATTATGTATTTATTTGAGGTATAAAAAGTTTCCTTATGGATACAGACATTTAACATGTTCATAAAATTTTAAAACTGTCAATTCAACAAGTCAGAGAAGTAGCTGAAATTATAGTATATTGTACGAATGATAACAGTATATTATACATTATGCACTCAGTATTATGTATTTTTTTAGCAGAAATTAAGGACGCAAATGTACAATAATCTCTTAGGAAATATGATAATGCAGCAATGCTTCTTGAAGAAATACATGTCATTCAAAGAACAATTTTCAGGGGTCACCTTCATATTTGTTTCTCCTTTTTGATTGTCGAATTGAAATGTCATTTTAGTTTTCTCATAAATTGATTCCGTCTTACAAATATAATAAATCAACGTCAGACACAATTGGCAAGGGTTATTTAATTTCATGCCTCGTCGAATGCTACTTGGATTTCGGAGCCCTAATGAAATGGGAACCAGTGCTTTGAATACAAACACATAAACATCATATAACACAGGTATTGGCATTCAACGATATGAAATCGAGACATCAATAATATTGTTAAATTAATCAGCAATTTAGATGTCCCAATATGAAATGACAAAATTTTCACTGACGCCGGAGGCCTAGGGAACGTTCAGCAATGCATATTAAATGTATCGTAGTTTTATTTATATATGGCTAAAATAAGTTTAATATGGACAATACATGCATTATGATTTGAAGAAATGACAAACATTTTCACTGACGCCGGAGGCCTAGGGAATGTTCAGCAAGGCATATTAAATGTATCGTAGTTATATTTTTGTTTTGTTTTTAAGCGACCTATAAAGAAAGGTATAGGAGAAGTAGGTGTATATGAAACCGACTTATGCGGATTTTACAACCTTTCATGGAGGGGTGGGAAGCTTTGTGGTCAGGAGTTATAAATTATCCCAACTCAAAGGTATCACTTGGAAAGTAAGAACAGGGTCAAATCATATTCTTCTCGTCATAAGGGCCTACATAGGATAGATATTTGCGACTCCGTTTTTTCGACGTCGGCGGATGATCTTCTGTTAGATGTTGAACTATTTCTTTCGAAGGTTGTTTTCAGCATGACTTACGTCCACAAAATTATATAACCCAATATCTCCACATATTCGTATTTACAATTGTATGCACACACTACTAAAAACTGCAAACACAGAATCTTTTTGATGACTTGTTCAAAACTGACTGTGTACCTGCAAGATAGATAGGCAAGCTTATGAGAAAATTCATTTTACCTACATAACTGTGTCTGGTTGTATTTTGATTAATATCAAGCTTTCTGTCAAATATTATAAAAAAAGAGCAAACTTCAAATAATTATTAATACAAATTAGTTCTATTTTGAAATATACTAATGGATGAAAGAACCATTTTAATAGATACCAAAAAATTCAGTAAATATGTAAAACATCTTTATTTATTTGATATTTTAGTCTGTTTAATTCCGCAAAGTAGTTGATGGAATCATGAACGAGATGGCTCTGTCGAATCTGATTCCAAAACAGCGGTACGCAAAAACATACAGGCTTGCCTATCTATATATTTTTCAATGAACGATCTCACCTAAAAATATTGTTAAACCGTTGTAACATTTTCACCCCTACAAAAGTGGAAGTAACATTCATATCCGTTTTAAAATACATAAATAACAAAACAGTGTTAACTCATTCTTGTCGAATGGTCGCATAAATTTCAATATCTTTTTTCTGTAGACTTACATCAAATTTTCATAATTACAGAAAAGTTCTTCTATACATAATTCATAATGCTACCGTACAACACAGGTTGTTTCTCTCCACCTCTTACACATCCGTATGTTGTCTCTTTGTCACCGGTTAAGTATTTCAACTCACACGTATACTGTAATTTATAAGTATATGGTGGGTGCGTGCTTGTGTAGACTATTGTTGAAAACGATAGAAGAGAATACAGATGAGACCACCTTTAAAAGATTATATTATTTCTTAGACACATAACGAAAAGGAAATATTAGAAACAGGATATACATGGCAAAGATGATGAAGAATGTTAGACGAATGTAGCAAATTTAACATGAATTATATATTGCTGGTAAAAAATTCATACTAGATATTTTTGTTATAACCACTGATGTCTATACAGGGTGAATACTGAAAACCTTGACATAGGGAAATAACATGGGAAAACAGTTTTTTGCTGTTTCCATCTGTCCCGCTAAATAAAATCGGGTGTATATGGTATCGTTAGTTAGATTACTTAATTTTGCATCTAATAAAACCAAATGTTGTGTAATATGGCCTTTTCTAACTAAAATATTTGGTAAAATAAATTGTATTTTGAAGGTTATCCTTCATATTTTCGAATAAGAAACGTCACAAACAAAATGTTCCATAGCCGAGTGGATAAGAGGACGGATTCATAATATAAAAAATCTACAAGACCTGGTTCGAGACCACCTCGGCCCTACTTTTTTTTAATTGTAATGAAATGTAATGTTGAAGCTTAGAAATATTATATGATTTAGGCATTGTTCGGTCATAGTCGCTTTTAACCTATTTTTTAGTAATTAAATTTGAGACGATTATTCTGCGGTACAAATTATTAGGAAAGCAAGATAAATCCATCATTCTAGCAATTACACAAGTACCTAAAACAATTCAAAATAAAATAACTAAAATAAATCAAATTTAAAAAAAATTGATTTTCTCACTAGAATTTCTAATTACTGTCTATAGTTTAAAAACAGAGTATAGTAACACAATATACCTTTAGTTGTTCTTCCTTTATTAAACTTATTAAACTTCCAAAACAGTCATCCCATTCACTACACCATTAGAATCCATACTTATTATATTTATTCACCTTAGAGCAACAATTAATATCCGTTGTTTCTAATTTAACACCATCCAATTAAGCTCAAAACAAACAAAAGTAATATATCAAACTGCAGCATGTAATTACAGATCCCCAAACCCAAACTATGCCGTGGCTGACCAAAGCAAAGTGCGTGGTGTATATACAATCAATTCCGCGCTAACAAGACTAAGGCTTCTGTCGTGGCCGCTCGGTAAGATCAGGGTTTGACTTATCGCCCGCAGAAGAATTGAACTTAAACCTGTCCTATAAATATGAATGTATTTAACACTCTATACATTGTTGGTTGGGAGGATCTGGAATTCGGTCTTTCTTGATTCGAGGCGAGACTTTGTTTTTATGGAGTTTATGTTAAATGTGAGTTAGTGAATTGGTGTGTGGTTAGTTATATGTGGTGTAATGTTCTTAGATGGAACAGAGGTTCATTGTATAAGAAATGATAGTAAGGTGTTCCTTCCTGGTTTGATGTTCTAGTTGAGTCACAATGTCAAGTTAGAATTTATATGTATGGTTGACAATTTAATTATAAAACACAGTCAAACATCATACATTAACATTTTTCTTCTTAAGAACTTCGTTTATCCAGCATTTATTATTTCTTAGACAAACAACGAAAAAGAAATATTAGAAACAGGATGTACATGGCAAAGATGATAAAGAATGTTACATGAATGTAGCAAATTTAAAATGAATTATATTCTGTAGATAAAAACATATTTGCAAACGTAATTTTTTTTTTTGGGTACATCTGTAAATCAATACGTATACCTACAAAAATAGTTATTTTTGATTCTAGATTGTCAAAGTGTATTCTTGCATTCGAGAGTAAAAAATAGTATATTACATGTGAGGTGGGAAATATTTCATTACAGCCGAGGGCTTATTATATGACCGAGAGGCGAAGCCTCGAGGCTCAGATATAGCGCAAGGCTGTAATGAAACTCCCACCGAACTATGTATACTATTTTATTCACAATTATCCAAATTAACTTCTACTCGTATATCGCCTTTTTCCAATAAACTAAATTAATGTACGGTAGTAGTCTATGAAAACAAATGTTTAAATTTATTTTAATATGTTTGACAGCACTGATCACCTTACTTTTAGAGATTTATGACAGTATTACTAGGCAACCATAGTAAACACTTCCCCCCCAAGGGATTTTAAAGTATTTCCCACCCGTGAGATTGTCATTGCAGTTAAAAATGACATACGTTTCCAACCTTTGACAGGTTAGGAATTGACATATTACAATAGTGTTTGTGAATAAAATAAATATTCGATTTCGCAATCAAGTATTAAACAACATTTTTTCGAAAACTATGTCCCAAAATTAGTAAAAATACAAAGAGAAAAATTTGACGTTTATCAAATCACCTATTGTTTGACAGTTGACACAGACAGAAATCAATCAAATGTTTTAAATTAACGTGGTGTTTCCATCTCTTTCCACTGTATGTATATTAGAATCTCGTCCCTCTTGATATAACTAGCGACTAATCAATCAGCATGAAGCAAATTGTTTGTCTATTATCACTCAAGTAAATGACAGTTCTCGCTTATTTCAACGTAATCTAATTGTTATGTTAATGCTGTTCTGAGTTTTGTAGTGTGTTTTGACAGAATTAATGTATTATATAATTTAGACTCAATGATTAGAAAATGTTTCGTATATAAAACATTACAAGTGAAGGATTCACTGCTTTCATTTTACAGCTAAAATATATTCTAATGATCGTGACGCACCGCAGATAAGTCATCGTGGCTGACCTGTCTGATCAGGTAGTCTCGCTAAAGGTCAAGTGGGATAGAAGCGACGCCGCTATTGTTCGGAATTTTATAGAGTCCGGAAAGCTCTGGAATGTGCGAGATTTAGCTATTCTTAGGTATAAAAGGAACATATATGTCCCAGAGGGCTCCACATGAAGACCAGGCTGGAACAAATATTATGATGGACTGTTGCATACCCCCGACCACATGGCATTTACAGACGACGTCGCTATCAACACTAAATTTATGAACTTATTATAATGACAGACTTTTAACTTTAGTGCATTTTTTTTTGGGATATATCAAAAGATGATTGTAAGAAAAGAAAGAACACTATAGATAGATAGAAATATGTAGCAACAACTCTTTCTTTGAAAGTTTTTGAGCGATAAGAATTATTTTATATTGTGCAATGAGGAACACTGATAAATATTTTAATAAAATTAAAGATATGAAACGAATGGAAGTAGAAGTGTTGAAACATCTCGCTAAAAGTTTTGTTTATGCAGCAAAGTCACGTGAGAATCTGAACTGAACCAAATGATCTACCTCGGCGAGTGGATTACATAGAATCAGTTGGTTTTGTAGAGACCATAAAGTGATTCAGTCAAATGGAATGAAAAATAAATTAAATCACTTCAAAGTGGCAAATGGAATACGCCTATATACTCATATCGACTGTCGAGCACTGTCATGACATTAAATGTCACAAAATCAAAGCCACCTTCTGAACGAATTTTGTAGATGAAGCCCTGTTTCTCCTAAGTACAAACCTCTACCTCTTCTTTCCTTTAGTCCGTTTTGAGCCAGACCTCACTAACATCTTCTCCGATCCATACATAGCTATTTACATATATGAACCTAATGGGCCGCCATAAATCCCAGCCGTCACGTCCTCCAAATTGTATTTTATAGGGTGCTGTGGTTGTTTTGCTCAGCCCAGCTCCGACCTGTTAATTTGGTGTTGATTTATTAATATACTTAATGAGCATTGATTGGCTTCATTCTGTGCCCAAGCGCGGCCAAGAGCTGTAAACTGTAAACTGATTATGGGGATTTAACGCGGGTATGGAGATAATATGCACGACATTCCTTCAAGCAACAAGCAACGCAGTCTTCTGTCTTAAGTGCATTAAGATTGGTGGTTTTAGTTTGTTTTGTCTTCTTGTGTTTTATATAGACAACGTTTGTAGCATAAATGAAGAAAATATATTTGAAGAAGATCTGTGAAAATAAATATTTGGCGCCCCTTAAGATCGGCTACGGGAACTAAATTTGACATTTGCTTTAAAACTAGTAATGTCGATCCCTACATTTAATTTTTTTTTTTGTTTAACATTTATTACTTTATATTATTTATACAATATCTATCTGAAGTAATGTCAATATTAAGGAGAAACCATTATGTGAAACATTTATTTTTATGAACACAATGAATAATATGATTTTAAAATTTCATTCATTTCAATATACATGTTAAATTATTATTGTCTAGTATTTTAAGAATTTAAACAGAAAACACATTAGAAATTAGATTTAAATATTTAAATTCATATCTCCTAAATATTCAAAATTTGTAGAAAAAAACCGCGCCTTGGAAATATGGAAGAATATTATTAACTACTATATGTACAAATCCGTACATGGTACTTTTCAATTAACGGTATTATAAAAAGTACTTATAAATAATAGTCTTCTTACCAATGATAATCAAATATTTTACATTCATTTCAAATCAAAATTTGTTCAAAATGTCAAAGAAAAAAAAAATAGCGCCAAAAAACATAATAATGTAATATTACTAAAAAAATTACTAAATTTTGGAACTACTGGTTATATCTATGTTCAGCTTCGGAAAAGTTTTTCAAAAAGATCTAGATTGAAAATTTCTTTCAGGCATTGCAATTCAGTATCAATCCCCTGGTTTACACGTACAGAAAACATGTACCTCCTTGAAAGACACCCTTTGTTTCTGTGTAACTATTAGCGTACTTTTGTCTTCTATGTCAAGCCTAGAATGTGTTAAATAGACTTATATAGGAAAAGAGCGGATTATATTTAGTAAAAAATATAGGGTGGACACATAATTTCCTTGTAAGCCTATTAAATTATACACAATTTTTGCTACACTTCAATTAAATATAATTCATTTGAAAATAATAAAATAAAAAAAGCAGGTGTACAACTAGATATTATAGCAGTCCTATATACAAAACGTTATGTTCTAACCAAGCTGGTAAAAAATAAGTACATAAAAATAAAATCTAAACCAGCTTGTCCGTTACCGTTACTTCATACCTCATTTGAAATAAAAAATAAAGTCTCCCAGGTGTGAAAAATAAAAGCTACTAATACCGAAAAATAATCCTAACTTCCAATTGATCGTTTAATTAAACAACAATATTTACTCTCCAAACAAGCTTCTACACTCGTCGGCACAGTTAGTTGTCGCTTTGTTACCGCTTTGTTAAAGCTCTGTTGTTTGTGAGTCGCTCAGGTAGGCAGATGACAGCGATCTGTATATAATAGCTGCACACAGAAGTGTGAGGTTCTAAGAAGGGTGGGACAAAGAAGTGACTTCGGGACTGGACTTGTGACTTGGACTTGTTATTGGGGGATAATAGCGGGGAAATTGGGTAACTAACCGAAGAATTGGCTTTGGGTAGACACTTCTAAAGGAGGTGAGGGATAAGGTGAATGTATTACTCATTAGTGCGTAAGTTAAATGGTTAAGTAAGTATAAATGAATTGGGTATCCACTTCTAAAGGAGGTGTGCGGAGGATAATACTGTAATACTCATTAGTGCGTAAGGAAAATGGTAAAGTATAAATGAATAACAAAAAAATGATTCTAGACACAGTCAGTCATTTCATGTTGAATGTGATTATATTCTATAATAATCCATAAAAAATTGGGGTAAACTTTAAAATGATCATCATTCATTTCTTGATACAAATAATGGAATAAATGTATAAAAAGACAACATTTCTTAATACGAATTCGAAGTTTAACTTTAAATTAGACCCTTTTTCATTGCAATTAGTAGTGCCAATAAGGCACTTTTCTCATAGTGTTTTTTTGAATTTTCCGCATAACTCAAAAACTATTAGCTGTAAAATATTATAATTTTATTTATGTAGTTAGGATAACATCTAGTTATGCACCTCAATTTTTTGTTCCAATACTTTACTTATAGTTTTTTTATACTTTTTCACCTATGTCAAAAATGATTAGACGTAGAATGTTGAAATTTTGTATATGGGACTCCTATTTTTGAGTGATTGAATAATTTTATGTAGTTCAATAAAGAACAGAGATAAATTTAAATTTAATAAAATTTTGCAAAATATGATCCATTTGGAAGGGAAGTTTGAAGATATGAAATAAGAGGAAGTAGAAGTATTGAAACATCTCGCTAAAAGTTTTATTTGTGATCTACCTCGGCGAGTGGATTACTTAGGATCAGTTCGTTCAGTAGTGGGCATAAAGTGATCCAATAAAATGGAATGAAAAATAAGTTATCCGGATTCAAAAGTGTAAGTTGGATCAGATCAAAGTGGTAAATGGAATACGCCTATAGATTCACATCACCAAAAATCAAAATCGGAGCAACGTTAGAATATTTAACATATAAATGGAAATGTAAATAAATTATGTATTAAAAATTAAATATTTCACTTCAAACATGAAATGGGTGACAAAAATATTAAGAAATAAGAGCAACCAAAATCCATAAGCAATTTAGGCGAATGATGATCTGATCATAAACACATCACAACATAAAGCATTAAATAAACATTATAAACATTTCCACATGTGCTTGCCTCGGTAAATGATTTGTCCGTGTGTTGGTCCGTGGTACCTGCGTGAAGTATCTCCGATCTGAGATACGCGCTGGGTTAGACCTACCCCCTGCCGGGCAAATAAGAAACTAGCACCATTTGTGTCGAGGGAACTCAGGCCTCGTGGCTTCATGGCTTCATTCTCCGAACCTGCTGTGGGTATAGTGCGCTCGGAAATGGATGGAGGTACAGAAGTTGGTTGGTCGAAACAGAAATGTGCGTTTGGATCTGTTGGAGTAAACTACGACTGTTGCTTTATACTAACATGCTTGAGGTATAGTGCGCTCAGTATGGATAGTGGTTGGGTAAACATCGACTGTTGCATTTTATATTAATTCACAAAAAGTCGCATCCAGTCGCATACTGTGAGTTTCAGCTAAGATGCAACATATTCGAATCTGTCATTAGTCATTGCTATGGATACCACTTGTTGTATGGTACCGTATACCGGGAGTATTTTTTAACGTGAAACATGGGGATATATATCATATCTGTTACGATTTGATATTTGATTAAAAGCAATGTATACTTGCTTGTCTCAATTAAAATGTAACAGAAGGAAATAATTTTAAATTTGCTTTTTGGGTTATAAAATTTTCTGACAGACCTACACCAAGTGCAGCTACAATTTTAAGAATCATTAAGTTTCACGTTAAAAAGTACTCACGGTATTAAAAAGGTACACGGTAGACTATTGGAAAATGGGAACAATAAAAATATCAGAGCTATGTTACGCTGTCGAAATTGCAATTATAGGAGAAAACATAAAAGAACTACAACATAACGTAAAAATATACAGGGTGTTCGAAAAATAGGGGACCAAATTTGGGAAATATATTAATCAACCCAAAACAAGAAAATAATCCTAATATACCCATGTCCGAAAACGAACCATTTCGGAATAAAACACTCTTTTGTTTAAATTTTGAATTTTATTTTTAGTAATGTTTTTTACTGTCAAAATTACAATAGTTATGTTAATACTTGTAATTTGTTAATTCACGTTTTGATATTGTTTTGAAGCTTTTCTATTAACATTGTATTGTTGGAGATGAGTTGATAGGGCTTTATTTTTTGCATAACAGAGTAACGGGAAATTTATCTACATTATCTGAAAAATAATTTACCAAATTTATTGGAGAATGTTTCACTATTCACACGGCATCATATGTGGTTTATGCACGCTTCCACATTTTAGTTTCCAAGTAAGACAATATCTTCAAAATTTATTTCTTGATCGGTGGATAGGCAGAGGTGGTCCAACTTCGTGGCCTCTACGTTCACTAGACTTGAATCCGTTTGATTTTTATTTTTGGGTTCATTTAAAGAGCTTAGTTTATTCGACGCCCATTAATAACGTAGCGAATTTACGGCAAAGAATCATAGACGGTTTCAATAGTATAAGACTAAAACCAGGAATATTCGAACATGTCCGACAATTAATGAGAAGAATTCTAGAATGTTGCATGCAACTTCAAGGAGGACATTTTAAATAACCATTGTAATTTTGAGAGTAAAAACATTACTAAAAATAAAATTCAAAATTCAAACAAAAGAGTGTTTTATTCCGAAATGGTTCGTTTCCGGACATGGGTATATTAGGATTATTTTCTTGTTTTGGTTTGATTAATATATTTTCCAAATTTGGTCCCCTATTTTTCGAACACCCTGTATAACGACGAACTGAAATATATAACATGAAAATAAAAAGAAAAACGAAGATTATGGTAACAGAAAGTACAGGTATGAAGTACAATACAAAGATAGAAAGACAAGAAATAGAACAAATAGGGAATTTGGAAAAATAAAAAGAGGTAGACCCAGAAAAGCATGGAGGAATGAAATAAAAAAGACAGCGGAGAGTAGAAGAATCAAGTGGGAAGAAATACCAAGGCTGGCAAAGGACAGAAAACAGTGGAGAGACATATGCAAGAAACTACCCTAAATCCGCTCTACTCCGATAACCTTACACCGAAAGGTAGAAACGTTCATGGATTAAGTAAGTAAGAAAGGAATAAACTATAATTTTGATAATAACACTTATTAAAATCTAATAGACTGTTGAGACTGTACTCAGGTTTGTGTAAAATTCAGCGAACTTCGTGATATACAGGGTGTATCAGCTAAGACGAAACCCTTTTGATAGCAATAGCTATAATAGCGTGTATTCCTTAGTACGGTCGTTCCAAGCGCAGATTTTGAGGGGCGGCAAATAATATAAAATAAATGGTACTATTTTTACTTTAATGTTAAAATAAAATTTCAATATACGACGTGTTTCAAAAATGTTGTTATAGGCATTTATGGAAATTTCATTGAATTATGCTATTAAAATAAAGTAATCTGTATTAAATAACATGTAGAAATACGTGTAATATTGTCCTGTACAATATGGTAACTTAATAGTTAGCTGGACAGTTTTTATTTACCAAAAACTGTTTTCCCATGTTATATGCCTATGACAACACTTCTCTGGGACACACGGTATATTATATTCAATATTACATGTTTTATGATATTTTCGACGGAATGTTCTCATTTATACTTTACATTTATTTTTTAAGTAAATATTCAAATGAATATAACGTTAGATTAAAAGTGACCCGACTATACATCCCATGTAGACCCAAAGATACCCCGTAACAAATGAACTCCGAATCGGGGTAAAACGAGCGTCTTTTGTCCGTTAATAGCATGTTTGTCGCCTTCACAACCATAACGTGTAAATACACCACTCGACCACTCGATGCAGTTGTTTCGTTCGTCCTTTGTTCGGGGAGTGTGCCAACGCCAATGCCACTGCGATGCTGTTTTGTCACACAGCCAATGATTTCTGAATTAGCGCGCATTGTAGCTGAGGGCTTTATGTTTTCATTTGTTCGCTGCCGATGCTCTTTTATTACCTTGACAGCTTTTATTAATAGGATTGGCGCCAAATTTATACATACCAGAAGTTGTTACATTAAAAAACATTATTTTTTGGTATTGTTAAGGCATTTCACATGGGAAAACAGTTTTTGGTAAATAATAGTATATTATTCAATGAGCATGTAAGTTACATATCAGTGGTATTCTACAGTCACTGTTACATTTGCTTAGAGACGATCTCTAGCTAGAGGTGACTGTTAGTTTTTATAGGTGATGTTATTCTAGTATTACAGAACAATGTTAGCGTTAACAGCGGTAAAATTTGACTGTAGAATACGTTTTTCTTAAAGATCATCTCTAAATTTAGTTAGAGACGATCGCTAAATTTAACAGTGACAGTAGATTACCACTGTTTTTTATCTTTTGATGTTGTTTTATGCATTTTATATGGAAAAACAGTTTTTGGTAAATAATAGTATATTATTCACTGAGCATTTAATGTGTAATCATTTGAATGTGTAATAGCAATTAGATGCGAATAGACTACTATACTTTATCCACAACTATAACAGGATAAATATATATTTTTTAACGACAACATCGAAAAATGTTCATATCAAGAGTGTAAATTGAATCATAAGAAGCTACATTTTGTACTGAATTTCATTTTACATCGGTTGCTAGGCAAGTTGCTAGACAAAAAATGCAATATGAAATATTTTGTGTTCGGTCTGCTGTTTTTGGTGAAAAAACCTAAGGTGGCTTAAACAATATAACGTCAAACGTCAAATGTCATTGCATATTTATTTATATCTAGTTTTATAATTGTCGTTGTCGTATAAAATGTATAGTATGCAACACACACAAAATAGCAATTTTGTACTCATTTGAAATGTGCTTCATTCTGTGCTTGTTACATAATATACTATATTATAACCAAATATGTCTTCACATTTTGACAGATAAATACCAATAGCTCGCGTCACTGTTTCACAGCATACTTAACGCAAGACAATTATTTTTACTTTTATTTAGTTACAGTTTTAACTTATATAGAAAAGAAAAGTATGAAAAATGACAAAACTTGGCATTTTATGTAGAAAAACTTACTTAATAGTAATTTGGTTTTAACTCTTTTGCCAGGTAAGATTTAAATTTGACAACGATTGAATAATATTATTCAGGAATTATTAGTTTTTGGCATAGGATACCCTTAATAACATATGAAGATAATACAAAAAGACACACAACTGAATTATAAAATATAGGGTGTTCTATTTGAAAATGGCGAGTTATAGTCATTTGAAATTGAGTAAAATTGATTCGCTTTATTGAATACGCTGTATAATTACATTTAAAAAAATATATGTGAGAACATAGAGTATAGTTACAGTTGTACAAAAAAAAATTCTTAATTTTTACTATTTAAATAACTACAGTATGTCTTTATAAAGTAATGCGTATATTTGGTCTTTTTTAGAGAATAAACAGAATAACTTGGCAACGCCGCGGAAAACTAAAACAAAATTCATATGTCCATACAGGAGAATAAAATACAATTAAAAAAATGTAAAAATAATATTTTAAAAAAGGCAAACAATTCTCGCCGTGTGGTAATGCAACATCCTCTATATGTGAAAATAATTTTACGTTATGCTCCTTGAGTGGACGAATAAATTCTGTTAATAAATTTATGCTGTATTTCTAACGACAAGGGAGATATCGAAGTCGGACATTTCGATGACTTATCCTGTATATATTGATAGGCGGGAGGTAAATATAAAACAGAAAATGTAGGATTACGCCACTTAATTAACTAAAATAAAGACAACCATATTTTCAATTCAACATTTCGATACTTTCTGTAGGTATAACCACAGTGAAAAGTATCTATATTTCCTAGGCCACGTAAATTACGCCTCGGTGTAGCATTTCGTGACTGAGGTCTATTCGTTTATCTATAATTCTGTGCACTCCGTTCGCTATTAACGTATCAACGGTGTAATGTCTAATTCATTATTGTAATTACAGACACCGGATACTGTTGGAATAGACTTGTAATGTTTCTTTCGCTATGAATTCATTATTCCGTAATTGTTGGACATTAAACATTGTTTACTTGAATACAATGTATTCTAGTTTTTGCTAACATGTAATGTGATCACTGTTTTAAATTTAATAATATAGAATAGCAAGGGACTAAAGTATATATGATAAGGCTTCTAATGTTTTTTTTTTTTCAAAATAAATAAATTAAATTGCTATGTATAATATTAATTGCCAAGTAGATTTTGCAAGTATATATTCAAGATATGCAAGGTATAATAATATAACATTCTTAGTATTCTTAGGCTATCGCCTCGTAGGATAAACCATGTAAGTAATAAAAAAATACTTTAGTCTTTAGATATAGATTATATTTTTTCTGAAGTCGTTGAATTATTAATTAATAGTTATTTATGGTACAAGTGTGTTACATTACAGATAAGCCATGCGGGAAAAGTTTAGCTCACGAGGCCGTTAGGCCGAGTGTAGTATTTATTCAAGTGACTTAGGTAGTTAACACACGTGTGCCATACAACATTTTATCCAACACATTTTAATCATTGATATAAAATACATATAAGATTTTTGACAGATGGAATTTCGAAATGACATTTAGAAACAAAATAGTGTAGAGAAGATTTTATAATGTAGGTAGTTACTATGATACGAACCAAAAAGCAGTGAGCTAATATATTTAGCTCACTAGTGACTTATGATCTACTTTATTTATCTAAAAACAGCATACTTATATCGTTATAAGTGCACGGTGTTGGATAAAAACATAAATAAATAACATTATGTGTTTTTAAAATGTCAGCTATAATAGCTATAGAGACGGGGATGGCTGTGATAACAAACGTACTGTCAAAGTGTCAAACACTATTTTATAATTTTCATTTATGTTTATACCTGTTTAGACATCGTCTGCATGAAATCAGATAAATTATTATCAAATGAAAATAACAAATAAATTCACCAATAATTTTATACAATGATATGTTTGTTATTTTAGGTAGGGTTAGGTAGTTTGACAGAGTCCAAAGTTAAATTTTGACATAAGAGTCTGTAAAGTTTTACTTTAGCTACTACTTTGACTAAATTCGCGGAGTGATATAATGTACTTCAGTATTGATTTCGAAAATTTTTTTTTAATGATTTTTTCGCACATGTCATATTTATCCAATGAGAATGCATCATTTGATAGTTTTTAAGTAAAGAAATTTAATAAAACCACAATATCAATAGTCATGGTTACATTTTGTTGATATCAAAAATTTTATGTTTGAACTGTTGTCATTCGTGAAATAATCAAGCAAATATAATTCGAGCTATGAATTTAATTGCTAAATTTACTCATAATTTTTGTGAATATGTCATTTTTACACTCGTCTATTTCTACACAACAACTATTCACATTTTTTTTCAATAAATTAATGACTCTCATTATATTAATTTATATTAATAAACAGAGTCAAATAGATTTATGAACAAACTTGGTTTAATAGATCGTTTATAATATCAAAATTAATCGTTTTGAAACATTTTTATTGAAAAATCTTAAATAATCGTATTAAAACCAACATCCTCGAAAATACTAGAAGATCAATTGGGTATTTGGGGAAATAGTTTAAAATATAAGTTCTGGAAAACTGCATTCGTTTATTTCCATAAGTAATATAATAAGAGCCCTGAAATTATTGGAAAAATGTACGAATAGTTGTTGCGTAGTAATAGACAAACGAGTGTCAAAAATGATATTTAGATCACGACAGCGAAGCTGGGGTGATTTCAGAGTCATTTTTGACCTGAGTTTTCGTTACTTCGCGGGAATTATGAGTAAATTATACCAATTAAATTCATAGCTCGAATTATATTTACTTGATTATGAATGACAATACTGCAAACGTAAAATTTTTGTTATAAACAAAATATAACCATGACTATGATACTGTGGTTTTATCAAATTTCTTCACAAAAAAGCTACATAAGGCCATCAAATGAAGCATTCTGATTGGGTGAAAATGACTTGTGTGGATTAATTATGGTAATTTGACGGAATTTTTATCAAAACAAACTCATCCACTCTCTATGCAACACATATTTTCATGGAAAATTTTGGATCATTTTAGAGCACTTTATATTACTACAGAAAATTAAAACACAAAAAGTTAATGATCAAAGTTAATACCAATATAAACAAACACATTACACTAGATTGTTCGTTAACTGTATCCTGAACGTGTTGATAGTTGGTACCAACTTAAAAGACATAAATTACACTAGCCGTTCGGCCCAGCGTCTATATATCAGACCGAGTTGGCTAGCCTATCATTATTACGCATAAATACTAACTGTAGCCTACGTCTCCAAATAAAGCTTATCGCAGACAAATAAATTCCTAAATTTGTTCTTAAGTATGTGAACAGTTAAGTAGCTTTAGACTAGGCTTTCAGATTTTTTTATTTTACTAATTTCACTTATTTACTTGTTACATCAATAGACCACGTTAGTGAGGTTAAGATTTACATTTAGTGCGAAACCCTAATTCAAATCTAAGTGTATGCATTTCTTATAAGAGTACATTTTCAATTGACGATGTTAAAGCATTTTGGCGATTCTTAATTATAACATAGGGTTTTTTTAATATTCTAAAACATTACTCTTTGCTTTCCGTACAGAAAAAGTACAAATAAAAGAATAAATTAAGAAAAATTTGATTTTACAGAAAGTAGTATCGCAAATAGTAACATATGTCGTTACTTAGTGCAGCTGGTAAAAAACACCAAGAAAGTGACAGGTTCAACTGAATACTAAGACAGCTACGACATACGTTTTCAGAAATTTGCATCTACTGTTTAAATTGAAGTTTATTAAATAATATTGTGTTTTTTGGGTGTGTATATTACATTAGAAGATAGATAAAACATCAATAATTTATGCTTTAAAGCATTGTTAGATTGTTTTGTAATCATTAAAAGAAAATGAATAATCAAGAAAATGACGATCACGACAAGATTTTTATATAGAAGAGTAATGAAAGACAAGATATACTTAAATATCTTGTCTTGTTTTCCGAGACAAGACAAGACATAACAAAACAAGGCAAGAAATGTTGTCTTGTGAAACACTAGCATCATTGATATTTTCTTAATAATTAAAAGTAATACGGAAATAAGTAAAAATTATTTCTTGAAAATTGTATTGGATATACGTTTTGTTTGACTAAGTCAATTATATTATTTTATTTCTTGACACGTATCACACATATCCAATGAGTTCCAAAAAAATATTTTCAAGCTGAGCGATCTTTTGACAAATTACATCAAAATTATATAACAGGTTCCAAGTGAGATAAATTAAAATATATAGCATTGTTAGTGATAGAACATGAAAAGTGTCCATACATTAAATTTGAAAGTATTAATTTTGATGTTGCTTTTAAAAAAATATATATAAATAGTGTCACAAATAATTTAATTATTAATTTCAGGTAGAGGTGGAATTTTGGGGATACCACTCTTTAATAACTTTATAAAACTCAATAGTACACTGATCTATGCGGTGACAACAGTGCCACTAGGTTAATAAAATTTCTGCAGCCTTCCAAGTCTTACTAGTCTTTCAATGTTATGTTTCTAAAGCATGTAGAATTTCGATGTATTGTATGTGTAGTACCTTTAAATAATTTTAATATAGCTTATAATTAAAGATTTTTTTTGTTTACCTATTTTTTACAGCACAATTATATTTTTTATTTTAAATTAATTTGACAGCTTCAAAAGTCTAAAGATGATATTTATGAAAAGATAAGGAAAAAATCCAGATTCGAAATAGATACAGAAATATTTTTTTTTATTGAGACTGTCGAATTTGGGGCTACCACTTACATTGTTAAACTGAAGAGCACGACCAGTCCAGGGAAAAAAATCTACAGAAAATTTAATAACTTCCTGTTTTCCTTCAGATTTTTTTCCGAAAAGGGAAACCTGTGAATTCTAGTTATGCCACTGAGTTAAAGTGTTACTTTGAGTAAATAATAAAAATTATTTAATATAAACTATGAAATTTGGGAATATGACGATTTATAAAATAAAAAAGTTAATACCAAGGAATCCTTCATTTTGTGCGAACTAAGTTATTACAACTAAATTGTTGGTTATGAACTAGTATTACAGAACTCAAAATTGTCCAGAAACTCTGTTTGCTTAGGACGGAAAAATGTAGGGATGTCAATTATTTATATTATACTTACCTTGTATGATTACGATTAAAGTAATTATTGAAAAATTCACATTAATTTTTTTTATGTTAGAACAAATATCATTAATTTTTTTTATGTGAATTCTAGTTACGCTACTGGGAAAAGGTGTAATTTTTATTATTTTCTCTTCTGTATTAAAAAGATCAGCAACAAAATTCTTCCTTCATACAAAATTTTTATTAGGATTGGAAATACAGGTAAAAAATATAATTAATATGTTGTTAAACTAACATGTAATAATGAAACGCCTACTAATATTCTTATTCAAATGAAGCTAGAAGTATATTAACATCTTCATTATCATCTTGACATATGAGGAAATTATGCTGAACATATAACACATATAGGTTTGTTATTCTTGACATAGGAGTACATTTGCTTAATTGAAATTAATATTTATTGCATTTCACTAGAACTACATTCCTACAAGGAACTGAACAGGGAAAAGGTAATACAAGTTTAAATAATGGGGTCATCTAAAAAAAATTTTTTGATTTAAAATATCACAAAATATAATAATTTTCATTCACTTTTTATTTTTTTATGTTGTCATAAATTACAAACTTATATAAAGACATATCTGACACATACACATAACGTGAGTTTCAGCTAAGATGCAACATATTCGAATCTGTCATAAGTCATTACTATGGATGTCACTTGTTGTATGGCACCGTATCGTTCCAGATAAAATGCAACATAGGGAACATAGCTTGTCAATGTCAAATGCACTTGTCATCATCATTTACTCATTTAAAAATCATGTAAAGTCTTTAATATTCTCTATGTCTAAATTTTGAAGACATGCTTGAAACTGTGGTAGAATTTGGTCTAGGACGGTCAGGATATAAATTAACGAACATGTCACAAACATTTCTTGTACTGTACACTGTTGTACCATATAAACATTTGAATTTTTTCTTTATTGGTAAACATTGTATTATAAGTTTATTTGACAGTTAATCTTATGACATTGACAACCTATGTTCCCTATGTTGCATTTTACCTGGAACGATACGGTGCCATATAACAAGTGCTATCCATAGTAATGACTAATGACAAATACGAATATGTTGCATCGTAGCTGAAGTTATCATTGCAATTTCGCATGTATGGACAAAAATATTATATATAATCTCTGTTTCAAATGTAAAATTAAACGTCAAAGTAAACTAACAGTACACATAGTGTTCTTATCTTTTTTGTATACTTTGCTTTATCAATGGCACTGTTATTATATCGAAAACAGTTTAATAATATAGGACATTGTTAAACTGTATTTAAATTTTTGTTTTTGTAAAAATTGGTACTTCTAACAAATACACCCCACTTTAAATGTCAAATTCATAACATCAAATTAAAAAAAAAATGATACAACTTATATTATTTCTGAATATGAAAACTGAATAAACAAAACTAATTTAAAAGGATACTAAAATTTCATAACTCATAATGTATAGATTTATAAATATTTTCATAATATTTTAAATGCATATTGATAGATAAATGTATTCAACTTCATTCAATAGAATCTGTTGTTTTTTAATAGAAAATTTTGACAATTTTATTAAATAAGTGAAGCAAAGTTAAAAAAATTATATTATACTCGTTTTATACGGCGTATTGTTCCATTCGTGTTTTTGGTGCTCATGGAACAATATACCGATTTGCAGTAAATCAATGAATAAATATAAAAAAATTGTACTTACCTCTCCATTCCCAGAAGTAATGAAACCTCAAATACATGTTCAATAGCATTTTACTTGCATTTTACTACTGTCTTTTACTAGATGTTTGGATTGAGTTTATTCGTTTTCCAGGAATGCATACGCGTGTAAGTATTCGAGTATTAACTACTACACTCATCATGCATTCAAATATACAGTCAATACGCAGATTAAATTAAAGGCGCCTCTACTTGTTAATATTTATAAGATATCAATCGTAGAGAGATTAAGATATACCAACCTTATTTACATAATTGTTTTAGAATGTGACATGGATAATCTGAAATAATTTCAGCTATTAATTTATTCATGAATCCGAGTAGTCTAGTTTATATTTCAAACACTTAATTAACTTGAGGTAGTAGGTAGCATAGATTATGAATTCGGAGTCTTAAATGATATAGGAGAAAATGTGAAAATAGGAAACACTTTTTTTATGAAGTTATTATAGGTATAGTAGAAGAAGAGGTATATGAAACTGACTTATGCGGATTTTACAATCTTTTATGGAGGGGTGGGAAGCTTTGTGGTCAGAAATTATAAATTATCCCAACTCAAAGATATCACTTGAAAATTAAGAACATGACCATATCATATTCTTCTCGTCATAGAATAGATATTTGCGAATCCGTTTTTTCGACGTCGACGGCTGATCTTGTGAAGGATGTTGAATTATTTCTTCCGAATGTTTTTTCAGCATGACTTACGTTTACAAAATTATATTCCCAGGGTCTCCACATATTCGTATTCACAATTTTATGCATACACTACTAAAAACTGCAAGCACTGCAATAACATTACGTTTTGATGACTTTTCCAAAACTGACCGTGTACTTTCAAAGAAAATTTTTATTAACTAATAATGGAACTTGACTTATTCAAATCTCTGTGGATCAATCCTCTTTAATCCTTTTTATATTTTCTTACCATTGTAAAGCTAGTTAATACTTAGTTTCTGCCTTTGTATAAATACTAAAAAATTTCTGTGAAGTATATTCATTAGTATTTCTTGATAATGGCATTTTAAGTCGAAATATGTATATAAATAAAATTATTATTTTTAACAACCAAATACTTCTTATATTTATATCAATAACAACTTGATGTCGTGAAAATGTTTTTCTATTTATGGTTTTCAAAAAATTGTTAAATTATTTTCCTCATTTTTATAAGTAAACCTGTATTATATGTTGTTATAAATAAATTTTGTTTTTTAAATATTATTCATTAATTTAGAGTAATAATTATTTTTCCAAAATGTGCTAAATCTCTACCCCAGTTACCCTTATAATTTTTTTTTTAATTAACAATTAAAAATCATCACAGGATGTACGAAAATTATCTGTTTTCAGTTTGAAGAACGAAATATAAATGACTATAAACGTTTTCCATATTGTCTTCAACAGGATGTACTTTATATTCAAGTGTAATCCAAGATATGCTTAAGTTACGACTACGCTTATGAGAGACGACATTTATATTAGTAATAATCTTCCTCTCGTTGTACTTTGTGAATTTTTTTACATAAACGATTACTACAAAAAATATTATTTGTATATACTGAATATTAATGTGTTTACAAAATGCAGTAGTGGTTGCTTAATATGAACTTAAAGAAATCTAAACGTTTCATCTATTTCGGACAATGCTTAGAAAATGTAACGCGTATAGAAATTATTGTAGCATTGAAACCCAAAAATCGAAACCAAAAACCAACGAACCGTTTACTTTATATTAGTAATAATCTTTCTTTTGTTGTACTTTGTGCATTTTTTTTTATATAAATGATTATTGCAATAGTTTTTTACAATACAAATGCAGAAACATGAACTTCCGTGCATGAGTATTTTATTTAGGCGAATGCACGAAAAGTATTTCTGCATAAGTATATTACAAGATATTTTGTAACGAACGAAAATTATAAAATGTAATTAATAAAAAAGTAAAACTGTCATTTAATCGTCAATAAAGCGAATAAACATTCGTTGCTATGGACTGTATGCCATTGTTCACCGTTGTTATTATTTGTGCATGTTTCTAATAGATAGCGCTAGTAGTATTAAAATGTCAAAATTAGCAATGAAGTTTTTAATTTAATTTAGATAATTTTTATTCTTTTAACTAATTGTCCTCAATTATCTTGTTCTTATATTAAATTTGTTGTAATATGCAAAAAAAAAATATAAAATCACTTTTAAGCTACTCGATCAAAGTAGTTTCCGTTGAGACACTAGTGCGTGAAAGTAAAACAATAGCGGGAATATGGTCTTTTTGATTGTGAGTTGGCTGCGGGAAACATTAGTTTCTAGGCAGTGAGTACGAAATAGTTATGTACATAACAAGCGTGGAAAATGGTAAATAGCAAGCGTGTGTAGAGATTGAAGAACGAGTGATTTAATACACGAGCGTTGCTATGCACTTTCAACCGAGTTATGTACACTATTTTTCAGAAGACCACAAAATATTATAATAAAAACAGGGTTTATACAAAAGTGTCAATGTCAAACACAACTCACGAAAGCACTGACGTTTGGGTTTGAGGTTAAGTATCACTAGTTAACCGGAAACTGATTTGGAAGTCTAGTACGTATTATTTAAACAATTAATAAAACTATCAGTACATTTTGACTTTTTATTTTTGTTATTAATTCACTATCAATTTTAAAATCGTAGATTTAAGCAAATTTTCATTAATTTTGTTACATTTCATTATCAAAGTTCCATCTATTGACCACTAATCGTCATATCCGGTTATATAACACACTAGTGTGTTATTTTAACACACGCCGTGTGCTATGTTACATTTTCTGGTGTTAATTACAGTGTAAACATGGCTACTTTCATATGTGGTCGTTTGAAAAAATTATTATTTGTATATACTGAATATTAATATGTTTACAAAATGCAGTAGTGGTTGCTTAATATGAACTTAAAGAAATCTAAACGTTTCATCTATTTCGGACAATGCTTAGAAAATGTAACACCTATAGAATTAATTGTAGCATTGAAAACCATAAACCGAAAGCTGAAACCAACGAACCGTTCACTCAAATATTCAGAAAATTACATCTTATTCTTGTTCAACTGACCAAAAAGGCCCAAATTTAAAAATAAGTGACTTTACACCACTTGAAAATGTCCACTTGAATAGACCCTTTGTAGGTAATAATGGACACAATAGACACAAAAGTGCAGACTGGATGAATAGGTGAAAAAGACTTACGAGAAAACTTAACAAAAGTGTGTGAATGTGAAAAATGACTTTTAAAAGACATTTTAATGAAACTTTTGAAAATGAAAACTAATAAAATACAAAATACCTTAAAAATACTAGTGTAAAATACAGTATAGTAGTTCTGTATTTACTAAGGGTAATATAATAGTTATTTATGTGGCCAGGGGTATAAGTTAATCTTTACAGGACTAGCTCTCATAATACAGTGAGCCCAGTAAAAATTAATTGCACGCGTGCCGCGTACAAATTTTATTTTCACGTTCATAGCGTTTTTTTTTTTTTAATTTACTTTATTCTGCAAAAAAAGATTTACTCTATTTTGGAATCAAAGGTAGTTGGCGGTGGTAGAACAATTCATAACTAGACGTTGTCAAATGTGTTTTGCCAGTGAATCAGAATGTACTATAAATGTGTGTAATTACTCACATAAACCTAATTAAATTAAGTTTGTAATATTTATAATAAAATGTATAAAAAAACTTTCATTCTTTTCTTTTATTTTTTGTGAGCATTGTAAAAGAAAGGCTAGCCTTGTAAATTTTTACAGGTTAGTTAATGTTTTTGTTTATTTACTTAGCTACCAATAAGCCTGTAAAGTGACAATTATATACAAGGTAGAAATAAAGAATTTTTACTACGTTGTTCATACAATAATTTGTACGATAGTAATAACTTAAATATAACAAATGAATTATTTAATTTGTTGTAATGACTTATTTGATTTCATTATTTAACTAGTGAAATAATGGAATTCAATACTTGTTTCAGCTAGATATAAATAAAATACATATAAATCTAACATGCATTTTTCTCAGTTATTTTGTTATATTAGTATATGATATGTTTATATCGTTGAATTCAGAAAAAAATACTCTATCGAATAACCTAAAAATAAACATACGTTCCCATTTAAAATAAGAAAGTTGTGTCCCGTATTTTGAGAAAAAAATGTATTTGCTTATTGTATTTGTCTTGGAAAATGGTGTTTCTTTGTTAATTTAACCAACCTCGTAGCTCTTATAGTTCTCGAGATAGCAATGGTGGCACACTTAATTGGAACAGCCTGTATATTGAAAGGCGGGAGGTAGAAACATAAGTCAAAAATATTTTATTCTATTTGTGAATTGCTTTGAAGCACATTTTGAGAGCGAGTTTTTTCGTATTACTCACAGATCTTTGGCTTGGTTTATTCAAGCGGTCCTTTTGAATTGGAAACCATTTGAATTTTATTATTCTCTAACTATAACAGACCCCACTTGAAAATATTTACCCAAAACTCTAAAGTGTTGGCCAAACACTTGACTTGTATTGTGTTTCCAAAAAGATTTAATTTTCTGATATTATTATAACCTTCCGTCTAATTTCACGCTACGAAAGGTTTTCATTTTAACTCCAGGTGTCACCTTAGGAGGTTTAAATCTTTAAAATCAAAATTTCACGGTTAGATTTGTTGGCTTTGAGAATCCCACCCACATAGTTAATGACATTAGATTTTGGAACTATTCTTAGATTTATTTAATAAAAGCACTTTGGGTATACCTGACTGAATATTGCGAGCTGATTTTCTTTTCCAGTTAGAGGTACCTTAAATAAAATTTGTGCAAAAATATTAAATTTTGTGAATTTATAAAAAAAATACATACTGGATGTTTCGCAAAAGACCGGCATCGGAAATATTTCGATTATTTTGAGAGATACAATAGTATATTGCGTCATAAGAGGAGATATAGGCATATTACATCCCGAAGACTTCTGATACACGAGCGAACGTAGTGAGCGAGAGCAGCAAAAGCCAAGGGATGTAATTATGCTGTTAGATTCCCTTTCCACGAGAACAATCTTGTAAATAAAATAGTTAATTTTTTAATGTAAAACACAAAAACATGTGTCGCTTTCCTATTTACTACTGAAACATGGCAACAGGTAACAAAATACCTAATGTAAACGTTATTCCAAAAGATTTTTTAACATACAACCTTAAATTATAAATGTCTAATTTTGGTTTAAATAATTTCTATAATAAATTTATGCGAAAATTGAAAAATAATTAAAATTATCATGCAGTTTAGAGTTAACTTGAACAGTATTTTGTTGTAATCAAATTATTATAATTTTAAATTATATCGGTAGATGGCACGTCGTATGCTTGCACCGCTAAAACCCACCGCTGTTGATATCATCCCGCTTTTAATATTTAGCTGCCATTGTTAACCTCACATGAAGTAAACAATTTGTCAATTACATACCATGGATACGGAAAAAAGGTTAAGCATGATCATATATAATATCACAAGTAACTAGAATTTTACTTGAAATTTTTGTGGTTATGGTCACGACTGATTTTTGCGACGAAAATCAAATGAGTCCGCAGGACGAATGACGATTTTCTAAAGCAACAAGCAGGATTGAATTATGCAAAAATTACAAGTAAAATTCTAATTACCAATGCTATTCGGCATGACAATTCCTCCAAATATATATTTTTTTTTCAATTAATTACTTGTCATAATTTTGAAGGACGTTGTATCTAAGCAACGCCTATTTAGTTGTGTAAATTCTGCGGCAATTGTCAGTAACTGACAATTGTAAGTGAAATTTGAATACTGTGATTTAATTGGATGACAAATTATGATTGGCTATCGCTTCGTAGAACAAATTCCATATGCATAATAAAAATATACTTTAGTTCCTTGATATATAGATATAGTATATTGTGTTATTCAGCCAGTACGGTTGTGTGGTCGTGGCGTGTCTTGTCTGATCGTGTACATAAGCAACATAGCCCGCCCTGTCCATTTGGATGGGTTGCCGCACAACGGCTCGGTGTGTGCTGGCCTTGCAGAGACTGCAGGCTGACAACCTGCATCGCTAAAATGCAAGTAAAAACATGTCACGAAACAAGTACTTCAGGTACTTGAGGCCCTGTTCCACATAGGAATGTTGTGCCATTGATTGATTGATTGATATTGTGTTATTAAGAGTAAAAGTGATACTTTGTGTAGCGAGCATGGAAGTTTGCACGACGAGCGAAGCGAGTCGGACAATTGCATGCGAGGCACACAAAGTCACTGTTACTCTGAATAACACATGCTATTTTTTCTTTAAAGGTAGAAATTTTAAAAATTAATTACTATTTGACGTTTAATATATAGGTTACCTGTCAGTTATTTATAATTTTTAGTAACTTTATTCTTAGGTTATCTAGTTTTTATAGTGACTTTTAGGGTGATATTACAGATTTCTATTATACAAGCTACTCCTTATTGGCTGATTCTACATACGGCGGCGAAGAAATTAAACGGCGGCTAGAATAAAAAATTATTTTACAGCGGCGTTGAAATTAAACTTCAACCTTGTCAATCACGTCACAGAATATGTCACTTTTATGACGTTTGAAGAAAAACTATTTTTTTTCAGAATTTATTTTACTTAGTTCTGTTTTCCATAAAAAAGTGTAAAATTTATGTCGTGTTTGGTATCAAATAAAAATTCTCGGCTGCTACAAATATATGAATTAATTTTCGCCAAAATAAAAATCAAGTCAAAATGCAAAGTGTCTCATCAATTTTTAATGTATTCCTTTAATTTTAATTTGAAATCTAAACAGAGTCCGTAAGACACAAATCAATTAATAAGTAAATTATCTTTTCTAAAAAATTCAATTTTGAATTGAAAATAATATAATCTTTTTTCCAATTAACGCAAGAACAACAAACAAAAATACAGCCAACCTATAAATCTTAAAAATTGTTTAAAACGTGATAATACTACCCATCAAAACCTCACTCTTTTTTTTTGTATTTGTTTAATTCACTATGCCTCACCACGACCTTAGACGGTTACTATTCTCCGCTTAGCGCGGTTATGACGGTCACATTCTAAGGCAGTTTTTTTGAATTATTATGGTAATGTGTAAGGCGTAACTGTTTGGAGATGTAAATTGACAGAGAGAGGGACACAAGATGCGAGATGTGGTAGTAGGAGAGAGATGCACGTATAGTTTATTGCCATCGGAGAGAAGATAACCAATTATACGGTGTCTGTTCTGACAGGTTTAATAGTAATATACACAAGTATAGCTTGTTAATATGTTAAAGGAATTGTGCTGGGCAACAGAATTGACCAGGAGGCATGTTACCGAACCGAGGGTTAGAGAAACGTTGGGACTTAAGGTGGGGAGTTTGGACCAGTTTTAATAGGTGGCAGCACTCGCTAATACAATATGGAATGCCTATTAATTATTTTAAATTTATAAATGCAATTCATTACTTTTCCTAAAACGTACGAAGAGCAACCAAAATAAAAATATACAGATCAGTTATTCGACCGGCAGTCTTTTATGTATAAAAACAATGAAAAGAAACTAGACGTTTGGGAAAGAAAAGTATTGAGGAGAATTTTTGGAGAAGTTAAAGAAGAAGACGAAAAATACAAGATATGTAATTAATAAAGAAATGTAACAAATAAACAGTAAAATAACTAGATATCAAAAATAAAATTGAAAATACTACAGGAGAGGATGTATAAAAAAATATTCTATTTTGTTAAAGTATTTATTTGAAGTTGTTTTATAAATTTGATGACATTGCAGATTTATAGTTTGTACCAAGATATTTGCAAATAACTTGACTTCATAACGACTCGGTTTACTGCAACACAACAGGGTATTTAAGTTTAGTGTTTCTTAAGACAAGATTTCTTGAGTTTTTTTTGTTATTTCTTGTCTTGTCACGAAAAGCAAGACAAGAAATTTAAGTTTGTCTTGATTATTATTTTCTTGCTTATTTCTTGTCTTACAGCTTATAACGTAGTCAGGGATTCCCTTTTTGCAAATGAACATATAGTTTCTTTGTATTACATGTATTTTTTTTTTGTTTTGATAATATCAATGTCAATTATTAAATATATATTTCATAATAAAATTATTGTTAGCAAATGAATATTGTAAATCCAAAAGTCCCTGGTTATAAGACAGCATTTTATGCCTTAATCTTGGTAATATAATTTCGAAGAATAATTATATTATTGAGCCAATAATAATTATTATTACATTTTTTTTAAATGAAACTTACATACGCATATTGAAAAATTGTATGTTTTCAATTTTTCAATACATACATATTCCTGTACGTTTAGGTAAATAAAATCTATATGTTAATGTTACTACATTTAAAAAATATATGTGTTATTATTTTCCAAATCGGTAACAAATATTTGTATATAGATTCTGATAATAATCATAGATTTCAAATTAACAAAAAGAAACCGCAAGAGTACAAGAATTGAAGATAATCTTGCTATTCTTACACTTATATTGCTAGACAATTTCTTGCTTGGTCTTGATCTAAAATTTTTAGCTCTTGTCTTGCATTTTTTGCAAGACCATAAAAAATACAAGATTCTCGTGAAACACTAATCACAATGTATGTGACAAATATTAGAAATATAACACTTTCAATACATTTTTTTTTATTATAAATTTGTGCCACCCTGTCCGTATATATTTGCTCTTGTATAAATTATTCTGAATAAGTTCATAATTTTTTGCTAAATAGAAATTGAGGTATTGTATATATCCTATATAAAATATAAATAATTTAACATGTCGATCGTCTTTTTTTTGCTAACAATCATCAGAAATATGTTGTATTTGGTATCATGTGTTTTCATTTTCCATCGCTAGATGTAGCTAAAAGCAAAATTCCTCTACGATTTTTTGTTACCTGACCATATGTCATGTCCCAAATCTGAGGTTCGTTTCCCCAAATTATGGGTTCGGGACCACAAGGGCGTGTCGGGCTTAAATGGTATGTTTAAAACAGCTGAAAATCGGCCCAATTTCACGTCGGAACAAATGAAGCAAAACCGGGACCCGCCCTAAGTAGATATATTATAAAAGCATTAGCTCGTTTCGGGTGTTAGAAATATTTTAATGTTTTCCACATGTTGTGGAATTATAACAGTCAAAAATACAACGAATTATACAAATAATATAGTATTAATTATACAAGAAAAGTATATTTATAATAAAAATAATATTCTGAAAAATCTTTTACCCAATAATAATAATAAATGAAAATGAATAAAATTTAATACGAAATAAAAAATTGATTTTGATTCATACAAAAATATTGTAAAATTGATTCTCAGAATCGTTCTATCATCTATCATTCATCCAGGAATTGGACGTTCCCGCACTTGGTATGTAATAGTTATTTACATAACAAGCGTGGAAAGTGGTAAATAGCAAACGAGTGTAGAGATTGAGTGATTTAATACACGAGCGTTGCTATGCACTTTCAAGCGAGTTATGTACACTATTTTTCAGACGACCACAAAATATTATAGTAAAATCAGGGTTTATACAAATGTGTCAATATCAAACACAACTCACGAAAGCATTGACGTTTGGGTTTGAAGTTAAGTATCACTAGTTAACCGGAAATTGATTTGGAAGTCTAGTACGTATTATTTGAACAATTAATAAAACTTTCAGTACATTTTGACTCTTTATTTTTGTTATTAATTCACTACCAATTTTAAAATCGTTGTTTTAAACAAATTTTCATTAATTTTGTTACATTTCATTATCAAAGTTCTATCTATTGACCACTAATCGTCATATCCGGTTATATAACACACTAGTGTGTTACTATAACACACGCCGTGTGCTATGTTACATTTTCTGGTGTTAATTACAGTGTAAATATGGCTACTTTCATAAGTGGTCGTCTGAAAAATGATTATTTTATTCTTTGTTTCTATAACTCATTTGTGGTCAAATACCCCATTAGTGAAGTGCGTTATGTTTACCATATAAATTGGTAATTAAAATTTTCAACACTACAGTCAGTGTTGCCAAATCGCTAATGACATCACCTGTGGTATCCTAAAGCACCTATCACCTTTGAAAATTTATTTAATGAGCTAAAAAAACAATATTTCAGCCACGGTATTGGTTAGTGATAATTTATTACCTGGCTGAGAGAGAGCGAACATAGGAGAACACATTGGTTAGACAAGGACAGGCAGACGTCGCTGAAGAATTTCAATGATTCATGTTTGAACGACGAAAGACGATGTTTAACCTGGCTGGTCGTTTTTTGTCTCTCTCCAACCGCTGTTTTGTGACTTGTTTTGTCTTTGTTTGTGTTTTGTTTATTAGTTTAGTTGTCTACATGGGTCGATAGTCATTTTTTCACGCTATTAAACATAATTGAGTAGTTTTTCAAACAGATGGCATTAGCATCCAAAATGGAAATTATTAAATTAACCAATTAACTTTCTTCTTTCACTGCACGACTTTTCGGGAAGGAACATTACGGTAATTATTTCAATGATTTATTCAACAAAACATTTCTATTATATAGCAAGGTAATAGTTATATACATGTTAAGTGCGGAAACGAAAGTATTTCGGGAGTCAAGGTCAGAAAAAAGTACAATATATTTTTACGAAAAACAAAATTAATAACTATTTTTTTATACGTTGCGTTAACAATTGCTCTATTATTGTATCGAAAACAGTTTAACAATATAAAATATTGTTAAACTGTTTTTGGTATTTTTGTTGTAAAATTAGTACTTCTAACAATTGCACCCCACTTTAAATATCAAATTGATAATCTCAAATGTTTTAAAATGTTTTTTAATACAATTTATATTATTACTGAATAGGAAAACCGAATAAAAGAAACAAATTTAAAAGGATATTTAAATTTTATAACGTATAATGTATAAATTTATAAATATTTTCATAATATTTTAAATGCATATTGACAGATAAATGTGCTTAACTTCAGAGTAACCATATTTCACATTTATATGTATATCTCTAAATTACAATCTGTTATATTTTTAATTGAAAATTTTAAGATTTTTATTAAATTAGTGAAGCAAAGTATAAAAACTACCAAAACTAGTATATGATACTGGTTTTATACGACGTATTGTTCCATTCGTGTTTTTGGAGCACTCCGTGCCCCAAACAACTCATGGAACAATATATCGTCTTATAAAACTTGTATAATAATATACTATTTTATTTTACTAAAATCTAATTCTAGGTATTATTCATCAAAAACTATACCATACTTCTATGCTTCCTTTACTAAAAAAGGAAGAAGTAAAAATAACAAGAATAATAAAGAAATCAATGAACTGTTTCCAAAAATTAATAAATAGTTCGAAATACTAAGAAACACTCAAAAATATAAATGTACATAGAATGTAAATTACATATAATATTATAATTCGGCACGTACTAATCGTAAATAAATCAAATATTTTGATACTAGGCAATTATGTGGCGCCTAAGTATTCTATTCTAGAAACTAAATCGTAAATTTAAAAATTAACAAATGTCCATAAATGTAAAGTATGACTACATTTATAGTTTTACTTCTTGGAATAAACGTGAGGATAATTTGAATGAGGTATTAGTATTCTAAGCGGTTATGGGATCCAAATAAAATTGCTGAATACATTACAAGTTTATTCGGATAGACACAATAGGTGGCAGCACTAAAATCAGTGTTCATGTTAAATTTTACACTATATCCACAGAATAGTTATATACTAGAAGTAGATGTATATGAAATCGACTTATGCGGATTTTACAATCTTTTATGGAGGGGTGGGAAGCTTTGTGGTCAGGAGTTAGAAATTATCCCAATTCAAAGGTATCACTTGAAAAGTAAGAACAGGGCCGTATCATATTCTTCTCGTCATAGGATACATATTTGCGACTCCGTTTTTTCGACGTCGACGGCTGATCTTCTGCTAGATGTTGAACTATTTCTTCCGAATGTTGTTTTCAGCATGACTTACGTCCACAAAATTATATTCCCAGGATCTCCACATATACGTATTTACAATTTTATGCACACACTACTAAAAACTGCAAGCACAGAAATAACTTTTTGATGACTTGTCCAAAACTGACCGTGTACCTCTGAAGAAAATTTTTAATAACTAACAATGGAGTTCTTAGAATAATTGGAAATCCAAATGAAAAGAAAAATCTTATGATTGAACAACTTGACTTAGTCAAAACTCTGTTGATCACTTCGCTTTAATCCCTTTTAGATTTTCCTACCATTGTAAAGCTAGTTAATAATTAGTTTCTGCCTTTGTTCTCCTATGTATAAATACTAAAAATTTTCTGCAAAGTATATTCATTACTATTTCCTGATAACAACCAAATATTTCTTATATTTATGTCAATAACTGTTTGTATTTAAAAGTACATAATTAGGAAACATTTTGAAATAAAATTTCTGATGCGGCCCTTAACAGCATACAACAGAAGAAAATACCTGCCTAAATGAACCATTACCGCAAGTCCCATAAAACTTTAAAAGGGCCAATTGTCTTATCCGAAAGTGAATTTCATATATCTATGCCTCTACTATAGAATCTTTAATTTGGATTTTTTTATGATTATAAATTTATGAGTAATATAATCACTACAAAACTACCTACGACCATCAAATGAAGCAGTTTGAAATTTTGTAATGATTACTATACCTCCTCTTATCATCGCTAACGGAGCTAAAAACGTAAACAACGTCTTAAAGCGACATTTACTAAATGAAGTAGCTGTGTATGTTGTAAACATCAAGATTTTATAAAATCAAGTAACTCGTTATTGCTGCATAACATGGTCACTATACTAAATCATTTTGATTTATTTTAACTTTGCGAATAAATTAATTATAATAGGTATGAAAATTTGTTTATTCAATTAAACTGTAGTCATTTGACTTGAATTATAATACGGGCATAGTACCAAGTTAATGTGTACTGAATTTATAGTAAAGTTCTTCATAATAATAATCAGATTTAATAGTCAAAGACTTTTTACCTCCCGCCTATCAATTATTAGATAAGGGAGGTATTGTTTTTGGTCAAATTTCTCCAGTGTGAGTTTTAAACATATGGGCACGAATTAGGGTCCCTAGAATACGATTTTACAATTTTTACCGTGATGTCTGTATGTCCGTGTGTGTGTGTGTGTCTGTGACGATTTTTCATCCACGATAACTCCAATACGATACATGTAAAAAATATAATATTTGGTAGTTAAGAGTTAAATATGATGAACTGATTAGATTTTGACTACAATTGGTTAATCGGAAGTAATACTTTACTTGAAGCTTTAAACCGTTTTTCCTAAAAAATTTCTCTAAATACCATTTACTTACAAATTACGTTATTATTAAATATAAAGATATTTTAATTTTGTACCGATCTGCATAATTACGTTTATATATTCTTCTAGCTAGATAGAAAAACTTATATAAATTATAATAATTTTACATATCGTTTAGGCTGAGGAGTTTCTATAGTTATTCATATGTTCACAAAATTTGACATATAATGTCAAATTTGATGTAAGTGTAAAGGTAAAATAAGTAAATATAAAGTAGTTGTATTGTAAAATTAAAAAAGGTGGCAGGAATATGTAAGTAATATATTTGACTATTTGACTACAGTTGATTAACCGAAAGTAGTACTTTACTTGAAGCTTTAAACAATTTTTCCAAAAAAATACCTCTAAACGCCATTTTTTTGCAAATTATGTTATTATTAAATATAGGTAATGATTCTTTTAATTTTTTACCAATCTATATAATTACGTTTATATATAACTTCTAGCTAGATAAATTATAATAATTTTATATATCGTTTAGGCTGAGGAATTCTATAAAACAATTATTTACATATGATGTAAAATTTTATGTAAGTGTAAAAGATAAAATAAGTAAATATGAAGTAGTTTCATTGTAAAATTAATAAGTAATATATTGGCATGCGTGAATCAAGGTAAGTTCGATTTTGGTTTAAGTATCGTCAAAAATAGTTCTTTTTTGGGTCATATAAATTTTATGAAGGAAATTTTAGGTATATATTATATTAAAAATAACAAACTAATTATAAAACTACAAATCGAATGAACTGAAAAACTTATATAGAATATATTACTACAGTAGCGGGAGGTAATGTGTTGGACACATCACATTTTTTAATCTTGTTAAAACTTGCAAGTTTAAGTCATCGTAAACCATTTTCCTTTACTTTTCCTAATCCTTTTTCGGTGTGGTTAACCACATATTAATCCATTTTAATCTTCTCTAAAAGTCATCCATAGCTTGTTAACCGCTAAGCTGGTTAAAACTAGAATTTATGGTTATCCTTTAGGACAATGAAACCGTTAAACGGTTGTTATTGTGGTTCTCGGAACGGTGTGGATTGTGGTTTTGCTAGCGTAAATAATTCTTCAAATTGAATGTTGCATGGTTTTGTCATTACACAATAATACAATAAAGTTTGTTTCCTTAATTCAATACTTAATATTTAGTTTTTAGAAGTGTTTCTTATTTATATATTATTGTAATGTTGAATAAATGGATGAAATTGTCTGTTCTTGTAAAGATTTTCGTCTAATAAATGATTTTATTTCATTATAAACTAACTGCTGTATGGTTGATAACCAAGTAATTGTTTGTAATCAAATAATTTCATCTAAAATTTTACAAAATGTGTAAGGAAAATATAAAATGCAATTATTTACAAGATAATTCAATCCATATGCATAATTGAATTGTAAAATGTTTCTTCCAAAAGGATATGATTTAAATGCTTGTCAATTTTTCATTGCAATCAAACAATATTCATTTTGTAAATATCTCATGTAAAAAGAATAAAAATGTATTTTTATTCATGAAAAAAGAAAACTGCAATAGTACATTATTCAATGGGCATGTAATATGTGTTATTACTCATGGGAATGTGTAATAGCTATTACATGCGAATAGAATGCTATACTTTATCCACAACCATAACATAAAAAATGTATGTTTATTATAATCAAATATGTCATCAAACTTTGATAGATAAATAACAATAGCTCACGTCACTGTTTCTCAGCATTCTTAACGCAAAGCAATTATTTATAACATTATTTAGCTACAGTTAAAGTTTAGAATGAAAAGAAAAGTATGAAAAATAACAAAAATAATGTAACTTTGGCTTTTTATGTAGCAAAAATTACTTAAAAGTAATTTTGTATTTACTCTTTTGACTATTAGGATTTAAATTTGACATAACGATTGAATAATATTATTCCATCGAACTGTCAATATTATTCAATTAGCAACAGTAACGAAGGTCATTAATTGGTAAAAAACGATTGAATTCTAGGTATATTACTTGACAGTTGTGGATAAAATAGTTTATATACCAGAGGATTAAAGTGGTTAGGGGAGGTACTAACCTAAGTTAGGTTAGGGGAGGTACTAACCTAAGTAAAGGGAGGCACTAACCTAAGTTTAGGTAAGGTTAGGACAAAAGTTGAAATTTCAAGTTAAAAAGGTGAAATTTCAAGTTCAAATGTTGAAATTTCAATTTTTTAAGTTGAAATTTCAAGAGCATAGATGAAATTTTAACATTAAAATATTTTGCGTATGGTCCTTATAGGCTTCCGTATATAATAATATACTACATATTATATTAAACATTTCAAAATTATACTTATATAGTCACATGACAACATAAAAAAAGACCCGCGCTAATAAAACAACCGAAGTGCAAACATAAACAACCAATCTCACGCGAGATATTATCAGAATCCACAGTAACAAATTCCAGCCAATGAGCGCTCGTGTTTTACTTCTAATGCTGAGTCTAAGTTGAGCAATGAGGCGGGGGGCGGAGCCTGTGTAGACTCACGTTCAACTGTTTAAAGGTTTAAACAAGACGCTTTCTAATGGGAACACCGGTAAACGAGTATCGACAGGGTTTTGTTTGTAGTTGTAGTTCATTGGTTGACTGACAGTTTGGAACATGTGAAAAGATATGGTGTGATTTAATTTTTGATATTATATAGGGTGTGACAGAAACAAATACATATAAGAGCAACAATATTTACAGTAATTGTAGGTTATAAATATATAGATATAAACACTTTCTTATTGTCACGATTGTTTTGTCCTCTCGGATATCACCTGTTGTTAGTATTGTGAGTATTTTTAACGTGAAACAACGGATTTATCATATCCATGGTTACGACTTGATATTTTTTTGATAGCATTTGCCTGTCTCATTTAAAATGAAACATAAGCAACGAATTTGACATTTTTTTTGGGTTATAAAATTTTCTGACAGGCCTTTTCATTAATAAGTTTAGAGGAACTGGTATAATAGAAGAATGGTCTTCTAGATCACTCAATCTTACATATCTAGATTCTTTTTATTGGAAATTCAATATATTTGTCAAAATATTACATTTACAATTAAAATTGAATACTTCTGTTAAATTTATTCCCTATGTTTAATTTTAAATGAAATATGCAACTATACATTGCTGCCAATCAAATATTAAATCGTAACTATGGATATGATAAATTTCATGTTTCACGTTAAAAAATACTCATGGTATTTTTCTAACTAGAAGGGAATTGCTTACATTTCATAATCGTATGAAATAAGTACCATTCCATGCCTGTTGTATAATAGACTATTCTACACTATTTTTTATTAAATGCTATTTTGAAATGTCATCTGTCAAAAGACTTTAAGTATATTTTATATCAATTATTAAAATTCTCACGTGACTTAATTGTAATATAACACACTTGTTTTATAGTTTCTGGTACTGTTTCTAATTATTTTCAAAATACTTAAACGACTCGTCAACATTAAAATTTCACAGTTATCATATAAATATTGTTTCTCGATCAGTTCTATCACTAGTTAAATTTAATGTACTGTTACACTCTAAATATGGCACTATGCAAAAAATAAAAGCCGATCAATCTGTCAATTATTCTTGTGCAAACTGTTTTAAGTGTTTATTATTTGTAAAAAAAGAGTTTAAATTATACTTACTGTATATTTATTTATTTTGTGAGAATTTAAAATGTAAATATTTTTTGGACAGATGTACTGTATGTTACAAAAAACTTGTAAAGTACATCCAGGTGATTTTTAATCTTCAAAATTCATATTGCGTGTACAATTTTAAAAAATTCGTTAATAATTTTGCATCTTTTCTTTACCGTTACTTAAATAATACACGTATTTATTGTTAAAATTAAGTATCACTAGTGATGGAGTAAAGGATAAGCTACATAAGCAAATGTTTAGGGCCCCCATGAACAGGGCACCAAAAAATTCCGTTTATTTCCACTTTCTATATAATCGTCACTTTACAGGCTTCTTGGCAGCTAAATAAATAAACAATTACAGTAACTAACCTGTAAAATTTTACAAAGCTCATCACAAAAAAAATAGAAAATAATGAAAGTTTTTTTATGCATTTTATTAAAAATATTACAAACTTAATTTAATTAGGTTTATGTGAGTAATTATACACATTTATAGTACATTTTGATTCACTGGCGAAACTCATTTGCCAACGTCTAGCTATAAATTGTTCTACCACCGCCAACTACCTTTGATTCCAAAGTAGAGTAAATATTTTTTTGAAGAATAAAAGTAAATTAATAAAAAAAAAAACGCTATGAAGGTTGCAATAAAATTTTGTACGCGGCACTCGTGCAATTAATCGTTACTGGGCTCACTGGATTATTAGAGCTCGTCCTTCGTTGCTCGCCTCACAAATTTCCAGCTCGCCCTGTAAAGATTAACTTACAGCGCTGGCCACGTAAATAACTATTTTCAGTTTACTATAAATTTATATTTGATCCTTTTTTTAATCTGTTGATTGTCAAAATTAATTTTTTCATCAAACGTCATAAAAGTGACATCATCTGTGACGTGATTGACAAGGTTGAAGTTTAATTTTAACGCCGCCGTATGTAGAATCAGCCAATAACAAGTACCTTGTACAATAGAAATCTGTAATATCGACCTAAATGTCACTATAAAAACTAGATAACCTAAGAATAAAGTTACTAAAAATTATGAATAATTGACAGATAACCTACATATTAAACGTCAAATAGTAATTAATTTTTAAAATTTCTACGTTTGAAGAAAAAATACAATGTGTTATTCAGACTAAAAGTGTCTTTGTGTGCCTCGCATGCAATTGTCCGACTCGCTTCACTCGTCGTGCAAACTTCCATGCTTGCCACACAAAGTATCATTTTTTCTCTTATTAACACAATATACTATTCTCAGCAAATTTATGAAAAATTTATAATGTTAAAATATGAAAATATAGTGTTCATTTATCAAAATTATTAATTTTGATATATGCAGAAATTGTATTCTATATTTTTTCTCGTGAATATAAATACGAATCAAATTTATGTTTTTTACCTGACTTAAATAAATAAAACACAAAAACGACCCATATTATTTCCTTACTTACTAAGATATACAAGTTCATTCAGAATTTCTAACGAAAACAATTAAAGATAAGCAATTCAAATATATGATTTGTAAATGTGTTGACATTTAAATGAACTATTATTACAAATAAAAAAAATGAATGAGCAGAACGAAACAGCCTAGGCATTAACGAATGTTCCAAGAACCATTTACATAAATCACGATTTTATATCATGTAATCAAATCACATCAAAAATACAAACCTGGTGATTTTCTTTTCATCGCTTCTGCTTTAATGCTTAAAAATTACATATCATTACGTTGGTAACAAGTAAAAATAATTGAACATCTACACATTCAATTGTTCCACTTTCCACGAAAAGCTAATCAGCGTATAAAGAGCATCTAGTGTGCCGTGCATGTCTAGAAACAATCGACTGCCGCCGGGCTTGCTGTCTAATGATGCTATATATATATATATATATATATATATATATATATATATATATATATATATATATATATATATATATACCTGCGTTATAGCACAGAATAGGTTTATACAGAAGCGACAGTAAGACAGAGAAACGAAAATTAGAGAGAGATGAAGAATGTGCACAAATTTAAAGGGCTCATTGTTTAAAATCGGAAAGTTCCCTCACATCTGAGAGAGAGATAGGGGAAGAGCACTAATTTAAATGTCTACACAATGCTTCAAGGTCATAGAACTGACTAGGGGAACATGAAAGGTACCGACACAAAGTGTCGCTTCTGTATGTAAATATTCTGTGGTTATAGACTGCATTAGTGTAACGGTCATTTTGTGGCGCCAAATTCAAACTGAAACTAACTCGCCGTCGATTTATACGCCCATGTTATTCTTATGGAAATCAAAATATGCTATCTTTAAACTGCTCGAAAGTATTATAAAATGCAAATCTTAACAACTAAACCTTATAAATACTAATCTCTAATGTTTTATCTATCTTCTAATGTAATATACCTACCCAAAAAAAACATAATATTATTTAATAAACTTCAAGTTAAAGAGAAGGTGAAAATTTCTGAAAACGTATGTCGTAGTTGTCTTAGTATTCAGTTGAATCTGTCACTTTAACTTGGCGTTTTTAACCTGCTGCACCAAGTAACGATATATGTTACTATTTGCGATACTACTTTCTTTAAAATAAAATTTTTCTTAGTTTATTATTTTATTTGTACTTTTTCTGTACGGAAAGCAAATAGTAATGTTTTAGAATATAAAAAAACCCCATGTTATAATTAAGAATCGCCAAAATGCTTTAATATCGTGAATTGAAAATGTACTCAAATAAGAAATGAATAGACTCAGATTTGAATTAGGGTTTCGCGCCAAATGTAAATCTCAACCTACCTAATGTGGTCTATTGTTCTAATTTCCACGAAAAGCTATACAGCGTATAAAGAGCATCTAGTGTGCTGTGCCTGTCTAGAAACAATCGCTGTCTCCCGGCCTGCTGTCTAATGATGTACGTTTGTTAATGAGGTCTTGCAAAAAATATTAAGTGAAACTTTTTATTGTTTAAATCAAACCTACAAAGTCTAATTTATCGCTCTATATAAGATTTAATTCATTTTATTTACATTTTATGTTACATAAAATCGATTTAAAGTATCATACTTTTAAAAAGTTGCATAAAGTAAGCCATGTTGTGACGTGTGTAGGTTCTTTTGGAAGACATATTTGTTTTTTGATAAGACATAAAAATTAGAAAAGAAAAAATATGTAAATTAAAATTTCAGATCAACTGTTTATATATATATATATGAAGAAAATATATTTAATGTAATAATATAACCCAATTTTATTTTTTGAAATATAATTTTTATTTGGGGTGAAGTTATCTATGTATGGAAGGGGCATGGTGGCTTGTTTGAAAGTTGGTAAAGTGGACAGTGCGTGATTGAAAGCATTGTAAGGCTTTTGTGTGCCACTATATTTGCACAAGATTATTCAATTTGTCAGTTTTGAAGTTAAAACATTATATTTGACGTTTGAAACAAAGTGAAGTTAGGCAAGAACCCTGATACGTCACTAGACAAGAGGGGAAGTGGGGTAATTCAGCCGCGTTTTCACGCACATCATATTTAATTGCAGTTTTTTCATTATTAAAGATTAATTTGGAGAAAATTAAAAAATGCTGGTCTAATATTAATATTTTTTATTATTCTATCAATTAAAGCTAAAACAAAAAAAAATCGTACAAGACCTCATTGTTCCAATTTCCACGAAAAGCTAAACAGCGTATAAAGAGCATCTAGTGTGCCGTGCATGTCTAGAAACAATCGACTGTCGCACAGTTGTTGTCTAATGACGCTCGTTTGTTAATTAAATACCTGCGTTATTCACTTGTTATGCTAAATGCGGGCACACTTGATATTTTAATTAATTAAACCAAACCAGAACTTTACAATTATTAGTAAAAACACAAAAAAATCTGACGTGTCCAACACATTACCTCCCGCCACTGTAGTAATATATTCTATATTTCATTTCATACCTAAAATTTCCTTCATAAAATTTGTATGACCAAAAAAAAACAGCTATTTTTCTTTCAAAACTGGAACCGAACTTAAGTTGATTCACGCATGCAAATAGATTCCTGAATGGATTAGTACCAACGGCATAACTTCAACCCTAAAATGGGGGTGGACTGCACCTCAAAAATTTTAAATGGAAAAGAGTGTCAAACATGAAACAGTTCGAAAGGCCTTTCAATTCTCTTTTCAACAGTTTTTTTATTTTTCAAAACCGATCATTAGTTCTAGAGAAATATCGTTTAAAACAAACTTTATCAGGTGTTAAAAATTGCAATCAAGTAGGCGTAAACAAATGATATTAGCTATTACTTAAATAAATAACTTTGCGGAGTGATATAGTGTACTTTAGTATCGATTTCGAAAAAAAGTATTTTAATAATTTTGCTCTATACAATTAATGAACGCTTGACGAATATTTTATTGCTATGGTAAAAATGGCATTGGCTATTTTTAAAAGAAAGTAAATCATGATTTAGGAACCTAACATGACCTAAACTGACCATACCTAACCTAACATAACCTAACCTAATCTAAGCTATACTAAAAGAAATAAAAAGAAACAGAACCTTTTATTTCCCCAAATTAACAAACTTAAATATATATTCTTATTATTTATAGAAAATATTATAAATATAGCTAACAAAAATTTACTTAGAATTTATTTATTAAACTGTGCATTTACTAATAAACTTGGTTTCTATTATTTTATTATATACACATATATAATTCATTAAATATTTAGCCAGAATAATCAGTACGTGACGTTTCTTATATACTTGACAGTTACAGTGACACTTCTATTATATTCAATTTGTTTAAGAACAAACAATCTAACAACGCCAACTATCTATAAAGAAACCAAAACATGGGATATATACCTACAGATTTTTTTCATTTCAAATACCAAAATGAACTAAAACGTTGTATGTACCACGGGGATAGTTAAAAAATTAACCCTCAGAAAATTTAAGGCTTCAGTGTATCACGGTATGAAGTTAAATATGAAACGTATTAATAAAATTAAAGTATTTTTTCTGGATATACAATATTGATCATAGTCAAAATCTAATCATGTATAAAACATATGAAGATCTGATTTTTAAATATTATAAATAATGAGCCATCTACAATCTAAATTCAACATGATTCCTCCATGTACCTAACCTTATATTTGAGAATCAAACAAATGAAGATCACACGTATTCATGGCACACTAGACAACGGACAAATTACATCAATTCATTTCTATTCAAAGCTCATCCAACTGGGAACAGTGGACGATCTAAACAACCTGTTTGCTTTTAACTTATCTGATTCTGGACGAAATTCAGTGGTTTATACAGGATAGCCCAGTAAAAAATATCAGCGCACTTTTTGGTCACTTAACATCAATTTTGCAAAAAACGCTCGAACACGTCAATTTTAGTACAAAGGGGGACACTTGAAGGGATTAGTACCAGTGACATAACTGCAACCCTAAAATGGGGGTGGACTGCACCTCAAAAATTTTACATGGAAAAGGGTGTCAAACAAGTGTCCAAAAATTGCGCTGATAATTTTCATTGGGCCACCTATAAATATTAATACATAGTTTCAAAGGGCCAGGCGGGAGGTAATGTGCTGGCCACATCACATTTTTGAAGTTAGTTAAAGCAAGGAGTGTTTATTCTCTTCTCTCAATATACCCAAGGCTGGCTACGTCTCTATCCATATATCTACTGCATCTCATTTGAAGCCAGTAATATTTTATTCAGTCCATAGCCAACTTTATCTTAACTACAATCTGTAGACACCTACAACGTACGCATGCGCTTAGGTAAGGGAAATTAAATTGAAATGTTGTTTTGGTTTCAATGTTTCGTTGACTTAAGCTGCGTTTACAATATCATCAACCTTACAACCAAAAACTTTAATATAGTCTTTTTCAAGTAAGAGTGATCGTTCGTCATACCTAGTAATAAAATTGTAGCCAAAACAGCAATGTTACTATCCCTAGCATATACCCAATAAAATTCACGGAACTTAGTATCTTTTACTAATTAATGCTTGGTAATCTTGTACAACATTGCCATTCTCGAAATGAAAAAAAAAATATTTTTGAAAAATGTCTAAAAATCGATCTAAAAATTTAGGAATTTGTGCACAGAATATGGTTAAATGTGTAATAAGGTATTTTGAACAAGAACGTGACAATCAATGCCTAACCATACCATTAATATCTGTAAAAGATCATATATACAAACTTGGAATACTATGCAACCATACCTTGAATGTACCCTACAAATACTTGGCAACGTTGCATCAGGAAACATTACGACGCATGATCACTTTTACGTGAAAAAGACTATATACCGTGAGTTTTAGCGTTGATTGAAAAATATATAGATAGGCAAGCTTATGAGAAAATTCGTTTCACCTACATAACTGTGTGTCTGGTTGCATTTGGGTTAATATCAGGCGTCTCTGTCAAATATTATAAACAAAGAGCAAACGTCAATTTGTTAATAATACAAATTAGTTCTATTTTAAAATATACCAATGAATGAAAGAACCATTTTAATAGATACCAAAAAATTCAGTAAATATGTAAAACATGTTCATTTATCTGATATTTTTTGTCTGTTTAATTCAGTAGTTAATGGAATCATGAACGAGATGACTGTCGAATCTGATTCCAAAACAGCGGTACGCAAAAACATACAGGCTTGCCTATCTATATATTTTTCAATCAACGGTTTTAGTTAAGATGCAACATATTCGAATCTGTCATTAGTCATTACTATGGATAGCACTTGTTATATGTCAAATGCAATTGTCTTCAAAATTTACTCATTTATAAAGAATGTAAAATACAATAAGTAATTCATATATAACGAATTACAACAAATTTGCAAAAACTTTACCATTAACAACTAAACAATAATTTAAACGATTTAAAATTAATTAATTTAAACGATTTAAATCAATTACAGAATATAATACATCGAGAGTTATTGTAAATGAAGCTTCTCTAATTTTAAATTTAAGTTCTTATAAATTTTCAGTTTCTTATACACTTTAGATTTTAAAAACCCCCAGTAAAAGAAGTAATTAGGAGAGAGATCTGGTAAACGCGGTGGCCAGTTAATTTCTCCCTCACGTCCTATCCAGCGATGAGGAAATATTCTATCCAAATATTCTTTTACTATTCGATGGTTGTGAGCTGGACAACCGTCGTGCTTAAACCATATTTCCTCCATATTTAAATTCAAATTATTTAAACTTGGTATAATCTGATTTTGTAATAGTGTCTAATATATTTCAGCATAATGTTTTCATTAAAAAAAAATGGTCCTATTACATGATCCCCAATTAAGCCAGCCCAAACATTAACTTTTATTGGATATTGAGTCCTACTTTTCTTTAAATAAATGTAAATTATGCCTGCTCCAATATCTACAACTTTGCGAATTTACGTCTCCTGAGGTAAAAAAAAGTAGCTTCATCAGTAAATAAAATATTGTTGTTGTAATTTGGATCGATATTAATTTTCTCAAGGTGTAGTTTACAAAAGGCAATTATTTTTAATGGTCTTTGTGATTTTTGTACAAAAAGTTATAATTAATATGCGACTACATATTTTTCATTTTTAGTAAAATGCATGAAATATTTTAAAGATTTCATGGGCCATTAAGAATTCTTAGAATTAAATATGTTGTTAAGTTCATAATTAAAATTAATTTACACTTGTTAACACTATCCTTTGTAATTATAAAAATATTTTTCTCGCTACATAAATATATCAAGTTTATGTTGAGAATTTAGTCAGAAATGACTATCTAGATGAATTTTTATACCTGTTCTGAGAACATATGAATAAAAGTCACATTATAGATCCTGTTTTCTCTAAAGTATCTTTATATACATCTTTTTAAAAATGTGGAATTATTATCGTCAAAAAAGAATATAAACAGTTTATTCATTATTTTAAATATTACGTATAGTGGTGTCCCAAATTTTCATTTTTACATATTTGATACTATACAAAAAATGCTGACGTCACATCCCTTCTCCAAAACATTACATTGCTAAGAACTACATAATTGGTAACTAATTTTGAGTTTTTTTTTTATAATGACAATGAGAAGCTATAGTGGTCAATTTTATATTTAATGACTTACATACCTAAATGGATTAATACCAATTGCATAACTTCATCCCTAAAATGGAGGTGGACTGCACCTCAAAAATTTTAAATGGAAAAGGGTGTCAAACATTACTCAGTTCGAAAAGCATTTCAATACTCTTTTCAACAATTTATTTTATTTTTCAAATCCGATCATTAGTTCCAGAGAAATATCGTTCAAAATAAATTTTATCAGGTGTTCAAAATTGCAATCAAGTAGGCTTAAACAACTAACAGAAACTAAATAAACAATTCTTTCGACAAGTTGTTTGTAATAGACAAATAATTTGTAAGTTAAATTTCTTTTTGAGGGGTTATTTGAAGTCTAAAGTTTATGCCACGCTACCCGTATCTTTAGAAGATTTACGGCAACGTACCGCAGTTCCAAAATTTTGAGCAAAATCTTTATTATTGTATGGAAATTGGTGGTAGTTATTTTGAACACCTAATAAACTGATACTTGAGTTCCTGTCATTTGTGTAAGCTTTAAGTTTAATAAGTAAATACTAAGTAGAACATTTTTAGCTATATTTATGATATTTTCCATAAATGATACAAATTTATATATAGGTAAGTTTGTTTTCGCCATAGCGAAAAAACAAAATACAAGTCTTTTTTAACCTGGAATTTGAGTACCTTGAATTAAATATGTGAATACTTTGTTTTATTATTATACATTTATTCACTTCTTTCTGTCAAGACACTTTAATTATTGTCATATTTTATTCAAATTAATATAAAACTTCAAATGCATTTTCCTCAAAAAAAAAAAAATCGATATATTAAGGTATGATAATATTATATCATTGAATTCAGAATAAAATTCTCTATTGAATAACCAAATAAAAAAATTGGTTAACATTTAAAATAAAATAGTTGGAACCCGTATTTTAAGAACCATTGCTTTAAAAAAATGTTTGTCTCATGTTAATTCTGTTGTAAAACAGAAATTGTTTGCTAATTTAACCGACCTCGTAGCTCTTACAGCTCTTGAGATAGCAATGGTGGCCCACATAAATTAAACACCCTGTATATATATTTCCGTTGAAATCTGAAAAGTTTTGTTGACATAACTTAAAGTTTTTATTTAGAGCACAGTGATCAAATAAAATCTTGACACCAGGTAACAAATGACTGTTATAAATCATCATTTCTCAATGATTGAAATAATTTAAATTTAATTTCCAACACCTGTCACAAGCCCAATTAGTTAAAGTAAATGAATTCGTTCCGTTAGTCTCAGAACACATCTGTAACTTTTTACTCTGTAATTATTTAAATTTTTTTAATATCCACATTTAAACACGAAACGCGTGTTTTTGTATTTAAATGTTAAATGTAAATGCTCAACTTCGATTTTTGTTAATTTTCAGATTTTGAAAAGATAGTGAAATGAATATTAATATTTTTAATTTATAATAATTTTCTTTAACATATGTTTATTAATATACATATACATACATATGTTAACGTGTTTTCAATTTAAATGTTTTTTTTTTATAAATTATGGTATTTGCTTTTATGTTTTTTTAACCGATTTTGTGAATTGTTTTAGTTTTAATCATACATTATAAAGTACAATCGTCACATATTAACTGTGATTAAGATATAATAATACAGTCCTAAAATATTGTAGAAATATTACTATTTTGCAGAAGAATATTTAAATATGCAACAATTACTGAGTAGTTTTAGTGAAAATATTTCATTTATATATTATTTCGTTCCCAAATTGTAAGAGATGAAATTTTGTTGCGATGTCCTGTCATGTCATTTGTCTTTAGCAATTTCAGTATCAAAATGTTGCCTGTTTTTGTTTTTATTACGATTTTTTTTTCGAAATCAATACTAAAGTACAGGATATCACTCCGTGAATTTAGACAAAGTAGTAGTTAAAGCAAAACTTTACAGACTTATGTCAAAATTTAACTTTACGGGCTCATTTGTCAAACTGAATTAATCTATATTTTAATAGTATTATATTTTTGCAGTTTATTTTAGCACTACCTAAAATAACAAACATATCATTCTATAATATTATTGGTGAATTTATTTATTATTCACCTTTGATAATAATATCTGATTTCATGCAGACAACCTCTAAGCAGGTGTATACATAAATGAAAACTATAAAGAAATATTTGACACTTTGACAGTACGTTTGTTATCACAGCCATCACCGTCTCTATAGCTACTATAGCTGACGTTTTACAAGCACATCATGCTATTTATTTATGATTTTAGGAAATAAATGAAAACAATATCTCTTTACATAACAAGCGTGGAAATTGATAAATAGCAAGCGAGTGTAGAGATTGAAGAATGAGGCGTGTAGCGCCGAGTGATTTAATACACAAGCATTGCAATGCACTTTCAAGCGAGTTATGTACACTATTTTTCAGACGACCACAAAATATTATAATAAAAACAGGGTATATACAAAAGTGTCAATGTCAAACACAACTCACGAAAGCATTGACGTTTGGGTTTGAGGTTAAGTATCACTAGTTAACCGGAAACTGATTTGGAAATCTAGAACGTATTATTTGAACAATTAATAAAACTATCAGTACATTTTGACTTTATTTTTGTTATTAATTCACTACCAATTTTAAAGTCGTAGTTTTAAGCAAATTTTCATTAATTTTGTTACATTTTATTATCAGTTTCATCTATTGACAACTAATCGTCATATCCGGTTATATAACACACTTGTGAGTTATTATAACCCACGTCGTCTGCTATGTTACATTTTCTGGTGTTAATTACACTTTCATATGTGGTCGTCTGAAAAATAATTGTTTATATATTCTCATAATACAATACTTACCAAAAATAATGAATACTGCATTTGAAACAAGAAATATGAATTACTACAAAAATTTGGAAGTTTCTCACATTTTTCAACCAAAATAACAACAGCTTGTTTTATAGGTTGCCTGCGCTATGGTGACACTTACAACATAGTTGTCAAATAAATGAGTTTCTTTTGTTAAGATACAGGCAGGTATACAGTCATAGCATAAAGGAAACTTGTATATATAATGTAATTAATTTTGTGTAGTATATCTGAAGTATTATTATGTTAATATAAGGTAGGAGTATATTACTTGTAATACAAAACCTGAATTTAATACTTTAGTATTAAACAGCGGTGGTTCAGTGCTCACTTGGTTAATGTGATCTGAATGTGGTCTATACTTACATCATATATCACTAGATATAGCCTATATTTGACAAGGCTAGCCTTGTAATATTCTACAGGTAAGTTACTGTAATTGTTTTTTTACTTAGCTACCAAGAAGCCTGTAAAGTATGACAATTATATAAGGGTGGAAATAAAAATATTGATGAAATTCATAATTTTATATTCTACAGTTGGTCCGAATTATATTTTTTGATGTTCCAATCTTTAATTGACATGATTTAATTTTCATTTAAGAACATTTTAATATACTTCAACATTTGCTTCATATGAGACATGCTGAACAATTCTGACGATTCTAAAATGGAGGAACAAAAATTTTTATTTGAATAGTTTAATTATAAAATGTGTCAGTAATCTTTTATAAATTGACCTGAATTGTACAACTAAATATATTCATCACAACAATGTCCAGGTATTAAGAAGGTAATAGGATTAGCTTCTAAAGATCCTATTAAAATTGTAGTGAATGCTTTTTTAAATCTTAAATCATTCAATTTAAAACGCTATTCAAAATAACATATCACGATTTTTAATTTATTGTATGAATATATTTATTACAGTTTTTGAAAGTAGATTTGAAACAGTTAGTCTTCAAATTTTTTATCCAAGTACATACTTCTTTAAAACATATTTAATATTTTAATTTTCAAAGTTTTTTTTAACAAAAAACCGGTATCTGAAATTCTTCATTTATTTTCAATGACATAAATTCGTCGCTCGCCTCACAAATTTCCAGCTCGCCCTGTAAAGATTAACTTACACTAACTGGCCACGTAAATAACTATTATTGGTGACTGAAAACGACCCCAATATTTTGATTGGTCTGACGAATGATCTTGAAGAGCAGAAATAGTGTAGACCATAAGACATAGTACACTTTAATTATTCGCTATTAAAACTGCTAAAATTCATTATTGTCAAAATAGTTTAAAGTAACAAAACAAAGTCAAATATTGCAATATAATCTAAACCAACGTATATAAGGAAATTAGATTACCATTATTCAAATACTGATACGCTGAAACGAGAAAAATTAGCTATCAAGTATAAATGTTTTACTAACGCCAGAGGCCTAGGGAATCTCATTGATCCTTAGGCTTCTGGCATCACAAAACTTGGAATTATTCTAAAAAGACTTGAACTGCATATGACAATATTTCGTGTTTAGTATCAAATGAAAGCATTAGACAAAATGTTTTAATGACGTCAGAGGCCTAGGAAACAGGGTTGCCTAGGCTTCTGAGGTCACAAAACTTGGAATTATTCTTAAAAAGAGGAGGACTACATATGACAACATGTAGTGTTTAGTATCAAAAAAAAGTATTTGACAAGGATTAGTTAGGAATCTCAACATTCCCTAGGCCTCTGGCGTCACAAAAATTGAATTTATTTGAAAAAAACTCGAACTGCATTTCGTCTTTAGTATCAAATGAGAGCATTCAACAAAGCCTATTTTGTAAAAATAAGAAAAATTAGCCTTCAAATGTAAATGAATCACTGACGCTAGAGACCTAGGAAATTTTCTAAAAAAAATATGAACTACATACGACAATAGGTCGTGTTTAGTATCAAATGATAGCATTCGACAAGGACTAGTTTGTAGAAATGAGAAAAGTTAGCTATCAAATGTAAATGTTTCACTGACGCCGGAGGCCTAGGGAATTTCAGCATTCACTAGGCCTCTGGCATCACAAAACTTGGAATTATTCTAAAAAAAACTTGAACTGCATATGACAATATGTCGTGTTTAGTATCAAATGAAAACACTTAACAAGCACTAGTTTCTAAAAAATAAAAAAAATAGCCTTGAAATGTAAATGTTGACGTCGGAGGCCTAGGGAATCTTTGCATTCCCTAGGTCTCCGGTATCACAAAACATGGAATTATTCTAAAAAAAACTTGAGCTGCCTATGTCAATATGTCGTGTTTAGTAACAATTGACAGCACTAGACAAAAATTACCAATAGTCTTAGAATGACTTATACTTCAAATGAAATTATAAAAACCTATAGTGGAATATATCTTTTGACTAACTTAACTAACATCGTAACTTGATCTTAAATCACCAGAAATAATTTTCCCCCCTTAAAATATAAACTAAAACGCTTATAAAACGTTATTCATTTACACAAATTACCAGTAAATACATGTAGGGTGTGAGTTTATAGATAATCAGATTCCCATATAACCTTATTACGTAGATTTTTCTCTTACACATGTCTCAACGTGTTCTCTACATCTGTGTATAATGAAGACATCTCGTTGCCTAGCGACAGGTTGTTTAAGGCCCAGCGTGAGTTCGTTAGCAACCGGCGGCTTCCCGCTGTTTGGATGTTACTTGTTGCTAGGTAACCAAACAGAGGTGGGGAGCGGCGGGAAATTTGAATTTGAAAGAGGATTATTGTAATATTTAAACTGGAATTCCGATTTAAAATTATAATATGGTTATAATTGACTTTACTAAACCTTTTAGGTTGGGGAAAAATGGCTTACTATGCGACAATAAAGAGGTAATCCAATACAAATATCCAGAGAATACAGAGTGTTCATTTAAAATGCGCCACTATAAGAGCTACGAGGTCGGTTAAATTAGCAAACAATTTCTGTTTTACAACACTATTATCGTGAGACAAACATTTATTTAAATACGGATCCCTACTTTCTTATTTTAAATGTGAACCAATTTTTTTAATTGCTTATTCAATAGAGAATTTTATTCTAAATTTATTGATATAATCTTAGATGAGGTATAACATAGAGACATGGCACACTCCTATAGCTACGTACTACTGAGCAAGCAAAAGATGTATGGTCGAGAATCGCCTAACAGTCAGCTGCGTGAGAACAATCCGCCACCTGAGTAGTGCACATATACAGTTAGACGAACGAAATATTGGTCATAGTGTTAGTCACCTATCCTCATTATTTGTTTGGTTGAGTTTTCCATATAATTACTCCACTGGTCCACTGTTCTCACACAGCTGGCTGCAAGCGATTTTAAACCTTAGATCTTTCGACAATATATTTGGGCAATGCCATATCTCTATGTTATACCTCATCTAAGGATATAATATAATCATACCTTAACAGAACGATATTTTTGAGAAAAATGCATCTGAAGATTTATACTGATTTGATTAAAATATGACAATAATTAGAGTGCCTTGACAGAAAGAAGTGAATAAAAGTATAATAACAAAACAAAGTATTCACATATTTAATTCAAGGCACTCTAATTCCAGGTTAAAAAATGACTTGTATTCCGTTTTTTCCGTCATAGCACTCTCATTATTGTCATATTTTAATAAAATTAACATAAAACTTTAGATGCATTTTTCTCAAAAAAATCGTTATGTTAGGGTATGATAATATTATATCATTTTTTGCTAATTTAAACGACCACGTAGCTCTTATAGTCCTCGAGATAGCAATGGTAGCCCATTTAAAATGAACATCCTGTATAAGTAATTAAACAGTAGTTTCAAATAAGTACTATGCAAGCACTACTTACAGACTACTAGAGTTAGTAAGTTGTTTGGCTTTACTAGCCCTGTCCAAGTACCATACTTGAGACTGATTCTTGGTTACTACAGAGTACTATGCAAGCACTACATACAAACAACTAGAGTTAGTAAGTTGTTTGGCTTTACTAGCCCTGTCCAAGTACCATACTTGAGACTGATTCGTACTTGGTTACTACAGAGTACTATACTACTACTACTACTACATACAGACAACAAGTCAAAAAAAATTGTTTGATTTATTAAAATAAATTTATGTATACATTCAATAGTGGAATTCAACAATTTATATGAAAAATTTTGAAAATCTCTGATCAAAACAAAGACAAAACACTAACGACTAACAATTCCATCTGCAAAACAAAGACAGGAATGTCTATTTGTACTACAAGTCGAAGAGAGATAGACATAGTGTTGTTATATTCATGTTAATAGTAAGAAACAGATTCCTTAGGCGTAGGAGTTTGTATAGGAGCGACAGAGATAGATATATAGTAAGGTGTGAGCATACCAATAGTAAGAAAGAGACAGACATACAGAGAAATAAGGATAAACAAGGATAGATAATATAAGCATTTATAAGGAATGCATGTTATCTTGTTAATATAATAGGAAAGATTTTTAAATTCATGTTATATATCTATTAATTGCTGTATTAAAATTATAATACATGCTCAAAAAATGTCACTTATGACTGGTTTTAATACACGACATTCCAGGAAGGAACATAGTTTTAGGAACCATATCTTTAACAAATAAATTGGAACTTACATTTTAATAAATAAGACAATATATTGACTTCCTAAATTTTTCGTATTGAAATCAAGAAAAAAATATATTTATTATAACAATTCTGTATGCCATTTTAGTCTCCGTACACCTGTAAATTATATAGAATCAATGATCTTTTGAACCGTCATTCATTAGAATTACTTCCTTAAACGGTTTGTCATACTTTCCACTAATTTTCTTGGAGTTTGGGACTCAATATTACCCCATTCTTCTACCATAAATGTAGTAGTTCTTTTATATTCTTTGAGCGTCTTGTTTTACACATTTTTTTAAATAAATCACAGAGATGTTCAATGGGATTTATATGTGAAGACTGTGGAGACGATTTAATTGTTGTCTACGATTGAAAATAAATTCCTCAGTCTACATTATATGTAAAATTATTACAATTTATATTTTTTTCTGATTAGCTACAAGTTATACATAAACGTAATTATGCAGATATTTAATAATAACGTAATTTGTGAATAAATGGTATTAAGTGGTATTTTTTAGGAAAAACGGTTTAAAGCTTCAAGTAAAGTACTACTTCCAGTTAACCAATTAATTATAGTCAAAATCTAACCAGTTCATCATATGTGAATATAAGTCTTAATTATCAAATATTATATTTTTTACATTTATCATATTGGAGTTATCGTGGATGAAAAATCGTCACAGACACACACACACACATAGAGGCAACACGGTAAAAATAGCAAAATCGTATTCTAGAGACCCTACTTCGTGCTCATATGTTGAAAACTCACACTGGAGAAATTTGGCCAAAAACAATACCTCCCTTATCTACATATTGATAGGCGGGAGGTAAAAACGTCTCACAAGCTTCACATTTGTGTATTTTTAAACAATTATTTAACAAGTACACCTCGAATGAGCCAGTATCATCGTATACATGGACGTCAACAAAGTGTGGAAAGCTGATACAGCTTCTTCCACTTTGGAGTATGTGAAATATAATAATTTCTTTTTGATAATTATTTTTCTAACTTTTATCAAAATGATAACATATTTGTTGCTTCTTGGAAATCTATTTCTGTATTTTTTATTTTTATGATTGTCCCCTTATTGAAAATGTTGTAGGCGGGTAATGATTGATAAACAGGGAAACTCGAGCCATGAAGATTCTAAACGATGAACCCTTTAAATTTGTTAGCTTTCCCTATCTCTCTCTGATTTTTGTATCTCTGTCTTACTGTCGTTTCTGTATTTAACTATTCTGTGGTTGTATGGTTAAAATTCTGCCACCCTAAATTATAGTTTACTTAGCTTATAGGTAAATCCGTCCATGAGGATATGTATGTTGTCTACAGATTTGAAACTGTTTCTTTTAAAAATGTTGTGCAATCGAAGCAACAAATGTCATGTTGTTTTATTTGTAGGCAACTTCAGTAGATCATTAAAAGAACTTCCTAATCATTTGACTCACAAGGTTACAATAGACCACGTTAGTGAGGTTAAGATTTACATTTGGCGCGAAACCCTAATTCAAATCTGAGTGTATGCATTCTTATGGGGGTACATTTGCAATTCACGATATTAAAGCATTTTGGCGATTCTTAATTATAACTTAGAGTTTTTTATATTCCAAAACATTACTCTTTGCTTTCCGTACAGAAAAAGTACAAATAAAAGAATAAATTAAGAAAAAATTATTTTAAAGAAAGTAGTATCGCAAATAGTAACATATGTCGTTACTTGGTGCAGCTGGTTTAAAACTCCACGTTAAAGTGACAGGTTCAACTAAATACTAAGACAGCTACGACATACATTTTCAGAAATTTGCACCTACTGTTTAAATTGAAGTTTATTAAATACTATTATGTTTTTTGGGTGTGTATATTACATTAGAAGATAAATAAAACATTAGAGATTAGTATTTATAAGGTTTAATAGTTAAGATTTGTATTTTATAATAGTTTCTAGCAGTTTAAAGATCGCATATTTTGATTCCCATAAGAATAACATGGGCGTATAAATCGGCAGAGGCGAATTAGTATTCCAGTTTGAATTTGGCGCCACAAAATGATCGTTACACTAATGCAGTCTATTGATAACATGAAGATTCACTACCAGAAATAGAATGTAAGTTCTGTATAAATTTAAGACACTGTTCCTTCTAAGAATGTTGTGCAACAGCAACAAACACCGTGTTGTATTATTTGTAACCAACTACAGTAGATCATTAAAAGAAAAGAGCATTTTTCCTTACGTAAAGCCTACTTTACATAACTCATCCACACCTTAAACCAATACAATTTAACCGTCCATCTTTCATCGGCCGTGTAAACGGACCTTATTTAAAGCCCGAGCCTTCGTATGTCTGCAGCTACACGGCCAACTTCCACCTCGTGTTACGCCCAATAATAAATAATACAAGTTTATGTGCTGATTATAAAAAATGCCCCTGAGTTCTTTTGTTTCAACTGGGTGCTGGTGCTGTGCGTTTGTTTGCCGTGCAGTCTTTTGTTTTTCCGACACGCCTATGCCCAATTTGGCAGGCAGATTATCTCGGTGATATATTTTAGCCGTGGAACGGTCGGACAGTTGTTCAGTTTGCTAAGTTGGAAGATTCAATTCGGAATCTGTCGCAAAACAAGTAATAGTAAATGAATAAGGACTTCTAAAAAAAAATTTTTTTAAATAAGAGAAACCTATTTACCTACCTATATAAGGGAGGTATTTTATTCTCTTTGCTAAGTTGTAACATTCAATTCGGAATCTGTCGCAAAAGTTACTCATCCTTTCATTCTTAATAAATGAGGTCTTGCAAAAAAAAATTAAGTGAACATTTTTTTTGTTTAAATTGAACCTAAAATGTCTAATTTGTTGCTCGATATGATGTAATTCTTGTTTCCGTATCAATGGTATGTAATTGACAAATTGTTTACCTGGTTTGAGGTTAACAATGAAGGGTAAATATGAAAGGCGGGATGATATGAACAGCTGTGAGTTTTAGCGGTGCAAGCATACGACGTGACATCTACCGATAAAATTTAAAATTAAAATTATTTGATTACAACAAAATACTGCTGAAGTTAACTCTAAATTACATGATGATTTTAATTATTTTTAAAAATACAAAGATATACTAATGAAATTTCAATTTTCCCAAAAATTTATTATAAAAAATATCAATAATGACGTTTATAATTTGGAGTTATGTCAAATTGCAGACATTCTTTAGCATAGAAAACTCACTAACCTTTATAATACACGTATGTAGCTGCATTTTTCTTTTTCAATATTTCCGATTTGTATGTCAAAATAACGTTTTCTGAGGTTTTCTTAACTTTATTTTCTTTCTTCCATTTGCAGTATACGTCATAATGATGTTGGTGATGACTTTGATTTGGAAGGTAATAAATTATTAAATGCTGAATTTGCTATTTCTAACAATATCAGTAGAGTATTCGAAAGATCACTATCACTTTCCATAATTATGTTTCATATTAATTATTGTAAGAGCCAAAACTGTCAGAATTCCAAATTATTTATTAGGTATTTTGTTCTCTGTTGCCATGGTTTCAGTAGTGAATAGAAAAGCGATACCTTAGTACATAGGTTTGTGTTTTACATTATAAAATTAACTTTTATATTTAATACAGTCTTCTCAAAGATACGGAAAAATAGCTTGTGCCCTACGGGAATCTAACGGCATATTACATCCCTCGGCTTTTGAAATCTTCGGGATGTAATATGCCCATATCTTCCCTTATGACGCAGTATACTATTATTAGTAGTTTTCAGAAACTTTCGTTGCTACCTTCGTAACCCTATTTTATCATTAATTGTATGTTTTTATTAAATTTATTCTTTAAATTTCAATATATAACATTATGTATTGGAACCTAAACACCTGTCTAATAATAAACTTCCAATTTTATTATGAAAAAACAAACTAATATTCAAATATTGAATACTTAATCCATGGCTTCCGAAACGCATATATTGTGGTTGAGCAACGTTTAAGCATCGCTATTGAATAGTATAATAGAGTGAATATCTTAGACCACGCCAGCAGTTCTGAGTAGTTCCTGGTAGGATATTAGAGGTTGTGTTCAAACCACAGGAGGTACATTCCTAGAGTCGCAGGTGACAAAACCTAGATTCGATCACACGCCACGTCACAATAGGAGTCAGTGGTTATTTGTTATGGGAGAGGTTGAAAAGATATAATTATCTTTGTAGATACCTAATCTACCTAAACTGTATAGTGAATTTGGTCTGTCGTAAATTTATGGCACTCGATTAAAGGTGTGCAGAAATAACAAATGTTGATCGGTTTTAGTTATTTGTAATCATCTTCAGAAGTATATGATACTATTTATAAGGAAATATGCACAAATAACAAAGATTTGTCACGTCGATCGGCTTTTTCTTGCAAAACGTTGTCAGAAGTATGTCGTGTTTGGTGTTTTAGGTACTTGTATAATTGATAGAATGATGAATTTCTCTTGTTTACATGATAACAAATTGCACCGCAGAATGATCGTTCTCAAATTTAATTACTAAAACATAGGTTAAAAACGACTATGACCGAACAATGCCTAAATCATCTAATATTTCTGAACTTCAACAATCAACAATGATATTTTACGAGCATTATAATAATAATCATTTACTAAATATGGATTTCAGTTTTTATTTGGACATAAAAACCAGCTTTGCATATTATATCATGTAAAAATATAGTATATTAAACTAAACATGATATTCTGTGAATTTTATGTATAGTATATTTTTACTTTTGTTGTTTAATATTTCATTAGATATTCCTTCACATCGAATATAAATATTTCTATAACTTTTTGCGCAATTCTTTTTTTTTCTTATTTTTTCACTCGTTTCCATCATTCTTTCAATGAAATAAATAGGTACCTTAAACAATTCAAACTTAAATAACTAAAACAAATCAAATTTAAAAAGATTTCTTATATTAGGTTGTAGATACTAACGACTTTATTCATATTTCGCGCCAAGTGGACTAAATTTAGACCGCAGAAAATGGCTGCCGCAGGCTTCACTTTTTCATATGCTATACTCTATCTAGAAGTGTATATAGAGATCAGTGTATCACTTTAATGTACTTTTAATACCAAAAATCCATCTCACCCCAAATACCAAATACCCTAAGTAGAAGTCACTAATTTATTACTTATTTATATAAAGTAGTTTTTATATATACATGATATATGCCTCGAGTGAAACAGAAAACTGTTAGAGAGTGACAGGATATAGAGTCTATCGTTTGGTTTCTTGCCGGCTTCTCAGTACTGTGTTACTGTGTATGTTTACTAGATTATTAATAAGTTAATTAAGTAATTTGGATAAAAAAATGTACCTCTGATATACCAGTGTGTATGATAATAATGAGAACAAAATAAATATGTTTTCCATTCTCAAAGATCTTTTGGTAACTGACAAATTTAGCAAATTTACTTATATTATCATCAGATCATTCCAAAATTACAAAAAGTTTTATAAACCAAGTCTTGGTAGTTCTTAGATACTTAAAATTTTAGTCACCGTAACAACCATGGCTACTATTTTAAGGTACATTGGTATAAATAAAAATAAAAGGTTATAAGGAATACCGATTTCAGACAATAATTGAAATCGTCGTTTTGTTTCTCTTCCAAACTGTCTTCGATCTTCTTATTACTTAATATACCATAATTACTTGACACCCTGTTTCACATAAGAAAGTAATAAACAAAACAACACAACATAGTTTACGGTTTTAGGAAATCTATTTTTTGCACAGCTATTTACAATTAATTACGAATGTTGCATCCAAATATTATCCATCTAGCAATTAGAAACCCGTAGAACAGGTTTGTATAAAATTCGTATATTCTCCACGTGATTATTTTGAAATTAATTAAGATATACGACTTGTAAACCTAAATCGCTATAAACGCATAATTATTACCTTATAAATTAATCGAGTAATACGATTAAACCGTTCATATTTCATCTGGACGTATGCTAATCAGGAGTGAACTTGAATAGTTTCGCTATATTCATGATCAATTTATATTCAATAAGAATTGGAAAGAAACTATTATTAATTAACACACCTACACAAGGTGCGGCATTATTACTAAAATATTAAGCTTTATAATAACACATAACTATTTAATTATATTAATCGAAGTTGTCTAGGATGGAGAAATCTGGGGATTGTAAAAAATTGTGTGAGGTTATTTACATTTTTTAGGTTCATACCAATTGATCCTACAATGCCCGGTATTATAAACGATTGTTAAACTATTGGTTAGTTACTGGACGGTTAAATTTAATTGCCTACTAAATTTTTGTTGCGTTCTATAAAGCAAATAACGAAGTAAATAAAGCCGTATTTATTTGGGAAATTTGAATACGACCATGAACTAATCCTAAACTTACCCGTGTTGGTACCAAATAAACAACCAAATTTTATAGTTGGTGAAAATTTTAAATGGTAGTGATTTATTGCAATTATTTATTTAAATTTTCTATTTAACCTATAAAAGATATAACTTCTGACAAATATAGAAAAAGAAGCAATTTGTAAACAAAGATAGACAACTGGTTCATCTCACCAACCCAGCAAAATAGCTGGTTGAATTGGGACATTTCGAGATCAGTTCTGGGTTACTTCAAATGTGCCAAGTAAACAGAATTAACCTACCAGGTTACTTAAAATGTCCCAAATAAATACGACCTAAATTGAATACGATTGACGAAATTGACAACTTCAAAATATATTTGGTAAAAAATATGTAGCAACAACTCTTTCTTTGCAAATTTTTGAGGAATGAAAATAATTTTGTGTAAAGCAATAAGAAACAGTGATAATGATAAACATTTTAATAAAATTTTGCAAAATATAATCCATTTGGAAGGGAAATTTAAAGATATGAAACGAATGGAAGTAGAAGTGTTGGAACATCTCGCTAAAAGTTTTGTTTGCGACATACAGCAGTCACGAGACATTTAGAACTAAACCAACTCATCTACCTCGATCAGTGGATTACTTAAGAACAGTTGGTTCAGTAGAGAAGATAAAGTGATCCAGTCAAATGGAATGAAAAATAAGTTGGATCAGTTCAAATTGGTAAAAACATTCAAGATAAGTATTTTTCATAATATAAATTGAACTAAGTATCTATAATAAATTACTTGAAAGCATAAATGATTGCCTATAACAAGTATTGCTCGATTGCCTATATATCTTCTTCATACTTAGTGGTTACTACAGAGTACTATGCAAGCCCTACATATAGACAACTAGAGTTACTGAGTTATTTGGCTTTACTAGCCCTGTCCAAGTACTATACGTAAGTACTGTAACAAGTCTAAGTCAGCACATTCTATTGGCACCAATAATACTTATTTACGTGGCCAGCGGTGTAAGTTAATCTTTACAGGGCGAGTTAGAAATTTGTGAGGCGAGCGACGAAGAAGTGTCATTGGAGACGCACCCAAATATAAAGCATTATTAATTATATTTATTTATACTTTTATACAAATGTGAGTATTCTGTTTAATTTTAATATCCATCTTCTAATACTTGCTCTGTATCTGGTCTGACAAAGAATCCATTTATATATATTTGTAATACCTATCCCTTCAAGAAGAGGGTCACAAACTGGTAGCAGTGGTCCTGTAAGTGTGTTATAACATAAGTTAGTAGTAATGGAAGTTATTAAAAAGACGTGCTACAGTTTGATGACGCCAATCTCCTTAGAAAGAAGTGTTACACGAGATCTTTTCTTTTAATTATATTTCGGGGTGGCAACCAAGAGATGACAGTGCGAAACGAGCCCAATGTCACCCATGTAAGTTACACGACCCTGGGCCTGAGATATTTTTGTTATTATGTGATTATTATTGCATGTTAGGCTTTATTGAATCACACTGACAATCGCATATTAAGTAGTTTATTGTGAATGGTTCTGATTAGAAGTAGAAATTGCAAAATGAAAGCGGAAATTGAAATGACTAATTACGTGGTTGTGAATGTAGCTTTACTGAGTTGTTTGGCTATACTAGCCCTGTTCAAGTACAACTACCATACTTAGTACTAAGCAAGCCCTACATACAGACACCTACCCCTCACATTAACCCCACCTTACCTTACCCTGCCACACATCTACTCCTGTCCTCCACTTGTTCCACCGACTGTACCCACTCGTCGGATCAGACCCGTGAGTAATTTGTAGTGCGCTGGAACGTTTGCTTAACCCGAGATTAAAACCAACTGATAATTACATAATCACCACGTTCGGCCAAGCAACTGTTCCAGCAGAACTCATTAATAACCCACGGGGAACTCAGCCCAGTGGAGTGGAGTGGAGTACTCAAGGAGTGTACAGGTGGCGGCATGGTAGGGCTAAGTGGCCATTGCGCAGAATCCTCGGCAGAATCACGCATGAGGAGTCAGGTTAGGTGTAGGGGTAGGGGTTTAAGAGAAATGTAGGTGGTTGTCTATTGTCATAGAATGTTCTAGAGATTAATTGGCGGCAGATATATAAAGGTCGCATTGGGCGGCCCTTAGAAGTTTAGTTTGTATCGGACAGAGTGGAAAGAGAGTCAAGGAAGATAATTTATTATTCGTTTATTAAACGTAGTTATATAAATATTCGTATTTAATAGTTATTTACATATCATGGCAGGGAGGTTAATCTTTTCATGACGAATATGAAGATTGTTTGCCGAGGCGCAGGCCGAGGCAAATAACCATGAATGAGTCATGAAAAGGTACCTCACTGACGAGATATGTATTTTTTTTTTCTGAAATCGTACAAAATTTTAAAATCAACGAATAATATATGTATTTATACATAACCTATATGTATTTTACGAGTAACTGTCATTGTAGGCTACTGAGGTTATGTGTCAACCTGCTCTGTTGTTTGTTTAGCTAGCACATGGCACGCAGGGCAAGCTCATGGTTGCCAGATCACAAATTAAGAAATTAATTTTTTTATTGTAATTTGTTAAATGCATTGATCTTCTAAATTTAGTTTATTTAGTATAAATACTACATGTTATAAACATTTGAATTTTATTTATTGGTCACGTAAACAGTGTTTCGTATTGAAATATAAATATACCTACTTGTCAAAATAGAGTTGGCAACATTGTATTTTACCACTGCCTAGGCAGGGAAATTGGATTTCCCTGCCTATTTTGCGGCAGCCATTTGATAGATTACTGGCCGATTTCAGGAAAATTATTTTTACACTCCACCTAAATAAATAAAACATTACATTGCATTAACTTTACACACCGTTCATATACATGATATGTGTAAGATTTTACATATGACTGCTTTTGCTTTTAGAGCCATTACGAATGTTTTTTACCTCTCGCCTATCAATATACAGGCTGTTTTAGGACTAGTGTAACAAACTTTAACACCTTATTCCTGGGGTCATTTTGAGCCAAAAATGTCATATGAACATAGGTCCTATTCCTTCTAGTTACCAAAATACAACAGGGTGAAGTTCTATAAATAAAATGAAAATGTCTAATTTTTGTAATCAAGATAGTTTCGGGAAACAAGAGTTATATTGAAATGGTATACCGAATTTGTATTAATTAATTTTATGTATTAACTAATTAATTGTTCAAAGCGCGCATTTTGAGGACTTTCTGTAACAAAAATTGTATATCTGCACATACTATACGTATATTTTAGCAAAACAGTGACACCTGTACAATCAGAAAAGCTTTTTCAAAGCATCCCTGGTTATAAAACAGCATTTTGTGTCTCAACTCTTGGTTACATGATTAATCAATAATTATTACTATTATACCTATTATTTTTACAAATTAAATTTACATACATATGTTTAAAGGAATGTATTACCTTTTTTAGTACTTACATATTTTTCAACTTTCATTAATTTAAATGTAGTAAATCTAGTTTTAAAATTAGTTAAAAAAAATGCGAGAATACAAGAATTGAAAATATCTTGCTATTCTTGCACATTTCTTGTAAGACAATTTTTTGTCTTGTTTTGCATTTTTTACAAGACTCATGCAAGACCAAGAAAAATGCAAGAATCTCGTGAAATATTAGTTAAATTAATTTCATGTTACGTGTACTAGTAATAAAAAAATGAATTTTGTAATAAGATATATGATTTTGTTAAATTTTACATTACAAATTATGTTAGCATTGTTTTGAAACGGTCTGATAATGTTAGTTAAAAAGCCACTGCACAAGCAGAGATTTTTCTGCTTATAGCAAACTTTAACGATAAGTTCCGGCTTCTCTAAATTACGCGCCAGAAATATAACAATTCACCACTGGCTGAAGCAGAGTTATTTCTGCCTACCTTGCTTTTATGCGATGATCAAATTTAATATAAATTAATGATATAAATATTTAAGTCTGCAGAAAATAATTTTATATTTTTTGGCTTATATTAAAAAATATAAAATTTAATACTGTGCCAAAATTCATTGGTAAGCAGAGCTTACCGTGCTTGCCCTAGATGCATAACACTAATTGATTTGATATAGATTTCCATATAGGGAACAGAGTCAAATATATAAATTCCAAACGATGTTTTATTTTGAATGTCTTGTGTTGTTAAAATATATGAAAATAGTTTTCACATAAACTCGCTTATGTCTTTATGATTATTGTGATGATTATTGGCTAATAACAAGTACAAACAAGTCAGCTCGTCTGTCACTCACACCAACCTACACTACACCAGCTTTCATCAGGGCTACCAACCACTAGAACGAGTTCAGTAAATAACTAAATTTACATGTTTGGAGATGATTTATCCTCGTGACAACTCGTAAAGAATTTAAATCGACCAATTTGGTCTGCTTGTAATTAATTCTGTTGGATTCGGTGAAAAAACGTTTAAAATTCATGTTCTACCACAGCCAAACACTTAAACTTGTTGTATCGAATGTACGCCGTGGGTAGCTGGGCTGGTGATGGCTACAGAGCGGCAAATGTGGGGATAGTACAGTGAAGTAGAAGCTAGTTTAGTTCCTTATACTGTGCGTTCAAGATAATTTGGCGTGTCAGGGCAATGGGGTCATTTCACATTTTCTGTTTTATTTTTTTCCTGAAAGTCTACCGTCTACAATATATGTAAATAAAATTTCATGTCATTTGGGTACATTGTTTTGAAGATATAATTTTTTGAAATTAGACTTCGATTTCAAATCTCAACAGGACGTCAAGAATCAGAATGATCAGCTCACTCTTGCGGACGAAATGTAAACTTCGTTCACCATGCTTTACCTAAATATATAAATATATTACACTCTGATGTAATTTCAATTATATTTCACGCTTACAAACGTGTAGTTCTACACTAATATAAACAAAACAAAAACCTGCGTACTTTTCCTCTGACAACTATATAAATTTTAGGTTACTTTACATTACAAAGTATAAAATTATACTTCGTGCTTTACACTGACGTTCAACTTGTAGCGCCTCGGTGTACGTGTATGTGTGAGATGTATTTTTGTGTGAGTTTTTGATTTGTGACGTCACGAAATTCGCAGCGCGAATATCTTATAACAAAGTTATGAATGAAAAGTATTATATTTCGGCGTACATTATATTGCAATATGTATAGTAAGTATCGCAGGTTCCATATATGTAAAAAAAATCGTAACATTTTTTTTTTTAATGACCCCATTGTCTTTATTACTGCGGTTAAGGGAAAGTAATAAAATACAATGGCGAAACAAAATTGAATGAAGTTTAATAAAGTTACAAATCTCACATAAAAAATTATTTATTTTTATAAAAAAAACATTACAAAATTAATATTTATGTACTATGAGTCCGTATTAGAATCGTCATCAACATATATTTTAAAAAATCTGATGTGTCCAACACATTACCTCCCGCCACTGTAGTAATATATTATATTTAAGTTTTTCAGTACATTGAATTTGTAGTCTTATAATTAGTTTGTTATTGCATTTCAGAATATTTTTAATTCATCTCATACCTAAAATATCCTTCATAAAATTTGTATGACAAAAAGCACCTATTTTTGGCGTTAATAAAACTGGAAACGAACAAACCTTTATTTACGCGTGCAAATATATTCCTTATATATTTCTCCCAACTTTTTTAATTTTACAATAAAACTACTTCATATTTTCTTATTTTATCTTTTAAACATACTTACATCAAATTTGACATAATATGTAAAATTTTGTGAACATATGAATATAACTCATCTGTTTAATCGAAATTTCTCTGCCTAAACGATATGTAAAATTATTATAATTTATATATTTATTTCTATTTATCTAGAAGTTATATATAAACGAAATTAAACAGATCGGTAGAAAATTAAAATACCTCTATATTTAATAAGAAAGTATTTAGAGGTATTGTTTTGGAAAACTTGTTTAAAGCATCAAGTAAAGTGTTACTTCCGGTTAACCAATTGTAGTCAAAATCTAATCAGTTCATCATATTTGAATATAAGTCTTAAATACCAAATATTACAAACACACACGGACATACACACATCACAGTAAAAATAGCAAAATCGTATTCTAGGGACCCTAAATCGTGGTCATATGTTGAAAACTCACACTCGAGAAATTTGACCAAAAACAATACCTCCCTTATCTACATATTGTTAGGCGGGAGATAAAAATATAATTTTTAATTTTCACTCTAAAATTTTTCATACACAGCTGAAATAATCCAAACATACCTATTTTCAGGTCGAAAATTTTCATTTTTGGAAATAGTCCATATAGATAGACGTCGATGCGCTGATTTCAAATTTACAAGCAGAATTCAATTATCTCATTTCGTTCCTGAGATATTTGCTCTCAAAGTTGCACCTCAAAAAAGTGTGTTTTTTCACTATATCTCGAAAATGGATAAAGATACAATCTCAACGATTATACCAGTCGATTCTACAGGCAAAATTACATAAAGAAATGTTTTCTCCGTATATACGTTCTTTGGAACGATTTGGTGAAAAATGAGAAAAACGAAAAAACAGGAATTTCAGGTTTTTGCTCGGAAACTTTTTGTCTTCAAATTTATTTATATTCTGGACTTAAGTAAATATGGATACGCTGATTCCAAATTTTCAAACCGAATTTAATTATCTCTTACCGTTCTGGAGATATTTGCGTTCAAAGTTAGACCTGAAAAAACCGGTTTTTCAGGAATAGTCCTGAAATGGGTCGAGATACGACCTCGGCGACCTCATCATTCGATTCTACGGGCAAAATTACATACGTGTACCAATTTTCAGATTTTTATTTCAGTGGATACAATTTTTAGAGCAAAAAAAACGAAAATCTGCGAAAATCGAAAAAAACGCCTGATGAACCCCTTGCGATTTTTTTCGATTTTGGCCATTTTCAGTTTTTCCTTTCTAAAAATTGTATCCGCCGGAATAAAAATCTGAAAATTGGTACACTTATGTAAATTTGTCCGTAGAATCGAATGGCGAGGTCGCCATGGTCGTATCTCGACTCATTTCAGGACCATTCCTGAAAAACCTCATTTTTCAGGTCTAACTTTGAACGCAGATATCTCGAGAACGGTAAAAGATAATTGAATTCGGTTTGAAAATTTGGAATCAGCGAATCCATATTTACTTAAGTCCAAAATATAAATAAATTTGGAGACAAAAAGTTTCCAAGCGAAAACCTGAAATTCCTGTTTTTTCGATTTTCTCATTTTTCACCAAATCGTTCCAAAGAACGTATATGCGGAGAAAACATTTCTTTATGTATTTTTGCCTGTAGAATCGACTGGTATAATTATTAAGAATGTATCTCTACGCATTTTAGAGATATAATGAAAAAACACACTTTTTTGAGATGCAACTTTGAGGCCAAATATCTCAGGAATGGGAAGAGATAATTCAATTCAGTTTGAAAATTTGAAATCAGCGCAGCGACATCTATCAATATTGGCAATTTTCAAAAACCAAAATTTTGGACCCAAAAAAAATTTTTTTTTGGATAATTTCACGTTTATAAACAAAATTAGAGGCTAAAAACCAAAAAATTATGTTTTTTTAAATTCGTTTTTGTTTCCTATATTTATTTTTATATATTATGTTTAAGAAATCTACCCAACGTAACTTTTTTAAGGCCTATTCGTCTAGGTATGTTATATCAAAGATGATGATTATGATATACATATGGTAGTTAGTAAAAATATAATACACTATTCCAGGTAAATTAATTTAAATTTAGGATTCTCTCTCAAGCATAAAATATAAGTGTATATTTTCACACTTAACAATATCTTCCTTTTAAATTTTAAGGAAATTATTATAATTAATATCGTACCAAAACTACAGGAGGTCTCCAAATTTACTTAATATGATAATGAAGGAAATTTAAAGAATTAAGTATGTTTTCATGATATATTATTTCCGGCATATTACAATGCAATTATTAAAACATTGTAACACTTTTGATTTATACATTTTGTGAAACTGTTTACAATTTCAAGTCCTGTATATATAGGGTGTTCATTTTAAATGTGCCACCATTGCTATCTCGTGAACTGTAAGAGCTATGAGGTCGGTTAAATAAGCAAACAATTTCTATTTTATTACTATTAAATGGAGACAAACTTTTTTTTAAACATATAAATATATTTTAAATAACTATTGTGTTCCTTATTTGGAAATATGCAAAAATAGTAAAAATTTCAGTAATAGTTATTTGTGTATCAAGGGAGTAAAGTATAATTTTTTATTACGCATATGGAATTTATTCTACGAGGCGATAGCCGAAGAAAATAAACTATATAAGTATTAGAAAATACTTTAGTTCTTAGATATACATAATATTTTTTCAGAAATCGTTAAATTATTAATTAAAAACATAATAAATAGCTTTATGTCTTTGTAAAACGTCAGCTATAATAGCTATAGAGACGGGGATGGCTGTGATAACAAACGTACTGTCAAAGTGTCTTATATTTATTTATAATTTTCATTTATGTTTACACCTGCTTACACGTCGTCTGCATGCAATCAGATAAATTATTATCAAAGGTAAATAATAAATAAATTCACCAATAATATTATAGAATGATATGTTTGTTATTTTAGGTAGTGCTAAAATAAACTGCTAAAATATGATACTATTAAAATATAGGTTAATTCAGTTTGACAGATGTGTCCGTAAAGTCAAATTTTGACATAAGAGTCTGTAAAGTTTTACTTTAGCTACTTGTCCTCTTGTCCAGAAAATCCCTGTTTGCCGGCCTAGACCTGCAAAATGTAGAAATGCCAACTTAAATATTTTGCAATACAGTCTGTAATTTTTTTTATTTTAATTTATTGGAAATGTAAATGTAAATAATTAAAACAACTATTTTAGATTTATTGTTCATATTATACTCGTCTTGTATAATTATGATTACGTTAATTGTTGCAAAATATTAATTCACATTCGTTTTATTTTTTAGGTTAGAACAAATGTCACAATTTTTTTTTTTTAATAAAACATGTGAATTGTATATATATCCATGTGAATCGAAAATGTTACTAACATAAAACCTATAGTGTATAAAATTTTAGGTAGTAATAATATTTTTCTTCAAACGTCATAAAAGTGACATCTTCTGTGACGTGATTGACAAGGTTGAAGTTTAATTTCTATGCCTCCGTAATATAATTTTTTATTCTAGCCGCTGTATAATTTCTTCGCCGCCGTATGTAGAATCAACCAATAAGAAGTAACATGTACAATAGAAATCTGTAATATCGCCCTAAATGTCACTATAGAAACTAGATAACCTAAGAATAAAGTTACTAAAAATTATGAATAACTGACAGGTAACCTACATATTAAACGTCAAATAGTAGTTTATTTTTTAAAATTTCTATGTTTGAAGAAAAAATAAAATGTGTTATTCAGAGTAAAAGTGTCTTTGTGTGCCTCGCATGCAATTATCCGACTCGTTTCGCTCGTCGTGCAAACTTCCATGCTCGCCACACAAAGTATCACTTTTACTCTTAATAACACAATATACTATTTTTGACATTTCGAGAATGGCAACGTTGTACAGGATTACCAACCATTGATTAGTAAAAGACACTAAGTTCCGTGTATTTTACTAGTTATATGCTAGGGATAGTAACATTGCTGTTTTAGCTACAATTTTATTATTAGCTATGACGTACGATCACTCTTACATGAAGAAGACTATAATAACAAGTACAATTGTTATTTTTAGTTGATATGTTTTATGGATATGGATAATAATTGTCACTATCTAATATAAAAGATATATTTCTACAGGTAAATAGATAAATCGCAATAGGGTCTTCCACAAATTTTTTTTTATTATGAAGGTGTAAAGATTTTTATAAAATAAACTCCAAAATTTCAGATCTAATATAGGGTGTCAGAATGTTATATCCAAAATATCAACTCACTCTCGCAAAAGTTTAGTTTCTGGCAGGGCATGTAACCGAAAAAAATACTGGTTAACGGTTAACCCTTATAGAGAACGTTATAATAATAACGGTTTTAGTTCGAAAACCGGTTTTTGAAAATTGGAAACCGGTTTAAACCGGTTAATATATCGGTTAAAAAAATAATTAAAATTAATAATAAAAATTTTATTAAAAAAATTACAGAATAATTAATTTAAAAAAATACTATCTGAGAAGAAAATAACAATTAAAAAAAAGCAATTTAATTAATGAATATTCACAAAAATTCCCGTAATATCTTCAGAAAAACGCAGGTCACTTTTTAAATTTAAACTTGCCTGTGTTGACAAAGGACGTATTTATTTGGGACTTTTTAAGTAACCTTAACGGCCAAAGAGACCTACATTTATGACTCTCCAATAAAATGTTAATTGTAAAATCTGTTAGGACTCAAATAGAAAATACAGGTATAAAAAAATATATTAAAATTTTTGCTCGCTAAATGACTTTAAAATAAAAGTTAATGTTCGCTAAAACCGGTTTATTTATTTTTTGGTTAACGGTTTTCGGTATTTTCGGCCAGAAAAATATCGGTTAAAATTACGGTTAAAGTTCGCAATTTTCGTTCAAAATATCGGTTACCGGTTTTTATTAACCTGTTTTTTTAACCGGTTATATGCCCTGGTTTCTGGACTAGTGATACAACCTATTTATTTATTTGATAGAAAGGAAGAAACAACACATATAATTTGTACTTCGTAGGTAGAAAATCAACGCCTACAATATCATATTTATAGGATTGTCTTACTTGTCATTAGAATCTAATAAGATTTTATCAGAGCCCGTTCTTATAACAACAAATAACGTCCGATCCAACGCATAATTAAATAATTACAGTGCCTCGGAGAAATGGAATTCGTGTGGTGAAATTATAAATCATACGGCGATACACTCGGGTTTTTATATTCAGTCTTTCCCAATTTACAATTAAGTGATTATAGTTTCTATTTTGTGAAACGCAAACTGCTTTATTTCAGAAATTGAAATGAACGTTAAGTAAATATGCTGAACATAAAATCTTGTGATATTAATCATTTAATTAACTGTTCCATATATTTATTTTTTCAAAATATGAAGTTAGCCAAAGTAGTAGCTAAAGTAAAACTTTACAGACTCTTGTTTCAAAATTTGAATTTACGGACTCATCTGTCAAACTTAATATTATTCGATAATTATTAATGTTTTCATTGTCAATCCTGTCAATTATAATAACTGTCAAAGTCAAATATAAAACATTTATTTCCATAGGTAAACTTTTCCTAAAATAAAGATTTAGTATTACTATTTAATTATTAACCTATAAATCTTTTTAAATTCTGTTTCACCAACCATACTTCTGAAATGGATCTATTTGATCTAAATATATTTTTTTCGAAATCGATACTAAAGTACCGGATATCACTCCACAAAGTTAGCCAAAGTAGTAGCTAAAGTAAAACTTTATAGACTCTTATGTCAAAATTTAACTTTACGGACTCATCTGTCAAAATGAGTTAACCTATATTTTAATAGTATTATATTTTTGCAGTTTATTTTAGCAGTACCAATAACAACAAACATATCATTCTATAATATTATTGGTGCATTTATTTATTATTTACTTTTGATAATAATTTATTTGATTTCATGCAGACGACGTCTACGCAGGTGTAAACATAAATGAAAATTATAATGAAATATTTGACACTTTGACAGTACTTTTGTTATCACAGCCATCCCCGTCTCAATAACTAGCTCATGCTATTTATTTATGTTTCAATTAATAATTTAACGATTTCGAAAAAAATATAATGTATATCTAGGGACTAATGTATTTTTTATTACTCACGTGGTTTTCATATACGTAATTTTGATTCCAAAGCACACTTGACCGAAGTGAATAAAAACAATAATTTTCATATATTTTTGGAAAGAGAAAAATCTCTATTTAACAATAACAAAGGTTGCATGACAAAAGCGCACCGTTCAGATTTTTAAACGTTTCATAAGCGCACAAAAAATTGTACCAAAAGCGCACCAGTAAAATTTAGGAATTTAATAGGTATACGTATTTATGCATCTGCTTAGATTAAAATACGAGTGAATTCGTTCTGCTCGCGAATATTACTTTTTAAATAGACACTCGCATAGTATTTAACATAACCTAACCTAACGTATCCTGAGTTAACCTAATCTTACTTAATCTAATCAAACCTAATTTAATCTAATCAAACCCAACTAGACCTAATCTAATCTGACCTCACCAAACCAAAAATAATCTAAACTAACCTAACCATACCTAATCCAATCAAACCTAGCTAAATATAATCAAGCCTAACCTGACCTAACCTAACCTAAACTAACTTCACCAAATCTATATTAAGCTAAACTACCCTGACTTAACCTAACTTAACCTGACTATGTAACTTGACCTAACTTCACCAAACCTAAAGTAATCTCAATTAACCTAACTTAACCAAACCTAATCTAACCTAACTTAAAGTTATCTATACTAATCCAATCTAACTTTAATATTATATTTTTTACATGTATCGTATTGGAGTTATCGTCGACGAAAAATCGTCAGAGACACACACACACACGGAAATACAGACATTACGGTAAAAATAGCAAAATCTTATTCACCAAAAACAATATTTCCCTTATCTATATATTGATAGGAGGGAGGTAAAAAAATTACCAAAATCATTGTTTTGTACATATCTAGTAACTTATTCTTTTTTTTTTCTTCAGCAAAAATATCATCAACATGTTTAACTAATACTTTAACTTTGTCCTAATTTAACCGCCTTCATATCCCTAACAATTCTCCACATCACATTGGCTACCCTCAAAACCAAACACACTGCACACTCCTCTTCCCATCTTCCCATCTTCCCATCTTCCCTCACCTTAACCCAAACACAGTCCACACATTACAAACCTATCACCAATCACCAAGCACCAACCAAGCCAACCATGTGCCGCTCTCCTGTACCTCTCTCCAGCACTAAACAGTCTGTGTTTAAATTCTCATAAATAACCAGCTAACAATCTACCAGTGACAGCTTGTTAAATCTTAACCACAGGTTAGGCTATAATTAATGGTTGACGTCATACTGTAATTGTTGCAGCGACGCTATTATGAGCACCTCGGTGCTTGGCTGGTTGGGTGCTCTAGAGCAGGTCTTATTTGTTTTACACTAAGCGGTCATTGGAGTTTCTAGCATTTGATTGTAATTATGTACATATGTATATACAGACTTCCTAATAAGATTGTGGTTAAAAATACTAAAAGTTACCAAAAATAGTTAATACTAAGGGCTGGTTTTTCCATCTCTGGCTAAAGTGCCGGTTAACAGAAACATATCGCTTCGAAATAGTAAATAACATACATTTTTGACAACTTACATTAATGTTTCGATGCGATATTTTTCTGTTAACCGGCGGTTAAGATAACCGGCACTTTAACCAAAATGGAATAACCGACCCTTAATGGTATTTTCTATTAGCAAATTAGAATTGGTTTTTCCCAAATGATCCTCACGTTGTCACGTTATCAATTTCGTACAATCGTACTTGATACAGAGACAAAATCAAATATTTAAATAGTTATTTCTATCACTAGTCCAGAAACTAAACTTTTACCAGAGTGAGCTATTTTGACAGACCGAGCTGAAAGCGAGGCCACGAGATCTCGCAAAAGAGTTTCTGGGCGTGTGATACACAAGATTTTTTGCGCCGATGACACTTTTAATTTATTCAACTAATATTATTACTACCTAAAATTTTTACATGGATATATAAACAATTCACTTGTACTAACCTAAAAAAGAAACCAAATGTGAATTGATATTCACTGGACTCTTGACAAAACGAGTATAGCATAAATAATAAATCAAAAATAGTTGTTTTAATTAACGTTTTACATAATAATATTAAAAATTTTTGACAGAATGTAATGCTAGTATCCCTACATTTTGCCGGCCTTGGCAATTTTCTGAAAGATGTTAAGTTCTATAATACTAGTCATAATGGGAATAATTTGTGAAAGTAATTTTGGCGTTGACAATTTGTGATGGTAGTTTAGTTTGTTTAATATATAACTCTTTTTTAACATTTCTTCCATTTTTAAATGTGTATAACAGTGATTTTATACTTATCTAAATACCAATATGCAATATACTTTCTATATAACGTAGTGTTTCCGATATATGTAACATACTTTTGTGTGCTATCTCTTTCTACTGTATATATTTATATTAGAATTTTGTTGTCTGTGTTGCTATCACTAGTGACTAACCAATTTAATATTAATCAAGTTCATGACATTTCTCAATTTCAATATAACCTAGCTGTTTTGTTAATGCTGTTCTGAGTTTTATACCGTGATTTGATTAACTTGATGCATTATAATAAATAGAGACAAATATTAGATATGTAAAACATCATAAGTGAAGGATTCACTGTTTCATTGCACAAGTAAATTATAAAATATATTACAGGATGTGTTTATTCCCAGGGAAGGTTTCCGTAAGAGTTTTTCTGAGATGTGTATATGTCCGTAAGGTACCCGTAAGATATTGGAAATGCAGGAGTGTAACGTACAACCAAAGAACATCCCACAGGGCTCTATATTAGGTCCAGGTCTTTGGAACAAATATTATGATGGACTATTGAGTACTCCTGACCACATGACATTTACAGACGACGTCGCTGTCAATACTACATTTTGTGAAGTTATTATAATGACAGGCTTTTAAATTCAGCGCATTTTTTCGAGATTATGTCAAAAGATGATTGTAAGTGAGATAAAATTATAGATAGATGTATATCTCAGACAAAGAAAGCACATTAGATACTGTATACTGTAAACAAATTTCAAATATCTCTTTATATAACTATAATTTAATTTATTATACATAAAATTCCTCATATCTTTAGAGTAAACAATGAAAATAAATCTCATATATCATATACAAACATAATACGGGTATATAAGATTCATTCATTTCCTGGACCAATAGAAGAATAGTGAAAAAAATTCCAGACCATTAGTTTTTGAGTTAGGCACTATTTATGTGGAATAGTTTTTCGTAAAAACCGTCAAAAAAAACTCTATTTTCCACTAAATAGTATGTATTAAAATTTATTTTATAAAAAATAATATTCTTGGGTTTAAAATACTTCATTCAATCTTCCGACGGATAAAATTCAATTCAACATATTTTAAAATTTCAAATTCTTTTAAATAAAAATTTAACTAATTTTAGATGCTTGAAATAATTTATTTACAAGTCTAAAATATTTAAAACTAAAAATATTCTGACGATAAAAAAATGTGTACAAAATTCTTACGAGAATATAACTATGCTTGTGTATCAATATTTTCACTCGGATATCATTATTTGCTTAAAAAATAAGCAAGTATTTACCTACCTTAATCACTTACCACTACATATAAACAATTTGAAGATCGTTTTCAAAAGATTTTGATTATTTAGTAATCAGTAAAAGTTTATTTTTGTAAAACATGCAGTAAAAATTTAGATACAATTCCACGACATTTAAAGAAGAAACAACACATCAGGTACATCTGAAAACATTTAAAAGGGATTGTAAAAAACAAGAATTCCTTAATAAATTGTTCATTTATTTAAGTACATAATACTTTGAGAATGATCAAATTTATACTATACGACTAACTATTACATTGCTTCATTACTACACTTGTGTGAGAAACATCTCTTTCCGCACTTGTTAAGTATAGTAATCAAGCACCTATAATTTCACAAATGTACACTATGAACACCTAGTTTATACATTGATTATTATTGCTATTTTTGGTAACAATTTACCAAATCTAAGACAGAAATTTACTAAATATATTACATATGTACATCAAATAAATATCTTCAAATTAACATAAATTTGAAATAAATAATTTTGTATTTACACGAAGGATAGGAATATTAAGTTTCTTAAGTTGGCACCGGATTTGGCACATAAGTTGGCACTCTTGAGTAATAAATTTCCCCAGAAAATCACTAAACGTGGTTAACCTTTAAATCTGTCGTGGTAGAACTGATGATTGTTTTTAGAGAAATTGTTGAGGAAAAAAATTGAATATAGTTTTGTCTAACGAAATTTAAAACATAATTTTATAGTAATATAAATTTATAACTGCAAGAGTACAAAGAACAAGAAGTCCAAAATATATATAAAACATTACCAGTGCATAGATGTTATATATAGTACGATAGTCCTGTAATCGACTAGCTCGTTTGGTACCGAATTACCACACTAAGTCATTGAACTTATCACATTTTACATACAAGTCCATCACATTTGAATTGTTCGTGTTTCGCTCGTTGAGAATCACTATTAGAAGTCCATTTTTAGACTTGAAAGTCCACTGAAAGTCCATTTTGTACCTCAAAGAAACGTCCAACAAGTAAAAGTCAGACTTTTTTGAATTATTTAAGCCTTGCTGACTCCGAATATATATTTGAAGTCCATTTTTACTGCAGTACTTTCTGAGAAGTCCATATAGACTTCTTGTAAAAGTCATATACGATTGTACTGTTCACGACTTGGCGATTCAGAATATATATTTGAAGTCCATTTTTACCCCAGTACTTTCTCAGAAGTCCAAATAGACTATTTGTAAAAGTCATGTATGATTGTATTATACAAGACTTGCTGATTTGGAATATATATTTGAAGTCCATTTTTACTGCAGTACTTTTTCAAAAGTCCAAATAGACTATTTGTAAAAGTCATACACGACTGTATTATACACGACTTGCTGATTCAGAATATATGGTTGAAGTCCATTTTTACTGCAGTACTTTCTCAGAAGTCCAAATAGACTATTTGTAAAAGTCATATACGATTGTATTGTACACGACTTGGCGATTCAAAATATATATTTGAAGTCCATTTTTCCTGCAGTACTTTCTGAGAAGTCCAAATAGACTGTAAAAGTCATGTATATTTGTATTGTACACGACTTGGCGATTCAGAATATATATTTGAAGTCCATTTTTACTGTTGTACTTTTCCAGAAGTCCATATAGACTTTCAGTCCACAATTTGATGTTCACTAATTGTTATGTAGGTCCATTTGACATAGTCAATAAGTCCACACAAGTCCAAAGTCCGTTCACGTTTCACTATCCACATCACTAACACAATCGTCTTCCATTTCCATGTCGATGTACTCTCCATATTCACTGGACTCTTGACCACTTGTTTCTTCTTTCCATTTTGACACATGGTGCTGGTTTGGACCTGTTTGTGCCTGTCCTTGACCTTGAGATTGGGAAGATGGTTTTTGGCCTCCTTGATGCGTTTTTGCTTCTTCTTCTTGCTGCATGCGTTTGTGTTTTGTTCGTCTGTTCTGGAACCATACTTTAACCTGAAAATAAAACAAAGAAATTAGTACAAATGTCATCTAAAAAAAAATTAAAAACTTTTAGTTAAAAACTAGAGAAACTTCTTACTAACTTATTTATAACCGTCATATCTTTTGTCTGAACGAATTAGTCATTTTTTTGCACTGAATAAAAACTAATTTACAATTCAAATTAAGAATGAAAAATTGTTATTTACAATTGTTGGTTAATTAAACATAATTAATTATAAGTAATTATTTATAACTTTTGTCGTTTAGTATTAATTACAAATCATTAAACAATGATATGATGACTATTTAAATTAATTTTGCCGAAAGGCAACATATAAACAGTAATTTCTTGTTAAAGAAATATTACAATTATTTTTATTTGCTAAACAGACCAACAGTTGTACATATTAATTATATTCCTTAGGTAATTTTATTATTATATTTATATTACCACTGATATTCATTTCATAAATTTTTCTGTATCCGTGACAATAACAAACAAACAACAAGCAAATATCATAATGGTCATAAAAAATTGTTATTTGTATCACTAGTCCAGAAATTGATCTTTTGCGAGAGTGAGCTTATTTTGAAAATTATGCGAGATCTCGCAAAAGAGTTTCTGGGCGTGTGATACACATTTTTTGCGCTGAAGACACTTTTAATTTATTAAAGTTACAATAATACAACTTAAAATTTTATACAAGTAGGCTTAAACAAATGATAGAAACTCAAGTATCAGTTTATTAGGTGTTCAAAATGACTACCACCAACTTCCATACAATAATAAAGATTTTGCTCAAAATTTTGGAGCTACGATACGTTGCCGTTAATCTTGTAAAGATTCGGGTAGCGTGGCATAAACATTAGACTTCAAATAACCCCACAAAAAGAAATCTAACTTACAAATTACTTGTTTATTACAAACAACTTGCCAAAAGAATTGTTTATTTAGTTTCTGTCATTTGTTTAAGCCTACTTGATTACAATTTTGAACACCTGATAAAATTTGTTATAAACGATATTTCTCTGGAACTAATGATCGGATTTGAAAAATAAAAAAACTGTTAAAAAGAAAATTGAAAGGCCTTTCGAACTGAGTCATGTTTGACACCCTTTCCATTTAAAATTTTTGAAGTGCAGTCCACCCCAATTTTAGAGTTGAAGTTATGCCATTGGTACTAATCCATTCAGGTGTCTCCCTTTATACTAAAACTGACGTGTTCGAGCGTTTTTTGCAAAATTGATGATAAGTTGCCAAAAATTGCGCTAATAATTTTCATTGGGCCACCCTGTATAACAAATAAGAAACATATGAAGAACAATTTAGTAACGAGAGATAATGTTGTACACAATTTTCAGTGTTGAAATTTAGCTGAGTAAATTTTGTAATATCTACATCATCGGCCAAGTATTGTATATAAGCGCAGCAAATCGGGCTTAAAATCAAGACAAATGACATTCGGGCGGAAGCTCTGTTTGCAGCGCTAACCCGGAAATAGCCATAAAGCAAAGCAAAAACCGGGAAATATGAATTCAGACTCATGTCTCAGATAGGTTTTTTATCGACTAGAACTGAATTTTTTTGTGAAAGAATCGTTTTTCATTGAGTTAATGGTGTGTAAATACACTGAAAGGGGAATATTTTCCAAGAATATATAATGTCTGAGTTGGTGATTTATTAGCTCGAGTTTTCAAATGTATAAATTTATAATACATACATATTTTTCAACATATAAGAATGTTATAAGAGTTTATACAAAATGACTCTAGATCTGAAAGACATAAATTAAGGTGTATTCTACAGGTAATATAAAGTTGAAATAGTTATAGTTAAAGAGCGGATTCTATGCAATTGCTTGTGTTGTTTATATTAGGCATATCAACAAACTGTTTTCATATGTTCACGTTTCATCAAAAATTAATGCCAAATATCAAAAAAAATTATTCATATTTTGCATTTAATGATACTTTATTGCATATTTTGATTTTTTTTGCATATTAATGTATATTTTAAGACTTTTTTCAAAAACAAAAATTAATTTTTGACAAATTTTGTTCTTTTTTGAAAACAGTATATTACAAGAAATATAATTTTGATTGTACTTTTAACAAGCGAGAATTTATATAAAATGTACTCATTGAAACCATTACAATCATATTTAATTTCTCGTCAGAACAAAAAAAAAAGTAATTCTATCAGTGTTTTACAACTGCTTAGAACTTAAGTAATTCTTATTTTGTAAGTAAGGTAAGTAAATAATATCTGTCATTGAAATTCGTATGTTTGGAACTATAACAACAATTAGTAATGCCGAAAAAAATGTATTAAAAATATGAGCAGCATATAGCAACTTTCTCGATAAAAATGACTTTTTTTGGTTTTTGTTTCAAAAAAGAGCTTTTCTACATTTCAACATGAATATGAATACGAGATTTTTTTATTTTTGTTAAAATTACCTGTGATATTTATACATTTCATGAAATGTTCCAAATAAAACACTGCATGTAAAAATAGAAATAAGAAAATGATATCAGTAAAACGAGCCTGATGACATTATTTTTTTTTTGCATATTTTGATGATTTTTTAATGCATATTTTGACACTTTTTTAGTGCATATAATCCGCTATTTAGTTATAAGATAGTTTACACAAAATGACTCTAGATCTGAAAGACATAACTTAAGGTGTATTCTTTAGGTAATATAAATTTGAAATAGTTATTTGTGCTGCTAGGTAGGAAAGTTGTTATTTTCTGGTCCGAAGGATATGTATATTTCTTGAGGACCAGAAAACAACTTTAATATAGTAGAAGTAGATGTATATGAAACAGATTTATGCGGATTTTACTACTTTTTATGGCAGTTTAGTTTATTTAGGAACATTTGGCTTTTATTTAGTTACTGGACTGCCCAACACATTTGGCAACATTGATTGATATGAAATCGTAATTTATTTTTAAATTTATGAATTAATATTGGCAGTATTAAAATTACAACCACTATCTTCAGTTTAGTTTATTTAGAAATATTTTATTATTTACTTAAAATTTAACCTTATCGCCATAGACTTAACTTCTCATTTTAGCCGAGGTTAAGTTTAACTCTTTCTTGTTTTTTCTTTCAAATTTAATCTAGAGTTAATAAATTTAACTGGGGTTAAAATTTAAAGTGTTCATGAAACCGGGCTTAAGTCTTAAGTTAAACTTTAAACTCAAATATAAATCTTAGCCGATTTTCAAGAATAAATAAATATTATTATTTAAAAACCAGAAAATATAAATAAGTCAATTGATAATAAAATATACATAAAAGGTTTATACCAAAGATAATTTCCATTACTATAATTTATTACTCATGCATTAGCCCTTATTGTTATACAAACAAAAGAAAGCGTGCCCTTTTGCCGACGGCCATTTTGATTTCAGATTAAACAGGGTGCCACCCTAACGGATTATATATAATCTATTCATATCTGTACCCTTTTAAAATATAATGTGCTCTTGAATTGAATAAATATTAATACATGACTGGTTCTATTCAAATATAGCACTTAGTATATAGAATAAAATTTTGTAATGGATACTGTTTTCAATCAACACTCACAGATGGCAGTATGTATTAATAATTTTTTAATTATTTATCACATTTTTTTCGATTCGAATTGAATGTGTCATTAAATATTAAATTATTTTTTATCAAACAAATACTGCTGTCTACAATTTGTAACATTCGTAATTTGTTTAATATTTCAATGGTTTTAGAAAATGAACAGGTTATTAGTAATTATTTTATAGAATTCTAAATTAATAAAATATTTTATTTCCACCTTCTATATAATTGTCATTTTACAGGCTTCTTGGTAGCTAAGTAAATAAACAATTACAGTAACTAACCTGTAAAATTTTACTGGGCTAGCCTTGTAAAACTTATATAAAAAAATAGAAAATAATGAAAGTTCTTTTTTATGCATTTTATTATAAATATTACAAGCTTAATTTAATTAGGTTTACGTGAGTAATTATACACATTTATAGTACATTTTGATTCACTGGCGAAACTCATTTGACAACGTCTAGCTATAAATTGTTCTACCACCGCCAACTACCTTTGATTCCAAAATAGAGTAAATCTTTTTTTGAAGAATAAAGTAAATTAATACAAAAAAAAACATTATGAAAGTGGAAATAAAATTTTGTACGCGGCACGCGTGCAATTAAACTTTACTGGGCTCACTGGATTATGAGAGCCCTGTCCTTCGTCGCTCGCCTCACAAATTTCCAGCTCGCTCTGTAAAGATTAACTTACATCGCTGGCCACGTAAATAACTATTTCAAAACTTATAGTTACTGAATAAAACAACTTTTTTAGGTTTAGTTCTGCAATTATTTATTAAATAAACACAACGTTTCAGCAACATAAACTGTTGCCATCTTCAGAGTAATGACAATTACAATAAAGCAACTAAACAAGTAACTAAGAAACAAATTGTAACATATTTAATATAGGAAGCCATGCTTTATTAATTTTTTAAAACTCCTAGTTTTAAAAATCTCAATGGCTTCTCTAATTGAAATAATTTTCGTGTCTTGAAATTATATTTCATGATTTCTATATTTTATCGTACTATGTTAGACATACTGTCTTGACCAATAAAATATTTCTTGTCCTAAAATACGTAAAAACAATAAATTAAAATTTTCAGTTATATATTTAAATGTATTTTAACAACAAAATACATTTTTAGTTTTGAAATAATATAAATTTAATTTGTTTTTACAAATAAATATAATTTTGTGACAGTACGTCGTAGCGTGCATCAGACGATGTATATCGAATGTCAATTGTTTCAACATGGTGTCAAATGAGTGAACTTGTTTTGTTCTGTATTATTTTGTTGAAACAAGTGTGTATTAAAGTGAAATATTTCATTTGAAGTGTGTTTATGACTTGTGATGTTGTTAAAGATTTAAATTTGATATATTTTGTTATGTATATCGTGTTTAACTTCAGAATGAAAGATTTAATACCAGTGTTTGTAGAAAGTGAATATTGTGTGAAAAAGTTTTACATATATGTAAAGCAAGATTTGATATAGTGGTTTTCTAATTACGTATTGTAAATAACAATGATTTATTGTTGTTTAAAATACAGGCCAATGAAAATTATCAACGCAATTTTTGGCCACTTAACATCAATTTTGCATAAAACGCTCGAATACGTCAATTTTAATGTAAAGGGGGACACCTGAATGGATTAGTATCAATGGCATAACTTCAACCCTAAAATAGGGGTGGATTGCACCTCAAAAATTTCAAATGGAAAACGGTGTCAAACATGAATAAGTTTGAAAGGCCTTTCAATTCTCTTTTCAACAGTTTTTTATTTTTCAAATCCGATCATTAGTTCCAGATAAATATTAAAACAAATTTTATCAGGTGTTTAAAATTGCAATCAAGTAGGCTTAAACAAATGTCAGAAACTCAAGTATTAGTTTATTAGGTGTACAAAATGACTACCACCAACTTCCATACAATAATAGAGATTTTGCTCAAAATGTCGTTGTACGTTATGCAACATTTGTGGAGTAATCTGACGACACTCAGTTACTATACGTTGCCGTAAATTTTCTAAAGATTCGGGTAGCGTGGCATAAACTTTAGACTTCAAATAACCCCAAAAAAGAAATCTAACGGTGATAGATCTGGCGATCTTGCTGGCCGTTGTCAAAAGAATTGTTTATTTAATTGCTTTAGAACTTGATTGTAATTTTAAACACATGATAAAATTTGTTTTAAAGGATATTTCTTTGGAACTAATGGTCGGATTTGAAAACTAAAAAAACTGTTGAAAAGTGAATTGAAAGGCCATTCGAACTGAGTCATGTTTGACACCCTTTTTCATTTAAAATTTTTGAGGTACAGTCCACCTCCATTTCAGGATTAAAGTTATGCCATTGGTACTAATTCATTCAGATGTCCCCCTTTATACTAAAATTGCCATGTTCGAGCGTTTTTTGCAAAATTGATGTTAAGTGGCCAAAAATTGCGCTGTATGTTTGGAAGAATGTTTAATAAAAATATAAACAGAAATTATTCTACTGGCATAAAATACGAAACTTCCTGTTTCTTGTTTAACTATTGGACTTCCATTGCCAACTATTACGAAAACTTAGGGCACATATAAGACCAAATAATGCTTCTATTGTTTCCCAAATGTGTTGTTGCCAAGAAAGTTAGTTTGGTCTCTTTGTTGAAGTTGTATCCATGGGGAAAAACATTTGTGTTACTACTGTTTTTATATGTTTTGTACACTGAAGAGAAAAAATAATAATGGATATATTTTAAGACGAATTATTCTGGGATTAGTTTTGTGTACTATGCCAGTACTACATAAATATAATTTGTCACCGATGAGTTAAAAAAAGTATCATACTTGTTTTGAGACTGATTCATACTTGCACAGTGGTTCTACAGAGTACTATGCAAGCATTACATACAGACAATTGGTACAGGATGACTTAAAAAAATACCGTAGTTAGTTGGAGACTGATTTGTACTTGGTTACTACAGAGTACTAAGCAAGCACTACATACAGACAACTAGAGTTACTGAGTTCTTTGGTTTTACTAGCCCTGTCCAAGTACCATACTTGAGACTGATTCTTGGTTACTACAGAGTATTATGCAAGCACTACATACAAACAATTAGAGTTACTGAGTACACAATATTATTTAGGAACTCATCATCTGAAGAATCTGTTACGTCAATTATAGGCTCGAACTACAAATATATGGAATAAAAGTATCCATATTAGCCACTATTAATTACAACAATACTTACATTTAAAGCAAAAAATAATAATATTTAACTTATAAAAGTAGAAATGTCATGTTAACCCAAGGTTAGAATTTAATCCCGGCGCCATTCGAAGTTAAGTTTAACTCTTTCTTGTGGAACCCAATTTCAAATTTAATCTAGAGAATAAATTTAACTCGGGTTAAAATTTAATTCGCGTTCATGAAACCGGGCATTAATTAACCACATGTAACTTTCAAACTTGGGATACAATTAATCCAGGGTTTGATAACTCTCGATTAAACTCCATTAATGTCCTGTTCCTTCCAAGAACGACGTGCCACATAAAAACTAATCTATTTATTAGTCTCGTCCGCAAATGCTGGTACTTCAATCACATAATGTCCAGTTCCTTCTAGGAATGATGTGCTATAGTAAAACTCTCTAGATATACACTACATCCACGATTAGTTTTCAGATTAGACCAGCAATATAGGTTCCTCTATATATGAAATCAAATTATTTCAGGATACACTATAAGCAGTAGATACTCAATGTCCTGTTCCTTCTAGGAAAGACGTGCTACATAAAACCTAATCTATTACGCTATACCCACATCTAAACTAGGATGTTCACTCGTCGGGTCGTCCCCTAATGTGCAGCACATAACGGCCGATCGTCAGTTGTTACGCTGCGTAATCTAAATCTTGCGAAGCCACGCCCCTCGCCGTTTTATCCCACGGGAGCCAATCACAATGCAGCTTTCAACACCCTTAGCAAATCCGGTGTATCGACTCGCTGGAATTAAAACGTTTCGCAGAGTAATGTAATTGTGCAATGGTGCTATGCTTTCCTTTATTGGTTGATGCTGATGGTTGCTTTGTTAACGGGGTGATACTTCTATACTTGGGTATCATTTTTACTTCCTTGTCTGAAGTTAAAGTATTGTAAAAACGAAAAATTTCAGTTGTTTGATTTTAACGGATGTATCCATTTTGATTAGTATCGAAGTGACGTCTGTATGTACATATCTCGCATAACTCAAAAATCTGATTCCAGAAAACGTATTGTACGATACACAAATATCTATATCAAAATATGTTACAATGTGGATCTGTTATACCTAATAATGGTTAATATATATTTATTCTACGGCAGAACATTTCTGGAAGGAACAGAACTAAAATAAAGCTTATAGTGGTTTTCAAACCTGGATTTATTATTTGATTATTATACGAAGGAATAAGACATACACCTATAGAGTATGTTTTGCTGAACACTGCATTCAAAACAAACATAATTTTGAGGGGGATTTTAAAATTCTACATATAGCGGATAAAGGATGTAGATTGAATATTTTAGAAATGTTAGAGATTAGGAAAGCAATGCACTTAATAAAAATATTGTTAATGACCTGATAGAAGTAAGTAATTCCCCATTGCTAACTCTGTAATCCACACTCTATATAAGTGAGTTTTAATGTTTTCTTGTAGAGTCTGATGATGACTGCAAAGTCGAAACGTCGTTACTTATTTTAATAAATAACTGTGGAGAATCAAGTGTTATTAATCTTCTATTTATTTATTATTTTATTCGATTAAACAGTAAACACAATTAAAATTGGATGCATGTTCTGAATTTGATTAGTTATATTTTAAGGCATATTATTTTTAGAAGAAACAAACCATGGGCAATGCATCCACAAGATTAAATTGGATACAGCAGTATGTTATTCGTTTAAGAATAATACATTTGGAATTTGATACATATTACGACTGATTTGAACCCAAGATCTTACACTTCGCTCAATTTAATTCAAAGTGCGCTAACTAAATGAGCAACCACTGCTCGTAATTTGTATAAATAAAATCTGACAAATATCTAGACATGTAAACAAATTCAGATGAAAATGTTTGTTCCATCCACAAACAATATCATGTCAAAAGAAAAGCGATAAAAGCGAGAATTCCCACATGATAAACGATGGAAAAATTTTGTCAAAAGAGAGAGAAAACCGTGAAAAAAATATTTATCTCTTGATCCACAGGTATTGATTTGGCAACACTGTTTGTTTCCCTTAATTGAAAACGTGTTTTTAAATTCTACCGGTTTTAATGAAAAGTAAATAGTACAATAATTACACGTTGGATCGGGTTTTGTATTTGCATTTTTAATGCCAGTGTGAACTGACTACCCTGTGTGATCCACCACGCTGAACAAGGGGGGGGGGGGTTTAATTTGTCTCACAGGAGCACCAAAACAGTGGATGTATAGTAGAGGTATAGATATATGAAATTCACTAGGCAGCTACTTTCTTCTGTTGTATATGCTGTTACGGGCCGTACCAGAAATTTTCTTTTAAAATGTTTTCTAATTATGTACTTTTAAAGCTAGATTAAAATACTCAAATGATAATGCATTTTAAACGCACGTCTTCCAATTTCAATGTGATAATTGAGAAGAGATTAGAGTAAATTTCAAATACAAACGGTTATTGACATAAATATAAGTATATATATTTCGTCTTATAACGCTATTATCAGGAAATACTAATGAATATATTTTACAGAAAATTTTTAGTATTTTTCATAGAAGAACAAAGGCAGAAACCAAGTATTAACTAGCTTTACAATGGTAGGAAAATCTAAAAGGGATTAAATCGGAGTGATCAACAGAAATTTGACTAAGTCAAGTTATTCATTCTTAAGATTTTTCTTTTCATTTGGATTTCTAATTATTCTAAGAACTCCATTATTAGTTATTAAAAATTTTCTTTAGAAGTATACGGTCAATTTTGGATAAGTCATCAAAAAGTTATTTCTGTGCTTACAGTTTTTAGTAGTGTGTATAAAATTGTAAATACGAATATGTGGAGATCCTGGGAATATAATTTTGTGTACGTAAGTCATGCTGAAAACAACATTCGGAAGAAATAGTTCAACATCTAGCAGAAGATCAGAGTCGCAAATATCTATCCTATGACGAGAAGAATATGATATGGCCCTGTTATTACTTTTCAAGTGATACCTTTGAGTTGGAATAATTTATAACTCCTAATCTCAAAGCTTCCCACCCCTCCATAAAAGATTGTAAAATCCGCATAAGTTGGTTTCATATACATCTACTTCTACTATACCCCTATAGAACCTTGCTAAATATTACTTAACCTGGGAGAAATACAAGAGTTGTTCGTTAGCTTTACTAGACCTGTCTAAGTATCATACTTATTTGTCAGACAGTGGTATCACAATACTGTCAAAATATTACTTATACTGAAGACATGAAACTAATGTTCATTGGCTTTACTAGCCCTGTCCAACTAGCTTACTTAGATGAGATACTAAGTCTTTTGTACTACAGAAGAACATGCAAGCACTATATATTGACAATTGGTCTAGTATGAGTTACTAGCAAAGAACAGGATTAATAGAGCCTTCCAAAAATTACTTATACTGGGAGACATACAACTGTTGTTCTTTGGCTTTACTAGTCCTATCCAAGTATCATACTTGTTCTGAGACTGAATCATATTTAGAAGAGTTACTGAGTCCATTGTACTACATAGTAATATGCAAGCACTACTTACAGACAACTTGGTTACTACAGAGTACTATGCAAGCACTACATATAGACAACTAGAGTTAGTGAGTTGTTTGGCTTACTTTTCAACGATAAACACAATATCCCGAATTTGCAAATCGACGACTAGACAACATGTTTGGAATCGCAGAATGATGTAGAAAACCAGGATTTGAATAATCACTATTCGCTTGAAAAATATTTGATTTGATATTTTTTAATCAAATTTTGTTTGCATTTATACTCCAGCTCTACGGATTATAAAAATACAACATGTGAACATCAATCCATCTTTTTAATTAAAAATCACAGTGAAATGAAATCACCGGCTTAAGGGATCCGTCAAGATTATAAGATCTGTGGATTGGTGTTTTATTGAGAATTTAGAGAAATTTTATCTTTTGCTTTCTGGCTCTCTCACGATTGATGCTTTCACAGTATTCCTGGAAGGAACTTCACGAACATTATTTGAGGCACAGCATTCTTAGATGGAACAGTGCCTCAGGTACCTAAGATAGTTTATTCTATCTAATTTGCTAATCTTTAAACAAAAATTTTCGATTATGTCTGTCAATTACATTTATTATAACAACTAAGTACGCCACTTTATTTATAAGGAATGTATGTTATATTGTAAATGTCATAGGAAAGATTTTTAAATTCATGTTATATATCTATTAATTGCTGTATTAAAATTATGGTACATGCTCAAAAAATGTCATTTATGACTGGTTTTAATACACGACATTCCAGAAAAGAACATAGTTTTAGGAACCGTACCCTTAACAAATAAATTGGTACTTACTATATTAATAAATAAAACAATGTATTGACTTCTTAAATTTTTCGTAATGAAATCGAGAAAAAAATATATTTATTATAACAACTAAGTACGCCAGTTTAGTCTCCATACATCTGTAAATCAATAATCTTTTGAACCGCCGTTCATTAGAAGTACTTCTCTTAAATGGTTTGTTATACTTCCCACTAATTTTCTTGGAGTTTAGTAGTCAATTTTACCCCATTCTTCTACCATAAATGTAGTAGTTTTTTATATTCTTTCAACGTTTTGTTCTACAAATTTGTTTAAATAGATCACAGAGATGTTCAATGGGATTCATATTAGGAGACTGTGGAAGCGTTTTAATTCTTGTCTACAATTGTACAATAACTATTCTAGCAATTTACGTGTAGTATATTTGGGGTCATTATCTCGTTGAAAGATTTCCTCAAAAATTACTAATGATTCTTAAAATTTTTGTTGCACTTGGTGTACGTCTGTCAGAAAATTTTGTAACCCAAAAAACAAATGTCTAATTCGTTCCATATGTTTCATTTTAAATGAGACAAGCAAGTATACATTGCTGTCAATCAAATATAAATTCGTAACCGTGGATATGATAAATCCCCATGTTTCACGTTAAATAATTCTCACAGTATTATAAGGCACTTCAATTTAACCATTAGTGTTTATTTCAAAGTATTTCTAAAACATTTTGAATTGAAATTCACTTCTATTACTTGAAACTACCCTTATAACCGTAATATAATACAAAACACTCCAATTTAATCAGTAGTATATATATATATATATATATATATATATATATATATATATATATATATATATATATACCGGGTGTCCCAGCTCGACCGACACATGGGAGTTTTACATGGGAAATCAGTTAATTATGAAGAGTATCGCCCCAGTGCAAGATATTTACTTGAAATTTTGTATGCTTATTGGGGAATATTAATTCTATGGATCACACTTATTTGAAATATGCAATTTCGTATGCAGGGCGAGATTTATTAAATTTAAAATCTAATATTTTCATTCAACATCAGACAGCCATGGAAATAAAAGAAAATATTTATCTGACAGTTTAGTGAAGTATCACTGATTTCAATTTTTATACCCTGTATTTTAATATTATTTAAGTTGAATTTAGTTTCTTTTTGTTCAATAATATACCAATATTACAAAAATATAAATATCTACAATAGCATGTCATTAACTGTCAGAACTGCCACATAGATATTTTCTTTTATTTCCATGGCTGACTGATTTTGAACGAAAATGTTAGATTTTATAATTTAATAAATCTCGTCTTGCAGACGAAATTACATATTTCAAATAACTGTTATCCATAGAAATAATATTCTCCAATAAGCATACAAAATTTCAAGTTAATATCTTGCTCTGGGGAGATACTATTCATAATTAACTGATTTCCCATATAAAACTCCCATGTGTCGGTCGAGCTGGGACACCCGGTATATATATATATATATCAAAGTATATCAAAAACATTTATGATTGAACTTCACTTCTATTATTTGAAACTCCAAGTACTACACTACCCTTATAATAATAATAAGTAAAGAACATGTACCAACCTGAGTTTCTGTTAAGCTTAAACTTTGAGCTAGTTGTTTTCTCTCTGCTCCCACCACGTAATGATTTTTCTCGAACGCGTGTTCTAACTTGAGTAACTGTGATGGACTAAACGCTGTCCGAATACGTTTGGGTTTTCTAAAGGGTTGTAACAGGAATCCTGGGATGTCTGGACCTGAAACAAATATAATGGTCAGTTAATTAAATTCTTCAATAAGGATAACGAGTGAAGTGTTGATTATTGAATAAAAGTTATTTATGTATTAAGGGCATAATCAAAAAATAATAGCATGAGGGAATGTTCAAAGCTCGACGCAGAGCGGAGAGCTTTAAATTTCTTAAGGGCTATAATCTTGGTTATGCCCGTGGTATATATAACGTTTTATTTCATTTTGGTACTTGAAATGAAAAAAATATGTAGTGCTGTGGTTTCTTTATAGATAGTTGGCATTGTTAGATTGTTTGCTTTTAAACAAATTTTCCTATGACCACTGTTAAAAATAGTGTTTTTAACGGTTGCTTAGCAAGTTTCACAAACTTCCCCACTCACTCATAAAATGTCACTTTTAACACATATCATAAATAACTATTAATGTAATTAAAGTGTCACTGTCACTGTCAAATATATATGAAATGTCACGTACTGATTGTTTAGGCCAAATATTAATAGAATTTGAGGCTGTTTAAACCATAGTTGGTTTCTAAAAATTTAAAAGATTTATATGAAAAGGAATTTGAATAGTTTTGTGAGTGCTAAATACTTACTTAACCGAAATTAAAATATATTGTTTGACATTTATTCATTAATCACAATTTTAGTTTGTTTGACTAACTATTGCTTAGCAACTTTATACGCCCTCGGGCGATAAAAGCCAAATTATACCCGCATATTAGGACGTATAAACAAGTTTATGATTTCAAAATAATATAAAGTATTAAATATAATAATGGGTAAAATATAAAAAAAGAATTGTAGATTAAACTAACGAAAGTACTAACACACAATGAAGCACAAATTGTGCACACCAAAATTATGTAAAGTGTTAATTAAAACAACTATTTTTGATTTATTATTCACATTATATTGTCTTGTATGATTATGGCTACGTTAATTTTTGAAAAATATTAATTCACATTCGTTTTATTATTTAGGTTAAAATAAATGTCACTAATTTTTTGAATAAAACATGTGAACCGAAAATGTTACTGACATAAAAACCTATAATGTATAGAATTTTATCGGCACAAAAAATCTTGTGTATCACACGCCCAGAAACTCTTTTGGGAGATATCGCATTATTTGCAGCCCTCGCTTTCAGCGAGGCCTGTCAAAATAAATTCGCTCTCGCAAAAGTTGAATTTCTGGACTAGTGATACAAAGAACTATTCTTCTATGATAAGATGTTCCTCTTGTGCCCGGTTGCAGAAAGGCTAATCAGGCTCTAATCAAAAAAAATCACTAATTAATTTGACGTTGTTACCATGGACACGTATTAAAAATACATTGTTGTCAAAAAATTAATCATTAATCAAAAATGATGAAGCTTTGTGCAACCCGGGCTTAGTCTTCTACAACTTTATTGTATAGTATTTTTTTGTAACTATAGTTTGAGTACAGATAATTCGAATATAATATTGATAATATATTGAAATGATGAATAGTAAAATAAAATAAATGTGTACCGATTTAAAAATTATTTTTTTTACTCTATATTTAATGAATATTACCGCATATATTGAATAATTATGACCGCTTAAAATATATATTGCAGTTTGTTACCCATATAAATCGGAGTTTTAGTAATAAGGTATAATGATGAAGATATATATTAAATATAATTTACTTAACATTCTTCGTATCTTTATTATATATTAATATTCCGTTAAAATGGTCAAATTTTGTTGTCAAAATAAATTATAGCATTTAAATAATATGATTCCTCGAATCGTCAAATTAATGTAAATTATAGAAAATTACTGACCGCTTCAAGACATGGGATATAAGCTTTTCAGAATTGAAAATATTCTTAGAATATAATGATCTAATCATAGTCATTTCTACTTATACGTAAATTGATATATTACGAATATTATCCTAATTATGCTATCACATAAATATATAACATATTTTCATTCTTTTGAATGTAATACTAATTGTATGGAAGTACATCAGTAATAGAACTCAAAACCAAAAACTAAACGTTGTTCGTATTAATTTACACATGGTTTTACTTATTTTGTGAGTTTTTTTATATTTCAATAGTACAGCAGTCAAAATCTTTCTATAATAAGATAGAAATCTCAATATTGTACAGTAAATAGAAGAAGCAATGATTTATATTTCCGCTAATTTATTTTATAATGAACATATGTTTTTCAAATAATTATTTTTATCTGAATACATTTGTAAAGAAGTTTATTATCTACTAAAAAAGCATTACTTGTTTATACTACTATAAAAATAATGTCTTTTTATCTTAACTCCACAATTTATTGGTTTTTAAGATAATATGGTAGTAAAATAATCGTTAAACCGCATCCAGTAATTTCTTTGTTCGATTATAGTTTTATATTTAAATTAATATGACTAGTTCACACACTTATATAGTCTTTGGCTTTACTAGCTCTGTAGAAGTACCAAATGTACATTTTTAATCTTTGCATTAACAATTGCCCTATTATTATATCGAAAACAGTTTAATAATATGAAATATTATTTAACAGTTTTTGGTATTTTTGTTGTTGTAAAATTGGTACTTCTAACAACTGCACCCCACTTTAAATGTCAAATTGATAAACTCAAATATTTTTAAAAGTTTTTTAATACAATTTATATTATTTCTGAGTAGGAAAACCGAATAAACAAAACTAATTTAAAAGGGTATCAAAATTTCAAAATTCATAATTCATTCATAAATTAGTACTTCTAACAACTGCACCCCACTTTAAATAACAAATTGATAACCTCAAATATTTTAATTTTTTTTTATACAATGTATATTATTTCTGAGCAGGAAAACCGATTAAACAAAACTAATTTAAAAGGATATTAAAATTTCATAACTCATGTGTAGATTTTTAAATATTTTCATAATATTTTAAATGCATATTGACAGATAAATGTGCCCAACTTCATTCAACAGAGTTACCATATTACACATTTATATATCCCTAGATTACAATCTGTTTTTTTTTAATTGAAAATTTTAAGATTTTCATTATATAAGTGAAGCAAAGTATAAAAAATAGTATATTATACTCGTTTTATACGACGTATTGTTCCATTCGTGTTTTTGGAACAATGTACTGTCTTCTAAAACTTGTATAATAATATACTATTGTGTAATGTCATAAAAAATAGTGATAAATATTTTAATAAAGTTTTATAAAAGATTCATTTCGAAGGGAAGTACGAAAATATGAAACGAATAGAAATTGAAAAACAATTAGCCATAGAAAACTTTTAATAGAAATAATTTGAAATGAAGTGCATCAAAAATATATAATTTAGGGTACAAGGAAGTCATCTAGTGTTCACATTATATTTTTTATTTCGAATTCAACTGGTGTCAATCAAAAATCATATAGATATATAAATCAACAAAAGATCATTCATTCTTCCTGATATACAATAAAAAGTATATTGACACGATACATTATACACTTTTTGCGTATTATAAAGAATTAAACATCTCCCTTTCAAAAGCTAAAAAGCAGCCCCTGTTATTTCGATTGACTTTAAGCCTAACAATAGACTAATCTAGTTCGCGCCCTTATAAGGGATGTCCCTTCAAACTACCAGACCGTAAAGTGCTCCATGAAAGTTAAAAAGGGCCTAATCAGAAGCTGACATTCGCATAAAGGGACATAAGGGACAGCCATTTTGGCTTTGTAAAAAATGGAGCATTCAGTATTAGAATATAATTTCGCTTAATGCAACGATAACCGTCAGGAAATATACTGGCATTGTTGTTTGCTTTGAAAAGCAGTCTATGAATAATTATGGGTATATCGTTGAAATATTAATAACTATTTATATAATAAGTACTGAATGCAAAAATTACAGAACGAGACGCAGTTAAAATTGTTACAGAATGTGCCAAATAACTTCTTAAGCATGAGGATTTTGAAAACGCTTAAAAAGAGATTGGTTAAATTAGACTAAAGTTGTCGCATTAAGAGACTTCGGGTAAAATAAGATCTTATTATTTCATTAATATAATAATGGAGTTAATAACTTAAGTGATATTAGTAAAATAAAATCTTTTATCTACTCTCACACTATAATGAACTCATTAATATGCAAGTTATTGTATATGATGTGTCATTAATTAAATCGTACGTTTAACAAACCAAATCTTATGTAAAAGAACAATGTGAATTATATGACATTTTCATTATTAAACGATTTCTGTTAACAAATAAAAAACATGTTTTGACACAATGGTCATGTACAACACCCGTTAGTACAACCAACGATACAGTATCGTAGAAAAATATACTACAAATTATCGTACAGTTAAATTTTGTACAATATATTTTAAATGTGAGAAATGTGTACGATAGTTTTATTTTTTAAATTGGTAATATTGTATCGTTGTCAGCACTGAGGAATGCTGAACGCAACCCAGTATATTGTTTGCCTGTGTTGCTGTGTGCGTTGAGTATTTTTTCAATCATCGGTAAAAAAATGAATTATATACTTTATTGTAGATTAAAGGATATTTTATCATTTAGGTTTCGTTATTTTAGACTGAATTGATTTTATAATGGATGAAGAAGAAATTTTTTCACCTCCCAGAAGTAGCTCATATAGCAAACAATATAACCCCAAATTTGCTGCCTATTTACATTTTTATATTTCTGTTTATTTTTTCTAAAAACGAAGATAAAATATTGTATGACACTCATGTGTAAAGGACTTTTATGCACTCATTACTCATGCATAATAGTTATTTACATAACAAGCGTGGAAAGTGGTAAATAGCAAGCCTGTGTTGAGATTGAAGAACGAGGCGTGTAGCGCCGTGTGATTTAATACACGAGCGTTGCTCTGCACTTTCCAGCAAGTTATGTACACTATTTTTCAGACGACCACAAAATATTATAATAAAAACAGGGTTTACACAAAAGCGTCAATGTCAAACACAACTCACGAAAGCATTGACGTTTGGGTTTGAGGTTAAGTATCACTAGTTAACCGGAAACTGATTTGGAAGTCTAGTACGTATTATTTGAATAATTAATAAAACTATCAGTACATTTTGACTCTTTATTTTGTTATTAATTCACTACCAATTTTAAAATCGTAGTTTGAGCAAATTTTCATTAATTTTGTTACATTTCATTATCAAAGTTCCATCTATTCACCACTAATCGTTATATCCGGTTATATAACACACTAGTGTGTTATTATAACACTCGCCGTGTGCTATGTTACATTTTCTGGTGTTAATTACAGTGTATATATGGCTACTTTCATATGTGGTCGCCTGAAAAATTATTATTTTATTCTTTGTTTCTATAACTCATTTGTGGTCAAATACCCCATTAGTAAAGTGCGTTATGTTTACCATATAAATTGGTAATTAAAATTTTCAACACCGTAGTCAGTGTTGCCAAATCGCTAATGACGTCACCTGTGTATTTTTTCACACACTAGTATCATAAATAACTATTAAGTTATACTAAAATCATTGCAATCGTTTATTAATAAACCTTCTACAACGTTCTGCCTTGTGTATTTATATTTAAAAGCGCCCCTTAAAAAACAATATATCATTTCATCAGCATAACACTGTAGTAGATCCATACCATTTCGTGCTAACATTGCGTGTTGTGTTAACATAATACATTTTATTTCCCATACCTTTTAACCCTTGGTTCAGCGTTTACCCCTCCGATTGTAGATATCACAGTTTGAATTAATTACGTGGAGAACACTAACAAGTATATCAATGTACGGTTGATAACTTAACCACACTAAGATTTCAGAAGGAAAAACGTTGAAATATACATGAAAATACAATGAAATGCGAAGGTGAACTTTAAGTTTATACTACTTAAAATTTTATACACTACAGGTTTTTGTTTTTTAGTAACATTTTAGATTTACATAGATATATAAACAATTCTCTTGTTTTATTAAAAAAAATAGTGACATTTGTTCGAAACTAAAAAATAAAATGAATGTGTATTGAAATTTTCAACAATTAACGTAATCATAATCGTACAACACGAATATAATATGAATAATTAATCAAAAATAGTTTTTTCTTCAAACGTCATAAAAGTGACATCTTCTGTGATATGATTGACAAGGCTGAAGTTTAAATACTTCGCCGCCGTAATATAATTTTTTATTCTAGCCGCCATTTTATTTCTTCGCCGCCGTATGTAGAATTAGCCAATAAGAAGTTACTTGTACAATAGAAATCTGTAATATCGCCCTAAATGTCACTATAAAAACTAGATAACCTAAGAATATAGTTACTAAAAATTATGAACCTAACCTAAGTAACCTACATATTAAACGTCAAATAGTAATTAATTTTTAAAATTTCTACATTTGAAGAAAAAATAGCATGTATTATTCAGAGTAAAAGTGCCTTTGTGTGCCTCGCATACAATTGTCTGACTCGCTTCGCTCGTCGTGCATACTTCCATGCTCGCCACACAAAGTATCACTTTTACTCTTAATAACACAATATACTATTTTTATAGAATATACCTATTACTACAGTGGCGGGAGGTAATATATTTTTTGTAATACTATACTGAGCACTAAATAAGTGTAGAATTCAGGGATATAAAGAAAACCAACATCATTTTTAATTATCTTGTTTGTGCCTATATTCACACCAAACCCCAAAAATTAAATTAATAAATTCTTCATCCATTGTTAATTTGCACAAACCTATATTTTTCTAGCAATTTTAAAATCAAATAAAGAATAGAGCAAAATGTAAATAAAACTAAATGATTTTATTAGGTAAACTAACATTAGGTGTAGTTTCTAGTAAGTGAAACACTAATAGCGTTTTAATTTAAGTACCACTTACAATAATTTGTTTTTGTCATATCGTTACTAAGCATGTATTAATAATGGTAATTAATTATAAACTAATATTAATTTGTGTCATTGTTGATTACATGCATTTCATTGTGGCCTAATTATTATTACTGATAATCATTTCTTAGAATAAATGCTTTATTATTTCATAATTATAACATATATGGTTTCTACAAACAATGATATAAGTTTACTTTTTAATGGGTTTTTAGAGTTAAAAATAGGATTGTACAATACTTTGTTAAGAGTATATTCTTGATTAAATATATTTTTTCAGACGACCACATATGAAAGTAGCCATATTTACACTGTAATTAACACCAGAAAATGTAATATAGCACACGGCGTGTGTTATAATAACACACTAGTGTGTTATATAACCGGATATGACGATTAGAGGTCAATAGATGGAACTTTGATAATGAAATGTAACAAAATTAATGGAAATTTGCTTAAAACTACGATTTTAAAATTGGTAGTGAATTAATAACAAAAACAAAGAGTCAAAATGTACTAATAGTTTTATTAATTGTTCAAATAATACGTACTAGACTTCCAAATCAGTTTCCGGTTAACTAGTGATACTGAACCTCAAACCCAAACGTCAATGCTTTCGTGAGTTGTGTTTGACATTGACACTTTTGCATAAACCCTGTTTTTATTATAATATTTTGTGGTCGTCTGAAAAATAGTGTACATAACTCGCTTGAAAGTGCATAGCAACGCTCGTGTATTAAATCACTCAATCTCTACACACGCTTCCTATTTACCACTTTCCACGCTTGTTATGTAAATAACTATTTTGGATGATATATGTAGTAAAAAAAAATAATACATCTGATATAATATTAATATCCAATGTCAGTTTGTTAATAGTTGTCAAAATTCTTGTTAACTAACTATGGCACAATAATAGAATTATATTAACTGCGTCTGTTATGTATCTTATTACTTAATATACACATTTCGTACCTTATTATGTAAAAATAAAATATGAATGAATTAGATTATTTGTTTAGCAATCAAATATGTCTATAACATGAATCAAAAATGAATAATCTATTCTTAGAATAAAACTTGTATATAGCAATATAAGTAGCAAACTCCTCTAACGGTTTTTAGCTTGTTCAAAGAATTGCAAATTGTACTTAATTCTAGTCACAGACCATTTATAGCTAACATAAGTGTTTACTTCATTGTTTGCATATAAATATTTCTCCTTTACTCATATATTTCTATTGTATTCTACTCGTATAACAAAAATACCTTTGGAGACAATCAATATAATTATTATAATTTTTGTATTTTCAATGTAAGAGATACCTTTTCATATGGCCATAAAATTTTAACCATCAAATTTACTAGGTGTAAATAAAAATTTTATTGTCCATTTTAAATCAAACATTTGATTATAAGTATTAAGTTTCATTGAAGAAGTTTATCGTTCCATAAATTTTGGAGGAAATTATTTATGTTTTATGATCTATGCTTCCTATAATCGGATTGTCCAAATTATGTTAATTATATATACATTTTTCATATTAATTATTGAAAACAAATAATGGTTATTACTAAAGGAGGAAATTTTATTTGTCCATAGGTGTAAATCTCTTTTAATTACTAATTATTGTCCAAAATGTACTTAAATTACTCCGTAATTACTAGTAATTAAATATATAAAATCATTTATATTTTTCAGTTTCTTCTCATGTCTTATAGTATTTATAAAATACATAAAAAATAACTCTTTTGTTTCTATATTTCAACCAGAGGCGTCTCATATTGGGGAAGTCACAAAGATTATTTATCGTTATTTTTTGACCTCTTAACTTTTTTGACAATAAAATATTAAATACAATATAAAAATACACAAAATTGATAAACGCAGTAGATTTTGAGATATTTTAATTATTTTTCAATAAAATAAAAGTTCATATCAACATGTATACTAACAGTAATTTTTTTTCTAATTTTTGTTTTTTACAATAATGTAAAGAAGATAAATAATAATCATTAACAAATTTGGTTGTTTTTGGAACGACACATACTGATTATTCTGGCGAAATATTAATGGAATTTGAGGCTGTACAGACCAAGTTGGTTTCTAAAAATTGAAAAGATTTATATGAAAAGGAATTTGAATAGTTTTGTGAGTGCTAAATATAATTATTAATCGAAATTAATAGTTATTTTTTATACAAGACGATAAAATAATATTTTATCGACAAGCGGAAAGTGTTAATTCACGAGCGATATAATCGCGAGTGAATTATTTTTCGCGAGTCGATAATTTAATTTTATCGTCGTGTATAAAATTTTATTTTTTTCTATAGCAGGTTTTGAAGAAAAAAGAATTAGAAAAATTAAATTATTATTTAAGAACAATTTTAAAATGTCAGTAGTGTGCGTTGTTATGGAAATGTACTTCTAATAAACAAAAGTTAAAGTACTTTATCTACCCTTGCTGTTAAAGTGTTACTTTATCTACCCTTGCGGTTAAAGTGCTACTTTATCCACTATTTTGAGTTGATAAAATTGCACTTTAACATCCACTATAGAAAAAAATATATTATATTGTTTGACATTTATTCATTAACCACAATTTTCATTTGTTTAAGTAATTATTGATTAGCAACTTTATAAAAGCTAATACGCCCGCATTTGTGGCCGTATAAACAAGTTTATAATTCCAAAAAGAAATATTTTTTTGACGTAAAATGACTTCCCTCAATATATGTATTAATTTTTTACACTTATTTTGCATCACCAATAAAGATTTTTGTTATTATTTATAAACATTTTTTAAATATTAGACGCACGTGAAAAACAAAATATTACCATTACAAACACTTAAAATAAATTAATAGACCTATTCAAGTTGAAATTAGAATAAGAAAGTAGTATCTTAATCGTACAAAACAAACAGAACTAGTTTATTAATCAAAATGTCATTAAATCATTTCCTAAGCTCGTAAAATCAGCGCTAAGTTTACCAAATGACTCATTGCCTTCCAGTTTTATTCTTTATAAATGATACCGAGCAATTTTCAAACATAACGACCAATTTATAAAGGATGTGGAGCTATTTTCGTTTACACGTGCAAAAGTAATCAATTCGTATCGTATAACATGCGTTTTATTATTAATTTCATACGTTATACTTCAAAAAGTGTTCACAAAAGAATTAAATTTTCTTTATTTCTACCTTCTATATAATTGTCACTTTACAGGCTTCTTGGTAGCTAAGTAAATAAACAATTACAGTAACTAAGGCTAGCATACATAAATACTGCTGTCTATAATTTGTAACATTTGTATTTTGTTTAATATTTCAATGGTTTTAGAAAATTAATACGTTATTAGTAAATATTATTTTATAGAATTCTAAATTAATAAAATATTTTATTTCCACCTTCTATATGATTGTCACTTTACAGGCTTCGTAGTAGCTAAGTAAATAAACAATTACAGTAACTAACCTGTAAAAATTTACAAGGCTAGCCTTGTAAAATTTTACAATGCTCATAAAAAAAAATAGAAAATAATGAATGTTTTTTATGCATTTTATTATAAATATTACAAACTTAATTTAATTAGGTTTATGTGAGTAATTATACACATTTATAGCACATTTTGGTTCACTGGCGAAATTCATGTAACAATGTCTAGCTATAAATTGTTCTACCACCGCCAACTACCTTTGATTCCAAAATAGAGTCAATCTTTTTTTGAAACAATAATGTAACTTAATAAAAAAACGCTATAAAGGTAGAAATAAAATTTTGTGAAATTAATCTTTACTGGGCTGACTGGATTATGAGAGCTCGCTCCTTCGTCGCTCGCCTCACTAATTTCCAGCTCGCCCTGTAAAAATTAACTTACACCGCTGGCCACGTAAATACCTATTATAGTTTTCCTTAAAATTGTAAATTAATATGTCTTTATTTATTTTCATAAAACTTATCTATTAATTTTTCATTGTATTTTTGTGGCAATAAATGTCGCGTTTTTTTTTATTTTTTCAATCAAAATTTAAATAAACCCATTGTCTGTCTATTAAGTATATTATTATATTATTAAAATATTTCACTGACGCCGGAGGCCTAGGGAAATAAAATATTAATAAAAACAATTAAAAACATATGGTGTCAAATTTGATGTATATAAGTTTAAAATATAAAATAAGTAAATATGAAGTAGTTTTATTGTAAAATTACAATAGATGGAAGAAAAATTTAACGAATATATTTGCACACATGAATCAAGGTACTGAAAAACTTATATAGAATATATTACAACTGGCGGGAGGTAATGTGTTGGACACATCAGATTTTTTATTTTCCAGTAATGTAAAGTGGTAACAAAACTACATACTTATGACTTATGATGGTATGGAAGTAAGTTATACCTACATGAACGGTTAGGTGAAAAATGTTATTATATGGAATATATCAGATTTTTGAACAATTCACAAACCGTTGAACAAACGTTATATTTAGTTTGCAGATGCAAACCACATTCATTTTAAATTACAAAGTATTATAGTATTAATTTCAAAGACTTAAGCGTAATTATGTGTTTCCTATTTTACTTAATTACCACAGTCTAATGTAGAAATAATTGTATGGTTAGAAGCCTGGAGTACTTTTGTACGGAGATGCTAGATGGCAACTCAGTCGCTTTTTAAACCCTCTGGTGTTGCTCTTAATATATCATAAATAAACAGTACATAACTCACGGACAGCGGTGGTTCACTTAGTTACGAGGTGTGTAAATTAAGTAATAAGACTGTTTTTTTTAATTGTTTGAATAGAATTATAATTTCATATCGTCTCCCTCAAAATAACTTGTCGCTTTTTTAACCCTCTGGTGTTGCTGTTAATACATCATAAATAAATAGTACATAACTCACGGACAACGGTGGTTCACTTAGTTACGAGGTGTGTAAATTAAGTAATAAGACTGATTTTTTTAAATTGCTTGAATATAATTATAATTCAATATTGTCTCCCTCAAAAAAAACTTGGTTGGGAAGCCAGCCAGTGCTGGAGACGGTTCCTATCCTCATGGCAGTGCTGGAACTCGGGTACTGGACCTTCAGCTGCTCGGTTACAGCCATTTCAATGTTTTCAAGTGAAATTGAGTTCCCTTCAGGTGATTTTTCAATCTCGGGAAGAGAAAAAAGTTACAAGAACCCAGGCGAATAATAATTTTTTTAACCATTTTTGTGCAGATTTTTCTCATCCTCAATGAATTAGACAAAATCTGATGAACGGTGGTGTGAATCAAATTTAATTCTTCCCCAATCATTCAGTACTGTCAACCGACAATCTGAATGCACAAGATCCCAGATTCTGTCGACATTTTCATCACTTTTTGAAGATGAAGGTCTTCCGCTGCGTGTTTCATCTTCAATCGACTCTTTTTCTCTTGAAAATGCCAAATGACTCTAGCGAGTTCAACCTCAAAATCTCGCGTCCCAAGTGTTACCAGATCGAACGCTACGTTGCCAGTCTTAACAAGCTTTATATATATATATATATATATATATATATATATATATATATATATATACATATATATATATATATATATATAGATATATATATATATATATATATATATATAGATATATATATATATATATATATATATATATATATCTCCTCTGTTTTATTACTTACAATTTGAACTTATAAATCTTCGCTAGTCATATACTATTTTGATAGATTCACTATCTATATATCTATATATAGTTGAATTAATCTCGAGCATCGCCGAAACATTGCTCTCGGGTACAGGTCAAACATATTTTATTAATTACAATTTGAACTTCGCTAGTTACATACTATTTTGATAGATTCACTATCTATATATCTACATATAGTTTAATTCATCTCGAGCATCGCCGAAGCTTTACTCACGGGTACAGGTCAAACTTAGGTGTTTATTTTTCAGCTAGCAACTGTCCAGTATTCGAACACCGGTAAATTAATACTTAATATTTCAAATTATAAAGTTTTTAATAAAGGAAGAAATTCTTAGTAAACGTCGTAATAAACTAACACATTATTAAGAACCCATTAGCTGGTATATTAATTCTGCTATAGTATAATTTTATTTTGTGTTTAGACAATTTGAACTTATAAACCTTTGCCAGTCATATACTAATTTGATAGATTCACTATCTATACAGGGTGTTCATTTTATGTTGTCCACTATTGCTATCTCGAGAACTATAAGAGCTACGAGGTCGGTTAAATTAGCAAACAATTTCTATTTTACAACACTGATTAGATTTTGACTACAATTGGTTAACCGAAAGTAATACTTTACTTGAAGCTTTAAACCGTTTTTCCTAAAAAATACCTCTAAATACCATATTTTCGCAAATTACGTTATTATTAAACAAAAGGATTTTTAAATTTTCTACCAGTCTGTATAGTTACTTTTTATATATAACTTCTAGGTAGATAGAAAAAAAATATATAAATTTTAATAATTTTACATATCGTTTAGGCTGAGTAATTTCGATAAAACAGACGAGTTATTCATATGTTCACAAAATTTGACATATGATGTCAAATTTGATGTAAGTAAGTGTAAAAGATAAAATAAGTAAAAATGAAGTAATTTTATTGTAAAATTTAAAACGATGGAAGAAATATATTAGGAATGTATTTGCATGCGTGAATCAAAGTAAGTTCAGTTCCGCTTGTAGTAACGTCAAAAATAGCTGTTATATTGGTCATACAAATTTTATGAAGGAAATTTTAGGTATGAAATGAATAAAAAATATTCTGAACTGCAATAACAAACTAATTTTAAAACTACAAATTAAATGAATTGAAAAACTTATATAGAATATATTACTACAGTGGCGGGAGGTATTGTGTTGGACACACCAGATTTTTTAACCTGGAATTAGAGTGTCTTGACAGAAAGAATATACTTTTCTTCACTTATTTCAGGATTCGAATACCGGTAAATTAATTTCTCCACCGGATATTTCAAATTATAAAGTTTTTAATAACGGAAGAAATTCTCGGTAAACGTCGTAATATACTAACAGATTATTAAGAAGCCATTAGCCGGTGTATTAATTCTGCTATAGTATCATTTTATTTTGTGTTTAGACCTTTATTAAGTTAATCACAGTCTGTATTCATAGTCACTAATTATGCCTTATTCCACCGTTTATTTAACAATTAGTAAGTTTAAAACTTTTGGTGCATGCAAAGTTACCAGTAATTTAGTAATTTTAAAAAGGAGTAATGATGATCAAATTATAGGTGCTGTGACCGCTTTTAGGAGTACAATTCGAGTATTTTTTCGACGATTAAATAGCGCTATTAATACTTTACACCCACTTTATAAAATAGGGCACAAAACTAAATCAACAATTTTTAAGGGTCTATTATTCTGATACTAGTTGTCGGTAAATTCGTTTACATTTTTTAATTCTGTGTATTTTCATTATCCTAAGTCTAACGAATTAATAATTTTGCAAAAAAAAAATATACTAATGTAGCGATTGGAACAATACGTCGTATAAAACGAATATAATATACTACTATTTATACTTTGCTTCTTTTAGTTAATATAGATTGTAATCTAGGGATATATAAATGTGAAATATGATAACTCTGTTGAATGAAGTTGGGCACATTTATCTGTCAATATGCATTTAAAATATTATGAAGATATTTATAAATCTATACATTATGAGTTATGGAATTTTAATATCCTTTTAAATTCGTTTTATTTATTCGGTTTTCCTATTCAGAAATAATATTAATTATATTAAAAAAACATTTAACAATATTTGAGGTTATCTATTTGACATTTATTAACGCAAAGTATAAAGAATATTTTTCGCACCTCCGTGCCATTATGACTAGTATTATAGAACGCAAAATCGTCCAGAAACTCTCTGTTTTATAGATGCCAACTTAAATATTTTAACATTAGATTCTGTCAAACTTTTAATTTTATATTTTTGGAAATGTAACGCGTTAATTAAAACAACTATTTTTGATTTATTATTCATATTATACTCGTCTTGTATGATTATTATTACTTTAATTGTTGAAAAGTATCAATTCACATTCTTATTAGTTTTTAGGTTAGACTAAATGTCATTAAATTTTTTTTTTAAAAAAAAACAAGTAAATTCTTTATGTATACATGTGAACCAAAAATGTTTCTGACATAAAAACGTATAATGTATAAAATTTGAAGTAGAAATAATATTTCTTTAATAAATTAAAAGTGTCATCGGCGCAAAAAATCTTGTGTATAACACGCCCAGAAACTCTCTTGCGAGATCTCGCATTATTTGCAGCCCTCGCTTTCAGCTCGGCCTGTCAAAATAAACTCACTCTCGCAAAAGTTTAGTTTCTGGACTAGTGATACAAATAGCATATTGCGTCATAAGGGAAGATATAGGCATATTACATCCCGAAGATTTCTGATACACGAGCGAACGTAGTGAGCGAGGGCAGCAAAAACCGAGGGGTGTAATTATGCCGTTAGGTTCCCGTAGGGCACAAGCTATTTTTCCCTTTCCGCGAGAACAATCTTTCAAATAGTTAATATTTTAATGCAAAACACAAAAACATGTGTCGCTTTCCTATTTACTACTAAAACCATGGCAACAGGTAACAGAATACCTAATGTAAACATCATTCCAAAAATTTTTTTGACATACAACCTCAAATTATAAATGTCTAATTTTGGTGTAAATGATAACTTCTATAATAAATTCATGCGAAAATTGAAAATGATTAAAATTATCATGTAATTTAGAGTTAACTTGAACAATATTTTGTTGTAATAAAACTATTATAATTTTAAATTTTATCGGTAGATGGCACGTCTTATGCTTGCACCGCTAAAACCCACAGCTATTCATATCATCCCGCTTTTAATATTTACCTGCCATTGTTAACCTCAAATGAAGTAAACAATTTGTCAATTACATACCATGGATATGGAAATAACTATTTACTAATTTAAGCAACTTTGTATCTCTTATAATTTTCAAGATTCCTAAGCTTCAATTAGTAAACAGTAAAAAAATACGCAATCCTGCAAAAAATTAACTTCGCATTATCTACAAATTTGCCACACCTAGAAGTTTAAACGGAGAAGATAGTAACTTTCATTTTTCTCATTTGGTTGTATAAACATTGTTATTATCGACAGTCTCTTGTTAGCGTGAAGAAAATTGAATGCAATGATTGATTAGGTAGACTTAGGAAGTCGGAAAATTATTTTTAATTTAATTTTGATTATCATAATTAAAGAATATCTTTGAGCTGATTTTGCAACGTAAAGGCTAGAGTTGTTAAGCCTTTCTAATAGAGATATAGAATGTTTATCAAACTCATTTTGATGTATTATATTTAATTAAATAATTTCATTTCGCACCTATTATTATTTTGAAATACCAAATTTTGATAAACATTTCTCTGAGCAATATACTCCAACAAAAAGTTGCATCAAGATTTTGAGGAATTTTAATTAAGGTTGGCAAAAACCATTATGTTTTTTTTTTAATAATAAGCTAATAATAAAGGATAATCATTTTAAATAAATATACAGGGTGTCACAAATAACTAAAAGATATGGTAAAATATACAAGGTGATTAAATTAGACCAAAGTTGCCACATTAATTAAGGAACCATTTTAATTATGTCTTTGTTTGCATAAAAATGCATGGTTTTTAGATATAAACGAAAATGTAAACTTTCAAAATTAAATTTTTTATCGCGTCCGTTTTAAGTTATTGATGTCAACTTCAATTTTTCATATGAACCATATAATGGTTGCAATTATTGTGGATATAGCTTTTTTTATGAAAATATGCATTAATTAACATTTGTATATTTCTTTTTATCTTTTTTACAATAAAAAAATTTCATATTTACTTATTTTATTATTAGCCAGAAATTAATATATAAAGTATAATTATGCACATCGGTAGAAAATTAAATAATCTTTATATTTAATAATAATGTAATTTACGAGAAAACGGAATTTAAAAAAAAACGGTTTAATGCTTCATGTAAAGTACTACTTCCGGTTAATCAATTGTAGTCAAAATAAAATCAGTTCATCATATTTGAATATAACTCTTAAATACCAAATATTATATTTTTTACAGGGATCATATTAGAGTTATCGTGGACGAAAAATCTTCACAGATACACACACGTACATATAGACAACACGGTAAAAATAGTAAAATCGTATTCTAGAGACCCTAATTCATGCTCATATGTTGAAAACTCACACGAGAAATTTGACTGAAAACAATACCTCCCTTATCTATATGTGTATTTACATTTTTGTTTATATCTAGTAACCTATGCATTTTTTAGGAAATAAAAAAACATGTATAAAATTTGTCTAATTTAACCGACATCATATCCCTTATAGTTCTCAAGATCCATATACTTAAACCAATTCATTGGTCCCCCTATATAATATGTTAACTCCAAAATTAATTTTCATTGTACATTTCTTTAACCATGTTCATGAATATATATCTATTAGATTTCTAATAAGACAATATCAAAACCTACCACGATTAAATGTGCGGATTTCTAGCAAAATATCCTTATTAAAACCAATAAATATTCTAATCGAATTCTCAAGTAACTTAGTAGAACGCTAACATCATGAAATGAATTAACATTCAGTGCAAGTGTTAAATATATTGTCTCAGTAATTTGCAACTCACATTCAGAATGTATTAACTGTTAAGATATAATGTTATACATGAGTTAATTCTATTATTCTATTGATAAGGTAGGTAATGGAGATCATGTTAAAAAGTTCATATCGACATTTGAAAAGTCACTTGTGGTAGAAAATATCTAATCATTTGTAGTATAAAAAAATATTTACATTCAAGTTTCATAACTTTCATAAAAAATCTGATGTGTCCAACACATTACCTCCCGCCACTGTAGTAATATATTCTATATAAGTTATTCAGTACATTCAATTTGTAGTTTTAATATTAGTTTGTTATTGCAGATCAGAATATTTTTAATTAATTTCATATCTAAAATTTCCTTCATAAAATTTGTATGACCAAAAAAAAAACAGCTATTTTTGACGTTACTAAAACCGGAACCGAACTTACCTTGATTCACGCATGCAAATATTTTTTTTTAAATTTTACAGCAAAACTACTTCTTATTTATTTATTGTATCTTTTAAACTATGATTGCTCCAAAAACATGAATGGAATAATTGGTCATATAAAACGAGTATTATATACTATTATAAAAAAAAATCTTAAATTTTTCAATTAAAATAATATCAGATTGTAATCTAGTGATATATATGTGAAATATGGTAACTCTGTTGAATGAAGTTGGGCACATTTATCTGTCAATATGCATTTAAAATATTATGAAAATATTTATAAATATAAACATTACGAGTTATGACATTTTAATATCCTTTTAAATTAATTTTGTTTATTCAGTTTTCATACAGAAATAATATAAATTGTAATAAAAAACATTAAAAATATTTGAGGTTATCAATTTGACATTTAAAGTGGGGTGCAGTTGTTAGAAATACCACAACAACAAAAATACCAAAAACAGTTTAACAATATCTGATATTATTAAACCATTTTCGATATAACAATATAAAATATATTATAATATATATTATTAAATAGTTTTCGATATAATAATAGGCCAATTGTTAACGCAAAGTATAAAAAGTTACTGACACTTCACAAGCGCTGTTCCTGCTAAGTATGTCGTTCACTCATGCGAAAGACAAAAACAGAACACGTGAAAATATGTTTTAAAAATCGTATCCATGCTCTGTATATGGTACTTGTACAGAGGTAAAACAAATTAAATAATAATTAGTAACATAGGTTCGAGGCATACTCAATTAAAAAGTAATTTAATAATTAACTTAGTATAGTTGGTTGAAGGCTATACAGAAATGACTTAACGTGCATTAAAAATGAATTAATTATATTTTAATAGTCTGGTTAGACTAACTTATGTTGAAAGTGTTATTAGCTGTGTGAAACCGGCTCGCATTTAAGGTTAGGTATATTAAAGGTAATTTCTACTAGAGTAACAGTAACCTTATATTTTTTACAAATCGTAAATACAACTACTTAAAAAATCTGATGTATATTCACGTAATGTAGTACTGTTATTCTTTGTAGATTAAGTATATCATAACATATGAATGCATATTTTTTTAATTATTTGTTTTCCTTCTAATCATCAATAATAGATGGCAGTACTGAAATTTAATGACTTAAACAAATGACAGAAACTAAATAAACAATTCTTTTGACAGTGGCCAGTAAGATCGCCAGATCTATCACCGTTAGATTTCTTTTTGTGGGGTTATTTGAAGTCTAAAGTTTATGCCACGCTACCCGAATCTTTAGAATATTTCCGGCAACGTATCGTAACTGAATGTCGTCAGATTACTTTACAAATGTAAGCATCATTTACAAAATCTATAATTAGTAATAATTTTGTAGGTTTAGCATAAAAAACAAAAAGCAAACAAAATAAGATATTTCTTTAAATTGAAATATAATAGTCATTTGTATATCAAGGGACTAAATTATAATCGGCTATCGCCTCGTAGAATAAACCATGAGAGTAATAAAAAATACATATTAGTCCTTAGATATACATTATATTTTTTCCGAAATCGTTAAATTATTAATTAAATACATAAATAAAGAGCATTATGTGTTTGTAAAACGTCAGCTATAATAGCTATAGAGACGGGGATGGCTGTGATAACAAACGTACTGTCAAAGTGTCAAATATTTCTTTATAATTTTCATTTATGTTTATACCTGCTTACAATTCGTCTGCATGAAATCAGATAAAATATTATCAAAGGTAAATAATAAATACATTCACCAATAATATTATAGAATGATATGTTTGTTATTTTAGGTAGTGCTAGAATAAACTGCAAATGTATAATACTATTAAAATATAGGTTAATACAGTTTGACAGATGAGTCCGTAAAGTTGAATTTTGACATAAGATTCTGTAAAGTTTTACTTACTACGAAAAAAGTTTGTACTTGTAAGAATAGTATTTTTTCAAAATTTAATTGTACACTATTTTAAAATGATAAGCATAATCGTAAAAACAAAAACATTGTAGTGTGTAATATTTTTTTAATCGCTATTGTTTAGTTGAAAACTTGAGTTAAAAATTATTTCAGAACACAATTATGATAATTATTTATAGTAATTAAAAAATGCAATTTTAATCTGATTTAAATTACTTAAATTACGTTTAATTCAGTTAAGTAGGATATTAATTTCTTTTTAATTATTTCCACAATTCAAAAATTACTAAATTATTTTATAATTGCCGAATTGTCAAGTGTCAAAATTTCACGTTTTCGGAAAGTATAATTAAAATTTAATTTTATGCCCTAAATATGTATTTAATTATTTTTCATTTTTTTGTCAGTAACATTGTTAAAAAATAAACAAAAAATAAAATTTCTTTTAATATATAAAAGCTTATACCTATTATGAATGTGATAATATTTATCTTATTTATAGGTAATTATAGCATTTTTTTTTATTTTTGTGGAAAGAACGTAAATAAAATAGTAAAAATTTGTAAAATATATAATAAAATATATTAATTAAATGTGATAAAACATTTTTTTTAACATATATTGATATTTACCATTTACCGTCGCTACAAAACTATTAAATGTAAAAATATTCAATCAAATTTTAATTAAAAATCAAAAAAATAATAATTGTGCTATTTAATTTCTTAAATTTAATGTTTATTTTTATTTACAAGAATATAAATTTTTATGACTGAAATTAGGCAATAAACTATATACTTTATTTTACCTGTATAATTATTGCCTACAGTTTCTCTCAAAAACCTACAGCTTATAGTATGTTTGGAAACTTTCGGACACTTTTTTGATTTTACAAAAATGGGATTTAAACACCAAATCTCACATTTTGCTTAATTTAAATCAATGCGTGCTAAAACTAAAGAATATTTTATATACATTGTTTGGTCATTATAGTCTCATTACAATATATCTTTTATTATTAACTATTTGATCTGTAAAATGATAATTTTTAAAAATGCACGCGTTGACATTATTAAGTAATTGTTATTTACATTACAAGTACATTATACATACAATAAGTTGTGTATTACTAAGCTATAATAAATATCATCTTTTTTTGCAGATATATGTATATTTTTAAGTAATATAATAAGAGCCATGAATTTATTGAAAAAATTTACGAATAGTTATTGTGTAATAACAGACAAACGAGTGTCAAAAATGACATAATTTAACCGTTGTTTTGACACGAGTTGTCGTTACTTCGCAGGAATTATAAGTAAATTTTACCAATTAATTCATAACTCGAATTATATTTGCTTCATTATTTCATGAATGACAACAGTTCAAACATATAATTTTTGATATGAACAAAATGTAACCATGACTATGATACTGTGGTTTTATCAAACTACCTACGGTCATCAGATGAAGTATTTTGATTGAGAGAAAATGACAGGTGTGGAATTATAAAAAAAAATTATTGTTGACATGAAATCATTGATGAAAAATAATAAAAAAAAATATTTCTCTAAGACTTTAAACAATAATTTGTGTTATAATTAAAATTATTATTATCTTTTAATAACCTCTAAAAACTTTATTTTATTTCGGGTTACTTTAACGCATCGCAGTGCGTAAAATTGCAACTACCGGAGATATTAACGATGTGTGATTATTATGTTTATACTTCAGGAGGTCAAAAAACTTTTATTTCTATAACTGTCAAAAAATGTTAACATTTTTATTTTAATAACAATGCATAAAGTAAGCGACTACCTGGAAAATGGTTTTTCATGCTTCTGGAAAAAGATTTTCACTAAATTTATATAGATAAATAAAAATAATTAGTACTTACAGTATTAGTACAATTCTTTTAGAATATTCGATAATTAATTTTATAATATTTTACAGTCAAACATAAAAAAAATATTTTCTTAACTAAACAGATTAACCGCAATTGTAACAAATTTACCGAAAATTTTAGCTAATAACAATATTAAATTATTATTTACAAAAATTCTCATATATTCATAATTAATTAAGACAGTGTAAGTAGCCGCTTGAATATTAATGCAGTCAACACTGAATAATCCAAGATTTACTTAAAATAATTGATCTAAGGACTTGAAAATGTGCTTATCCTTTGAAAACTCACTGTCTGATTTTTAGCATGATTACAATAGTACATGTCTAAAATTTATCATAAATTCCAAAAAACTATATAAAGTACAATAGGTTTATTTTATAATACATAGTGAGTTTTCAATGCATAAACACGTTTTGAAGTCTCTAGAACACGATTTTAATATTTTTACGATGATGTATGTCCTTTTGTGTGGATGGCTGGATGTTATTAATAACGATTACTCAAATAATTTTGGTATTAATCGTGCAACCAAAAGTGATGAGATGGACCGGTAAAAGAGATGGACTTTTGGTCTTAAAAGTACATTAAAGTAATATATCTCATAGAAAATGTTAATTTTGTTGTTTAGAGATAGTGTCAGTAGCTAATTAATACTAAGCAATACAAGATTTACTTAAAAAATTATTGTAGAGTCTTCAAAACGTGCTTATCTATTGAATTTCATTATCTGATTTTTAGCATGATTCCAATACCTCTCTTACTTTATAAAGGACAATCGCGTTATTTTAAAAAGATATTCAAATATCCCTTACAAAAACTATAATCTCTTGGAGTCACTACTTGATTCTTTTGATCCAAAAGGCGTCAGACATCAAAACGTGTTTATCTATTGAATTTCACTATCAGATTTTTAGCATATAGGAGACAATCAGTTTATTTTATAATGATTTTCAAATACCCCTTACAAGAACTATAATTTCTTAGAGTCACCAATGGATTATTTTTGTACAAAGCGCGATTTTTATTAGTATCTGAGAATATAATAGACATTTACCTCTCTTACTTTATAAAGGTCCATTGGTTTATTTCATATTTCATATACCCTTTACAAAAACTATAATTTCTTGGTGTTTTTTAGCATCTTAGAATATAATAGACATACCTCCAGGAAAGATATAATGTACATAGCTAATTAACATTAAGTAATACAAGATCTAAGGACTTCAAAACGTGCTTATTCATTGAATTTTACAATCCGATTTTTAGAATGATTCCAATACCTCTCTTACTTTATAAATCATGTTATTTTATAATGATTTTCAAAAATCCCTTACAAGAACTATAATAAACCGCGTTTTTATTAAAGTACTTTAGAATATAATATACATACATACCACCAGGAAATAATTTTATTGTTTAGAGCTAGTGTAAGTAGTCAATTTTTACGGAATAAGCCAAGATTTACTTACGCCCTTATTCATCGAAATACTTTATAAAGGACAATCACTTTATTTTATACTGATTTTCAAACACATCTTAAAAGAACTATAATCTCTTGGAATCACCAATGGATTCTTTTGATTCAAAACTCGTTTTTAATTAATCTTAGAACATAAAATTCAAAATGTGCTTATCATTGAATTTCACTATCCGATTTTTAGCATGATTCCAACACCTCTCTTACTTTATAACAGACACGACAAGACAAGAACTATAATCTCTTTTTTCAAAAACCCCTTAACAAGAACTATAATCTCTTGCATTTTGATACCTTAGTACATTAGAATATAATAAACATATATCCAGGAAATCAAGATTTTTACCATGATTCGAATACCTCTCTTACTTTATAACGAACAATTGGTTTATTTTATAACGATTTTCGAATATCCCTTATAAGAACTATAATATCTTGTAGTCACCACTACATTATTTTGATCCAAAACACGTTTTTTTATTAATGTACCATAAAATATAATCATACACCTCCATGATCACCAATACATTATTTTCATACAAAACACTTTATTTTTCATTAAAGCACCTTAGCCTACAATTCACCTACCTCCAGGAAACCTATGAGGAAAGATCCGTCCATGCCTGCTCAACAGCCACGGATAGAGTGGATAACTCTCCCTTGGCTGCCCATGCCCCATGGGATTTTGAAACCCGTGCCCAGTTTGACTCAACGCCGCCGCCAACGCCGCTCCTTGAAAATGAGCCGCCAGGGCAAAAGGATGTCCTGGCGGGTGCATTTCTGGCTGCATAAATCCATTCTTATGCCCTAAGGACTCATAGGATGGATTGGGCCTGATTAAGCTATGGGCCGGGATGCCCGGTACCATTATAGGTGGCTTCGGCGATTGCAGAGGCGATTGAGGTGATGCATTTAGTTGTCGAGTGTCTATATCACTAGATGGTGAAGGTGCGGTAGATGTAGAGTAATGCACGGGAGAGCTTTGTGCAGCTGAAGTTGAGTATACTGGGGATTGGTTCGGAGAGCCACCTACAATAGAGTCTATACTAAACCCGATTTTGGGTTTGGAAGGTACAGCAACAATTGGTGTGGGTGCTAACGGCATCATTGTCAACAATTGTCAACACAAACACTAGCACTTTGTCACTAATTTCACTTTTTTTAAGCACAACACATAGCCACGTCGTTGTCTACGCACTAATAACTTGAATCGACTGTCTTGCTTGCAGTTGTTTATAGGTGGGGATAACTCAATTCTCATTGGCGCACCACACGAACGTATACTAAGCACCCGATTGGACTTTACTCCAAAGCGTGAATGGTATTCCCGAAACCACGCCCATTTCCACGCCTACTAACTACAAAAGACACGCCTTTAAGAGACCCGAGGCACAAAAACGAGTCTTTAAGATATACAAACGCACTTAACCGAACCTAAAACACTTGCAACGCGCGTTGAGTTCACCCGTTGACAGATTATGATTGTTTTAATCACATAAGCCACGCCTATAAGCGCGCGCACTGGGGCGGAGCTTACGGATTAAGCTAATTGAGGTGTTAGTGTTTTTTTTATTGTCACCAATTTGTAGCCATTGAAACAAACGTTTACTCTCAACACACCTACTGCGATTATTAAATTAAGTTTGATTTTGCGAAAGGATACATACAAAAATTGTGTTTAATGTTTTTATGTTTAAATATACAAAACACCCAATGTTGTTTACAAAATTTTTCAATTCCAATACTTTTTATTTATTTAAAAACTAATAAAAAAATTTAATACAGTTTCCATAAAAATCTGAAAATAGATATTCTTTTAATTTGATTTTGTGAAATAAATATTGAAACAAATATTTGCTCAACACTTACTAGATTGCGATTATTAAATTATGAGTTTTGATTTTATTTTATGTCAGTATATCTTAATATTAATTTTAATTACTTAAAATACTTTTACATATTTTTCAATCACAATATTTTTTATTTATTTAAAAATATACCTATTAAAAGTTTTCCTACAATTAAACATTTAAAATTAAAATAAAAATCTGATAAAAGGTGTTATTTTTATTACGATTATGTGAAATAAATATAAAAACACAAACTAATATAAATAAGTATATAAAAAGTAAATATTTTCTCATTTACTATCAATTTTCCATTATAATCCATTTATATTATTGAAAAATATATAATACAAAGCATTCTTTTTCGCATATTTAATTCCATAATTAACAATAGAATGCAAAATTTGATCTATTTTCACGAGATTTTCTGAAAACTATTGAAAATACAACAAATTGCTTAAAAAATATTTAATATATAAGATGTAGCGAAAATTTAAGCGATAAATTTCAATTTTATTTTCTATTCGTTTAAAATTATATTTGTGAATTTGAAAAATTATAAAATAAATATTGGAAAACTATTTACTGTTTACATATAGGGATGCAAAATACATACTAAGTTTCTTTCATATTAAAAAAGATTAATTAATTAAATTGAACATTAAAATCTGTATCCTGTTTATAAAATTTTGTGAAAAATGCATAAAATAAAAATTATGCATGTTAAAAATTAAACTTAATATTAAATACCTACATTAGATGTATAGCGAAAAAGTTTTGTTTCTTTAATACGCATGAAATTATATTTGATAATTTACAAAAATATAAAAGAAACTATTTTGAAAAAACTGTTTACTTAAATAGACATAAACATATTAATTTTTCCCTATTTTAAAACTTTAATTCTCATATTCACAATAATAGGAAAAAAATAGTGTGTAATTCTAAAAAATAATTATTGAAAGGATGAGCTAATGTGAATGAATAGGCGAACATAAAAATTAAATAATTATATATAAAGAATATTACAAGAAAGGACGCAAAATTTAATAATGTTCTTTCATATTAAAAATATTAAATTAAGTTGAAAACATATGTATACTCTTATATGATTTTGTGAAAAATATATTGAAGTGAAAATAGTAACTACCGTGAATATTTAAACACAAAATACATTAAATGTAGCTAACATTTCAAAACTGATTTTTTTAATATAAAATTATATTTAACAATTTATAAAATTATATACTATTTCAATTTATATATTCAAGATGTTAGGCAAAATGCAGAATTTATTATAATTTATAAATAATATTTTTAGTGTGAGTTTAATAATGAAAATATAAGCTATTTTAAGAGAATACGCGAAAATAAATATCAAATAGTTATATATTAGATGAAGGTATTTTTTTTATTTATTTAATTAAAAAATTAGTAATACTAAAGATTTGAAATTTATTCCAATTTTCTTTTGTTTGAAAAAATTTAATTAACTTAAATATACGTGTCCGTCAGATATTAATAACAATTATTGCATTAGTTACCAAGATTGGAAAAAAACCCTGGTAACTAATGTAATAATTGTTATTAATATTTGTAAAAAGAATAAGAACTATGTTTTCTGTATAAATATATATATATATATATATATATATATATATATATATATATATATATGTATATGCTTTTAATATGAGTGAAATAAGAGCGAATTAAAGGAATTATTAACCTAAGTGAAATTAGCAAAATAAATCTCTTATAAGAACTATAAAAAAACAGCTAACTTTATAAAAGCTAATTGCATTTAATCTTGCTAATCTAATGTAAACATATGGAAGTATATACAATCGTTCAACAACCTATAATTATTGTAAACGTTCCACAATGACATTTTACACAAGAGTATGATTAAGATGACAGCTGTCATATTGTTGATTTCTTCATAAAACAAATGAAGACATATGTTGAATTAGACTCGCAGTATCATTAACTGCTCATTGTTGTTCATTTGTTTCATTGTTTGTTATTGTAATAGGACGTTAAGTGTAGTTTATTGTCTTTCATGTTTCAAGGAAAAATAGCAACATTTATCTAAATTTTAATTATTTTTAGCCTAACGTAAAACATTAATAATTTTTCGCCTTTCCATTAATTATTAATTCTTTGACAAAAATAAAATAAAATATTTACGAAATTTTCGCTTATTTTATATTTATTTATTATACATTATTTTTTTAAATTACTTTAAAAAGTACACAAAAATTTAATTTTCCATATTGGTTTAATAAACTATAATAATAATAAAATCTGCATTGTTTTCTAAGATACTAAATATACGATTTTTTTTAATGATCCGTATTTATGTATACAGTAAATAGGTTTTCCAATATTATTTATTTTATATATTTTTTTTTAATTCACAAATATAAGTATATACAACTAAAAATTAAATTTGAAATTTGTCTAACAAATTTCCTCATAATTTTTGTATATTTAATATTCTTTTTAGGTAATTTATCTATAATAATTTTTATTTTTAATATATTTTACAAAATCACGTAAAAAAGACATAGCTTTTACAAATTAATTTATTTTCTTAAAACAAAAGAAAATCGGAATATATTTCTAATAATTTGTATTGCTAATTCTTTAATTAAATAAATAAAAAAAATCGCTACATCTAATATTTGACTATTTAATTTTTATTTTCACATAATCTTTTATAATAGATTATATTTTTAATAACTACTTTTAAAATTACACCAAAAATGTATTTATAATAAATAATAAATAAATAATAATAAATTCAGCATTTTGCCTTATACATATCTTGAATGTATAAATTAAAATTAAAAAAAAATATAGTATGTTCTCCATTTAGGTAAACAGATTTTTAATATTATTTATTCTACAATTTTAGAAATTGTCAAATATAATTTTATATTTAAAAAAATTTGCTATATGTAATATATCTTTTTCTTATATATTCACGACAGTTTTATTTTCATTTTAATATAGTTTTCACAAAATCATTTATAAATATATAAATGTACCTATAATGTTTAATTTAATTTTTTTTAATGAAAGTAAATTAGAATAAATATTTCCTCATTTTTCGTAAGAATATAACAAAAACAAAATCTGTAATAAAGCCAAAAACTATTCTTTCGAATTAAATTACGAAGAGTAACAGAGAATTATTACTTTTTGTTACATTTTTAAATAAAATAATTATTTTTCTTTCATTTATTAAGACAATTAAATTTTCACTTCCTTATTTATTACTTAAATATGTAGTTTTTTCACATATATTTTCTTTGGAGAAAAAATCGGTGAAAAATAATTGAAAAAAATATATATTTTCCCCATAAATATTTAGGTATTTCAAGCTGTGTTCCTTCTAGAAATGTAGTGCTAAATACCCTTGAGACATTGCTTGAAATTACTTCTAAAAATACATTTTATATATTTTTAACTTTCACCATTCTTATAAAATGATATGTTTACCAAATTAATACAATTGGAAGTGAAAATTTTAGTAATAAGGCATAATTACAACTTTCAGGATAAATATTTTGTCATTTACTTCAATTTAAAGTAATTTGACATCAATTTTGTGTGTTTTATAATAATATATATTTATTTTGTTCAACAAAACAACATGTAAATTTAAAAATTGATATGTTCCGATAATATGTTAGTAATTGTTAATGTAATATGTCAACATATGTTAAGAATGAAGTAATGTGAAGTAATTTGCATACTAATATTATGCTGACTACAATATAGTACTATATTGAGTTTTTATAATCAGTTTGTGCATATAGTATTCAATTTTTAATGAGCATAAAAAATTATGTGTGCCTTTTGTAAAAAAAGATTAAAAAAATAGTAATATCTACGAAAGGTTCTTTTATTCACATTTAGTTAGCATATTAATGCCAAATTGCTTAAAATTTAAGCAATACTTATGCAAAAAAAATACTAATCGAAATTTTGACATTAATGTTAAATAACATCTGACATTTTATTCCAATGTGATTATTTTTCATTTAAAGAATACTTATAATTTAAGTAATATTGGTGCAACCGCCATAAATTGTCTTCATTTTATGAAATACACTATAAACTATAAGAGCTAAGAAGTCTATTAAATAGACAAACAAATAAATGAGGGAAAAATAGAATTCTCTGCTAAGGTGTATATATTATTTTTTATCATGTTTTATAGTTAGAAGATTATTTATTAATATCAATATATTTGACTATAATGGAAGGTTGAATAAAAATCCGATTTAAATTATTTTATTTAAATCAGTTTTTTTAATTTTTGACAAAAGGTATAGCATAATTTCAAAAATTTTGATTCTCAAAATGGTATTTATGTACGATTGCACGTTAAAGTTTGATTCATATCATAGTTTTGCGGCCATAAATTACCTCTTTATAATACTAGTAAAATAAAGTTCTTTCAACATTCTTACTAGAACCATATTTCCGATTAGCATTATATGTCTCTTCGTATATATGCTTGCTTGAGGAAATAGTGAATCTTTATTATTTTTTCATGATTAGAACTTTAAGACAGACACACTTACATCTTGCTTCAAACAAAATTTTGACATTGACACCGAACCAAACAAATTCGTATTAAAACAACAGAAAATCACACTTGATTCACTCTTCTAAAATCATGAACATTTTACATTTTTTCTAACAAAAACCGATTTTCGCAGTCGTACATAAAATTTTGTATGCAATTCGTACATAATTAGGCTTTACTGACTCACCATATTTATTTACCTCGGTCGCTTTGCTCACTCTGCTATAAACTGTAGGACTCGCCAATAAAGACTTACATTGTGTACTTATTATATAAATAGCTATTATTATGAAAAAAATGTAAAAAATATAAAGAAACATTAAAATACTAAGTGATATTTCTTTTTTTTTTCTACAAGATTGTAGAAAAATATTTCGAATGAATATTTTTTGGGATCAAATAAAAAGAATTACAGAGAAGTTCTTGTAATCTTTTTTCGAAATTGCATTACCTCGGTACATTTCTAGTAACTTACAAATCTTTAAATCTTCTTACAAGATAATTCTGTTAAAATTTTTGCAACCCTTACCTTCTTTTGTCGGGTAAGAATACTGATGGATTAGTGGTGTATTACTGCAGAAGTTAAGAATTTAAGCCTTTAGGATACTCCTTACGGTTTTTGTGAAGTAGTAAAATGATTATTAGGCATTAACCTAATCGCCTATTTGAATTGTGGTCGAAATGTGTAAAAGATTAACCAAAAGTCATAAATTATCAAATGACAATTTTCTGTTCTATTCAAACAATGGGGTTTTCCTTTTATTGATAATGTACCGGGTGTTCATATTATGGGATATAATATTAGTATCCAGAGAATTATAGGAGTTATGAAATTAATTATATTTTTTGAGCATAAATTTTTTTCAACGAGTAATTCTCAAACCATGGGTACCAACATTGTTATTTAAAATGGGTCTCTATATATTTTTTGCTTATTCGTTTTTAATTCTTTGAAATCCATATTTTTCTATTTTTCTTCGCTAAAACGTAAGTACTTGTAAATTTTGTTCTCTATTTTGGAAAAATCTTGATTTTTTTTATAATTTGGAACGATAGATAATAAATTTACATAATATTATCCACAATTGTCAAATAATATACCTAGAATTCAATTGTTTTTTGTCAATTAATTACCTTCGTTACTGTTGCTAATTGAATAATATTGACAGTTCGATGGAATAATATTATTCAATCGGTGTCAAATTTAAATATTACCTGGCAAAAGCGTAAAAACCAAATTACTATTACGTAATTTTTTCTACATAAAAAGCCAAAGTTACACCAATTTTGTCATTTTTCATACTTTCCTTTTCTATAAAAGCTTAAACTGTAGCTAAATAACACTAGAAATAATTGTCTTGCGTTAAATATGCTGTGAAACTGTGACGCGAGCTATTGTTATTTATCTGTCAAAGTGTGAAGACATATTTGTTTATAATAAACATATATTTTTCCTGTTATATTTGTGGATAAAGAATAGTATTCTATTCGCTTTCGCTTTCGCTCGTGTTGACAAACTTCATTCTCATGAGTAATAGCACACATTAGATACTTATTGAATAATATACTATTACATATATTATACAGTAGTATAAACACGGTAAAGGATATTTTCAAATATTTATCATTTATGAAGGTGATTTTGGCGTGGACAATTTGTGCTTTATTGTGTGTTGATAATTTCGTTACTTTAATATACAACTCTATTGTATATTTCATCCATTGTTATATTTGCATGTAATACTGTCAGTTTTGACAATTTTTACTTCGAAAATCACACCCGATAAGATGATGTCATACCCTTGGTAATTACCATAACGATCTGTATGGTAAAATTATTGCTGTATTGACTTGTCAAAATAACATGAACCAATTAGATAATATAACTGTAACCATGACAATGTATGTATATAACCCATACAGACTTTTTCACAAAAACTTAATTGACAAGAAAATTTTATAAAACAATATTTGTTAATAATGTCTTCAATTTTTGAAACCGGTAAATTATTGAACAAACCATGGATGTTATGAATCATACAAGGCCTTAGATGTCTTAAAATTACAGTCGTAATTAGTATTTATTTTAATAAACTAGAGTAGAAAAAATAGTATGTAACACACGTGTGATAACAGTCAATGCAAAACGAATATATGAATATGAACCAAATGATCGACTGGTTTAAATTTCCCGCCAGTAAAGAAGCTTCACCTACTCCCCACTAGGGTCGCTAATTCCAACTGTCATTCGTTACTCGTCACGGAAATACACGTTAGAACCACTACGTAATTTAGCTGTCATGTTAGTTACTAAGTGGTTAAATGTGATGTTCATATCAAATATATTATTAATTGTGTAGTTTCGGATACCACTATTATTTAGTGTAATTGCTTGTATAATTTCGGTGCTCATAAGTGTTCTTAGTTGTTGGTTTTGACTGTGTATTGTATTGTATAAACATCAGGATAATTGTTACTTATAAATGCTAAATGACTACATAAGGTAGACTCAAATAAAAGTCTTCCACAAAATATATTGAGACTGATTCGTACTTGGTTACTACAGAGTACTAAGAAAGCACTACATACAGACAACTAGAGTTAGTGAGTTGTTTATCTTTACTAGCCCTGTCCAAGTACCATACTTGAGACTGATTCTTGGTTACTACAGAGTACTAAGAAAGCACTACATACAGACAACTAGAGTTAGTGAGTTGTTTGGCTTTACTAGCCCTGTCCAAGTACCATACTTGAGACTGATTCTTGGTTACTACAGAGTACTATGCAAGCACTACATACAGACAACTAGAGATACTGAGTTGTTTGGCTTTACTATCCCTATCCAAGTGTAACACGGTCGCTTGGCGGCTGTGCATTTTGGTAAATTTTTGGTATTGCAGTACTCCAGATGTTACGAAATGGACAGATTTTGGTTGAGGACGCACTTTTTGCGCCTTCAAGCTTGTTTTCAAATAAATAACTGTCCGTTTCTAGTACGTGATGCTCTCGGTGGACATCAATAGTTGGGTTATTTTTAGCATAATTTATACTTAGGGGATGAGAAGAGCCGGATAAACATAGGTTGAGAACTTCTGGATTTCACCATTAAATGGTGTTCCAAAGTTTGAAATCTCGCTCTCTTGTTGTGATCTTCGGCTATTGTGGATGTCGTGACTGAATCGTCAGACATACCTTGGTATTTCTTAGTGAAATATCCAATTAATTGTTTTACTGTGTGTAAAGGCTCTCTCATCGTGGTGTAAATTTGTAAGTAGTTTTCATTATATTCTGTGTGGATTAATATTGATGTGTAGATCGATGTAAAAATGTTTTCAAAATTGTTTGTAAATTAGAAAAGTAAGAATTTAGAGTTTACATAAAATCAAATTACGCGTTGTAGTTTATTTGAATTATATAAATGTTTTTGATCGCGGTTGATTATTAAAATTTATATAATTTTGTTATTGTTGGAATATCGTGTGTGATTCAGCCAATCCTATTCCAACCCCTGTCTTTGTGACATGGTAGCACAACGCGTAGGTAAAACTCTATTGTTCCAAAATTACTACCCTGCACTAATTTGACCATATAGTAAACAGCGTCTGTTATCATTATTAACATTCCCTTGTCTACTTCTATCACGGCAGACTTTTAAATAAAGTGATAGTGGTGGCAGCGACTATCGTTACCCTTGTCTCGTATAAAAGTTGTTCATTAATATAATTCGTGGATTACTTTTGAGGCAAGTAAAACGCCATATATTAAAAACTCTTAAATTAATCACCCTGTACCTAATACACAAGTAACAGTGGTTACTACATAGTACTACAGAAGTAGCAATGAAGATTTTAAAACTAGAATAAGTAACGACCTACAATAAGCAAGGGAAATAATAATACTGTTATATGAATAAAGCTTCAACGATATATTTAAATATTTATAACCAAATAATATTCCTAATGCTTCTTATCTTAGAATAGTGACCTACTTTACCGATACCATCTAATAAATATGTAAGAAACAAATGACATTCAAGCTGTTTTCTTGACAGAAATCGTAATCACAGGTTGATTAATAGTTTTTAAAACTATCAGATGGAAAAAAACACAATCAATTTATACGAATAACAATTTTCCAAACGTAAACTCAGGAGCGAATAATAAATCAAGAGGAAATCTGACAGGTACATCGAACGCAGGAATTGATACGTGTAAAAAATTAATTTATATTTTTGATTTTACATTATTAATGAACAATCTGCTTTGTACATGAAATGGATATTACATTAAAGAGCATTCTTTGGAGGAACAGTTGCATAAATGTGGAATATTTTAAACCCTTGTGTAAAATAATATCCATTTGTTTCTGAAAATAGTCCAAGTTGATAGACGTCGATGCGCTGATTTCAAATTTACAAACAGAATTTAATTTTTCTTTCCATTCCTGAGATTTTTGCTCTCAAAGTTGTACCTCAAAAATGTGTGATTTTAAGGATCTCTCTAAAATGGGTAGAGACAGAATCTCAACGATTCTACGAGTTTAACATGAGATTTCAAAAAATTGCAAATATTTTCTGTCCTGATAGATTTAGAGCAAAACTGCAAAAGTACAAAATTATTCAAAATTAAATTCTATATGAGATAAAGTGCAACAGCACGTCTGCAGTTCAGTAAAATGTCACTGATTATAATTTTTAGTATCTGTATTTTAATATTATTTAAGTTAAATTTGTATTATTCTTTTAAATATTACAAAATTAAAAAAATATTAAATAAAAAGTAATATAAGTATGTATATGAAACAAAACAAATTTTTATTATTTTTTTCCTGTTTAGCAAGAAGTTATATATAAACGTAATTATGCAGATGGGTTTGTAGAAAATTAAAAAATATATATTTAATAATATCGTAATTTGTCAAAAAAAAAATAGTATTTAGAGATATTTTTTAGGAAAAACGGTTTAAAGCTTCAAGTAAAGTACTACTTCCAGTTAACCTATTGTAGTAAAAATCTAATCAGTTCTTCATATTTGAATATTGAATCTTAAATACCAAATATTATATTTTTTACATTTTATACTTCACAGACACACACACGGACATACAAACATCACGGTAAAAATAGTAAAATTGTATTCTAGGGGCACTAATTCGTGCACATATGTTGAAAACTCACACTGGAGAAATTTGACCAAAAACAATAGCTCCCTTATCTATCTATAAATTGGTAGACCAGAGGTAAAAAACAAAAATATAATTAATATTGTCTTAGTTATACTGCAAACATAATTTGGATAAATCAAAAATTCCCTAACAGTGCGATAGCTTACATACACACACGGCTTTTCATAATGTGACACTTAGATAACCTACAAATTGTACAACTGTATAATAAAAAATTAAAACTTTAGTTTACCATAGCTACAATTACAAGAGGTCGTTTGAAAACACTTAATACTTAATAATAAACGGTACCATTTTAGTATGTTGTTATTTATTACAAATTTAAATACACAAACAGTTGACACATATAGATTATAATAGAGATCACGTGGTCATTACTACGATATCTGTTCTAATGTATAGGATAATTATTGGTAATTATATTAGCATAATTAATTATGTTAATCACAGCCAACTAAGTTGTCACTCCGTGATTTAATTATGGCTTAAGTTAGATTACATCAAGGTTGCCATGGTGATTCATTACAACGATAAATACTTATTCATTTGTTTGAGTTTGAAATTGATGTACAATGTAATGTTTGACGAAAGTCTTGTATTTTTCTTGATCTTGTTGTCGTGCAAAAAATGCAAGACATGAACAAGACAAGAGCTTCAAATTTCAGAGCAAGACAAGGCAAGAAATTGTCTATTGTAAAATACGTGCAACAATAGCAAGATTTTTTTAAATTTTTGTACATTAATGTATTTTTCAGACGACCACATATGAAAGTAGCCATATTTACACTGTAATTAACACCAGAAAATGTAACATAGCACACAGCGTGTGTTATAATAACACACTAGTGTGTTATATAACCGGGATGACGATTAGTGGTCAATAGATGGAACTTTGATAATGAAATGTAACAAAATTAATGAAAATTTGCTTAAAACTACGATTTTAAAATTGGTAGTGAATTAATAACAAAAATAAAGAGTCAAAATGTACTAATAGTTTTATTAATTTTTCAAATATTACGTACTAGACTTCCAAATCAGTTTCCGGTTAACTAGTGATACTTAACCTCAAACCCAAACGTCAATGCTTTCGTGAGCTGTGTTTGACATTGACACTTTTGTATAAACCCTGTTTTTATTATATTTTGTGGTCGTCTGAAAAATAGTGTACATAACTCGCATAGCAACGCTCATGTATTAAATCACTCGGCGCTACACGCCTCGTTCTTCAATCTCTACACACGCTTGCTATTTACCACTTTCCACGCTTGTTATGTAAATAACTATTAATAACATTTATTTAAGTCTGTTACCTGATTTGAATGTATGTCTGTATATTTGATTGTATGTTCTGTATGTTATCAGCACCCTGATGAAGATTGATTTACAATCGAAACGTTGGTGTATTAGTGGATTTTATTTAATGACCTCATCTCCAAAAAGGCCTTCTTTGAAAATATTTATATTAGGTACTTACATTTCGAGTTGCTTATTAAATTTCTCGCACTACCAGCACCAATTACTTCAAATAATGTTAAAGTATTTGAAATTGTGACAGGTTACTTAAGAGTTCAGATTTATTTATTTGCAACGTTTTATATTTAATTGTACCCTTATACCCGGTGTTACAAACGATAGTTTAACTATCATCGGTTAGTTACTGGACAGTTAAATTTAATTGCCAACTAAATTTTTATTTAGAGCAAATAACAAAGTAAATTTAGTAACTGTTGGTTAACAATCCTTCGGTTAAACTTACTTACCGTACATCAAATGCAAAGATTGTACAATAGATTACATTTCAATGTTAAAGAATAGAGATTTTACGTAGGATTATTACCTCCTTAATGGCCGTAAGACTAGTGTAAAAGATGCTCTTAATCGTAAGAGTCCTTTTAAGAAAGCTTGACAATTCCAAAATGGCACAAGACTACAGTAAGTAAAATATTCTTTTTCTTCAAACGTCATAAAAGTGACATCTTCTGTGACGTGATTGACAAGGTTGAAGTTTAATTTCTATGCCTCCGTAATATAATTTTTTATTCTAGCTGCCGTTTAATTTCTTCGCCGCTGTATGTAGAATCAGCCAATAAGAAATAACTTGTACAATAGAAATCTGTAATATCGCCCTAAATGTCACTATAGAAACTAGATAACCTAAGAATAAAGTTACTAAAAATTATGAATAACTGACAGGTAACCTACATGTTAAACGTCAAATAGTAGTTTATTTTTTAAATTTCTAAGTTTGAAGAAAAAATAGCATGTGTTATTCAGAGTAAAAGTGTAAAAAATAATAATTCGTGATCAAGTCTGTATGGGTTGATATGACATACCTAGTTATAGTTGTATTATCAAATTGTCCCATATTATTTTGGAGGCCTATACATTTTATCCTCTACACATGTTATATTGCTCAACTTTGTATCATTCATACATTCAATTTTGCACACCTTTTATCGTGCACTCTTTTAATCCACGAAAAAATTATTTTACACACATTTTATCTTGCGCACATTTTGTCATCTTTCTTTCATTTTATTGCACATGCAATTAACATACTTATAATTTGATAAAATATTCAGTGTTAAATGTTTCGGAAGATAAAATGTGTAAAAGATAAAATTTGTGGAACATAAAATGAGTGAAAGATAAAATGTATGGATGATAAAATGATTTGGAAGATAAAATGTGTGTACGATAACTTTTTTCGAGGATTAAAAGTGTGCATAATAAAAGATGTGCAAGATTGAATGTGTGCAAGACACAATGTCGAGCAGTATAACTTATTTAGAGGATAAAATGTATACGTCTCTTATTTTGTTATCTAAGTTATGTACGGTAATATTATTACCAGCTTACATTTCTCTAATGGCCGTTTGCACCAACATAACTTAAATTTTAAGCTTACCTTAAATAGACAATATCGAATGATTTAACATTGCTGCCAAAAATTTGATTAGATTTTTTTGTTTAAGTCTGGCTTAAAATTTAAGCCTTGTTGGTGCAAACGGGCATAAGTAAACAAAGGCTTAATATGCTGAAACCTGTAAATTAATTTAACCGCATAGATTAGTTAACACTTTTATAAGACCGGGCAATAGAGCATTAGTATAATGTAGTAATTTAGACTAGACTATCCAAGTCCACCATTCCCTTAATGTGGACTGCATCCTGTAAGAAAGCTCACAGCCTCGCGTGACTTAAACAACCGAAGGCAGTTTCACAGGCAGTAATTAGTAAAAATAAACCTTAAGTAAATGGCGTTTAAAACTAGTTTGGTTTGCGCTGGTGGCGTAATTCCTGCATTTGGATAATGCGGCGGATAACTAGACATATGTTCCGAGAGGTGTTGTTCAACACGCGAGCTAATTGCAGCAAAACGACACGCTCTGGCTTCGCTAGTCCCCAACAATTCCGTGTTTATAGTAGAAGTAGATGTATATGAAACAGACTTATAACCCGGGACACACGACGAAAGTTAATGATAATTAACAGTTAATACTTCATTTAGTAGCCATATGTCATATGATCATTTCAAACTTCATAACGTGGAAAGTGCCGAAGAAGTTTAAAAACCGATGATTGGAAGCGTTTGGTTGTCATCGCAACTCGAATGACAGTTGGGGTTGTTGATGTTGAGGTTAATGTTGATATCTAGATAAATTGTTCTTATTTGGGTTGACGATTGACAATGAAGTATAGTGGCATGGATAATACTCTAAATCTAGAAAATACTACGGTGTCTTTAATCCCTCTCTATCTTCTTTTTTGTCAAGGGTACATTGCATTTGCGCATGTGCAAGAAATTTCAAGTAATGTCCGTTCATGCGGGTTTTACAACCTTTTATGGAAGGATGAGAAGCTTTGTGGCCAGGCATTGAAATTATCCCAACTCAAAGGTATCACTTGAAAAGTAACAAGAGAGCAATATCATATTCTTCTCGTCATAGGATAGTTATTTGCAACTCCGTTTTTTCGACGTCGACGGCTGATCTTCTGCTAGATGTTGAACTATTTCTTCCGAATGTTGTTTTCAGCATGACTTACTTCCACAAAATTATATTTTCAGACGACCACATATGAAAGTAGCCATATTTACACTGTAATTAACACAAGAAAATGTAACATAGCACACGGCGTGTGTTATAATAACACACTAGTGTGTTATATAACCGGATATGACGATTAGTGGTCAATAAATGGAACTTTGATAATGAAATGTAACAAAATTAATGAAAATTTGCTTAAAACTACGATTTTAAAATTGGTAGTGAATTAATAACAAAAATAAAGAGTCAAAATGTACTGATAGTTTTATTAATTGTTCAAATAATACGTACTAGACTTCCAAATCAGTTTCCGGTTAACTAGTGATACTTAACCTCAAACCCAAACGTCAATGCTTTCGTGAGTTGTGTTTAACATTGACACTTTTGTATAAACCCTGTTTTTGTTATAATATTTTGTACATATGTTCCGAGAGGTGTTGTTCAACACGCAACCTAATTGCAGCAAAACGACACGCTCTGGCTTCGCTAGTCCCCAACAATTCCGTGTTTATATCTGAATGTACTCTAAAAGAAGGTCTTTATTGGAGTTGCATTCATTTATAAAATCCATTAATACACCAACGTTTCGACTGTGAATCAATCTTCATCATGGTGCTGATAACATACAAAACATACGATCAAATATTGATTGTACAACTAATTTAAAACTAATTAAATATCACAGATATATCACACGAAATGTAATAAATGAAGCTGAGATTCTGAATGTCGAATGCGTTTACAGTTTGTTGATCCCTCTGTGTAAATAACATTTCGAGAGTAAGACGTTTGTTCAAGTTCTTCTCCGTAGCCAGTATCCTAGAGTCTTCAAATTGAAAAAAATGTTGTTCTTTTCGGCAGTGTTCTACTAGGGCACATTTGGAGCTTAGGTTTGATTTTACCGCGTTCCTTTGTTGTTCCTTTAAACTAGTGCACAGATATTTCTTAGTTTGTCTAATGTAAGTTTTAGCAAATCATAATGATCAGTTTCTTCATTATCATCACCCTCTGATTAACCATTTAAGAACGGTTCTTCAGAACTCATGAAATAGCAATTAGATCGTTTGTGGTGCGAAACAAAATATAAAAAAGTCACATTTTTTAGGAAAAACGGTTTAAAGCTTCAGTAAAGTATTACTTCCGGTAAACCACTTGTAGTCAAAATCTATCAGTTCATCATATATAAGTCTTAAATACCAAATATTATAATTTTTACATGTATCATAATGGAGTTATCGTGGACGAAAAATCGTCACAGACACACACACACACACACACTGACATGCAGATATCACGGTAAAAATAGTAAAATCGTATTCTAGGGACCCTAATTCGTGCTCATATGTTGAAAACTCACACTCGAAAAATTTGACCAAAAACAATACCTCTCCGTTGATTATAAAATATATAGATAGGCAAGCTTATGAGAAAATTCGTTTCACCTACATAACTGTGTGTCTGGTTGCATTTGGGTTAATATCAGGCGTTTCTGTCAAATATTATAAAAGAAGAGCAAACGTCAAATAATTAATAATACAAATTAGTTCTATTTTAAAATATACCCATAAATTATTGAAAGAACCACGTTAATAGATACCAAAAAATTCAGTAAATATGTAAAACATGTTTATTTATCTGATATTTTTGTCTGCTTAATTCCACAAAGTAGTTGATGGAATTATGAACGAGATGGCTCTGTCGAATCTGATTCCAAAACAGCGGTACGCAAAAACATACAGGCTTGCCTATCTATACATTTTTCAATCAACGACCTCCCTTGTCTATATATTGATAGGGGGGAACTAAAAATACACTTGTTGCATAAATTACAATTCTATAAACTAGCGAAGCATAGTTCCTTAGGATACATTTTTAGGGAATTTTATACTTATACGTCTAACTTATTCATACATATTTATAGTATAATAAGAAAACCTAAGGCAACAAGTTTCTATGTCATTACCTACATTATAATACAGAGCACTCGTGATATCGTAGTCTAATTTCCTCTAATTATATTAAAATGAAATATAAATCATGTCTATTATGCAATTGCTTACTTTAATGCGTATATAATGACAAAATAATTAAGTTATTACGGCTTTAGCTTTAGAAGATACGGACGAAGCATGTATTGAAACCTCACTTTGATCTTTTTTTACATAATTGAAGATAATTCCCCATTTCTTTGTGTTGGGATAATAGCCGTTTAATTAATTAATAGCTGATGGCTTTAGAAAAATACAGACGAATCTAAATTTACATACCCATTTGCATACTTGCACGCTATTGTGGTTGATAACTATATTGACCTCAGCTTTACCAATTCTAAATTTATTTATGTTAAATGTTTCCAGTTTTCAATCTTCTTTTTTCGAAATTTTGGCCAAAGTACTTTTTGACTTATAACTTATTTAATACAAATTATTTCTTTTATATAACATAATCCAATGAAATTTACAAAAAAGAATCAAATATTTTCACTTGATGCTTTTATATTGTAAAATGAGGGCTGTCAATTCGTCGTTATGAAGTTAGAGTAACGGCCTACAGAATCAAAGGTCTTCAGTTTGATTTCGACACACATGTTTATAAAAATTTCTTGATTAATTCTATTTATAGTTTATTTGTTAATAAATTTATTTACTGCATTGTGTATTATTTCTTTGTAATTTATTTAATTTTAACTTTTTCTTATTAATTTTTTTACAAAAGAGTAATAATTTTGTAGGTATTAATATACAAAACAGAAAGGATATAAAAAAGCACTAAGTCGGAATCGAACTGAGAATCTTGTAACCACGAATTGATAGCTGTCATATTGTGCGTATAAAACAATAAAAACGTTAGTGTTTCACGAAAGTCTTGTAATTTTCTTAGTCTTGCATCAGTTTTGTAAAAAATGCAAGAAAAAAACAAGACAAGAGTTTACAAATTTCAAAGCAAAATAAGGCAAGAAATATTCTTGTAAGAAATGTACAAGAATAGCAAGATTTCATAACTTCTTGCGCTCTTGCTTTTTCTTTATTAATTTGAAATATGAGTATATATTTATTATAAGAATTTACCTATAAATATATGTTGCTGATTAGGACAATAATGAAATTTGCATTTTTTGAATATAGTAACTTAACATATAGATTATAATTATTACCTAAAAGTACAAAAATATGTAAGTAATAAAAAATTAAAACATAATTTTTTTTTCAATATACATATACATATATGTAAATTTCATTTTGAAAAATATGTAATAATAATTATAATACATAAATATATAAATATATAAATAAAGATTTTACTGTTGTGCTAAGAAATATTTAAGTAGTGCAACTATGCTATTTTTTTGTTTTTTTAATATTCATTTAATAATAATGATTATATTATAAGATATATATTTGGTAATTGACATTGATATTATTTAAACTAAATAAAAATGTACATGTGATACAAAGATTATGTATATATTCATTTGCAAATAGGGGAATCTCTACGTTATAACCTGCAACACAAGAAATATTCAAGAAAATAACGATCAAGAAACTTGTTACAATTGTGGTTAATCTGTTTAGCTATGGAAATAAATGTTTTATATTTGACATTAATAATTATTATAATTGAGAGGATTGACATTGAAAATATTAATAATTATCGAATTCTCTAAAAGGAATTGTACTAATACTGTAAGTATTTATCGTGTCCGCAGTCATCGCATGGAAAATATAATCACTAAAAAAAATGTAAAGAAGACAGTCGACTGGTTATGTACTGGCCACATCAAATTTTTTATTCTTGTCTTCCGCCTTTTGCAAGATAGAGACAAGACCAAGAAAAACTCAACATTGTCGTAAAACACCACAAAATAAAATGTGTGATAACCATTTACTTCCACCAGCTGATATTTCCCCAAACCACACAAACACATACTTATGTACATCTGATGCCTATAATCCATTTAATTCAATTTGCATGATGTTATTAGATATTTAAATATGGTTTAAATTTTAAAAGTCCGAGCACCCCATTGTAATTTAAACGTCGAGTTCTCGAGAGTCAGGAACCGTGGGATGTTATTACCGGGCATGCAGTGCACCCTGAGTAGATAATGATAGGCGGTGGACAGCCCTGGCTATGGCTAGATAGCGTGCACAGGAAGCAATTAGGGGTTATTTCTCTATTAATCTAATAGAGGTTTAAGGGTAAGAGTTTAAACGTGTCCTGATTCATTTGGGTGAATTACTAACTTGTTTTTAAACGCAATACTGTTTTTTTTTTAGTTTAGTCATGTCCTGATTCATTTACTTCCATTACTAACTTCTTTAAACGCGGTATTGTTTTTTTTTTTATGGAAGACAAAAATCGTAAGTTATTCCTCAGTAAGAGGTTGTAAATTAAGTAATAAGACTAATTAAAAATAGTTCGAATAGAATTACTATTTCATATTGTCTCTCTCAAAATAAAAGCCACCCAGTCCTGAAAAATCGAAAATTATTCTTTAGAAGTGGAGTTTTCTCCATGTAAGACCGATTAAAAAATTTGATGTGTCCAACATATTACCTTCCGCCACTGTAGTAATATATTCTATATAAGTTTTTCAGTACATTCAATTTGTAGTTTTAAAATTAGTTTGTTATTCCAGTTCACATTGTGGGGGCGTATACATTTTATCCTCCACACCTTAGATGAGGTATAACAGAGATATAGTACACTCCTATAGCTACGTACTACTGAACAAGCAAAAGATGTATGGTCGAGAATCGCCTAACAGTCAGCTGCGTGAGAACAATCCGCCAGCTGACTAGTGCACACTTACAGTTACACGAACGAAATATTGGTCATAGTGTTAGTCACCTATCCTCATTATTTGTTTGGTAGAGTTTTCCATATAACTACTCCACTGGTCCACTGTTCTCAAACAGGTGGCTGCAAGCGATTTTAAACCTTAGATCTTTCGACAATATATTTGGGCAATGCCATATCTCTATGTTATACCTCATCTAAGCTCCACACATGTTATATGGCTCATCATTGTACCTTGCACACATTCAATCTGGCACATATTTTATCGTACACACTTTTAAACCGTGAAAAAAGTTATCTTGCATACATTTCATCTTCCAAATCATTTTATCATCCACACATTTTATCTTTTACACATTTTATCTCCAGAAAAATTTAATACTGAATATTTTATCTAATTATAAATATGTTAATTGCATTGGCAATAAAATGAATATAAGGTTTTAAAGATAAAAGGTTGGCGAAGATAAAATGTGTGGATGATAAAATTTGAGCAAGATAAAATGTATGTAAGATACCTTGTTTTTCCGGATTAAAAGTGTGCAAGATTAAATGTTTAAAAGGTACAATGTCGAGCAATGTAACATGTGTAGACGATAAAATGTATAAGCCCCAAATTTTTAATTCATTTCATACCTAAAATTTCCTTCATAAATTTTGTATGACCAAATATAACTTCTATTTTTGGCATTACTAAAACCAAAACCGAACTTACCTTGATTCACTCACGCATATATATTCCTTATATATTTCATCCACCTTTATTTAATTTTATAATAAAATTACTTCATGGTTACTTATTTTATCTTTTAAACTTACTTACATCAAATTAACTCATGTTTTATAGAAATTTCTCAGCTTACACGATATGTAAAATTATTATAATTTATATATTTTTGTTTTGTTTAGTTAAAAGATATATAAACGTAATTATGCTTATAGGTAGAAAATTAAAAAATCTTTATGTTTAATAATAACGTAACTTGTGGAAAAATGGTATTTAGAGATATTTTTTTAGAAAAACCGGCTTAAAGCTTCATGTAAATTACTACTTTCGGTTAACCAATTGTAGTCAAAATCTATTCAGTTCATCTTATTTGAATATAAGTCTCAAATACCAAATATTATATTTTTTTAATGTATCGTATTTGAGTTTTTGTGGACGAAAAATTATCACGGACACACATACACGGACATACAGACAAACGGTAAAAATATTAAAAACGTGTTCTAGAGACTTCAACTCGCGCTTATATATATAAAACTCACACTCCGATTTTTAGCATGATTCCATATTACTGACTGGCGAAAGGTAAAAACCTTCATTTATTTAATAAATAAATATTTTTATCTACAACTATTGAAATATGGGTACATTATACGTGTGATACTACATAGGTATATTATACTACTCATATTACACAAGTGTAATATGAAATGATATATTACACGCTACACTTTTCTGTAATAAATAGAGCATATAATTTAACACATAACATTTTAATAAACTGTTAATTTATTAATAATATATTTTTTATTATAAATATCAATATAAATGATTATAAAAGTATAATAAATACAATTTGAATAGTTATTTTGACATTTCAGTTCTACTGTGGCGCCGTCTGTTAAGCTATATATGAACTACTCGCACCTAACTGAATATTTAACAAATAATATCAGATTTTTTATATGCCTGTTAGTTGTAAATAAAGTATAGTATTTGACTCGCATAATATGGCTACATTGCACTCGGATGATTAAATATACTCGCTACCGCTCGTATTTTTAATTACATCCTCGTGTAATGTAGCCTACATATTATGCTTGTTAAATAATATACTATTTTTAGTACTAATAAACTTTATATTATTTTATTTTCAAGTATTATTACAAACCAGTAGGTTTGATACACACATTTAAACTTGTAAATTCGAGGTATGCTGTTAATTCGCTAAGTAGGGATATTTGGTCCCTACCAACTGTTACTGTAAATGAAAGCAATTTTGGACAAGCGTGATAAGTCAGTAAACGTCCGTTCTCTAGACCAATGGCTAATGTTCCACCGAACCTATAATTTAAATTTTAAAGGAACTAACAATTTAAAAACGCTTAACGCTAAAATTGGAGTTAAGTACCATATAATACCGGGATGGGTGCCGTGGAAGAAAACTAAATATCCCTAAATAACCGCCTTGCTGCATCGACGCATTAAATAATTATCACTTAATAAATTCTCTTTTACATACATTGCTTCTTCGGTTTTGAGTACTTTGTGTCTACAACACAATAATAATTATGTTTTGGTCATGAAGTACAATATAGAAGAGGTTGCTTGAATTTAAATGTGGATGTGAATATATGCCTAGAGAGAGACAACCTATAGGGTCTATTTATAACATTGGAAAGTTTTATATATATATATATATATATATATATATATATATATATATATATATATAGTGTGCAACGAAATGCGGAATATAGGTCTTTAACATGATCTACCATTTCAAGTACATTGTGTCTACAATAAAAAAATCTGATGTGTCCAACACATTACCTCTCGCCACTGTAGTAATACATTCTATATAAGTTCTTTAATACATTCAATTTGTAGTTTTAAAATTATTTTGTTATCGCAGTTCAGAATATTTTTAATTCATTTCATACCTAAAATTACCTTCATAAAATTTGTATGACCAAAAAAAAACAGCTGTTTTTGGCGTTACTAAAACCGAGGCCGAATTTACCTTGATTCACGCATACAAATATATTCCTTATATATTTCTTTCATCTTTTGTAATTTTACAATAATACTACTTCGTATTTACTTATTTTATCTTTTATTCTTACTTACATCAAATTTGACATCAAATATCAAATTTTGTAAACATTGAATAACTCATCTGTTTTTATAGAAATTCTTCAGCCTAAACGATATGTAAAATTATTATAAATTATATATTTTTTTCTATATAGCTAGAAGTTATATATGAACGTAATTATGCCGATCGGTAAAAAATTAAAATATCTTTATATTCAATAATAACATAATTTGCGAAAAAAAAATGGTATTTAGAGGTATTTTTTTCGAAAAACGGTAAAAGCTTCAAGTAAAGTACTACTTCCGGTTAACCAATTATAGTCAAAATTTAATCAGTTCATCATATTTGAATACAAATCTTAAATACCAAATATTATATATTTTACATTTATCGTATTGAAGTTATCGTGAACGAAAAATCGTCACAGACACACACACGGACATACAGACAACACGGTAAAAATAGTAAAATCGTATTCTAGGGAAACTAATTCGTGCTCATATGTTGAAAACTCACACTGGAGAAATTTGACCAAAAACAATATCTCCCTTATCTATACATTGATAAGCGGGAGGTAAAAATGTATTAATTAATGCATTCGATTGACTAAATACTATCACTAAACTAAAGAACAAAATGATGTATGACTGCATAAGTAGTATTTAGTTACAACTTTTTATTCGTGTAAAATATTACCTTCGGGCTAAACGGCTAAAGTATCTAAGTTGAGTAAAACACTAAACAGTAATGGCTTTATGGTTTGCAGCATTGCCAACCGCTGTAGCGGTAATGTTACTAGGCATTGTTGCCAACTTACTTTATATCCTTTTAATCATTGGTTGTGAGGTAACCAGGCAGGCATATTTTTCCTTTTGTAACACTGAATATTCTACAATATATAAATATACTCTGTTTTCCGCAGTTGAAACTCACGTCGATAAGTTCTGCTGCAAGAATTATTAAACTTTTATCTTGTGTCTTTGTCGTATACGCATGGCATATATGAGACTTTTATTCGGTATCTCATTATCGTACGTTTTACAAAAGGATATATATTCATCACGACAATTGCCTAATTTTTAGGCAAATAGTTTTAACGATTTATTCGATTTTAATAAATATACCAACATTTTATAGAGTTTCATTCAACTTAATTTCAGTTTTATATTTTTACTGTGTGAGGTGTTTTATTAAACAAAATTAACTACAAAAGTCGTACCACAGAATAGGTTTATACAGAAGCGACAGTAAGACAGATAAACGAAAATTAGAGAGAGATGGGAAAAGCCAACAAATTTAAAGGGTTCGTTTCAAATCCCAAAGTTTTCTCACATCTTAGGGAGAGATAGGGAAAGTCAACACAATACTCCAAGGTCATAGAACTGAATAGGGTAATATGAAAGGTACCGACATAGAGTGTCGCTTCTGTATGTAACGATTTTATGGTTGTACTTTATAACAATAGATCAGGGTCGTGTAACTTAAATGGGTGACATTGGGCTCGTTTTGTCCTGCCATCTCTTGGTTGCTCCCCAGAAGCTTAATACAAATCATAATTTAGTTGGCTTTCATTTTTATACAAATCATTTGATTTATTGTGAATAAATTTAGTACGATTAACAAAATTGACTACGTCAAAATATGGTGAGAAATATGTAGCAACAACATTTTCTTTGCAAGTTTTTGAACGATAAAAATAATTTTGTGCAGTGCAATAAAGGACAGTGATAAACATTTTAATAAAATTTTGGAAAAGATGATCCATTTGGAAGACAAGTTTGAAGATAAGAAACGAATAGAAGTAGAAGTGACAATCTGAACTGAACCAACTGATCTACCTCGACGAGTGGATTACTTAGGATTAGTTCGTTGTGCTTATTATTATACTTATATACAATACTGTCAATTTTGAAATGTTTTTGCTTGGGAAATCACAAGGTTTTACCCGATAAGATGATGTCATCTCCCCTTTTCTCCTTGGCGATTCGAATTACATGTTTACGAGTGATGACGCGAGATTCCGCTTTAGGAAACCGACTATTATAAATTAGAATGTAGATGGCACTAGTACAACTACCAAAACATTAGTCATATTTCAAGTTATTTTGAAAGTAGGTAAAATTTCCATAAAGTCTTCTAGACCTAATAAAATCTATTTAAAGCCTAGGCAGTAAAATTAATAAGCTATTTAAACCTCATATATCCCATAATATACTCCAATATGCGTAATAATAAAAATATAATTGAGCGAAGGTTTATATTGGGCATGGGGTCTATTCATTTGTTATTTATGGCTACATAAACTATGGTGTTGGCTGTAAATTCAGCCTTTCATTATGCTCGACGGTTAATAGCTTACTAAACGGTGCCCAAATGACCTCAGCAACGAAACTCTTAACTCTCGGAACAGCGAAATATAAATATACACGGTGGATACTAGAAACCTTGACATTGGGAATTAACTTGGGAAAATAGTTTTTGTACCTCTAAATATAATATAATTCGGTGGTATTCAGTGGGTTATACTAAAGTCTGTATTAAGACTTGTATTAGCTAAAGCACTGTTTTACCTTAAAACATACTCTAATACAAGCCTCATTCACTGCTACAGAATAACCTTGTTTTACTTAAAACACGTGTATTCAAAACATATTCTTCACAACACTGTATTATCTTATGTCAAACGGAATTGAATTTTTGATTTGAAAATTGTGTCGTTATTACGTGGTACATTTAATTTTAATGATATAAAATTCCAGGAAAGAAGAATAAAAAGTCCAATAATTCATTATTTTAGAAATATAAAATAAGAATTCGTTTTCAAAACCAAATAGTGACCGAAAATGCATATTTTGACGTTTGTTCTTCAAGCGAATGACAATTTACATGTGCTCCGTGAAGAATCTTCTTTTTACAAAGAAATACAACCCACTGAATACCACCCATTGAAATTAGCGAATGGTCAGCTATACTGAGCGTTCCCTAGGCCTCCGACGTCACTTAATAATTACATTTGATGACTAATTTCATTACTTCATGCCATCTTTTGTTAAATGCTAATTCCAAATAAAAAAAACTTCTGATCAATTTTTATAAAATTTACTTAGTTTTTCTTTTAAATTTACTTATAAACAACTTATCTGTTTTATAGAAATTCCTTAATCGAAACAATATGTAAATTTATTACAGTAATATCTTGTCTCGCTTTTCGAGACAAGATAAGAAATTACTAAACAAGACAAAAAAAATTGTCTTGTAAAATACTATATGTGAGATATGTACGTATAATCGTCACGCCGTAGTTGAAATAGATTCAGGGATAGTCAAAATAGATATTTCCGTTGAAACCTGAATACCGAAATTTTCGCGATTATTTTTACTTTATACAAGAAAGTAATAAAACAGAAAATATGAAATGACTTCATTACAGATACATCAGCATTTTTCTATTGCTTATACCTTATTTCTTCAATTGATTAATCTTAACCAATTTCCACAATTTTCCAACCAAAACCCACCAATACCCACAATTCTTGACCAAACAGCATCACAATACCAATTGATTCTCGTCAATTCATTGTTAAAAACTCCAAGGTGCTAACAAGCAAGCTACCTATGCTTTACTAGTCACTGCATCTCCCCGTACCACCATAAGCTTTCCCTGCTTCCCACTGCGTAGCCAACCCACCAGCGCTGCAACCACAACGTGGTACGCGCGCGCAGTTATTTAAATAAACACTACACGATCGGAGAGTGATTGTGGCTTGCTTTAATTTTGAAGGTTTCCCCAATACAAACTTCTGATGTTAAAAATCACCAATAACAGGAATCTGGATAAGGAAGATCGAATGATCTAGCAGACTATAGACCACGTTTGTGAGGTTAAGATTTACATTTGGCGCGAAACCCTAATTCAAATCTGAGTGTATGCATTTCTTATGGGATATGTAAGATTGAATGTTCTAGCAGACTATTGTAACACGGTCGCTTGTCGGCTGTGCATTTTGATAATTTTTTGGTATTGTAGTTCTCCAGATGTTACGAAATGGGCAGATTTATGGTTGAGGATGCACTTTTTGCGCCTTCAAGCTTGTTTTCAAATAAATAACTGTCCGTGTCTAGTACGTGATGCCCTCGGTGGACATCAATAGTTGGGTTATTTTTAACATAGTTCATACTTAGAGGATGAGAAGAACCAGATAAACATAGGTTGAGAACTTCTGGATTTTTACCATTAAATGGTGCTCCAAAGTTTGAAATCTCGCTCTCTTGTGGCACTCTTCGACAACTGTGGATGTCTTAACTAAATGTCAGACATAAATTGGTATTTCTTAGTGAAATAACCAATTAGTTATTTTACTGTGTTTAAAGGCTCTCTTATAGTGGTGTAAACTTGTAAGTAGTTTTTAATATATTCTGTGTGGATTAATATTGATTTGTAGATCCATGTAAAAAGGTTTTCAAAATTGTTTGTTACGCGTTGTAGTTTGTTTGAATTATATAAATGTTTTTGATTGCGGTTGATTATTACAATTTATATAATTTTGTTATTGTTGGAATATCGTGTTTGATTCAGCCCATCCTATTCCAACTCCTGTCTTTGTGACGTGGTAGCACAACGCGTAGGTAAAACTCTATTGTTCTAATATTACTACCATGCACTAATTTGACCATATAGTAAACCGCGTCTGTTATCATTATTAACATTCCCTTGTCTGCTTCTATCACGGTAGACTTTCAAATAAAGTGATAGTGGTGGCAGCGACTATCGTTACCCTTGTCTCGTGTAAGAGTTGTATGTTTTAAGATAAAACTACAGAATAGGTTTATACAGAAGCGACAGTAAGACAGAGAAATGAAAATTATATAGAGATGGGGAAAGTCAACAAATTTAATGTGCTCATTGATAAAATCGGTAAGTTTCGGCACATCTTAGGGAGAGATAGGGGAAGACAACAAATTTAAAGGTCTACACAATGCTCCAAGGTCATAGAACTGAATAGGGTAATATGAAAGGTACCGACACGGAGTGTCGCTTCTGTATATAACTATTCTGTGGCAAAACAGTGTTTGAGCTAATACAAGTCTTAATATAGACTTTAGTATAACCCACTGAATATATAATGTGTCCCTGTATCTCCCAAGCGGAGCGTAGGGCATCCGATCTCACCGAGCCGCAGTTCTAACTAGCGTACAGTCGGTTGTTTCATGCCAGTGCTACTTCCATTTAAGATGTGTAGATGGCAAGTCTATAACATCCGAGTGTGATACACAAGTAGCTGTGTTTTTATTTTACGACAAATCACACATTGTCGGTCGCTGGGACTTGAACCTGCGATCTCAAGTTCGAATGACGTCAGTTAGAAATGTGCGCTAGCTCGCTCAGCCATCCAGCCGACATAACTCCCTGAATATCACCCAATATAATCTGCAATCAATTTCCACAATTTTCCAACCAAAACCCACCAATACCCACCATCCTTCACCAAACAAGAACGCAATACCAATTGATTCCATCCAATTCATTGTTAAAAACGCCAAGGTGCTAACAAGCAAGCTACCTATGCTTTACTAGTCACTGCATCTCCCCGTACCACCATAAGCTTTCCCCGCTTCCCACTGCGTGGCCAACCCACCAGCGCTGCAACCACAACGTGGTACGCGCGCGCAGTTATTTAAATAAACACTACACGATCGGGGCGCGAGTGTAGCTTGCTTTAATTTTGAAGGTTTCCCCAATACAAACTTCTGATGTTAAAGATCACCAATAACAGGAATCTGGGTATGTAAGGTCGAATGGTCTAGCAGACTATTGTAACACGGTCGCTTGGCGGTTGTGCATTTTGGTAAATTTTTGGTATTGCAGTACTCCAGATGTTACGAAATGGGCAGATTTATGGTTGAGGACGCACTTTTTGCGCCTCCATGCTTGTTTTCAAATAAATAACTGTCTGTGTCTAGTATGTGATGCCTTCAGTGGACATCAATAGTTGGGTTATTTTTAATATAGTCACAGAATAATTACACACAGAAGCGACACTCCGTGTCGGCACCTTTCATGTTCCCCTATTCAGTTCTATGACCTTGAAGCATTGTGTAGACCTTTAAATTTGTGCTCTTCCCCTATCTCTAAGATGTGGGGAAACTTTCCGATGTTAAACAATAAGCCCTTTAAATTTGTGCACATTCTCCATCTCTCTCTAATTTTCGTTTCTCTGTCTTACTGTCGCTTCTGTAAAAATCTACTCTGTGCAAACGTCACACCGGAACTAGTCAAAATGGATTCAGAGATTGTCACAATGGATATTTCCGTTGAAACCTGAATACCGAATTTTTTGTGTTTATAATACTTCCTTTACTTTGTACAAACAAGAAAAAAAAACATATAATATGGAATGTCCTCACTGCAGATACATTAGCATTTTTCTATTGCATATAGCTTGTTTCTTCAATTGATTAATAATTTTCTACTGTTTTCCAATAACAATTCCACCCATAATTTGTCATCCATTACAGTATTTTGGTGAATTGAACCAATCAGATTCAAATCTCACTGACAATTGTCAGGTACTGGCAATTGCTGCGGAATTTACACGACTAAATAAGCATTGCTTTGATATAACGTCTGTCAAAATTGTGACAAAAACGACAAAAATTTTAAGTAAAATTCTAGTTACTATACTCTGTTTTTAAACTATAGACAGCAACTAGAAATTCTAGTGAGAAAATTAAAGCCTGTGATTGGCTGCTGCGCCATTTCATGAAACCACATTTAACCAGACAAAATTTCAAGTAAACCTTCTCAAACGTAATTGAAACGTCAAACTCTCAGTAGTTGTCAAATCACTTGCTGAATTTGCACGTGTTTCTTGTTTCATTTCTCTTTTTGTAATATTTCACGATTAACACCAGTTTTTTTTTAGAACTACTAGTATTTCATTAACGCTGTGGTGTAAATGTGACTTCGTCTAGTGCTGTCTATAGTTTAAAAACGGAGTATATAGGAATACCAATTGATTCTCGTCAATTCATTGTTAAAAACTCCAAGGTGCTAACAAGCAAGCTACCTATGCTTTACTAGTCACTGCATCTCTCCGTACCACCATAAGCTTTCCCTGCTTCCCACTGCGTAGCCAACCCGGCAGCGCTGCAACCACAACGTGGTACGCACGCGCAGTTATTTAAATAAACACTACACGATCGGGGCGCGAGTGTAGCTTGTTTTAATTTTGAAGGTTTCCCCAATACAAAGTTCTGATGTTAAAGATCACCAATAACAGGAATCTGGATATGGAAGATCGAATGTTCTAGCAGACTATAGACCACGTTAGTGAGGTTAAGATTTACATTTGGCGCGAAACCCTAATTCAAATCTGAGTGTATGCATTTCTTATAGGAGTACATTTTCAATTCACGATATTAAAGCATTTTGGTGATTCTTAATTATAACTTAGGGTTTTTTATATTCTAAGACATTACTCTTTGCTTTCCGTATAAAAAAAGTACAACGAAAGAACAAATTAAGAAATATTTGATTTTAAAGAAGGTAGTATCGCAAATAGTAACATATGTCGTTACTTGATGCAGCAGGTTAAAAACGCCAAGTTAAAGTGACAGGTTCAATTGAATACTAAGACAGCTACGACATATCCTGTACCTGTACCCAATCATCGCATCTCATTTCACACTATTGTATGATTGTCTCAGTTCATACTATTCCAGGCGGAAGAGAAAAAGTGGCGGAAATTTAAATGGACATCATTGGCGGGTTTTGTATTCATTCCATTCTGCGAGATCTATGTGTGGTTTATCCATTGCGCTCTTTTAGTGTTTCTCGTGTCAGTATTTGTTGTTGTTGATTTTGTTATTGTTATTGAGTTGAGCCAATGCCGTCGATTTAAATTTCCGCCACTTTTTCTCTTCCGCCTGGATTGGTGTGAAGTAAGGCAATCATGGAATGGTGTGAAATGAGACAATCATAGAATGATATGAAATGAGATTCCTCTGAAACCTGAATACCGAAATTTATCAATGACAATTCCACTCATAATTTGTCATCCAATTACATCACAGTATTTTGGTGAATTGAACCAATCAGATTCAAATCTCACTGACAATTGTCAGTTACTGGCAATTGCCGCGGAATTTACACCTCTAAATAAGCATTGCTTTGATATAACGTCTGTCAAAATTGTGACAAATAACTAATTGAAAATATTTATATATATACTCGTATTTCGAGGAATTGCCATGCCGAATACCATTCGTAACTAGAACAATCAGTCGTGACCAAAACGACAAAAATTTGAAGTAAAATTCTAATTACTATACTCTGTTTTTAAACTATCGACAGTAACTAGAAATTCTAGTGAGAAAATCAAAGCCTGTGATTGGCTGTTGCACTATTTCATGAAGCCGCATTTAACCAGCAAAAATTTCAAGTTAACCTTCTCAAACGTATTTGAACCGTCAAACTCTCAGTAGTTGTCAAATCACTTGCTGAATTTGCACGTGTTTTGTGTTTCATTTCTATTTTTGTGATATTTCACGATTAAAACCAGTTGTTTTCAGAACTACTAGTATTTCATTAAGACTGTGGTATAAATGTGAGTTTGTCTAGTGCTGTCTATAGTTTAAAAACGGAGTATAGTGATATTACATATGAAAACACAACATCCTTGAAAGAACAGGAACAATACCAATTGATTATGGTTATTTATGGTTGATATGTACTTACATATACTCATACATATATAAAGAACACTCTACAAGTCTACACTGATGTGGGAATGTCTCAAATTCATTGCAAATTTGAATTTCGGCCAGGGTGACGTTTGACATCTGACGTTTGCAATTAATATTATCCCAGGAAAACAATACCAATTGATTCTCGTCAATTCATTGTTAAAAACTCCAAGGTGCTAACAAGCAAGCTACCTATGCTTTACTAGTCACTGCACTCCCCGTACCACCATAAGCTTTCCCTGCTCCCCTTTGCGTGGCTAACCGGCCAGCGCTGCAACCACAACGTGGTACGCACGCGCAGTTATTTAAATAAACACTACACGATCGGGGCAGCGATTGTGGCTTGTTTTCTTGTTTATTTTGAAGTGTTATAGCGGGTAATTTGGTAAATTATCCCCCTGCGGCTAGAATTTGTAACTAAACTACGTATTAGCAACGAATCGGCTGGGCTGCTAATGATAGACATTAGCCGGAGTCGAAGCAGTGATGTTTGATGTTTGAATATGTGTGTGGATGGGGTTAGTATGGATGGAAGTGTGGTTATGGTGAGGTGTGAAGCAGTGGCGGCTCGTGAAGTCACTGGATTCGTATTTGGTCAACATGAAAACACCTTAACCTAAACTAGATACCAATATCACAGTATAAAGAATATTATATTCTATAGCGTGATTTAGCAGAATAATGTGGAGCGGGAAATTCAAATTAGCATCAAAATATAATAATATAATGGCGTTAGTAAAGATGGAAGTTAGGTTATGGTGAGGTGTGAAGCAGTGGCGGCTCGTGAGGTAACTGGATTCATATTTGTTCAACATGACAACAACCTAAACCACAGAATAGTTACACACAGAAGCTACACTCCGTGTTGGTAGCTTTCATGTTACCCTAGTCAGTTTTATGACCTTGAAGCATTGTGTACACCTTTAAATTTGTGCTCTTCTCCCATCTCTCACTAAGATGTGAGGAAACTTTCCAATTTTAAACAATGAGCCCTTTAAATTTGTGCACATTCTCCATCTCTCTCTATTTTTCGTTTCTCTGTCCTACTGTCCCTTCTGTATAAACCTATTCTGTGACTTAACCTAAACTAGATATCAATACCACAGTATAAAGAATATATAGTGTCGTCACTCGACCAGTTTGTAAGCACATTACTTTCCAAGCTACACGCGTGAAGTGAGAGAATAATGTGGAGCGGGAAATTCAAATTAGCATCAAAATAAAATAATATAATGGCGTTAGTAAAGATGGAAGTGTGGTTATGGTGAGGTGTGAAGCAGTGGCGGCTCGTGAGGCAAAGTGTGGGAAATGGTAACCTCAGTTTTATCCGGGAGAGCCACTTCCTAGAGATGGCAGCACTACTGACTATAATGGAAAACATTGCATTTTACATACATGGTAAAGTTATTTTGATATTTTGTTCTAAGGATATTTTATTATTTTTAATTCGATTCAAATTTGTTTATCGCAATTTCAGATATACAGGTGGTCCATTTAAGTGTGCCACCATTGCTATCTCGAGAACTATAAGAGCTATGAGGTTAAATTAGCAAAGAACCACCATTTTACAAGACTAACGCAATAAAAAAAAAAAAAATTTTCGACCAGTGGTTCTCAAAATACGGGACACAACTTTCTTATTTTAAATGGGAACATATGTTTATTTTTAGGTTATTCGAAAGAGTATTTTTTTCTGAATTCAGCGATATAAACATATCATATACTAATATAACAAAATAATTGAGAAAAATGCATGTTAGATTTATATGTATTTTATTTATATCTGACTGAAACAAGAGTGCTTTGGTAGCCAACCTCGTAGCTCTTATAGTTCTCGAGATAGCAAGGGTGGTACACTTAAATGGAACACCCTGTATATATTTAGTTAAATGATGCTGTGCGGTCTATAGTCGAAGTAGAACCTTATTAAAGGAAAATAAGATTCACAATTGCGGTTATCTGCTTATAAACTACTTATTTAATTTTTTTTATATGGACATATTATTTTATGCGATTACAAGGCAGATTAACGGAATAATATAGAAATAATTGGGCTTTGTCTTCAAATCGATAAGTAAAAAATATTGTGTATAAATGTCTTACTTATTTTTTAATATTTCTCTTTTTGGGAAATAATGAATATCTCTTCCACTTGCTGGTCATTTTTGGTTGTTGTTTATTGTAGCCCTATATAACAGTATATCGTTTTCTCTACGTCTTAGATGTTTTATTTTGCCACCAGATGTCAGACATTTTGTTGGCTCTTGCCAATACTGGATGACAAGCTTCAAACGCTTTCCATTGTCGTATGAAATTCGAGTTTTTTTTTAGAATATTGGGGTCCTAAACTATTTTTTTGTTTCATTTTTTCCTCCCGTCTAACAATATGCAAACCTAAAATAAAAACGTATGCGGTAGGCTAATGGAAGATGGAAACAATAAAAATATCAGAGCTATGTTACGCTGACGATAGAACAATTATAGGAGAAAACGAAAAAGAACTACAATATAACGTAAATATACCAACTTCTATACAATAATAGAGATTTTTGTGGGGTTATTTGAAGTCTTAAGTTTATGCCACACTACCCGAATCTTAAGAAGATTTACGGCAACGTATCGTAACTGAGTGTCGTCAGATTACTCCACAAATGTTGCAGAACGTACGACGACATTTAGAGCAAAATCTCTATTATTGTAATAAACTGATACTTGAGCTTCTGACATTGGTTTAAGCCTACTTGATTGCAATTTTGAACACCTGGTAAAATTTATTTTAAACTATATTTCTCTGGAACTAATGATCGGATTAGAAAAGTAAAAAAGCTGTTGAAAAGACAATTGAAAGACTTTTCGAACTGTGTCATGTTTTCCATTTAACATTTTTGAGGTGCAATCCACCCCCATTTTACTCTTTTCTTTATGTGTAAAAGGTAGACAACAACAGAAAGACAAAGAAGTAAACTAACGAGCACTGAGATAATAAGGAATGAAGTATACACAGATCAGTTAAATATAATACCAATCGAGGTGACAATACTACAGGGTCAACTAAGGTGAATGAGACATATAGAAAGAATGGACCAATATAGGTTAAAAAAACGAATATTTGAAGGGAGGGAATTCGGCAAAAAGAAAAGAGGTAGACCCAGAAAAGCATGGAGGGATGAAATAAGAAAGGCAGAGAAGATTAGAGGAATCAAGTGGGAAGAAATACCAAGGCAAAGGACAGAAAACAGTGGAGAGACAACAAGAGAACAAATATTTAACAGTTTATCTGTCAAGTTAAGTGCGTTAATTTATTTTTATTATTTTTTGCAATTGTTTTATCAACTTATGATAAAAAATATATCAAATTTTGTTTTTGTTTTTTAAATTCAAAATTAACGATAATGTACACTTCAACAGTATTTTCAAATAATAATAAAAATAAACTAACGCAGCTTACTAAACAGAAAAATCGTTACATATTTGTTCATTTTTGTTTCAATTCCATAGCTACTGCTATTTTTGAAGTAATTTACGTTATTTTCATATCTAATTTCTGAGCTTATAAAGCACGTAAAATTAATTTTGCCCTATAACTGTTATTAGAAGATTTGTTACTTAAAATAATTAGAGAAGCAGCAAATTACGAAAATATAATTATACATGTTAAATTCTTATGTTCAGATGATCGACTCATCACCCTATATATGAAAATATAAGAATAGTTTTCTTGTTATTATATAATATAATCAACAACTTCTTTAATACTTCTAATTATTCTACAAGTTACGCATGCAAAAAAAAATTCTCTCAATTTCTCCTTTTCATATTAAGCATCCACCTCCTTCCTTACACAGAACACCATCCACAATATTCCATTACAAGATGAAAACATGTAATTATGTTTTCAAAATATCAGAAACCCGTCTCGATTTATTAACCACCACTTAGACTCTTCCCAGCATCTCTTTTCCCATAGCGCCTTGCCTTATCTGTGTACGAACCGTCACAGTCTAAGCGCAGTGGTATTAAAGCACATTAGATAGGTAGTATCCAAGAGACTGCTAATCTATGTAATTATTAACGAGATCGGATAAAAGACAATACGAATGCAGTCAATACATACACATTAAACAAAAATTAGCTGTATTTGCAGGACATGGTAGTCGTGGATGGTTTTTATTAGTGATTGGTGATTGGTGATTGGTGATTGCATTTGGAAAACATACATACTTATGGTTTATTATGTCACTTAATTTGCAACGGAAAATTGCACATTTGTGAGGTTGGAATATAATATTGTGAGTTGATGTTTGGAGTTTTGAAATGAGGTGTCACTATTTGGTTTTAAAAAGGGATTCTTATTTTATATTTCTAAAATAATGATTAATTGGACTCCTTATTTCTCTTTCCTGGCATTTTATATCATTAAAACTAAATGTACCACGTAATAACCACACAATTCTCAAATCAAAAATTTAATTCCGTTTGACATAGGATAATACAGTGTTGTCAAGAATGTGTTTTGAATACAAGTGTTTTAAGTAAAACAAGGTTATTCGGTAGTACTGAATCACTCTTGTATTAAATTATGTTTTAAGGTAAAACAGTGTCTTCGCTAATACAAGTCTTAATACAGACTTTAGTATAACCCACTTAATACCACCAAATATCTTTACCTAAGAGAAAAATCTGGTGTGTCCAACACATTACCTCCCGCCACTGTAGTAATATATTCTACATAAGTTTTTCAGTACATTCAATTTGTAGTTTTATAATTAGTTTGTTATTGCAATTCATACCTACAATTTCCTTCATAAAATTTGTATGACCAAAAGCAAACAGCTATTTTTGGTGTTACTAAAACCAGAATCGAACTAAGTAAATATATTTCTTATATGTTTCTTCCACCTTTTTTCATTTTACAATGAAACTACTTAATATTAACTTATTTTCTCGAGTGTGAATTTTCAACATGTGAACATGAATTAGGGTCCCTAGAATACTTGTGTGTGTGTGTGTCTGTGACGATATTTTATCCACGATAACTCCAATACGATACATGTAAAAATATAATATACAATTGGTTAACCAGAAGTAGTACTTTACTTGAAACTTTAAACCGTTTTTCCTAAAAAATACCCCTAAATACCATTTTATCGAAAATTACTTTATTATTAAATATAAAGAATTTTTATTTTTCTACCGATATGTATATTTATATATTACTTGTAGCTAAACAGAAAATATATATAAATTATAATCATTTTACATATCGTTTAGGATGAGGAATTTCTATAAAACATATAAGTTATACATATGTTTACAAAATTTGACATGTGATGTCAAATTTTATGTAAATAAATTTAAACATAAAATAAGTAAATATGAAGTAGTTTTATTGTACAATTAAAAAAGGTGGAAGAAATATATTTGCATCCAATTTTAGTAACGTCAAAAATAGCTGTTTTTTTGGTCATAAAAATTTAATGCAAGAAATTTTAGGTATGAAATAAATTAAAAATATTCCGAACTGCAATAACAAACTAATTATAAAAATACAAATTGAATATACTGAGAAACTTGTATAGAATATATTTCTACAGTAGCGGGAAGTAATGTTTTGGAAACATCAGATTTTTATCTTAAGGGAAGGGCAAAGATAATAATTTCTATACATTTTTGTGTTAAAATAGTTTATTCCTTACTTATTCTTACATAAAAAAAATTGAAATATCAATTGTATCATTTTGACTAGAAAGTCACTATATTTACTACATTAAGATTTTAATTCGCTGTTCTACTTGGTGCAACTTTACGAGTTTTTTCTCACTTGATTTAAATTTAATAACCCTGTAGAATATTAACGCTTAGTTAGCATAACGTTGGCTGACACTAACTAACACTAACGCGGCGTTAAAATCACTATAAAGTACATATAGTGTGTATGAAGTATTAAATACTCGTTTGCTGTATAAAGTCGTAGGGAATTATCTTTTTCACTGTAAATTATATTTAGCTGGGTTCACCTTATGTACAGAGCGGTGTATGAAGATGTTAGAGGGATATTATAAGCTGTGAGCGGTACATTGTATTTCTTTAAGGTCGTACTAATATAAAAACATTTGTTACTAAATAAACTCTCTTATATATATAGTTTCGAATAAGTGTATAACGTATTTTCTACTTAAAATTACCTAGAAAATATATCGGTAAATGGGGAAGTTTAGCGTATTTTTTTTTATTTTTTTATTTTATCAAGATTGCCCTCAAAAGTGATATTCTACATTTTATTTCACACAAAGATGCCTAGATTTCTCAAAAAATGAAATTTTATACAAAAATGACGTCAGAGTGGCTCGCGGAGAACGTATCGTCTATCTTAAACAGCGCGCGCTGGGTTCCCTTGACAACAGAGAAGGAAGGGTGTGATGTAATGCCTCAAGATACAACCTACCTTCAAAAAGTCAGGTCTCTCCATCCCTTCTGCGCAAGCGCATAACTCACTTGTGACGTCAGAGTGGCTCGAAGACAAATCATAAATTATAAATAATTGGCAACATAATTTTAACTTTCAATTACATTTTAACTTATAATTATTCATATACTTACGACTAAAAGAGATTTCACATGTAATTTCAACCACGCTAAACTTCCCCATTATTTTATCTCCACCTTCTATATAATTGTCACTTTACAGGCTTCTTGGTAGCTAAGTAAATAAACAATTACAGTAACTTACCTGAAAAACTTTACAAGGCTAGCCTTGTAAAATTTTACAATGCTCATAAAATATAATAGAATATAAAAATATAATGAAAGTTTTTTTATTCATTTTATTATAAATATTACAAACTTAATTTAATTAGGTTTATGTGAGTAATTATACACATTTATAGTACATTTTGATTCACTGGCGAAACTCATTTGACAACGTCTAGCTATAAATTGTTCTACCACTGCCAAATACCTTTGATTCCAAAATAGAGTAAATCTTTTTTTGAAGAATAAAGTAAATTAATAAAAAAAAACGCTATGAAGGTAGAAATAAAATTTTGTACGCGGCGGTACAGGGCTCACTGGATTATGAGAGCTCGATCCTTCGTCGCTCGCCTCACAAATTTCCAGCTCGCCCTGTAAAGATTAACTTACACCGCTGGCCACGTAAATAAATATAATAGCACTTTTATTAAAATTTGTTTTTTGGAAAACACTGATTCTATTCAAAATTGAAGTATTCTGGATCAGATTACAAATAGGGTTGTTCATTGTTCCAATTTGAAACTTATTTGTTCAAATTTGTTTTACAAAGTATCCAATCAATTCCAATAAAAGTAAAACAGACCATTAACAGAATAATTAAACAACAAACAAAAATGTATCAATTTATACTGTCTTTAATTAAATTAAAATGCCGCAGTCAACTGTTTAAGAGATAATTGATTGTCGAAACAAAAGCCACTCGATAACATCTGATGGTGTCATCTAGTTACGGTCATCAATAACATAAGGAATGACAATCGGTTTACAGGGCTGTAGTAGCCCAAATGCCCTGGAAAATATGTTCATTTAATAATAACAGTATTCTCTTAAACTTCATTTCGGGACGTATACATTTTATCCTCCACACATGTTATATTGCTCGACATTTTATCTTTCAAACATTTAATCTTGCACACCTTTTCTCCTCCACACTTTTAATTCGCGAAGAAAAGTTATTTTACACACATTTTATCTTGTGCACATTTTATCATCCACGCATTTTGTCTTTCATTCATTTTATTTTCCGCACATTTTATCTTCGCCAACGTTTGATTTTTAAAACATTGTAATTGTACCTGCCATTCATTTTATTGCCCATGCAATTAACATATTTATAATTAGATGAAATATCCAGTATTATTTTTTTCTGAATATAAAATGTGTAAAAAATAAAATGTGTGGAACATAAAAATGAGTGGAAGATAAAATGTGTGGATGATAAAATAATTTGGATGATAAAATGTGTGTAAGATAATTTTTTTCGCGGATTAAAAGTGTGCACAATAAATGGTATGCAAGATTGAAAGTGTGCAAGGTATAATGTCAAGCAATATAACATGTGTAGAGGATAAAATGAAATGGCCAAGTAATACGGCAACTTTACCCAAATTTAACCGACGTCATATCTCTTACAGTTCTAGAAATCCCAATGGTTAGCCTCTAAATACAGATACCTGTATTGTTCGAGTTATGGAAATATATAAGAACAAACTATTTCTAGGTAAAAAACCTTATTAAGATATCATATAAAACCCATAAATTTCTTTTTCTAGTGTAACTCTATCTGTTTATCTTTTCTTTTGTTCCCTAACACTTTTGTTTCTTATCTTTACACACAAACAGATATATATTTTGAAAGTTACCCCTATATTTTAATATTACCAGCAATATGTTATACGGGTGATAAATTGCTAAAAAATATTACTAAATCATCAGACTGTACTTTTACTAGAAATTAGGACGTCAGTTTTTTTATTACTACAATTACTCAATAAGTTTCATATCAATAACAATAATTAAAAACGAACTGTAGTAGAAAAGATTTTTCCGCAAATTAAGTTATTATTAAATATAAAGATTTTTTAATTTTCTACCGATCTGTATAATTACGTTTATCCACAACTGTCAAGTAATATATCTAGAATTAAATCGTTTTCTATCAATTAATGACTTTCGTTACTGTTGCTAATTGAATAATATTGACAGTTCGATGGAATATATTCAATCGTTATGTCAAATTTAAATCTTACCCGGCAAAACAGTAAAAACCAAATTACTTTTAAGTAAGTTTTTCTACATAAAAATCCAAAGTTACACTAGTGCTGTAATTTTTCATACTTTTCTTTTCTTTTTAAGCTTAAACTATAGCTAAATAAATCTAGAAATACTTGCCATGCATAAAACATGCTGTGAAACAGTGACGCGAGCTATTGTTATTTATCTGTCAAAGTGTGATAACATATTTGGTTATAATAAACATATAATTTTCTTGTTGTAGTTGTGGATAAAGTATAATATCCTATTCGCATGTAATGGCTATTACTCATTCGAAAGATTTACAACACTCGTCTTCGCTCGTGTTGGCAAACTTCATTCCCATGAGTAATTGCTCACATTACGTGCTCTTTGTATGATATACTATTTTATACGACAACATCGAAAAATGTTCATATCAAGAGTGTAAATTGAATCATAAGAAGCTACATTTTGTACTGAATTTCATTATGCATCGGTTGCTAGGCAAGTTGCTAGACAACAAATGCAATATGAAATATTTCGTGTTCAGTACTGTTTTTGATGAAGAAACCTAAGGTGGCTTAAACAATATAACGCCAAACGTCAGTGTCATCAGTTTGTTACAGTTTGTGCATTACAAATAATTGTCGTTGTCGTATAAAAAGTATAGTATGAAACACACAAAATAGCAATTTGTGTATTTCATTTTGTGCTTGTTACATAATATACTATTATTTGATCGTCTAAAAAATATAGTAATGAGTTGTAGATTCTATCCAGGTAAAAAAATTGTCATATTTTATATTTATACAAGGCTGTAAATCTGTAAATAACTTATAATATTTGGAACCCGTGAAATTCTTCCTAATTAAGATAGTCCGTCCCTGTACGGTATCTTAATCTCAACTCCATCTAAAACAGTTGAAAGTGAAGCATACGTCAATTGTTAAAGTTGTTCGTCTTATGAAATGTTGTCATACAACTCCGTTATCAGATGTTTGTGCAGTGTTCATTTGTTGTCCGATGGTCGACTGTTTTGTCAGATGTTTAAAATGATAATAAAATGGTACCTGGCACTACGCCTAAAAAAATAGTCCCCATTTCTTACGGGCGATCAAATAAAACGTTACCCTTTTTCAAAGAATTTTAATATTAGGTACCTCGAATTACTAACATTATTTTTATTTCATAAAAACCACATTTTTGAGGTAATATGATGATATAATCTTCTTGAAATATTTTTGCCTGTTATAGTTTTTACATATTACATAAATAAAAAATCTGATATGTCCAACACATTACCTCCCGCTACTGTAATAATAATATATTCTTCGGGACGTATACATTTTATCCTCCATACATGTTACATTGCTCGACATTGTACCTTTCAAACATTATCTTGGACACCTTTTATCGTGCACACTTTTAATCTATGAAAAAATATATCTTACGCACATTTTATCTTGCGCACATTTTATCATCCACACATTCTATCTTTCATTCATTTTATTTTCCACATATTTTATCTTCGCCAATGTTTGATCTTTAAAACATTGTAATTGTACCTGCAATTCGTTTTATTACCCATACAATTAACATATTTATAATTACATCAAATATTCAGTATTAAATTTTTCTGAAGATAAAATCTGTAAAAGACAAAATGTGTGGAACATAAAACGTGTGGATGATAAAATGATTTGGAAGATATAATGATAATCTTTTTCGTGGATTAAAAGTGTGCACGATAAAAGGTGTGCAAGATTGAATGTGTGCAAGATACAATGACGTCTCATACATGAGACGACACGCTATAACAAAAATCCTCCGTATTTTGGAAGTATTTTAACTATCATTTTATTTCTTTATTAATATTCATTATAATGGTTATTCTTTCTATTTTTTAAACTATGGATAATATGGATAATAAAATAAAACATTTTGACAATTTTGATGGACGAAAAATAAATATATAGAGAGGTTTTTATCAGGAGTAAAAATCAGCGAATCACTTATCGTTTAAAATGATGTGACAAATTTATTACAATATTAATTTCAAGTTGACTTCAGAAGCATTCAACACAATAGAACCCTCTAATTAGGATGGGAGAGAGGCTTCAGATAACATCTAGGCTTCTAGGCCTGCTCGGGTACGAGTTGATATACCAGTCATCATTCTTATATATAGCCAGGGATATGGGGTTATAGTCTTCTTCAAATAGACCACGTTAGTGAGGTTAAGATTTACATTTGGAGCGAAACCCTAATTCAAATCTAAGTGTATGCATTTCTTATGGGGGTACATTTTCAATTCACGATATTAAAGCATTTTGGCGATTCTTAATTATAACATAGGGTTTTTTATATTCCAAAACATTATTCTTTGCTTTGCGTAAAGAAAAAATACAAATAAAAAAATAAATTAAGAAAAATTTGATTTTAAAAAAAGTAGTATTGCATATAGTAACATATGTCATTACTTGGTGCAGCAGGTTAAAAACGCCAAGTTAAAGTGACAGGTTCAACTGAATACTAAAACAGCTACGACATACGTTTTCAGAAATTTGCACATATTGTTTAAATTGAAGTTTATTAAGTAATATTGTGTTTTTTGGGTGTGTATATTACATTAGAAGATAGATAAAACATTAGAGATTAGTATTTATAAGGTTTAATAGTTAAGATTTGCATTTTATAACAGTTTCTAGCAGTTTAAAGGTAGCATATTTTGATTCCCATAAGAATAACATGGGCGTATAAATCGGCAGAGGCGAGTTAGGGTTTCAGTTTGAATTTGGCGCCACAAAATGACCGTTACACTAATGCAGTCTATTGGTGGGACAACCGACAAGCATTCGACAATAATTTCACATCCTAGGATTAAGATTTTACGATTTGACTTGATATAATTAAGTAGTAGTAGTCGAATTTCAAGTCAAGTCAAGTTAAGTAGTAATATTTCAAGTACTTGAAAAATAAAGTAATTTTTCAATACTACTTAACTTGTCATCAATTTCATTATGTCGTTTAATGAAATCACAATATGAATTTCCATAAAAACAAATTATAAATAATTCTGATCTGGAACTTGTTAACAAAATAGTCTGTAAAGTTTTACTTTAGCTACTACTTTGGGTAAATATCGATTTCGAAAAAAGCTAATTTTTAATATATTTACGGACGGCACATCCATATTTAAACTAATTTTAGACTATAACATAATTTAATAATTAGTATCAAAATTTATTGTCTATAATGTCATTAACTGTTATAACTGACACATATATATTTTCTTTTATTTTCATGGCTATCACATTTTGAACGAAAATGTTACATATTATGTTTAATATATCTCGCACTGCAGACGTGCTGTTACAACAATTATAATCTTATCTGACGTAAAATTTAATTTCGAACAAGTTTGTACTCTTGCAGTTTTGTTCTAAATCTATCAGGAGAGAGAGTATCCGCAATTTTTTGAAATCCCATGTTAAAGTCCTATATTCCGCATTTCATTGCAAAAACTGTATATTCAAATACAGTACTGATACAGGATTATACTAAAAATATACTAATATAGTACTGGTACAGACATCTATTGTGTAAAACATAAATTGATTTTGTAGGCAGTCACCTTTTTTAAAACAAGTATGGCCATCTGTTGAGTAAATCTGTAACTCCTATATACAAATGCATTGTCGATAATACAGTAACTTGTATATTTAAATACACATATAGCCATCTATTGTACAACGAAGCAAGCAACACAGTAGTAGTATAAATGAGTTCTACAGTTTATAATTATAAAGTTCAGTCGGTATTACAGATTTTATTTCATAAGTAGACATCTGTATAGTCCTGCCCTCTAGAAGTATAAATATGTATTAATATATTTCAATGCACAGTCGGTATAACAGAATGTTAAATGATTGTAATAGAGAAATCTTCTATATCATTATACTACCTGCATACTAATGGCATAAATTGAAACTACTATAAGGAAATACATACTCAGTATTTTACTTTGAATATAAAATTTCAGGAAAGAGGGTTTAAGAAACCTTGCGACCGGGATGGGTTTTGCATATGGCGGATAGTTATTTGTCATTTCCGACAGTGGCGTGCCACCCTAAAAAATAAGGGGTACAAGAAACTTAAAAATGCTCTAAATTGTGTAGTAATAATTTACAATTTAATAAATATAATTGAGAAATACAAAACGTAAGAGGTAAAATATTTACATATAGAAAATAAAGTACAAACAAAAATTAAACTTTTTATTGTCATTTAAACAATATAATTATAATTGTTGAAATAAGTGTAATACATAATAAGTATGTATAACAGTTTCCATTGACTTTTATTTAATTAAAATAAAGAATTTAATGAACAGTAGAAATGTATATTCTGACATTTTATTTAAGATTACTATGATACGGCAATGCAATTATTTCTTGAAATTTAATAAGCGGATATCGAGTCCTACTTTCTTTAAAAAAATGTAAATTATGCCTGCTCTAATATCTACAATTTTGCAAATTTACTTCTCCTGTTGTAAAAAAGTAGCCTCATCAGTTAATAAAATTTTGTTCTTGAAATTTGTCTCGATATTAATTTTCTCAAAAAGTAGTTCACAAATGGCAATTCTTTTTTCAAGGTCATTGTTTCTTAACTCTTGGTGATTTTGAAAATGGTACCAATGAAATTTTTCGTCTTTTAGTAATTGATATGCATTTGTTTTGCTGATATTTAATTGATTTGCCAAAGCTTTTGTAGAAAGTTGGTTATTTTCTTCTATTGCTCTATTATCTTCATTTCGCACTGGTTTTAATCTTTTCCTGTTATTATGTTATGTATCTAAACATGCACTACTTCTAATTTTTAATATATGGTTGAAACTGTGGTAGGATTTGGTCTAGGACATGATATAAATGAACGAACATGTCACAAACATTTGTTAAACTGTACCCACTATTGTACCATATAACCATTTGAATGTTTTCTTCATTGGTAAACATTGTATTATAAGTTTATTTGACAGTTAATCATATGACATTGACAACCTATGTTCCCTATGTTGCATTTTGTCATAGGATAGATATTTGCGACTCCGTTTTTTCGACGTCGACGGCTGATTTGCTAGATGTTCAACTATTTCTTTCGAATGTTGTTTTCAGCATGACTTACGTCCACAAAATTAAATTCCCAGGATCTCCACATATTCGTATTTACAATTTTATGCCTACACTACTAAAAACTGTAAGCACAGAAATAACTTTTTGATGACTTGTCCAAAACTGACCGTGTACCTCTAACGAAAATTTTTAATAACTAATAATAGAGTTCTTAGAATAATTGGAAATCTAAATAAAAAGAAAAATCTTAAGAATGAACAACTTGACTTAGTCAAATCTCTGTTGATAACACCGCTTTAATCCCTTTTAGATTTTCCTACCATTGTAAAGCTAGTTAATACTTAGTTTCTGCCTTTGTTCTTCTATGTATAAATACTAAAAAATTTCTTTAAAGTATATTCATCAGTATTTCCTGCCAATGGCCTTATAAGACGAAATATAAATTATAAATATTTCTTATATTTATGTCAATAACTGTTTATATTTAAAATTTACTCTAATCTCTTCTCAATTTTCAAATTGAAATTAGAAGACGGCATTTAAAATGCATTATTATTTGAATATTTTACTCTAGATTTAAAAGTACATAATTAGGAAATATTTTGAAAGAAAATTTTTGGTACAGCCCTTAACAACATACGACAGAAGAAAGTAGCTGCCTAAATGAACCATTACCTCAAGTCCCATAAAACTAAGGACCAATTGGCTTATCCGAAAGTGAATTTCATATATCTATGCCTCTACTATACAGAAACATGATAAAAACAAGATAAAACGTTTGATTATTACAAGCAAAAGTCTACACTGTGTGTAGGTATAGTAGTACACTGTTATACCTCTCGTAGAGTGCTGCTATCTTTTGACTTTTTGTGAACTACACAAAAACAACTGCAATAGACTGCATTAGTGTAACGTTTATTTTGTGGCGCCAAATTCAAACTGAAACCCTAACTCGTCTCTACCTATTTATACGCCCATGTTATTCTTATGGAAATCAAAATATGCTATCTTTAAACTGCTAGAAAGTACTATAAAACGCAAATCGTAACTATTAAACCTCATAAATACTAATCTCTAATGTTTTATATATCTTCTAATGTAATATAAACACCCAAAAACATAATATTATTTAATAAACTTCAATTTAAACAGTAGGTGTAAATTTCTGAAAACGTATGTCGTAGCTGTCTTAGTATTCAGTTGAACCTGTCACTTTAACTTGGCGTTTTTAATCTGCTGCACCAAGTAACGACATATGTTACTATTTGTAATACTACTTTCTTTAAAATCAAATTTTTCTTAATTTATTTTTTTACTAGTACTTTTTCTGTACGGAAAGCACAGAGTAATATTTTAGGATATAAAAAAATACTATGTTATAGTTAAGAATCGCCAAAATGCTTTAATATCTTGAATTGAAAATGTACTCCCATAAGAAATGCATACACTCAGATTTGAATTAGGGTTTCGTGCTAAATGTATATCTTAACCTCGCTAACGTGGTCTATTACAAACAAAAGTGTGAACTGTGTAGGTATAGTAGCACACTGTTGTACCTCTCGTAAAGTGCTGCTATCTTTTGGCTTTTTGTGAACTACACAAAAACAACTGCAATGCACACAAACCTGTTTACTCTTGAGTGGGGTACGTGTTTATTTACATTTAAAACTTTCACTGTTATTCAGTTGTTCTCACGCTTAACATGTACTTTTGTTTTTGAATAAACATGGCCTTAAATACTTACAAATTGTTTTCTAACATTAAGTTTATTGTTGATAAGAGTCTGTCAAGTAATATTTTGACCAAATCACGTGGTTTAAAGAACATAACTCGTCATTTTAGTGTCAGTAAAGTTTCAAATATGCGTTTCGTTCAATTTGAAACATGCAATGGAAGTGTTCAACATCTAGGAGTTCAGATTTCTGAAGATAGTGATATTTTTGATTTGAGTGCTGTTGATTCGTCAATTCCTAATTCTTTAGTGAAGTTCATTGCAGCTGACAGAGAAATTCGAGATAAAGCTAGAAGGTATGATTGTAGGAGGCATTTTTTTCACAATTTATCGCTTCACTTCAGTTAAATCAGTTATTTTGAGCGTTCTTTTTGGCATAAATGTGATGAAGTGATAAAAAAATTACGTTTTATGAATTTAAAGTAATGTTATTTTATTTGTAATATTAACAAAAAAAAAAAACAATAATATTGACAATATTGCAGGGTTGTACTTTATAAACCAATTTTTAGTGTGTCTGATTTTTTTTTCATAATAAATATTTTTGAGAAACACTTTTTGAAAATATATTATAACTTTTTGAAAAAATCAAAAATTTGGTTTAAATCTGAAAAAAATATTTTTTTTAATATTTTTTTAATTCGATTTTTAAGCAACCCTGTGATATTGTGTTAGTAAGTTTACATTTTATGTATAAACTAATTGTTAAAACTAAACTAAAATTTTAAGATTTATAACAGTCGAGATAACAATGTATGTTTTCTTGTGTTTCTAAATCATTTTTTAAAGATTGTACATTACCATAAAATTATTAATATTTAAACGGTTTTATATTTTATAAAACAAGTTTTTATGTAAAAATGTATTGGTCAATTTATCGATGTTCTTCACCTTCGAATTTGATAAAATTTGGCAAAAAGTTTCTACTAAGAATAACAAATATCGAAAAATAATAAAAAATGACGGTCAGACTTGGTTGACCTTCAAATCGCTCTTAAGTTGTTTTTAAAACTATTTTATGGAAAAGGTGTGTACACACACGCACGTAACCTAACCTAATTTAACCTAGCGTAACCTAACACAACCTAATATAATCTAACTTAACCTAACTCAACCTAATTCGAACCTAAACTAACCCAAACCTAAACTAACCCAACCTAAACTAACCTAAAATCAATGATTTTTATCAAAAATAAAAATTATAATAGAAATTTAATTATTTGCTACAAAACTATTAATAATAACCAAAATCAGTTCGGTATATAATAATATGTTAAAATTAAATTATATTTTATCACTTTATTTGTCATATAACAGAAGAAAAATGTAAATATTTAAATGATTAAATTTTTTTATTACTCTTCCTAGTTTTATTCAGATGAATGGTTTTGATTTTTTTACAGATATCATTTTCGCTTATCAAATAAAACATTTATATTGCCTTTAAAACAATTAAAAAGTGTAGATATCGTTAAAAATTATAAAATAAAAAAATCATGTTTTTTATATTTTGAAAAAAATCAATGATTTTTGATTTTTTTAAATAAATTATTATTTTGCCAATCCTGATTACAACACAAAGTATTTTGTTTAAATGGGATTAACATATTTTTATGACTATTCAATAGTGTATTTTTTTCTGAATTCAACTATGTAATAGTTTTATATCCCTTCATAATAAAAATATTGAACAAATGCAATTTTCAGTTATTGTAATCAGGTTTTGAAGTGTAATCAAAATTACATGATTGTAATCAGTATAAAACACATATTTTTCTGTTTTAAAAATGCAAACAGTAACCTTGACTAGAAATCCATAAAACCTTGTTATTTATTTACTGTGAAGTGTGGAATTTACTTTGAATTTATTGCATTTTTATATTTGTTTAAGAAGTTTATCAGACAGATGTTTAGTATCTACAGATAACAGAATTAGGAAATAAATTTTTATATTTTAGATACGTTATCATGTGTACAAACAAAATGTGTATGGCGGTCTGAAGTATAATTATATACAATAATAATTTCGTACACGCAATGTCATATGTTAAAATAAAAATAGACTGCATTAGTGTAACGGTCATTTTTTGGCGCCAAATTCAAACTGAAACCCTAACTCACCTCTGCCGATTTATACGCCCATGTTACTCTTATGGGAATCAAAATATGCTATCTTTAAACTTCTACAAAGTATTATAAAATGCAAATCTTAACTATTAAACCTTATAAATACTAATCTATAATGTTTTATCTATCTTCTAATGTAATATATACATCCAAAAAAACATAATATTATTTAATAAACTTCAATTTAAACAGTAGGTGCAAATTTCTGAAAACGTATGTCGTAGCTGTCTTAGTATTCAGTTGAACCTGTCACTTTAACTGCACCAAGTAACGACATATGTTACTATATGTGTTACTACTTTCTTTAAAATCAAATTTTTCTTAATTTATTCTTCTATTTGTACTTTTTCTGTACGGAAACCAAAGAGTAATGTTTTAGAATATAAAAAACCCTATGTTATAATTAAGAATCGCCAAAATGCTTTAATATCGTGAATTGAAAATGTACTCCCATAAGAAATGCATACACTCAGATTTGAATTAGGGTTTCACGCCAAATGTAAATCTTAACCTCACTAACGTGGTCTATTGTTTTCACTTAGTGAGAGCAGATGACTATATTTATTTCCATATGAATTTCCCTGACTTTTCCCGTTTTTCTTGATTTTAATTTCAGTGTTTTTTTTTCATTCTTTAAAAGAAATGTTTATAAAATTATTACTTAGGTATTTTTATAATTAATAATTGAATTCAATAAATGAAAAAACTGTATTAAGATATTTTTAAACCAAACAATAAATAAATTGTACATTTTTAGAAAAGTAAAAGGTTAGATTGGGTTAAGTTAACTTAAGTTAGATTAAGTTGAATTAGGTTAGGTAAGGTTAACACAAAATTAAGTTGGGTTAGATCAGATAAGGTTTAGTTATATTCAAATATGATAAACTGATTAGATTTTGACTACAATTGGTTAACCGAAAGTAGTACTTTACTTGAAGTTTTAAACCGTATTTCCTAAAAAATACCTCAAAATACCGTTTTTTCGCAAATTACTTTATTATTTAATATAAAGATTTTTTAATTTTCTACCGATTTGCATAATTACGTTTATATATAACTTCAAGTTAACAGAAAAAAAAATATAAATTATAATAATTTTACACATCGTTTAGGCTGAGGAATTTCTATAAAACATATGAGTTATTCATATAATCACATAATTTAGCATATGATGTCTAATTTGATGTAAGTAAGTTTAAAAGATAAAGCAGTAAATATGAAGTAGTTTTACTATAAAATTAAAAAAGGTGGAAGAAATATATAAGGAATATATTTGCATGCGTGAATCAATGCAAGTTCGGTTCCGGTTTTAATAACGCCAAAAATAGCTGTTTTTTTTGTCATACAAGTTTTATGAAAGAAATTTTAGGTATAAAATGAATTAAAAATATTCTGAACTACAATAACAAACTAATTTTAAAACTACAAATTGAATGTACTGAAAAATTTATTTAGAATATATTACTACAGTGGCGGGAGGTAATGTGTTGGACACATCCGATTTTTTATAATTGGAATGACAGAAATTATTTTGTTTTCCTTTTTTTCCTTAACATATTTTTATGTTGGAATCAACAATTTTTTAAGTTGTTATTTTGAGGCTAATGAACTTTACTCAAAAATGGTATGTCCTTCACAATATGATAATGTAAATTCTTGTACTAAGTCACTTTCGAAACTATTTTTAGAATGTATTTCGTAATGTGGTTTTTCTAATGTTTATACATTAGATATATGTGTGCTTATATAATGAATACTAAGTAACTACTAAAGTAATGTTAATATTAGTTGAATATATTTGGAAATTTACATTTGTTCGATTTTTATAAACAACGCATTTTAGATTTTACGATTTCATTGTTATATGCAATGTTAAAAAAAAATTAAAAAAATGTAATTCATCAATTTTATTGTAAACAATTCATTCTTAAATGACATATTATTTATTAGGTACATACAAGGAATTTCAAAAAAAATAAATTTACAAATACTGCCTTTTTAAATAATAATTGATTTAATTCAATTCAATTTAAATTTAAGGATTAGTATATTTTATGATATTTATTGAACTATGTGTACATATAATATTAGTTGAATATTTTTGGATATTTACATTTGCTTATTTTTTTTGTCGTCTATTTCACTATGCACAAGTAAATTGATAGTTTTTGGAAGTAAAAAGAAAAAATTGTGATCAATTATTTCTTTGAAGTTGACATAAATAAAAAAAATCATATTATTTACACCTTCATTTAATAAACAATAAATTTAAAACATTGTTATAAATCTTTAAACAATTGTTTTTATTTTTTTATTTATTACTTAAAACATACTTACAAAATATTTTCAAAATTATTGGTAATTTTGTTATTATTAACTTAAGTGGGTAACTGTTTATTATATGATAAAGGATTACTTAATTTATTGCACTCGTTTTTATTAATCTGTTATAACACTGTTATCATAAATAAATAATATACAGACGTCTTCAAGATAAGATTTAGTACTTAATTTTTATAAATTTTATTAATAATAATTGCATTGATAATAAATAATATCTAATTTATTATAATAAATTACTTAATAATATGTGTACATAGTTCAACAAATGTCGTAAAATTTATTAAAATCAATTAATATTTATAAAGACAGAAAATATTGTTGTTTATCAGAGTAATATTTAATATTTTTTATCTACAACTATTGAAATATGGTACATTATACGTGTGATACTACATATAATATACTACTCATATTACACAAGTGTAATATGAAAAGTTATATTACACGCTACACTTTTCTGTAATAAATAGAGCATGTAATTTAACACATAACATTTTATTAAACTGTTAATTTATTAATAATATATTTTTTATTATAAATATCAATATAAATGATTATAAAAGTATAATAAATACAATTTGAATAGTTATTTTGACATTTAAGTGCTACTGTGGCGCCATCTGTTAAGCTATATATGAACTACTCACAGTTAACTGAATATTTAACAAATAATATCAGATTTTTTATATGCCTGATAGTTGTAGATAAAGTATAGTATTTGACTCGCATAATATGGCTACATTGCACTCGGATGATTAAATATACTCGCTACCGCTCGTATTTTTAATTACATCCTCGTGTAATATAGCCTACATATTATGCTTGTTAAATAATATACTATTTATTATAATAAAAAAAAATTCCTTTAAAATCTGTTTGTGACATCTGTCGAAATCTACTTTACAGTCACTATTATTACTCGGAAATTCATTACTTTTTAATTAATAATATACAAATAACTATCTTTTGAAACAGTTCTTTTCAATATATGAGATCCAACTTTCTTATTTTAATGGAACAGCCTATATATTTTTTTATATTTGGAATCTATATAAAATAAAAAATCCAATGACATATTTCATGTTTTTAGTTAAGAAATAAAATCTTTTGTAGGCATTAAGTTTGTGTAGCATTAGCTATAAATACGAGTAAATAGAAAGCAAACGTCAAATTCTGCGTTTAAAAAAAAATTAATTTAATTTTTTTTTTTGCAGAATTATTGGGGAAGGAAAATCCACAATTCCAGTATCAGAAGTCCAACTTCTCGCTCCTATAACCAGACCTGACAAAGTAGTTTGTGTTGGTCTAAACTATAAAGATCATTGCGCAGAACAAAATAAACCATATCCTGAAGAACCAATGTTTTTCAGCAAATTTTCTAGCTGTATCATAGGCCCAGAAGCAAAAATACAAATACCGAAAGTTAGTGATGTAAGTATACATTGTTTTCATTTAGTGTTGTTACTGAAACACAGATGGTAGTACTGTCAATGTGAAATATATGTAGAAAAATCTTCAGTAGATGGCAACTCTTAAGTAGTTAATAACATATAAAGATAATACAAAAAGACACCCAACTGAATTGTAAAATAAAGTGTGTTCCTTTTGAAAATGATGAGTTATAGTCATTTGAAAGTGAGTAAATTTGATTCGCTTTATTAAACTTGACAATCCATCTTCCGGTTTAATCAGATTGACGATTTCTCAGTTCAGTTTACCCTATTTCAATCTAATCTAATTTATAATTAAAAATAACTAACCTTAATATAACGTTTCCTACATTTATAGCGATATATAAAGAAAACACAATAAGTGAACGAGATAAATCTTATTTTTGTTACTGAAGGTTAGTTCGTGTAAAGTGCTTCCATTTTATATCGAGCATAACATAAGTTTTTGTTTTATAGCTTGACTTATGTTGCCTAGCTTACATTAATCTAATCTAAATTAATTTAAACTAGTGACAGAGACATATATGAATATTTAAGTTATAAATGCACTGTAAAATAGTAGAAAAATTGGAGAATAAATTTGATGCATAATTTTTAATTGCAGAAAAAATTCATGTAAATTTATATGATGTTAATGGACATTTGTAAACAAATATTGAGGAATATTTTAAAAAGTTATATTTATACGATATACCGGGTGTCCCAGCTCGACCGACACATGGGAATTTTACATGGGAAATCAGTTAATTATGAATAGTATCTCCCCAGTGCAAGATATTAACTTGAAATTTTGTATACTTATCGGAGAATATTAATTCTATGGATCACACTTATTTGAAATATGCAATTTCGTCTGCAGGGCGAGATTTATTAAATTTAAAATCTAATATTTTCGTTCAAAATCAGACAGCCATGGAAATAAAAGAAAATATTTATCTGACAGTTTAGTGAATTATCACTGATTTTAATTCTTATTCCCTGTATTTTAATATTATTTAAGTTGAATTTAGTTTCTTTTTGTTAAATAATATACCAATATTACAAAAATATAAATATCTACAATGGCATGTCAGAGCTGTCACATAGATATTTTCTTTTATTTCCATGGCTGTCTGATTTTGAACGAAAATGTTAGATTTTATAATTTAATAAATCTCGTCTTACAAACGAAATTACATATTTCAAATAACTGTAATCCATAAAAATAATAATCCCCAATAAGCATTCAAAATTTCAAGTTAATATCATGCACTGGGGAGATACTATTCATAATTAACTGATTTCCCACGTAAAACTACCATGTGTCGGTCGAGCTGGGACACCCGGTATTAATTGTGCTTGTTTATAAGGTTATAATCATGACATTAAACACCTTGTATAATTTCATTTAAAAAAAATATGTGAGAACATAGAGTATAGTTACAGTTGTACAGAAAAAAAAATTCTAAATTTTTACTATTAAAATAACTACAGTATGTTTTTATAAAGCAATGCGTGTATTTGGCCTTTTTAGAGAATAAACGGAATAATTTGGCAACGCCGTGGAAAACTAAAACAAAATTTATATGTCCGTATAGTAGAATAAAATACAATTATAAAAATATAAAAATATACAGGGTGTTTGGCGAAAGGCCGGCACCTAAAATATTTCGTTTATTTTGAGAGATACAAGAAAATATTAAGGAACAAAGCTAAACTAGACAAAGGGATTCATAAAATGATCCTAGTACAAATTTTGTGTCACTTCCGGTTTTAGCGGAAATGGCTCCAACTTTAATTCTAGCATAGGGAATCGGTATTTTTATATTTTTTCACGGAATGTACATAAAATTAGCTTTGCAATGATACCAAAATATCATAATTTTACTTCAACCATTTCAAAATGGCGACAATTTATTTTCATATTTATGTACTTACAACTATAGGTAATTAACGAAAAAAAAATATGTTTAAAATACCTTATAACAATCAACACAATACAAAAACTCTTACTAAAAATAACATACAAAATTAAAATTAAAAATACTCAAAATGGCCGCCGTCATTTTCTACAGAATTTGTCACATATAACAAATTTTGCCACTACATCGCCAGGAAAGGTAGATCTAATATTTTTTGACATTATTTGTTTGGTTTCAGGTAACAAAATCTCAAATAGCTGGCTATGTTCAATTTTTTTATGAATTTTTATTAGTAAATATTTTAAAAATAAAGTGTCGCCATTTTGAAATGGTTGCAGTAAAACAATGATATTTTGGTATCATTATAAAGCTAATTTTATGTACATTTCGAAAAAAAATATAAAAATACCGATTCCCTATGCTAAAATTAAAGTTGGACACATTTCCGCTAAAACCGGAAGTGACACAAAATTGTTACTACGGCCATTTTATGAGTCCCTTTGTCTAGTTTAACTTTGCTTTTTAACATTTTCTTGTATCTTTCAAAATGAACGAAATATTCTGGGTGCCGGCCTTCCGCCAAACACCCTGTATAGGGTGCTCCATTTTAAAAAAGAAACAATTCTGGACGAGCCGTAATGCAACACCCTGTTATGCTCCTTGAGTGGACGAATAAATTCTGTTAATAAATTTATGCTGTATTTCTAACGACAACAGAGATATCGAAGACGGGCATTTCGATGACTCATCCTGTATATACTATTTTTCAAATTAACTAGAAGGGAATGGTTTCCATCGGTTTGGTCATTGACAGTATTTTTCTTTGAAATGAAATGGAATATGCTTATAAACTCATATCAGAAATCAAAATCGGAGAAGTGTTAGAACATTTAACATATAAATGAAAATGTAATATTACAGCCAGATTCACAAAACAGGGTTAGCCTTAAACCGGTTTAAATATGTAGAATTTATCTTGAATTTGACATATTTAAACCTAAAGTACCTATAATAAATGACTTGAAAGCATAAATGGTTGCCTATAACTTGTAGTTCGGTTGCCTATATATTAATTAGTTGGGGGAGCAAACACCGAGTGGCGCTGAAAGCAGTCCCAATTGATACCATTGCAGTTTCGCAATATAAAATATTGTTAAACTATTTTTGGTATTTTTGTTGTCGTAAAATTGGTACTTCTAACAACTGCACCCCACTTTAAATGTCAAATTGATAACCTAAAATATTTTTAAATGTTTTTTAATACATTATATTATTTCTGAGTAGGAAAACCGAATAAACAAAATTAATTTAAAAGAATATTAAAATTTCATAACTGATGTATAGATTTGTAAATATTTTCATAATATTTTAAATGCATATTGACAGATAAATGTGCCCAACTTCCTTCAACAGAGTTACCATATTTCACATTTATATCCCTAGATTACAATGTTATTTTTATAATTGAAAAAATTAAGATTTTCATTAAATAAGTGAAGCAAAGTATAAAAAATAGTATATTATACTAGTTTTATACGATGTATTGTTCCATTCGTATTTTTGGAACACTCCGTGCCCCAAACAACTCATGGAACAATATACCGTCTTATAAAACTTGTATAATAATATACTAATATATAATCTATGATGAGACGAACTGTAATATACGAAAAATAATCGCTTATTTTCTTTTAGTGCGTTGATTGGGAAGTGGAATTAGCAGTAATCATCGGCAAGAAAACAAAATGCATCGAAATGGAAGATGCATTTGACCATATTTTTGGTTACACTATCGCACAAGATATTTCAGCAAGAGATTGGCAAAAGAAACGAAATGGTGGACAGTTTCTTCTTGGAAAATCTATGGATACTTTTTGTCCCCTAGGGCCTTGTGTTGTAACTAAAAATAAAATTCAGGATCCCCATAATCTAGAGATGAAAACTTATGTGAATGGAAAAGTCAAACAAAATGGAAATACCAAAAATATGGTGTTTAGGATTGATTATTTGGTTTCTTATTTGTCACAGTAAGTATCCAAAATGGCCATAACAGATGGCAGCACCGAAATGTAAAATATAGTAGGGAAAACATTGGTATTCAGAGGGTTGTATTAGCGTGTTTTAAGGTCTTTAAGACTTGTATTAAATATCCAATTCAGTGGCTTATTTTAAACTGTTTTTCACATTTTAATACACTTGTATTTATTGCTGTGGTAATTAATACACTATTTTAAAACAGGGCTGGGGCTGTTTTAAACCTTGTTTTAAGGTTTTCACAGACAGAATTGGCATAAATTTTATATATTGTCATTTCAAATAATTTTTTGAAAAAAGGTTTATGCATTCTGCAAAATTGAACGAATTGAACGTGTTTAACAAGTTATTAGAGTTAAAAGGCGAAGAAGATATATTGTAAGAAAGAGCGGATTCTATGCAATTGCATGTATTGTTTATATTAGGCATATCAGCAAACTGTTTTCATATGTTCACGTTTCATCAAAAATTAATGCCAAATATCAAAAAAAAATAATGCCTATTTTGCATTTAATGATACTTTATTGCATATTTTGATTTTTTTTTGCATATTAGTGTATATTTTATGACTTTTTCAAAAACAAAAATTAATTTTTGACAAATTTTGTTCTTTTTTGAAAACAGTATATTACAAGAAATATAATTTTGATCGTACTTTTAACAAGTGAGCATTTATATAAAATGTACTCATTGAAACCATTTCAATCATATTTAATTTCTCGTCAGAACAAAAAAAGTGATTCTGTCAGTGTTTTAGAACTGCTTAGTACTTAAAAGTAATTCTTATTTTGTAAGTAAGGTAAGTAAATAATATCTGTCACTGAAATTCGTATGTTTGGAACTATAACAACAATTAGTAATGCCGAAAAAAATGTATTAAAAATATGAGCAGCATATAGCAACTTTCTCGTTAAAGATGGCTTTTTTGGTTTTTGTTTCAAAAAAGAGTTTTTGTAAATTTCAATATGAATATGAATTCGAGATTTTTTTATTTTTGTTAGAATTACCTGTGATATTTATTGTCTTTATACATTTCATGAAATGTTCCAAATAAAGCACTGCATGTAAAAATAGAAATAAGAAAATGATATCAGTAAAACGAGCCTGATGTCATTATTTTTCTGCATATTTTTATTGTAAAGTGCATATTTATAACTTTTTTGCATATATCATGCATATTTTGATGATTTTTTAATGCATATATTATGCATATTTTGACACTTTTTTAGTGCATATAATCCGCTCTTTTTGTAACAATATAAAATTGTATTAAAGTATGTTTTAAGGTAAAATTTTTTTAGCTACTAATACAAGTCTCAATACAGACTTTAGTATAACCCACTGAATATCACAGATTGTATTTCAAAACTTAAACAATTAGATATTTGTAGATCAATTTTTGATAATACTAAATATTTTTATTTATTTATTCCAGGATAATGACATTATATCCTGGAGATATTATCCTTACAGGAACTCCTGCAGGAGTTGGTCTTCATAGACATCCTCCAGAATTCTTAAATCCTGGAGACATCCTGGAAAGCGAAATTCAAGGAATTGGAAAAATTAAAAATATTGTTGTATAATTTTAATAAAATAAAACATATCTTAAATATATTTTAAATATAATACATGTTTCAATACATAAAATATTTTCATAATTTTTTTTTTGTTCTAATTTTACAAGTTTAATTATTACTCCTATAGGGTTAAAGATAGCGCCTTGTGCGCTAAATTTTTGAACTCTACATAAAATTTTTTGTTGGAAATATTTTACTTGTATTTTTCTCTTTAGTGCTTCAAGCAGAAATGAACAACAAAAAATGGTAATTTTTGTAAGTATTCATGTTTTACAAATTTGATTATCTCTCCTACACGGTTAAAAATAATGCAGTGTTCACTAAATTTTTGAACTCTACATGAAATTTACTATTAGAAATATTTTACTTGTATTTTTTCCTTGAATGATTCAAGCAGAAATAAACAACAAATAATTTTAATTTTTATTATTGTTTATATGTTAAAAATTTAGCTGTTACTTCTACACTGTTAAAAATAGTAATAATCTACATGAAATTCTGTGTTAGGCACATTTTTCTTGCATTTTTTTCCTTTAGTGGTTCAGAAACTATGTAACATCAAAAATAATCTTTAATTATTGTTAGAATATTTTTTAAGTTTTACTTGCTATTCCTACACGGTTAAAGATAAAAAAATATTGTTGAAAATATGAATTCTACATAAAATTTGCTATATGAAAAGTTGTATATAAGTTTTTTCTTTGAATCGTTTAATAATAATAAAGACAAGGTTTTTTAATGTCCATAGTTTTACAAATACATGAATTACATAAAATTTAAGTATTAGAATTTAATTTGGATACTGGATTCGAAATTCTGGATGTCGAATTAAGGGGATAACATATCTATTTTAATTTTTTTTACCCTTATTTTAATATATTTTTCATATGTTAATATATAACTTTTATTTCCTTCATATAAAAGAATAAAACCAAAAATAATTATTCATATAATTAAAAATGCATTTAAAACTTTGAAATAAGTAAATAATGCCCATTTCTACCCTTAAAACTACCAGTTTCAAACAAATAAAACACCTATATTTATGTATTGGTGACACAAGGTCGTGTTGGGTGTTGCCTAAAATTTAATTCGAGGGGAAACGTGAATTACCCCTAAACTAGGGGTTGGCGCACAAAACGGACATCAAATTCGTTAGTTTCACGGTTGATTCTGTAGGATAGCATACTTTTTTACCCTAATTTCACTAATTAGTTGCATCTTCAAAAACCCTGGACTATAGCCCATGGTTTTGAAACTCCAAAACCACTTTTTGTCACCGATTCGGCTCAAATTTGGTATACACGTACTAGGCACATGGGGCTAACAACATCTGAAGTCAAATCCGCCCAGGGGTTGTAATTAGGGGAGTTATTTAGAAATAAAGATTTAATTAGCGGATTACGCAAGAACTATAAGTCGTAGAGAAATTTGGACACCAGATTCGGAATCTACGAGGTCGAATTAGGGGTATACAACCAAAAAATCACCCCCTTAATAGAAACACCCCTACACATATGTTAACTTGTGTGTATCTTGTGCTGTACTTGTATGAGTTAATGTACTTATTCTATGTGTTATTTAGATATTAATTGTTATTTTTCTGTTTATTTAGAGGGCGGATAACTGGTACTTCATCCCTGGGTGCGGTAGCTGCAGTTCTAGAAGGGCAGAAAGAAAAACAACTATCAAATTATTATGTGTATATATTTCTTACCTTGTATTTGTTGTAAATAATAATTTATTGTCTTTTGTATTTCAAATTTGTTGTTAAAATAATCTAAAATGTATGTATTTATATTTTTTAATAAAAGAATTGTTAAATTTATATATTTCTTTATTTAAGACATTTATTTTTTACATTCCAGGGTTGCTACATATAATAAGAAATGGTAGGTATATATTTTTATACATATTACATAATACATTATTAAAATAAGGGTAAAAAACAAAATTATTTTCTTTGTTTTGCTTATAACTCCAGAAATAAATTGTTAAAAAAATTAATTTATATAGCAAAGGGTAGAACTAAGGGTGCTGAAGCGAATAAAACAATAAAATTAAACTTTCCTCAACTTTTTGGAAAATTACAAGAGTAGAGCTCCTACTGTTTCGTGTTATCCGGATACCAACCTGTCAAGTACCTTTTGAAACTTCGATAAAATCAGCCGATGGTCACCCATCCTAACTTACTGCACTCGTTGCTTGACTGATATTTTTGAATTCATTTTTAAGCCTTAAATAAATTGCTAGAGGGTTGAAAATTGTGTATCGGGGTAAGTTCAACCCCCTCTTTCGATTGGCGTTCACAGAATTGCTCTACAACTTCTAGTTCCCGAGTAATATAGCGCCCTTTCTGAAAATTTAGGGGTGAATATCTTGTGAACTAGAAGTTGTAGATTTTATTATTTTAATCGCTTCAGCACCCTTAATTCTACCCTTTGCTACATAAACTAAATTTCTAAACAATTTATTTCTGGAGTTAAAAGCAAAACAAAGAAAAAAAGTGCTCCTAGGATTCATGTGACCCGGATACCAAATCCGATTTTCTTGAAAACGTGAAAACACGATCTCAGCGGGGGTCTAAATTGTACAGCAAAGGTCAATGACCTCACAAAGCTATATAAAATAATTTGTTAATAAAAATAGTTTAAAATATAGTTATTTATTACCGCATTCATTTATATAACGTATACGACCCTTCGTTACGTAACTAACCCTTAAATAAGGGATGAGCTGCAAAAGAGGGTTGGGATATTGTTGAAAGGGTAGAGTAATGATAGATAAGATATAAATTGATCATTCCTTTATTATATAACAATAGATACATATAAATATATTAATATTACAATACAATAAATAAATACATGTTATTTATTAATTATTAACAATTGTAGCCCTTTGAACTGCAACTGCCACATCCAGAGATAAGGTGTAGGTCATTCACCCTGTAAACAAACAGAAATATAACAATTAATAGATATTTTTAACATACAACAATAAATAAATAAGTCTTGATATTACATCACAACAAATAATTGTTATTAAACAATTAAAAATTGTTCTATTTTAATAATATTGTTGCTAGAAACATGCCCTATTGTTGTAATTGTCTCTTTCAACCCTAATTTCTTAATACAATATTGTATATACTACATGTACTCTTAAGGGTTCATTTTCTTCTAGAGCAAAAATCGGACAAGAAAATTTTTCAAATAAAAGTTGCTTAGAATTTTATTCTGAACAAAAAATCCTAATAAAGTTTTTCTCTAAAATTAATATTTACACCCTTTTCAAAATCCCACATTGAACTTCAATAACTCCCTTACCATCAACCCTTAAGGGCTCAAGTTATATTCCGCACTAAGTTTAGGTCCCTACTGCATGTATGCAAAGTTTCATCGAAATCGGAGACAAAAAATTTTTTGGAGTTTCAAAACCATGGGCTATAGTCCAGGGTTTTTGAAGATGCAACTAATTAGTGAAATTAGGGTAAAAAAGTATGCTATCCTATAGAGTCAACCGTGAAACTAACGAATCTGATGTCCATTTTGTGCGCCAACCCCTAGTTTAGGGGTAATTCACGTTTCCCCTCGAATTAAATTTTAGGCAACACCCAACACGACCTTGTGTCACCAATACATAAATATAGGAGGTTATTTCTTATATGATATTTTTTGATTCCTTATAAAAATTGAACCACTCATCAGAAAAAATAAAAGTATAATGTATCTTATGCCAAATTTTATGTAGAGTTCAAATTTTGAAACAGAAAGGCATTATCTTTAACCGTGTAGGAGTGGCAAGCCAAAATGTAAATTATAACACACTGTCGCTACAACACTTGGCACATTTTTATGACTTGATACTCACAAAATACAACATTTATTTTCAAACAGTTTCACAAATATCAACGTAGAATTTCCCACAGCGATGTAATCTACAAGAATTGGTGCAGAATTCGCAACGGTGGTGGATTTATCAGTCCGGAACTGAAGTCCGGACCTGGAGGCTCGCTGGACACGTTCCCCAGGTGTCCGGCGTGTCTGTCCCTCCGCACCAGCTCCGGACAGCTGTCTGCCACAATACAAACGCTTACAACGTGCACAGTTATAAATATGTGTACCTACTTACCTCTAAACATCGTTTGGAAATGTTACTTCACTTTCCCTGGCTCGTAACTCCTCAACGGTTACAAATATCTTCATTTTCTCTTGTTTGGTAGTCAGCTGTCAGTTCCCCCAATCCTTAACTAACCTATGAAAAAATATAATGTTTACTTCCTTATTATTGCATTAAAAATATTCATATTTGCTCAAAACACATAAAATTAAATTTAGAAGTATGTCTTGTACTCAAAAATACTCTAAATTAGTTAATAATAATAAATACATTTATATACAGTAGTTTCAAAATGCTGTCATCTATATTACCGACACAGATGGCAGAATTTAGTTAGTCCGTATTATTTGCAACAGATGGCTACGGGAGGCTGTTTTCCACAATGCTACCTAGAGTTAATGCTTCGTTCGGACGTCACTTGAATACACTAAACATTTGTTTAGAACACAGCCCAGATTTCAGAAAATTAATTGTATCTCCCAAACGCATAGAAGGAAAAATTTGAAACTTTGTATCTGAGTTTTTGATATTAAGGGGAATCTATAAAAAAATTATCAAAATTTTAGGGTGTCTATAAAAAGATTTTTTGAAAAATTAATTCTATTTCCCACACGCATTAAGGGAATAAATTTAAACTTTGTATATGAATATCAGATACTAAGAGGCATTTATAAAAAAATTACCAAAATTTGAAGATGGCGACAGGATGTAGTTTACTTAAAGATTTTTTAAAAAAAAATATTTTATTTTCCACATCCATTAAAGAAAAAAATTAAACTTTGTATATAAATTGTATATGCTAAGGTGTGTTTATAAAAAAATTATGAAAAATCTAGAGTACCCTTTAAGGGTTGAAAATTTTTCTCGAAAATGATAAGTCGTAGAAAAAAATTTTTCAAATAAAATTTGTTTAGAATTCTCTTCCCATTAGAAAAGCCTAATAAAGTTTTTCTCTAAAGTTACTAGTTTTCAAAATAGCAATTTTATTTTAAAATTTATTTCCTCCCTTAATATCAACCCTTAAGTTCTCAAATTTGGGCAGAGTCTAGCCCTATGTGTCTATTTTACGTATATTAAATTTGAATCACACCGGCTACAAAAAAATCTTTCACAAGTATACGAATTATTGGATTTTTCAGTAGCCGAAATGTACGCACATAACATGTATAAGGGTGCTTATATTAAAGGGAGGATTCATACATGTTACCCCAGTTTCTCGATGTCGTAGATTCTGAATCTGACGCCCATACTTCGATATCATCCACAGGTCTTACATAATCCACCACTTAAATCAACATTTAATAACTACTGTATTATCAATCTCTAGAGGATCTAATTTTACCAGATACAGAAATGATGTTAAAAGAATAGAATGAGTGAAATTATCTCTTACACTTAGTCACCCATCTTGCAATAAACTGCCCTTATAGAAGCTTGACTAGTTAATTATGCACTACCCGAAATGTAATTTATAAAACATAGCTAATAACTATAATAAATGCAGTATAATCTAACTGAAACCTACTTGAAATACAAGTAAAGTTATTTCTAAAACACGGTCACCCATCCTATATGAAATTACCCTGGTACAAGCTTGACTAAAACTATATGGGAGGTAGAATAATAATAAAAAAAATTTACATTCGATTTTGATTTTAGTTGAAAAGTACCTATTTCCAAGAGATGTCAATAGATGGCATATGCGTTCAGTTTTCTAGCTAAAATGCATTTCGAGGAAAATTCCATATCGTGTTGTTCAGACAAGTAATGCCATGATTATTTACAGTTGAAGATTTACTTGGGCAAGTGAGTAGTTTCAAAAGTTGTCGACAGATGGCATATGCGTTTAGTTTTTGAGTTAAATTGAAAAACCAGTGAAATATGAATTCATGTTGTTCAGACAAGTACTGCCCATTTATTTTAGAGCTGATAATTTAGTTGGACAGTACATAAGATAAAACTTGTTGAGAAAAGTAATTTAGAAAATAGATGCATGATATATGAAATAAATATTAAACAAAGTATGAAATCTAATATATAGGAGATGAATATATTTTATGAAAATCTGACTGCCTTAAAAGGTGTCTAAATCGAAAAGTACGGCTCTAAGAATTTTCCTACTATTTTTCCCATAATGTAGAGGGTTGAAATAGTAGAATTACATACTTTTTGCGAAAATATAAAAGGGGTCAATTTTTCAAGATTTTAAGACAAACTGACTGTCTTAAAAAGTGTCTAAATCGAAAAGTACGGCTCTAGGAATTTTTCTACTATTTTTCCCGTAATGTAGAGGGTTGAAATAATAGGAAAACATACTTTTCGCTCAAAAATAGAGAGGGTCAATTTTTCAAAATTTTAAGACAAACTGACTGTCTTAAAAAGTGTCTAATTCGAAAACTACGGCTCTGGGAATTTTTTCAGTATGTTTTTCGTAATTTAGGGGGTTGAAAAAATAGAATAACATACTTTTTACTCAAAAATAGAGGAGGTAAATTTTTCAAGATTTTAAGACAAAATGACTGTCTTAAAAAGTTTCTAATTCGAAAACTACGGGTCTGGGATTTTTTTTACTATTTTTCCCGTAATGTAGAGGGTTGAAATAATAGCATAAAATACTTTTCGAGAAAATATAGATTGATGCAATTTTTAAAGATTTTAAGACAATCTTACTGTCTTAAAAAGTATCTAACACAAAAACTATGGGTCATAAAAATATCAAAGCAATTTATTTTGAGATAAAGTGTCCATAAATAAATATGTCTAGCGATGTTGAAGAAATTAAAAGATGTTTTCTTAAATAATTATTACAACAAATATGAAATAATTATTAATTATATTTCTGTTTTAATTATCCAGTCAGCCAAGAAATCAAAGTCATTAGTTGAAGATCCTGTAAAGTAAAAATATAAGTTAAACACAATGTAAAACGAAATGGAACAGAAAAGTCGTCTATTTGAAAATTGCTTTTAAAACATATGAATACTCAAGTGGTCAGTACAGTAGTTACTAGACTCCTCAATAGATGGCACATGCATTCACTTTTCGCATTAAATAGAAACTTGACTTCGAAAACGAAATAATTGGAACAGACAAGTCGTGTACTGGAAAATTACATTTAAAATATATGAATACTCAGCTGGCCAATACAGTAGTTACTAGAATGCTCAATAGATGGCACATGCATTCACTTTTCGCATTAAATAGAAACTTGGCTTCGAAAACGAAATAATTGGAACAGACAAGTCGTCTACTTGAAAATTGCATTTAAAATATATGAATACTCAGCTGACCAGTACAGTAGTTACTAGAATGCTCAATAGATGGCACATGCATTCACTTTTCGCATTAAATAGAAATTTGGCTTCGAAAACGAAATAATTGGAACAGACAAGTCGTCTACTTGAAAATTACATTTAAAATATATGAATACTCAGCTGGCCAGTGCAGTTGTTACTAGAATGCTTAATAGATGGCATATGCTTTAACTTTTTAAAGTAAACTGACATAATTTGAAATAGATACATCCCTTAAAATTACATAACATATACACCTTAAAATTACATAACAATTTTTCAAGATTTTACCAAAATCTGACTGTCTTAAAAATTGTCTAATTCGAAAACTATGGCTCTGGGAATGTTTTAACCATTTTTCCCGTAATATAGAGGGTTGAAATAATAGGACAACATACTTTTTGCTAAATAATTTAGAGGGTGAATTTTTGAAGTTATTACAAAAATATGACTGCCTTCAAAATTGTCTAACTCAAAAACTATGGCTTTGGAATATTTAAAACTATTTTTCCCGTAATGTAGCGGGTTGAAATAATAGAATAAAATACTTATCGCTAAAAAATAGAGGCGTTGGATTTTATTGTTGTATTTTAAATGTATTATTGCTAGAAGTATTCCTTAGAGTTGTATCCAAACCAAAAAAATCAATAAAAATTTTCTCTTAAATCTATACTTTTCAAAATCCAAAAACCCAATTTGAAATTAATTCTTTCCTTTATATCAACCCCTAGGGCCTCAATTTGGCCAAACACTAACTCTACGTCTCTGGTTTGTGTCGACTAAGTTTGAATCAAATCTGCAACAAACGATTTTGAAATAAGGGTTGCATGAGAGTCCACCCCCTAAATCAACCCCTGAGATTTCAAATCCAGGGCCTATACTTAGTCCTGACCCTTCGTTCTTACTTAATTCACACGTTTGTAATAACTACTGACATGTAGACATCATGTACTGCGTATAAACAAATCAGAACTTATAACATAATAATTTGTTATTGTTTATTTAAATACAGACAATTATTGACAACAGGGAAACACTATAAACGTTATAGAAACTCTGTAGTATTGAAATATAAATATATTTACTACAAATTCACCTCTGTTGTTATTATTATTGTCAAACACAGTTTGTTTACCAAGCACTACAAGCTGCAGCTCTATTCTAAACGTCTACATGTACTACCACTACAATTATCACTAAATCTACTTGAGTTGTTACCTGGAGCTCCATTTAGGAGCTAAACATTGTCAGCAAACCGGTTCTTGTGACTGCCTCGGCTCCAAAACCAGTTTGACGAGTTGTAGAACCAGTTTTGTTGACTGCAAACCGGTTCTATGTGTGTCCATCTATCTAAAACTTGTTTTAAATATATGCTTATTGTTTAAAATCACTACACATATAATATTAACGCTAGTTTATCACTATTTATTGCAGTTAACCACGAAATGTCACTTTTCTTGTTGTTATTGTGTCGGCCATCTTATCCCCACTACCTGTGACCTTAACAGTTGTTATTTCTAATTATTATTGTTTATTAGACTCAATAAAATATGTATAAATAAATTGTATAGTTTAAAATATATGTTATACTTTATTTTACAATAATATAATAATAGAAGAGTAGTTTACTTGCAGCATTTTTCAAAAAACAGTTTTAATTTCTATACTCACATTTCAAAAATTCTTACACTGGGTATATAAGTTGCTAGTCCTGAAAGACATTTAATAAAAATTACCAGAATTTTGGAGTGGCCAGAAAGTGTAGTTTACTTGAAGAATTTTCGAAAAAACATTTTCAATTTCTATATTCTTATTTAAAAAATTCAAATATTTATTTCAAGTAAACTACCCATAGTTATATAATATTTGTCACTTTTTTATTGTTATTAGAAGCTATTGTTATTGTTATATTTGTCTATTTTAAACTATTATATTTACATACAAATAAAATACAGGATGTAGTTAATTTAAAATAAATTAATTACCAATAATTATAAATACTTTATTATTACTAATACCATAAGAATTTTAAACATTAATTTTGTTATAAATTTTATTATTATAATATAATCGTTATCTATGTACAGTGGTTTCATTTAAAAATGGATTAATACAATGTCGCCATATATTATATATATAGTATATTATTTAACAAGCATAATATGTAGGCTATATTATACGAGGTCGTAATTAAAAATACGAGCGGTAGCGAGTATTTTTAATCATCCGACTGTAATGTACCCATATTATGCGAGTCAAATACTATACTTTATCTACAACTATCAGGCATATAAAAAATCTGATATTATTTGTTAAATATTCAGTTAGGTGTAAGTAGTTCATATATAGCTTAACAGATGGCGCCACAATAGCACGTAAATGTCAAAATAACTATTCAAATTGTATTTATTATACTTTTATAATCATTTATATTGATATTTATAATAAAAAATATATTATTAATAAATTAACAGTTTATTAAAATGTTATGTGTTAAATTATATGCTCTATTTATTACAGAAAAGTGTAGCGTGTAATATAACATTTCATGTTACACTTGTGTAATATGAGTAGTATATTATATGTAGTATCACACGTATAATGTACCCACATTTCAATAGTTGTAGATAAAATACTATTAAAATATACGTTAATTCAGTTTGACAGATGTGTCCGTAAATTAAATTTTGACATGAGGCTGTAAAGTTTTACTTTAGCTACTACTTTGGCTAACTTCGCGGAGTGATATCGTGTACTTTAGTATCGATTACGACAAAATTAATTTTATATTATAATAATTTGTATGGGAAATAAAATTCTATAAATTATGTAACCCAATTTAAATTGAACTTATTGTACACAATAACCTTTTACATAAATATTATTTTCTTTTTCTGCTATTCATTTCTGTACAATTGGCAGCACTGTACAATTTATTGACCGGTAGAAATTGAAGTTAGTTAACCAAAAATTGGTATCAAATCTAACGACAAAATAAGAAGTATTACATAAAAATGTAACAGTAAATAGATTAAATAAACATGTACTTTATATCACAGACATCATAGTAAAAAAAGTGATATATTATCTAAGTTTATCAATATTAGTTCATATACTCGAGATAAATTTTTATTAATGTAAGTATAAATACTAAATTGATCATAGGCGTACGTATTATTTATAAAATAGGTGTATTATTTATATAATTATATATGCATGTTATTTATAACAAATATTTTATAAACTATATTACTTGCAAAGGTTATTTGTATTAAAAAGTTTATTAAAAAATCGCAAAAGGTGTAAAAAAAAGTATAGTTTAGAAAAAAAAAATGTATTATTAAAATTGTTATGCAATATAATATAATGCAAAATTAGAATTTTAAATTTACAGAAAATATTATAACGTTATTCAACATTTTATTTTAAATTTATTATAAATAATTTTTAAATCAGGGTTGCATAAAAAATATTTTTATTTATTTAAATCGGATTTTTTTTATTTAAATCAGATCATTTGATTTTGCAAAAAGTATAATATATTTTCAGCTTCACAAAAAGTAATTTATTATGAAAAACGAATTTAAAGGAATTTGGCAAAAAGTTTCTATTAAACATAACAAATATGGAAAAAAATGGGGTACCTTCGATGTCATATAACTAGATTTTACTGTATCACATTTCAAAAAAACAATAAACAAAAATCACATATTGCAAAAAATTCAAGATAATACATCAGTAAAAGAAACGAACAAAAGAAATATGCAAAAAATTAAATTATGAAATATTTTTTAAATTTTTTATTTCCCTTTTTAATACGTTTTAAAAAAATTAATTCATAATCATATTATGAAACAAAAATAGAATTCTGTAGTATTTTAGAAAATAGTTACTTAATATTTAAGAAAAACTATATAACAATGAATAATAGTTTTTTTATCATTTAACGATGGAAATTCAAATAAAATATTATATACGATGACACTTTGACAATTTTATATCATTTTAAAACATTTAAAAGCAGTAAAGACATTTTAAAAGTTGTGTCTAATGTTGAAACAACTAGTATTGTGTTAGTGAAATTGTTCTACAGGTAATGAAAATACTTTGTATTAATTATATATTTTTTATGTTTAATAATTTAAAAAAAAAATTACATACAATTTTTATTTATATTTTTTAAAAAATACAGTAGTGGCCAAATAATAAAAAGGCATACCTCCCTTATTTATACAGGGTGATTTTATTTCGATAGTTCAGATCATCTTAATAAAAATATTAGAAACAAAATTTTAAAACAAAACTTATTCAGTGTTATGTATTTCATGTAATAGTTTTTTTTTATTTGGTAAAGGTTTTTAAAGATTTTTTTTCTATGGGCTACATATATTTTTCGTTTACAATTTCAAAAAGAAAATATTTTTTTAAATACAACGATATAATACACAAATACAATGAAAATAAATTAAGAATGTAAAATGATTATATTTCAATTTAAATCTGATAGAAATAAGAGTCCTATGACAGAAATAATACAAAAATAGTTATTTGTATATCAAGGGACTAAAGTATAATTTTTTATTACTCATATAAGTAATAAAAAATACTTTAATCCTTAGACAACATAATATTTTTTCCGTAATCGTTAAATTATTACTTAAAAACATAAATAAATATCATTATGTGTTTGTAAAACGTCAGCTATAATAGCTATAGAGACGGGGATGGCTGTGATAACAAACGTACTGACAAAGTGTCAAATATTTCTTTTTAATTTTCATTTATGTTTACACCTGCTTAGACGTCGTCTGCATGAAATCAGGTAAATTATTTTCAAAGGTAAATTATAAATAAATTCACCAATAATATTATAGAATGATATGTTTGTTAATATAGGTAGTGGTAAAATAAACAGCAAAAATATAATGCTATTAAAATATAGCTTAATTTAGTTTGACAGATGAGTCCGTAAAGTCAAATTTTGATATAAGAGTCTGTAAAGTATTACTTTAGCTACGACTTAAGCTAAATTCGTGGAATGATATCGTGTACTTTAGTATCGATTTTGAAAAATGTACTTATTTATAAGTATTGGTCAAAATTATTTCTATTTAATGAGATCTTGCAAAAAAATTAAATGTAACTTTTTTTCAGAACTAAATTTAAAAAGACACTCAAATTAATTATAAAATATAGGATGTTCCATTTGAAAATGACGAGTTATAATCATTTGAAATTGGGTAATTTGATTCGCTTTATTGGACACCCTGTATAATTACATTTAAAAAAAATATGTGAGAACATAGAGTATAGTTACAGTTGTACATCAAAAAATATCTTAATTTTTACTATTAAAATAACTTCAGTAAATCTTTATAAAGCAATGCGTGTATTTGGTCTTTTTTAGAGAATAAACGGAATAACTTGGCAACGCCGCGGAAAACTAAAACAAAATTCATATGTCCGTAGAGGAGAATAAAATACAATTGAAAAAATATAAAAAAATATAGGGTGTCCATTAAAAAAGGCAAATAATTCTCGCCGAACCGTAATTTAAACTTAAAGTTTGAGTGGACGAATAAATTCTGTTAATAAATTTATGTTGTATTTCTAACGACAACGGTGATATCGAAAACGGGCATTTTGAAAAAGAAATTGTAAAAAAAAATCTACGAAAACAAGCAAAATAAAAAACAGATTTTAATATTATTATATGAAATACATACAATGGACTCAAATTTTACAAAAACAAGCAAAATAAAAAACCAATTTTAATATTATTATATGGAATACATAACAATGAATAAATTTTGAAAATCCTTTCTCTAATATTTTTAATTATATAATAAGTTAAGATTGATAACATTTTTGACAATTTTTGAGTAGATATGAAAAATATTCGTACGTCTATGTATTTCTCAAACAAAATCCTATCATATCAACATTTTTATCAAGTGTGCCACTAATGTCATTAGCTGGTTTGAATATAAAATTATAAAGTCTAACTTCATTCTACGAATGTATGAATGTTAATTTATTCAAATTAACACATACTATAGCATTGAGTGTTGTTTTAATAGTTGTTAGTTTCCTTTCTAGTGTCGTTGAGAGTTGACGTTTTGACACAAGTGTCAATTTCAATTGGACAGGATGTCAGACGTATGTTGTGACCCAAGTAAGTACAAATATTACTTTTATCTTTTTATAATTTGGGATTAAAAATATTTTTTAGAAAATAATTATTAAAATTTGTTACCAAAATATTAAAACAGGAAATAATTTAAGTTTGAGGTACATAATTTTTTTAATTAACATTTTGACATTCATTATATATTTTAATCTTATTTAATATTTCCAATTATATAAGATACATATTTTTTTTTTCAAAAATAGAAGTTTGTTTACTATATAATATATAAGTAAGTATGTATAAATATTACTTTTATCTTTTTATAATTTGGGTTTAAAAAATATTTTTTTGGAAATAAATATTAAAATTTGTTAAAAGTTTTGTTTTTACCTCCGGTTTAATACAAAAACATTAATTAATTTAAGTTTGAGATACATAAGTTTTGGAATTAATATTTTGACATTACAAATTTTAATGCCTTATTTAATATTTCCAATTATATAAGATACATAATTTTTTTTTAAAAATATAAATTGGTTTACTAAATTTAGTATTAAATATTAAGAACGGTAAGGACTTTTACTAATTTGGAGGGATATTCCTTACCGTTTGTAATGGTTAAACTATTTTTTGCACAATCAAAATTAAATTTTCTTAAATGTCAGTAAAAAAAATCTGATGTGGACACCACATGACTTCCTTAAATATTAAATTATATACTTTTTTGCTGTTACTTCATTTTTCTTTATTTTGGTAAAGGTATTTTTGTAAAAAAAATATATATTTTTAAATAAATTATTTCGTTTTTACCACCTTCCTATCAATATATAGATAAGGAAATAATATTTTTGGTCAAATTTCTCAAGTGTTGTTTTTAACATATGAGCACGAATTTTTACCGTGATGTCTGTATGTCCGTATGTGTGTGTCTGTGACGATTTTTCGGCCACGATAACTCCAATACGATACATGTAAAAATATAATATTTGATAAGTGTTATATTGAAATATGATGAACTGATTAGATTTTTTAATTTTCTATTGATCTGCATAATTACGTTTATATATAAATACTAGCTAAACAGAAAAAAATTTACATTATAATAATTTTACATATCGTTTAGGCTGAGAAATTTCTATAAAGCAGATGAGTTATTCACATGTTCACAAAATTTGACATATGATGTCATTTGAAGTAAGAAAATTTAAAAGATAAAATACGTAAATATAAAGTATTTTCATAGTAAAATTAAAAAAGATGGAAGAAATATATTTGCATGCGTAAATCAAGAAAAGTTCGGTTCCGCTTTTATTAACGTTAAAAATAGCTGTTTTTTTGGTCATACAAATTTTATGAAGGAAATTTTAGATATGAAATGAATTAAAAATATTCTGAATTGCAATAACAAACTAATTTTAAAACTACAAATTGAATGTACTGAAAAACTTATATAGAATATTTATTACTACAGTGGCGGGAGGTAATGTGTTGGATACATCAGATTTTTTATTATGTATTGAATTATATATTTTTTAAAATTTTATACAATATGTACCGTAGAAAGAAAATATTTGAAATTCTTATCATTTTTAATTAAATTTTTAACAGTAAAAAAATCTAAAAAAAGTTTTATAGATTATAAACTTTATCAAGGTTGTTACGTATGAAAGTAAATAAAAAACAAAACCATTAATATATGTACACATGTACTCAATTTAATTCACAAGTTATATTTATTTCAAATAGCAACAATTAAAAATAGATTATTTGTTCAACTATAAATATATTGCATAATATGTTTGTATTTTTATAACATATGTGCTATTATTAAAAATTTAAATATTTACTGATTTTTCTCATAATTTCAAATTTGTTTAAGTGTTAAATATTTTGTATTATAATTGAGGATGTACTCAGTTAAATATTTTTATTATAATTGTAAGGATGTAATGAAGTACTCCTCAAGAGAAATAATGTTACAAAATATTTTGAAAACTTATTAATATTTATAGATATATACTTTCAATTTCCTTTAATTATGGAGGGTGATTTTAAACTAATTAGGGCAAGAATTAGAGTAGTTCACAGTGAGTGAGCACCCTTCTCTCAGGTAGTAAACATTACGGTGACTGGTTTTTACGGAGGGTGATTTTAAACTAATTAGGGCAAGAATTAGAGTAGTTCACAGTGAGTGAGCACCCTTCTCTCAGGTAGTAATCATTACAGAGACTGGTTTTTTGGAGGGTGATTTTAAACTAATTAGGGCAAGAATTAGAGTAGTTCACAGTGAGTGAGCACCCTTCTCTCAGGTAGTACACATTACGGTGGCTGATTTTTACGGAGGGTGATTTTAATCTAATTTGGGCAAGAATTAGAGTAGTTCACAGTGAGTGAGCACCCTTCTCTCAGGTAGTAAACATTACGGTGACTGGTTTTTACGGAGGGTGATTCTAAATTAATTAGGGCAAGAATTAGAGTAGTTCACAGTGAGTGAACACCCTTCTCTAAGGTAATAAACATTACGGTGACTGTTTTTACGGAGGGTGATGATATAATTACATTAGGGCAAGAATTAGATTTCTTCGCAAATATTGGTTCAATATTGACAATTCTAATTTAAATTATGTTTTTCAGATTGCAGAAAAAGAGAACATCATCCGAGTGAGATAGAACCAGTACAAAAATTTGAAGTGGATATTGAAAAACCAAGATATGATCAAAATGTTTATTGGGGAAGAGCTACTCATTTTTTCATAACTACCAATCCATTAAATGTCCTCAAATCTAACCAAGAATTGGATAGATGTGCTTGCATAGTAAGAAAATATAGGTAAGTTTATTTTTAAAATGGATTTTCCAAGAAAATATACATACATATTCAAAATTAATTTTTGAGGTAAATTATTTCAAATGACTATAACTCGTTAGTTTCAAATGGAACACTATATTTTTTAATTCATTTGGGTACCTTTTTGTATTATATTAATTTTTTATTAAGGGTACCCTATGCCTAAAATCAATAATTTCAGTGATTTTATATTATATATTTTAATATATTACTACAGTGGCGGGAGGTAATATGTTGGACACATCAGATTTTTTACCTTGTATCGTTGATTGAAAAATATATAGATAGGAAAGCCTGTATGTTTTTGCGTACCGCTGTTTTGGAATCAGATTCGACAGAGCCATCTCGTTCATGATTCCATCAACTACTTTGCGGAATTAAACAGACAAAAATATCAGATCAATAAACACAGACAAAAATATCAGATCAATAAACATGTTTTACATATTTACTGAATTTTTTGATATCTATTAAAATGGTTCTTTCAGTAATTCATTGGTATATTTTAAAATAGAACTAATTTGTATTATTAATTATTTGCTCTTTTTGTATAATATTTGACAGAAACGCCTGATATTAACCCAAATGCAACAAGACACACAGTTATGTAGGTGAAACGAATTTTCTCATAAGCTTGCCTATCTATATATTTTTCAATCAACGGTTTCACCTACATAATTGTGAGTCTGGTTGCGTTTGGGTTAATATCAGGCGTTCTGTCAAATAAACAGCAAACGTCAAATAATTAATAATACAAATTAGTTTTGTTATAAAATATACCAATGAATTATTGAAAGAACCCTTTTAAAAGATACCAAAAAATTCAGTAAATATGCAAAACATGTTTATTTACCTGATATATTTGTCTGTTTAATTCCGCAAAGTAGTTGATGGAATCATGAACGAGATGGCTCTATCGAATCTGATTCCAAAACAGCGGTACGCAAAAACATACAGGCTTGCCTATCTATATATTTTTCAATCAACGATTTTACTTAATTTATTAAGAAATCAAATGTTTTGTATAAAAATTAAAACCAACTAAATTATTATTTGTATTAAGCTTTTGGGGAGCAACCAAGAGATGGCAGGACAAAATGAGGGGGCGTATACATTTTATCCTCCACACATGTTATATTGCTTGACATTACATCTTGCACACATTCAATCTTGTACACCTTTTATCCTCCACACTTTAATCCACGAAAAAAGTTATCTTACACACATTTTATCTTCCAAATCATTTTATCATCCACACATTTTACCTTCCACTCATTTTATATTCCACACATTTTTCTTTTACACATTTTATCTTCCGAAACATTTAACACTGACTATTTCATCTAATTATAAATATGTTAATTGTAAGTGCAATAAAATGAATGGCAGGTACAATTACAATGTTTTAAAGATCAAACGTTGACGAAGATAAAATGTATGCAACATAAAATGAATGGAAGATAAAATGTGTGGATGATAAAATGTGCGCAAGATAAAATGTGTATAAGATAACTTTTCTTTGCGGATTAAAAGTGTAGATTATAAAAGGTGTGCAAAATTGAATATTTGAAAGATGCAATGTCGAGCAATATAACATGTGTGGAGGATAAAATGTATACGCCCCAGTTCAGAAATTAGGTATGAAAATGATGTAAATCACCCTAAAAGACAATAATACTGAACGTGTATAATAAAAATCTTCCAAGTGACGTCACTCCTATATGGTCTGGCGGCGACTATACTCTATATTATACTCAACATTATGACCAACTCTCTTTCCTAACTGTATTGACTAATCTCTTGGGTTGGAAGTAACAAATTGCACTTCCATCTCTTGGGTTGGAAGTATTTATGTAGAGGTTGTCTAGTAACACTGTTATAAATATTGAAAGTAACTTTAAAATTCACTAAATAACAAATAAAACACAATTTGTTTTCATATCCTACTACGCCAACTTAACTTTATTGAAACAAAAGCGATATTGAATCGCGCAATTTATTTTAATAATTATTTATTAAAAAAAGGATGATTGTGAATAAAATAGTATACATACCTCGGTGGGAGTTTCATTTCGCCTCGCGCTATATCTTATATATAAGCCCTCGGCTGAAATGAAACATTTCCCACCTTGCATGTAAATAACTATTATTCACAACCACTATTGTAATATGTCAATTCCTAACCTGTCAAAGGTTGGAAACGTATGTCATTTTTTAACTGCAATGACAATCTCACGGGTGGGAAATACTTTAAAATCCCTTGGGGGGGAAGTGTTTACTATGGTTGCCTAGTAATACTGTCATAAATCTCTAAAAGTAAGGTGATCAGTGCTGTCAAACTTATTAAAATAAATTTAAACATTTGTTTTCATAGACTACTACCGTAGATTAATTTAGTTTATTGGACAAAGGCGATATACGAGTAGAAGTTAATTTGGATAATTGTGAACAAAATAGTATACATAGTTCGGTGGGAGTTTCATTACAGCCTTGCGCTATATCTGAGCCTCTCGGTCATATAATTAGCCCTCGGCTGTAATGAAACATTTCCCACCTCACATGTAATATACTATTACAGTAGCGGGAGGTAATATGTTGAACACATCACATTTTTACCTTGTATTCTACTATTCTTGTTTTATGAATACATTTCAATAACAAATAACAGAGAAAGCAGCACCTGCAAAACTCAGATTTAGAATTACATTTCTCAAACTTTAAGTTCACGTAAGCTTTACTATACTCTGTTTTTAAACTATAGACAGTAACTATAAATTCTAGTGAGAAAATCAAAGCCTGTGATTGGCTGCTGCGCCATTTCATGAAGCCGCATTTAACCACACAAAATTTTAAGTTAACCTTCTCAAACATAATTGAAACGCCAAACTCTCAGTAGTTGTCAAATCACTTGTTGAATTTGCACGTGTTTTTCGTTTCATTTCTCTTTTTTTTGATATTTCACGATTAAAACCAGTTTATTTCAGAACTACTAGTATTTCACTAACGCTGTGGTGTAAATGTGACTTCGTCTAGTGCTGTCTATAGTTTAAAAACGGAGTATAAACTACAGCCCATAACATACCCAACATTATAACCACCTCCCGTCTTTCAGAAACCGAGAAAAACTCCCCGAATGCATAACAGTAAACGAGCTATGGCGAGCCAAGCAAATCTACGACTCTGCCTTCCACCCGGATACCGGCGAGAAAATGACACTCATCGGACGTATGTCAGCCCAGGTGCCGATGAACACGCTGATAACTGGAGGCATGATGGTGTTTTATCAAGGAACGTTTAACACCATCTTCTGGCAGTGGTTGAACCAGAGCTTTAATGCGTTGGTGAATTATACTAATCGGAGTGGGGCTAGTGAAATATCTAATACGTAAGTATATGTAGAGGTGTTATTATATAGATATCTGTTGTAAGTCTAATATCGTTTTTGCAAGAAAGCCCTTGTTAAGTGCATTCATCTGGGTGCCTATAGACTACATTAGGGTACGTTCAAAAACCTTACTCTGGGATACTGAGTATACAATGTAACGTTCAAATACCAAGGAGTATACTCTGAGAGTTTTCCCTATGTGCGTTCAAAAATTCAGAGTGCGTATTCTAGAGTTTACTCTTCGTACCCTGTAAAACTAGCAGGGTAAGCAAGGTAGCTGTCAAGATGCGCTACCTGTTAATATGTTAGTATAAATTATTAATACAAATGCAATGGGTATTAATGTGGTTGATTTAAAATTTATTGGGGTGATAGAAGACGCATTAGTTTTACTAGAGAAAAAATAATAAAAAAAATAAAAAATAATGTACATTATATAAAATCCAGTTCACACAAATACTATTCACATTCCAGTAATTATAAAACTTGTTTTGTTACCACATCAAGGAAAAAAGCAGATATGATTTCTTTCATTCATTTTGATATTTAAAAGTAAGGTTGTGATATTGTTTGTCAAATCAAATACGTAACTTGAAACGTTCAAAAACTTCCAAAACCTCAGTCATGTGATCATGCACAACCGAGAGTATACCTATACTCTTTACACTAATTTTTGAACGTACTCTTAGTGTAACGGTCATTTTGTGGCGCCAAATTCAAACTGAAACCCTAACTCGCCTCTGCCGATTTATACGCCCATGTTATTCTTATGGGAATCAAAATATGCTATCTTTAAACTGCTAGAAAGTATTATAAAATGCAAATCTTAACAATTAAACCTTATAAATACTATTCTCTAATGTTTTATCTATCTTCTAATGTAATATGCACACACAAAAAACATAATATTATTTAATAAACTTCAGTTTAAACAGTAGGTGCAAATTTCTGAAAACGTATGTCGTAGCTGTCTTAGTATTCAGTTGAAACTGTCATTTTAACTTGACGTTTTTAACCTGCTGCACCAAGTTACGACATATGTTACTATATGCGTTATTACTTTCTTTAAAATCAATTTTTTCTTAATTTATTCTTTTATTTGTACTTTTTCTGTACGGAAAGCAAAGAGTAATGTTTTGGAATATAAAAAACCCTATGTTATAATTAAGAATCGCCAAAATGCTTTAACATCGTGAATTGAAAATGTACTCCCATAAGAAATGCATACACTCAGATTTGAATTAGGGTTTCGCGCCAAATGTAAATCTTAACCTCACTAACGTGGTCTATTACTAGTATATAGTAGAAATCCAATACGTAAGTATATGTAGGTGTTCATCGAAATTCAGAACATAGGGATTTAACGCGGGAAAACAGTTTTTTTTATGCGCATTACTTCCCATTTTACTTTATAGCAATGTTTTATACACCAAAATTTAAAGAATAAAATCCTGCATTTTTTGGAACGAAAATTTATTATTTTGTGTCCTCCGAAGTAGAATAAACTTAATATGAATATTTCTTAAACAAGAATCCAGTAAGTATAAATGTGAAAATCATAACATCAGATAAGTTGTCATTATGACACTTTAGCGCATGTGTCAGTTTAATTTATTTTTGAATTGAGTTCAAAACCCAAATTTCTATAAAATATGATACGTTTATAATCATCATGAATAATTATAGTCATGAACTCAATTCAAAAATAAATTAAACTGACACATGCGCTAAAGTGTCATGACAGCTTATCTGATATTCTTATTTTCAAATTTACACTTACTACATTCTTGTTTAATACATACTCAAATAAAGTTTCTTCGACTACCAAGGGTACAAAATAAAAAAATTTTATACCGAAAAATGCTGGATTTAATTCTTTAAATTTTGGTGTATAAAACATTGCTATAAAGTAAAATGGGAAGCAACGCGCATTAAAAAACTGTTTTCCCATGTTAAGTCCCTATGTTCTGAATTTCGATGAACGCACTGTACTTCCGATTTTGTATCTTACGTTCTTTAAAATCGTTAATTTTTTTTCAGTCAACTTTGGCAATCTTACGCATGCGCAACCACAAGTTCAGTAGCGACTGCTCTGGGCCTTAACCACGTTGCTTTGGTAGGTATAAACCTTCAACAATAACTATCTATAGGTAACATTTCAAACTAAACACTTATTTTTAGAAAGCACCACCAGTTGTTGGTAGACTAGTGCCCTTCTGTGCTGTAGCTGCTGCTAACATGGTGAACATTCCTTTCATGCGAGCTCAGTACGTATTATATAAGTTGACATATACAGGGTGTTCATTTTATTTTGTCCGCTATTGCTATCTCGAGAACTATAAGAGCTACGAGGTCGGTTAAATTAGCAAACAATTTCTATTTTACAACACTATTAACATGAGACAAACATTTTTTTTAAAAAACCAGTGTTTCTCAAAATACGGTTCTAAACTTTTTTTATTTTAAACGTGAACCTATTTTTTTTGTTTACGTATTCAATAGAGTATTTTATTCTGAATTCAATGATATAATATTATCATACCCTAACATAACGATTTTTTTGAGGAAAATGCATCTGAAATTTTATATTAATTTGATTAAAATATGACAATAATAAGAATACAAGTCATTTTTAACCTGGAATTAGAGTGCTGTGAATTAAATATGTGAATACTTTGTTTTGTTAAGTGATCATAACCGTCATTATAAACTGTTTTATTTCATTAATTATACATTTATTCGCTTTTTTCTGTCAAGACACTCTAATTCCAGGTTAAAAATGACTTGTATTCTGTTTTTTCCGTCATGGCACTCTTATTATTGCCATGTTTTAATTAAATTAATATTAAACTTCAGATGCATTTTTCTCTAAAAAACCGTTACGTTAGGGTATGATAATATTATATCATTTAATTCAGAATAAAATTCTCTATTGAATAAGCAAATAAAAAAAATGGTTCACAATTTAAAATAAAAAAGTTGGGACAGGTATTTTGTGAACCACTGGTTAAAAAAAATTGTTTGTCTCATGATAATAGTGTTGTAAAATATAAATTGTTTGCTAATTTAACCGACCTCGTAGCTCTTATAGTCCTCGAGATAGCAATAGTGGACAAAATAAAATGAACAGCCTGTATACAAAATTTATTTGGATGAATTAAAGGAACAACATTTTAGGGAATTAAAAGAAGGTTTGTTAGTGGAAGACGATTCTGGAAGGCCCTTGGGTCACTCAAAAATCGCAGCGCAAAAAGCCATTTCGGCTGTGGTTGTTAGCAGAATTTTTATGGCCGCCCCTGGAATGGGTAAGCACAACAAATTAACATTATAGTATTAAGACTTCCTTAGGTGAAATCAACGAAATATTTATTATATTTATGTCAATAACTGTTTGTATTTAAAATTTACTCTAATTTCTTCTCAATTTTCAAATTGAAATTAGAAGACTTGCGTTTAAAATGCATTATTATTTGAATATTTTAATCCAGATTGAAAATTAGGAAACATTTTGAAAGAAAATTTGTGGTATAATACGACCCTTAACAGCACACGACAGAAGAAAGTACCTGCCTAAATGAACCATTACCGCAAGTCCCATAAAACTTTATAAGGGCCAATCGGCTTATCCGAAAGTGAATTTCATATATCTATGCCTCTAGTATAACGTTTATATTTTTATGGGCATTTGAACAGTAAAGAACTGTTTATTTAGCTCTGTTTCTAGGGGTTACAAGACGATTTACGGGCTAGACCGTGTAAAAATTATAACGGGCTGTTGACATGGATATACCATGACAACATATCTTATTTGAAACGTCTGACATCCTTTGACATTGACATTGACGTTGCACAAATGCAATGAAGATTATTAAACATAAATATATTGCGATGCAAATGCCCATAAAACATTGTACAATGCTCTACCGTTACCTGAAGTTTACAGACTCACACAGATAACAGGCTCGCCCGTTACCTTTCTGTGCTCACCTGGAAATTTCTGTATAACGGTCTTGCAATGTAAATAACTATAATAATGAAAGCATTAGTAACTATATTTTTTCACGACATGCATAGAAAGCTCTACTTTCTTCTCGCGATATAGAGAGGAAAGTTACTTTTCCCTCTCTAGAGAGGAAAATGTACAGTGTTACCAACAATATAGTATGTAATATTGGAAAAATTCATAGTTATATTAATTTTTTTTATTTAATAATAATATTATGGCAATTATGTCTTGTTCTTTTCTTTTTTCACATTATTTCGCAATTTAACAACTTAAATTGACATATTGGAAATAAACAACTGCATCGGTAAACGTCAAAGTTTACAGTACAGTTATAACTTATCATATTGCTGCGCCTATTCATTCAAATAAATGGATTTTTGAAATATGTCGTGAAAAAAATGTTGTGTCTAACACGAAAGGAAAGCGCTTTTTCCACTCTCACTCGAATGCCTCACTCGCTGCGCTCGTGAGTCACACACGAGCTCAAGTGGTAAAAAGATACGCTTTCCTCTCTAGTTTAACAAATAACTATTTCCTACCTTTTCTCCATTAAATGTCTTCCAATATATCTGATTTGAATTATACTTACAAAAATATAACATTTATTAATATGTACCTATTTTTAGCGGTAACACCTTTTATTATGAACCACTTGGAACGTAAGGGTACTTTCAAAAGGTACCCTTGGATGCCTGTACCTCTTCAGTGCGGATTAATTGCTGTTTGTCTTACTTTGGCGACCCCGATGTGTTGCGCCTTCTTCAAACAAAAAGCAGAAATAGAGGTCAATAAATTGGAACCAGAATTACGGGTAAGTTTGAAATAACTTAGTTGCGACTCGTGCTATAAATTTGGGTTACAAAGGAATATAACGCGTATACATTTTATCCTCCACACATGTTATATTTCTCGACTTTGTATCTTTCAAACATTTAATCTTTCACACCTTTTATCCTCCACACTTTTAATTCGCGAAAAATTATCTTACAAACATTTTATCTTGTGCAGATTTTATCATCCACATACTTTATCTTCCATTCATTTTATGTTTCATACATTTTATCTTCGCCAACGTTTCATCTTTAAATCATTGTAATTGTACCTGCCATTCATTTGATTGCCCATGCAATTAACATACTTATAATTAGGTAAAATATTCAGTGTTTAATGTTTCGGAAGATAAAATGTGTGGAACATAAAATGCGTGGAAGATAAAGGTGTGGATGATAAAATGAATGGAAGATAAAGGTGTGTAAGTTACTTTTTTTCATGGATTAAAAGTGTGGAGGATAAAAGGTGTGCAAGATTGAATGTATGCAAAATACAATGTCGAACAAAATAACATGTGTGGAGAATAAAATGTATACGCCTCAGGAATATGTCTTTTCTTGTTTTCGACAAACTTATTTAATAATTTTTCATTGTAGTTTTGTGGAATAAATTTTCGGGTTTCTTTATTTTCTCAGTCAAATGCAACAAATCTCTGACTCTAGTTTCAGTTCATATTTTTACCATGATCGTCCGCAAACAGCAAACATGGATAACAAAACAAAGCATTCTTCTCGTTACAACCACAAATCCAGTTGTTTCTTAAATATGTCTTTTTTAAATTGTCTTTTATATGGTTTTCCGCGACTTTTATCCGAAATTTTGCCCAATGAGATCTTACAAAAAAATTAAGTGAACCTTTTTTTTGTTTAAATCGAACCTACAACATAGAATAGTTATATACAGAAGTGACACTTCGTGTGAGTACCTTTGATGTTACTCTAGTCAGTTCTATGACCTTGGAGCATTGTGTGGACCTTTAAATTGGTTGGCTGATTTAAGCTCCACATTTAAATTTTTGTGTGAATAATGAAATAATTTTTAAAATGTAAAAATACTAAAATTCTAAATTTATTAATATAATAAAAGCAAATTACAGTAAATAAATAGGCACATAATTATATTTTGTAAACATTTTTATTAAACAAAATGTCTGTATTTTGCATGTTCATCAATAAGCACAATTTTCTATTTCTTTCTTTTTGATTAGATTTAAAATTTGTATTACTTATTTCACAGCATAAAATATTCTATGTCTTACATATAATTTTCTTAATAACCTAGTAGAGAATTTCACGAGTTGAAACCTATTTTTTACTAACTCGTATAAACAATATCCTACATTTTTAATTAATACAAATCAGTTTTTAAATATTTATATAAAAAGTATTTTCTAAACAAAATAGAATTCTCCAAATTATGATTTTTATAATGTGTAAATATGTTATTGTCTAATTCGAAATTTTGTTGAAAAAACGTCTCACAAGCTTCACATTTGTGTATTTTTAAACAATAAACAAATACAACTTTGAATGAACCAGTATCATCGTATACATGGACGTCGACAAAGTGTGGAAAGTTGATACAGCTTCTTCCCCTTTGGAGTGAAATATAATAATTTGTTTTTGATAATTATTTTTCTAATTTTAATGAAAGTGATAACATATTTGTTGCTTCTTAGAAATCGATTTTTGTATTTTTATATTTTTATTATTGTCCCCTTATTGAAAATGTTGTAGGCGCGTTAATGATTGATAAACAGAGAAACTCGAGCCATGAAGATTTGAAACGATGAGCCCTTTAAATTTGTTGGCTTTCCCCATCTCTCTCTAATTTTCGTTCTGTCTTACTGTCGCTTCTGTGTATAACTATTCTGTGACTTAATAAGCTGTTATTACTTTGACTGTACTTATTTCAGTGCTGCCATCTATTAAGAATGATTTGTACTGATATTAATGCACTTATTTTTTTCAGAATCAAATAAATTTAATGAGCCATCCACCAAAAATAGTATACTACAACAAGGGATTGTAATTATTTTATGTTTTGACAATACGAAGTCTATATGTATACAATATTGTTAAAAAATAAATATTTGTTTTTAATTGTGACTTAAATGTGGTTGACAATAATAGATTATTATATAAGGTCCTCCAATATTCCAAAATTGTATTTAAATGTATACATATCCAAAAACACTGCCTGTTGATTCTCTATTGTTTAAAAACAAATATGTATATTAGTTACTTTAGTTGAATAAAGATATTAAACTTGTTTTTATTATTTATCCAATCCTATTTTTCTACAGGGTGTCCATTTTTCGAGGCTAAGCATTGGGACCTCGAGAACCGTAAGAGATACGAAGTCGGTTAAATTGGGGCAAAGTTGTGGCATTAGTTGGCCATTTTAATGATGTATTTGTTTTTTCGAAAAAATGCGTAGGTCACTAGATATGAGCAAAAAAGCGATTTTGCTCGATTTACGTTTTGACTTATATCTGCTTTGTATCAATTCATACAAATTTTTAATTGACACGTTCTACAGGCACTTTTTTACGAAGAATTGTCAATGGTGCTCAAAATTTTTGTAGCTCTTACACTTTTCGAGAAATTCATACTAACTTTCAATTTTCATATGGGACTCAAAGTAGTTTTAAATACTATTAAATAGAGATTTTTTTCTCTTTCCAATGATATGAAACACATCTACATTTAATTAAAAATTAACAAAGATATTTCAAAATTACTGGTTTTATTTATCAAATAAACAAATTGTATCGCAGTAGATGTTCAAATGTTTGACCTTCAACCTTCAAACAAAGCTCTATGCGTTTTCTTAAATTATGAATTGCTCGTGTGATATCCCTTCTTCTTATTTTATTTGTAAGTGTGTTGACAATATTTGCATGGAGCTCATTTATGTCAGCAGGCATAGTTTTGTAAACATGATTTTTCATTGTGCTTTTCTTCACTTGAATATTGCATTTCCTCACAAAAATAACAATTAACAATCAACAATTGAAATGAATTGTCAAAACTTTGTTTGAAACAAAAGATTCTTGATTTTGTTTCCAAAGCACTCTTAATGGTAATGAATAAATCCAGTAATTTTGCAATATCTTTGTTAATTTTTATTTAAATGTAGATGTGTTTTATATCGTTGGAAAGAGAAAAAAAATCTCTATTTAATAGTATTTAAGACTACTTTGAGTCTCATATGAAAATTGAAAGTTAGTACGAATTTCTCGAAAAGTGTAAGAGCTACAAAAATTTTGAGCACCACTGACAATTCTTCGTAAAAAAGTGTCTGTAGAACATGCCAATTAAAAATTTGTATGAATTGATACAAAGCAGATATAAGTCAAAACGTAAATCGAGCAAAATCGCTTTTTTGCTTATATCTAGTGACCTACGCATTTTTTCGAAAAAACAAATACATCATTAAAATGGCCAACTAATGCCACAACTTTGCCCCAATTTAACCGACTTCGTATCTCTTACGGTTCTCGAGATCCCAATGCTTAGCCTCGAAAAATGGACACCCTGTATAGGGAACAAGCGAAACAGTTGACCTCTAACGGCAAATATACAAACTAATTCAATGAGGATAAGTTTGTTACCTCCGGCCTATCAATGTATAGATAATGTAGTTATTGTTTTTGGTCAGGTTTCTCGAGTGTGAGTTTTGAACATATGAGCATGAATTAGGGTCCCTAGAATACGATTTTACTATTTTTACCATGATGTCTGTATGTCCGTGTGTGTGTCTGTGACGATTTTTCGTCTACGATAACTCCAATACTATACATGTAAAATATATAATATTTGGTATTTAAGACTTATATTCAAATATGATGAACTAATTAGATTTTGACTACAATTGGTTAACCGGAAGCAGTACTTTACTTGAAGCTTTAGACAGTTTTTCTTAATAAGAACCTGTAAATACCATTTTTTTGCAAATTAAGTTATTATTCAATATAAAGTTTTTTTAATTTTATACCGATCTACATAATTACGTTTATATATAATTTCTAGCTAATCAGAAAAAATATATAAATTGTAATAATTTAACATATCGTTTAGGCTGAGAAATTTCTATAAAACAGATGAGTTATTCGTATGTTCACAAAATTTGACATTTGATGTAAGTTTAAAAGATAAAATAAGTAAATAAGAAGTAAATTTGTTGTAAAATTAAAAAAGGTGGAAGAAATGTATAAGGAATATATTTGCACGCGTGAATCAAGGTAAGTTCGGTTCCGGTTTTTCTGAACTGCAATAACAAACTAATTTTAAAACTACAAATTGAATGTACTGAAAAATGTTTATAGAATATATTACTACAGTGGCGGGAGGTTATGTGTTGGACACATCAGATTTTTTCTTGTATGTATTGCAATTTTGTGCAAGGCTTTTGGTATTTTGTTATTATACTTTACATATAATTGTCCTTTAATTGGTACTTATGTTCTGTGGGATAAATTGTTAAATAAATAAATAAATATAAATTGTATATCATTCATACTTAACTGCTATAGTCAGTATTTGACTACTTATACCTGTAAAGCTTCATAAAGAAGAGAAAATAAATAACATGCTGCATGTTTGTGTATTTCTTTATATAGTACGTAACATTTACAGTATCGTACACAAACTTAATACAATAGTGACAATGTAAATGTACCTTATCACGTTTTTAGAAAGCTAATATACTCTTTATCTTTTTACACTAATAATTGTCGATCCTTCATTAAAATTTACTTACAAAAATCAAATTTCCGTACGTATATTTAAAAACGAAATAAATAACAATAATTTACACTTTACAGGGGTTGTTATTGAGGTGCAAAAAGGGGCGTATACATTTTATCCTCCACACGTGTTATATTACTCGATATTGTATCTTGCAAACATTTAATCTTGCATATTTTTATCCTCCACACTTTTAATCCGCGAAAAAATATCTTACACATATTTTATCTTGCGCATATTTTATCATTCATACATTTTATCTTTCATTCATTTTATTTTCCATATTTTGTCTTCGTCAATGTTTGATCTTTAAAACATTGTAATTGTACCTTTCATTCATTTTATTGCCCATGCAATTAACATACTTATAATTAGACAAAATATCCAGTATTAAATTTTTCTGAAGACAAAATGTGTAAAACATAAAATGTGTGGATGATAAAATGTACGCAAGATTTTATCATCCACACATTTTATCTTCCATTTATTTTATGTTCCAAAAATTTTATCTTCGCCAACGTTTCATCTTTAAAACATTGGCCCGTATTACGAGCTCACTTTTATAATAAAATCGCGATTTTAGCGCTCACTTTTACATCAAAATCTTTAGTAAAACCGAAAGTTAAAATTGCGATTTTATTATAAAAGCGAACTAGCTAACTTTTATAATAATATCGTGATTTTACCTTTCATGATTATGATGTAAAAGTGAGCGTTATAATCGTGATTTTATTATAAAAGTGAGCTCGTAATACGAGCCAATGTAATTGTACCTGCCATTCATTTTATTGTCCATGCAACTAACATATTTATAATTAGATGAAATATCCAGTATTAAATTTTTCTGAAGATAAAATGTGTAAAAGATAAAATGTGTAAAACATAAAATGTGTGGAAGATAAAGGTGTGCAACATAAAATGAATGGAAGATAAAGGTGTGCAAGTTACATTTTTTCATGGATTAAAAGTGTGCAAGATATATTGCTCGACATTGTGCCTTGCAAACATTTAATCTTGCACACCTTTTATCCTCCACACTTTAATCCACGAAAAAAGTTATCTTACCATTTATTCTTGCGCATATTTTATCATCCACACATTTTATCTTCGCCAACGTTTGATCTTTAAAACATTGTAATTGTACCTTTCACTCATTTATTGTCCATGCAATTAACATACTTATAATTAGATAAAATATCCAGTATTAAATTTTTCTGAAGATAAAATGTGTAAAAGATAAAATGTGTGGAATATAAAATGTGTGGAACATAAAATGAGTCGAAGATAAAGGTGGCGATGATAAAATGAATAGAAGATAAAGGTGTGCAAGTTACTTTTTTTCATGGATTAACCGTATGGAAGATAAAGGTGTACACGATTGAAAGTGTGCAAGATACAATGTCGAGCAATTTAAAATGTGTGGAACATAAAATGAATGGAAGATAAAGGTGGCGATGATAAAATTTATAGAAGATAAAGGTGTGCAACTTACTTTTTTACACGGATTAACAGTGTGGAAGATAAAGGTGTGCAAGATTGAAAGTGTGTAAGATACAATGTCTCACAACATAACATGTGTGGAGGATACGATGCACACGCCCCCAAAACAAAGAAAGATCGACGCCACAATGGCTCATCAGCTTTCTAAGAAGTATTCTAGTAGTGATAGTACCTCCATCTGAGCGAAGTCAATATCACAAGTTGATAAGGACCTTTCACAGCCTATTAGCGTTTGTAACAAATTCATAAAAATAATATATCATATGTATTGCCGTTTACAATTTGCTCGAAATCGGACTAAATTGTGTTTTTGTGTTTTATTCTGAGCTGAAATGAGTCTTTCTTCTTTTATGTTTGTGAGTGACTATAATTGTAGTGTAGTCAGTACAAGAAATGATGTTTTATGACTATAATATAGTTACTCTGTACTGAAATAAATCCGACGTAAATTGTTTTACTTTGAGCTGAAATGAGTCTTTCTTCTTTCATGTTTGTAACTGACTATAATTGTAGTGTAGTCAGTACAAGACAGATGTTGTTAATCACTATAATATAGTTACTCTGTACTGAAATGAGTCTTTCATGTTAACATAACAACTGACTATAATCTTAGTGTCGTCAGTACAAGAGAAATGATGTTTTGTAACTATAATATAGTCTAAATTTGGAGACGGTATCAACAAAAATAAAAAGTACTGACTATAGTCAGCATGTAAAATATGTATACTGACTATAATTTGAACCGTAAGCTTTGAATATGAAATAAATTTAAATGTGGTTAGTATCAACAGAAATAAGAAGTACTGACTATAGTCAACATGTAAAAAATAAATACTGACTATAATTTTAAACCTTAAAAGCTTTTAACATTAAATAATTTGAAATGTATATGCAACAAATTTTTGTACCGACTAATTTTTTATCTTTTTCATAAGTAATTTTTGTTTCAACTGACTGCAATAAAAAGTACTGACTGTAGTCAAAATGTTAAATAAATGCACTGGTTGTAAAAATGTTTTGTTACGCTTCAAACAATTTTAGTTTTTTGTATTCCCAAAAATTTTTACTTAATAAAAAGTACTGACTATAGTGAAACTGTACAAAATCGAAATATTTAAACTACATTTATAAAATACTGACCACAATAAAAAGCACTGACTATAATCAAAATGTAGAAAACAGCGAAATTTTGAATAGCAACAGTTATAATCAAAAAATTTAAACAGTGTTTGTAAAATTTGAGCACATTAAAAAATACTGACTATAGTCAAAATGTAGAAAACGGCAGAATTTTGAATAGTATTACTTATAATAAAAATATTTAAACTATATTTGTAAAATACTGACCACAATAAAAAGTACTGCCTAATCAAAATGTACAAATGAGCAAAATTTTTAATAGCAATACATAAAATGAAAATATTTAAATTATATTTGTAAAATACTGAGCACAATAAAAAGTACTGACTATAGTCAAAAACTAAAATGCCCTGAAAACACTTGAAACTTTGTGCTGACTGTAATCAAGATGTCCATTCTGACGTATATAGAAGTATAAAATTAAAGTAATTCTTGAGAGAAAAAACTCACTATGTCCTTCAAATGAATTTGTACTGGTTTTAAAAAAGTACTGACTGTAGTCAAGAGGTAAAATGTATTGACTCAAATTATTAACTGTAATACTTGAACTGAAATATTTTGTGCTGACAGTAGTAAAAATGTAAAATACTAACTATAGTAAAGAGTACTGACTACAGTTTAAATATAAAATTAAAGTTTATTTTTTAAAGAAAAACCTGATTATGCATTTGTACTGGTTTTAGTAAAATACTGACTATAGTCAAATCATAACACGGATGGAAATTAAAATATATGTACTGACTGTAATAACTGTTGAAGTTTGTATATTTGTTAGTACTGACTACAATAAAGTACTGACTGTATATTTATTAGTACTGACTACAATAAATAGTACTGACTATAGTCAAAAAATAGACCTGCACTTTTGAAGTGCTCGTTATTATTTTATACCGACTATAATCACCAAACAAAACTGCACTTTTGAAGTGCGAGTTGTATTTATACTGACTATAATCCTCTAGATTTAGACTCATTTCAGAACAACCGACTATAACCACCAATAAAACTGCACTTTTGAAGCGCGAGTTTAATTTATACTGACTATATCTCATTTCAGAATTTAAATTTCGAACAAATTGTACAAAAGTCCTCTACTATATACAATTGCCAACCATAACAAGTGTCCTATGAACTATTTACACGAATTTAGAATTTTGAAACCATACGGCAATAAATAACGCTTAAAAAATATCAGTGGAAGTTTCTATCAAGTGGTGCAACATCTGTTGGCCATTGCCTCTGTTTCTGATCTGATCTAGTGTCAGAACCACAGAACCTAGCGTATTCGAGTCATATTGTCATTTATACAAACCAACAGAGTAATAATAACAACAGAGTCAACTACTAAGTGTGGGTTAAATCCAGGATGTGGTTGTCTGTGAGTCGCCGGTTGCTTCTGTTACTGTCGTGGTGGACAGTGTTGAACGAGATGGTGCCGTATAAGCCAGCGGCGTTCATAGATGGGAGTTCGCGTGGTTTGAGGGCTATTGTTTCGGGCGTGTCTTTTGTGTGGGTGGGTGGGGCGTCTGATGCTATCCTGAAATTTGAAATTGTAGTTCGAGGTTATTTGTTGTTTTGTAAAACAATAGTTTTTATGGAATTATCAATAGTTTATTATTATTTCTCTGTTTCGGAATTAGAATATCATATTCCAGCACGCTTATTGATGTTAGAAGGAGCTTCATTCTTAAACGATTTTTGGTTATATTTTGTTATTTGACATTGGCATGACTGCATTAAATACACAAAATATCTAGGCAACTGACCTAGCACCTAGGCAACAGACGAAACAGAAATCACTGTCACCAACCTAACTATTCTATCAAAAAAATCCCTTACTGGAAATTGTCAAATATTATTATAAAAAATAATGTAAATAAAAGCCGAAACAGAGAAAATAGTATAAAACATTCGTTGTAGAAGGCAATTCAAGCACTCGTGCGTTCAAATTCAAACTCGTCCTTGAAAAGGTTGCCTTCTACAACTTATGTTTTAATATACTATTCTTGTCTTCTTAACTAATGGTTGCCAGTTTTTAGGAATTATCAAGAGTGGCTTTTTGGGTTTAGTGTTCAAGGAGTTATGTATTTTGGGTTGGAATATATAAAGGCTACTGACTTAAAGTTCATAGTAAAAAAATAATTGTTGACATTTTGAATTGGGTTTTTTTAACAATGTTTCACAGTTTGACATTTTGTAATAGTTTAAGTAAAACTATGATATTTTGATATCATTGTGAAGCTAATTTTGTTCCTTAATATATTTTTGTATCTGTCAAAATTAACGAAATATTTTTTGTTTCAACTGACTGTTATAAAAAGTACTGATTATAGTCAAAACTGTGAAATAAGATGTCATCCTGAAATTCTAGGTTATTTCTTGTTTTGTAAACTTATGTTTGCCAGTTTTTATGGAATTATTAAGTGTGGCTTTTTGTGTTTATTGTTTGAAAATATGTATTGTATTGACTCAAAGTTCAAAGTAAAAAAATAATTGTCGCCATTTTTATATGGTACGATATTTTGATATCATTGTATATCTCAAAATTTTCGAAATACTTTTGGTTTGAACTGACTGTAATAAAAAGTACTAACTATAGTTAAACTATAAAATATATGAACTGTTTTGAAACTTGATATGTAATGCTTCAAAACAATTATTTTAGTAAAATAAATACATATCTTGCAAAAAGATCAGTAATACTTCAAACAAAATTATATTAATGTTTGTTCTTTTTCAAAATTTATGTTTGAATTGTCTGTAATAAAAAGTACCCACTATAGTTAAAATGTGTGTGTGTATACACTGTTTAGAAAAATGATCTGTAATAGTTCAAAAAATAATTTTAATGTTTGTTTTTATTCAAAGTTTGTTTAAACTGACTAATAAATAGTACTGACTACAGTCAAAAATGTAAAATAAATGCTTTGTTTAGAAAAATGTTCTGTTGTAGTTCAAACAAAATTATTTGTTTGTCCCTATTCAAAATTTATGTTTGTACTGACTGCAGTAAAAAGAACTGACTACTACCAAAAACATAAATTATGCACTGGTTGGGAAAATGATCTGTAATACTCCGCAACCATTATTTTAATGTTTCTTCTTATTTGAAATTTGTTACAACTCTATGTAATAATAAGTACTGATTATAGTTAAAAATGTAAAATGAATACATTGTTTGGAAAATTGATCTGTAATACAAAAATAGCTATTTATGTATTAAGGGCGAAATGATATAGACAATATATTTCGCTCGTAATACATACAATATTTTTTGCACATCCGAAGTAGTATTACTTCATCACCGCGATCAAAGTAAAACGATGTTCAAATCAAATTCAGATCATAGTAGTCTATTTGACATATGTACGTTGTCATGGATAACAATGAAAACAAGCAAGTAGTAAGTAAACAAAGTAGCAAAAAAGCGGTGACACGTCAAAAATTTATTATAAAAATGGGTGAAAATAGTACAGAAAATGAACTCTCAGATGCAATTATCTACTGAAGGAATCATAATAGAAAATTGTATAAACTGTAACATTACTTTAAATATTAATAAAAATTAATTAATCATAGATGTAATTATTTTAACTGGGCACGAAAAGTTCTAGGACGAAAAAGAGTGTCATTTCGCCCTTAAAACAATGTTATTTGTCCGACTTTTACGCCCGGATGTGCAAAAAATTATTTTAATGTTTGTTCTTATTTCAAATTTATGATTGAACTGACTAATAAAAAGTACTGACTACGCCAGAAACAATAGCCCTCAAACCGCGAGAACTGCCCCCTATGAACGCCGCTGGGTTATACGGCACCATCTCGTTCAACACTGTCCACCACGACAGTAACAGAAGCAACCGGAGGTTGACAGATAACCACATTCTGGATTTAACCCACACTTAGTAGTTATTTATTTTGAAACCATATCACGGCAATAAATAACGCTTAAAAAATATCAGTGGAAGTTTCTATCAAGTGGTGCAACATCTGTTGGCCATTGTCTCTGTTTCTGATCTGATCTAGTGTCAGAACCACAGAACATAACGTATTCGAGTCATATTGTCATTTATACAAACCAACAGAGTAATAATAACAAGAGACAACTACTAAGTGTGGGTTAGGTCCAGGATGTGGTTATCTGTGAGTCGCCGGTTGCTTCGGTTACTGTCGTGGTGGACAGTGTTGAACGAGATGGTGCCATATAAGCCAGCAGCGTTCATGGAAGGTAGTTCTCGTGGTTTGAGGGCTATTGTTTCGGGCGTGTCTTTTGTGTGGGTGGGTGGCTGGTCTGATGGTATCCTGAAATTGGAGGTTGAGGTTATTTATTGTTTTGTGAAAAAATAATTGAATTGTTGCCAGTTTTTATGGAATTATTACATTCTTGGTTATTATTATTTCTTGTCTTTTATGCCTGTATTCATAGTCGATGCATACTCAAGATACTTCGACAAGCATTACTCCGGTTGTACTCGTCTTTTAGTAAGTGACATGTTTCATAGTTGAAACTTCGTGAATTCTCAGCTAAGTAAAAACCTCAAGGTAGAGATTTGGAGAAATTAGTTATTGCGTTGGAAATATTTATAAATTTGACAATTTGACAGCATTTGACAAGTACTCAAGTATGAGTCAAGGCTAAGTACCGACTATGAATATAGGCATTAAACTTATGGTTGCCAGTTTTTAGGAATTATCAAGAGTGGTTTTCCGTGTTTATTGTTCAAGGAGTTATGTATTTTGGATTGTAAATATGAATAGTACTGACTCAAATTTCATAGTAAAAAATAATTGTCGACATTTTGAATTGAGTTACGTAAAACTATGATATTTTAATATCATTGTGAAGCTAATTTTGTTCTTTAATATATTTTTTCTATCTCTTAAAATAAACGAGATATTTTTGTTGTGAACTGACTGTAATAAAAAGTACTGACTACAGTCAAAAATGTGAAATAAATGCAATGGTTGAAAAAATGATTTGTAATACTTCAAACAAAGTGACTTTAATGGTTGTTCTTACTCAAAATTTATGTATGATCTGTGTGTAATAAAAAGTACTGACTACAGGCAAAATTGTAAAATAATTGCACTGCTTGAAAAAATGATCTGTAGTACTTCAAACAAAATTATTTGCTTCTCCGTATTCAAAATTTATGTTTGAATTGACTGTAATAAATTGTACTGACTACAGTCAAAAATGTGAAATAAATGCACTGTTTGGAAACATGATATGTAATACTTTAAAACAATTATTTTATTGTTTTTATTTAAAATTTATGTTTGAACTGTCTGTAATAAAGAGTACTGACTACAGTCAAAAATGTTAAATAAATACACAGTAGAAAAATTGATCTATATTACTTTAAAAAAATATTTTAATGTTTGTTCTTATTCAAAATTAATGTTTGAACTGTCTGTAATAAAAAGTACTGACTACAGTCAAAAATGTAAAATAAATAAATTTGTTGGAAAAGTGATCTGAAGTACTTCAAACAAAATTATTTTAATATTTGCTCTTATTCAAAATTTATGTTTGAACTGTCTGCAATAAAAAGTACTGACTATAGTAAAAAATGAAAAATATATGCACTGGTTGAGAAACTGATATGTAATACTTTGAAAAAATTATTTTAATGTTTGTTCTTATTTAAAATTTATGATTGAACTGACTAATAAAAAGTACTGACTATAGTGAACAATGTAAAATAAATGTACAGTTGGAAAATGATCTGCAATATTTCCAACAAAATATTTTAAATGTATTTCCAATATTTTCTACTTAATAAAAAATACTGACTATAGCCAAAAAGTAGAAAATACCAAAATTATTAATAACAGTACTTAAATTCAATGGTGGTTTTGATGTCTTCTTAACTGGTGTCTTTCTCAATATTTATTGAATGTAGTTCTTCATCGTTGTTATTATTTTTTTATATGTTAATCTTGAAATAAAAATATTAAATACATTTTTTTTTATAACTTAAAGATTAAGTCAGTTTCCCTGCGTTGATATTATTTTTAGTTCCTTGTACGAAAGAAATGTGTTGCTATTGGGAAAAGTTCGGTTTTGAGATCCAAATGTAACATAAAATATGTATAATTTAGCATAGAGAGTAATTTAAAATTTTGAAATCCCTTACCAAAATATAGTCCAAACGTTACGTAACTTTTCCATCAATCTTTTTCTCTCTATCCTTCACTCTATGCGTTCCACTCCTATCATTTCAAACCGTTAAATAACCCACTACAAACTACTGATCTCTTTATAATACCTGGATAGGGCATAGCGTTTCTGTCATTTGTTTTAGCCTACTTGATGGCAATTTTGAACACCTGATAAAATTTGTATTAAACGATATTTTTCCGGAACTAATGATCGGATTTGAAAAATAAAAAAACTGTTGAAAAGAGAATTGAAAGACCTTTCGAACTGTGTCATGTTTGACACCCTTTTCCATTTAAATTTTTTGAGGTGCAGTCCACCCCCATTTTAGGGTTGAAGTTATGCCATTGGTACTAATCCATTTAGGTGTCCCCCTTTATATTAAAATTAACGTGTTCGAGCGTTTTTTGTAAAATTAGTGTTAAGTGGCCAAAAATTGCGCTGATAATTTTCATTGGGCCACGCTGTATGTTCTTGTTGAATGTGTATTCTTAGTCTTGGCAAGTCATGTCTTTCGTAAACTCGGAATACGCACTTATAGGTAATGCACAAAAAATATAAATAGTTTTAATGTAAATACTACTGAATTACAGACAGTTGAAAGATTGAGAGGTGAGCAAAATGGCTGCCACAGACTTTTTCATATGTTATGCCCTATCTACAAGTATACCGGGTGTCCCAGCTCGACCGACACATGGGAGTTTTACATGGGAAATCAGTTAATTATGAATAGTATCTCCCCAGTGCAAGATATTAACTTGAATTTTTTTATACTTACGTATTAATTCTATGGATCGCACTTATTTGAAATATGCAATTTCGTCTACAGGGCGAGATTTATTAAATTTAAAATCTAATATTTTCATTCAAAATCAGACAGTCATGGAAATAAAAGAAAATATTTATCTGATAGTTTAGTGAAGTATCACTGTTTTTAATTCTTATTCCCTGTATTTTAATATTATTTAAGTTGAATTTAGTTTCTTTTTGTTAAATAATATACCAATATTACAAAAATATAAATATCTACAATGGCATGTCATTAACTGTCAGAACTGTCACATAGATATTTTCTTTTATTTCCATGGCTGACTGATTTTGAACGAAAATGTTAGATTTTATAATTTAATAAATCTCGCCCTGCAGACGAAATTACATATTTCAAATAACTGTAATCCATAGAAATAATATTCCCCAATAAGCATACAAAAATTCAAGTTAATATCTTGCACTGGGGAGATACTATTCAAAATTAACTGATTTCCTATGTAAAACTCCCATGTGTCGGTCGAGCTGGAATACCCGGTATGTTCATGTTGAATGTGTATTCTTAGTCTTGGTAATTCATGTCTTTCGTAAACTCGGAATACGCACTTATAGGTAATACACAAAATTTATAAATAGTTTTAATGTAAAAACTACTGAATTACAGAAAGTTGAAAGATTGAGAGGTTTTTCATATGTTTCATATGTCCTATCCACAAGTATATATATAGATCACTTAGCTTATCCAAGTCAAATAAGATAAAGTAGAAGAAAAATTCTTACCTGGGCGGTTCTGTCTCCTGGCTAGTGAGCAGGTACTTGAAGAACTCGTAGGTGGACCAGCAGATGGCGGTGGCCGGCATCTGGTACATGACCCGGGCCTGCAGGCCTCGCAGGTAGCCGCGCGGCCCGCCCAGCCGGTACACGGTGGCCAGCGCCTCGAACAGCCCGCGGGCCGAGCCGTTCTGCTGCGTGTTGAGCAGCGTCTTGCACACGTCTAGCGGCGTGGTGACGGCGGCCGCCACGGCGCCCGCGATGGCGCCACTCATCATGTGCGCCGCCGGGTTGTACACCTGCCACACACCACACACGGGGCTTAACACGCTGGCAGGCTTAGGTGTGATGGGGAATGGTAACAGGGTTAGAGACAGCGATGTTTTCAAGCTTAACACTGTCTAAATTAGTGTTTGTTCTACGACTTATGGCAGTTTGCACCATTACAGTTTAAATCCTCAGTATAATTAAGCTGAGTTTACGCTAAGCTATGGCACATAATAGGTTTATATAGAAGCGACAGTAAGACAGAGAAACGAAAATTAGAGACAATGCTTTAAGATCTTAGAACTGAGTAGGGAAACATGAAAGGTATAGGTGGCTTAAGCCGGTGGCATTTTTAGGAATGATGGTGAATGATAACAGTTTTTGAGGACTGCGAGTTTTTCAATCTTAACACTCTTTAAATCAGGGAGTATTGGGAGTTTACATTTGAATTGACGATTTTGGAGCATAGTTACCGACATCTCTATGCCCAGGAACATACAATTTTTGTTAAGAGCGAGGAGATAGATGGTTTAATCCAGTGGCATAGTCTGACAAGAGATCTCGAGTTGACGTTTATGTTGTTTTATGGTTGTGGTATCTATTAAAAGGTTTTCCCTGAGTGAAAGAATTGAAAAAAAGGTGACCTTTATGCATTCTACTATGGGGTATAGAATTGTACAAAATCCATTAGTATATAGACTGTTTATTACAGGTACCCAGCTAAGCACTGGATTTGGCAATCCCAAAGTAACATTAGCATGCCTAAATTAATGTAGATGGATTACTGTACGACATGGAAGTAACAAGATAGAGATCCATGTATATTAAGTTAGGCATGCTAATGTTACTTTAGGATTTTTGTTGATCATTCCGCTTTAATCTCTTTTAGATTTTCCTACCATTGAAAGCTAGTTAATATGGGGCGTATACATCTTATCCTCCACACATATTATATGGCTTGACATTGTACCTTGCACATTTTCAATCTTGCACACCTTTTATCCTCCACACTTTTAATTTGCGACAATAGTTATCTTACACAGATTTTATCTTCCAAATCATTATATCATCCACACATTTTATCTTCCACTCATTTTATGTTCCACACATTTTATCTTCAGAAACATTGAACACTAGATATTTCATCTTATTATAAGTATGTTAACTGCATGAGCAATAAAATCAATGGCAGGTACAATTACAATGTTTTAAAGATCAAACGTTGGCGAAGGTAAAATGCATGGAACATAAAATGAATGGAAGATAAAATTTCTGGATGATAAAATGTGTGTAAGATAACTTTTTTTCGCGGATTAAAAGTGTGGAGGATAAAAGGTGTGCAAGATTAAATGTTTGAAAGATACAATGTCGAGGAATATAACATGTATGGACGATAAAATATAGACGCCTCTCTGTATCAATAAACTTGCGACTAATACTGAATTGTTTTTTTTTTAATCTGTAAACTAAAATCCGATTGGCATTTGAAGTTATAAACGCTGAATATTATTTCCAAAAATAGCAAGAAAAGAAGACGTGGTTCCTACAAATATGGCGGATTGCCAGCACCCCTTTAGACGTGTGCAAGAACCTGCTAAACACCCAATAGAACGACTCGACTTGCGGCATGTTCGAAGCCTACTTTCAAGGTCTCCAGGCGAGAGTCATGTACCACATGCCAGCTACGGCGATCTTCAAGTACTTGTTGACTAGTCAGGACAGCGAGCCGTCAAGGTAAGGATGTAGGATTTGTAGTTCTGTTGTCTGTATACAGTGTGTGCACCGAAATGCGGACCACTGTCTACAGCCACCAGACCTACACCGCTACATCCCTACCTGGGCGGCTCTGTCTCCTGGCTGGTGAGCAGGTACTTGAAGAACTCGTAGGTGGACCAGCAGATGGCGGTGGCCGGCATCTGGTACATGACCCGGGCCTGCAGGCCTCGCAGGTAGCCGCGCGGCCCGCCCAGCCGGTACACGGTGGCCAGCGCCTCGAACAGCCCGCGGGCCGAGCCGTTCTGCTGCGTGTTGAGCAGCGTCTTGCACACGTCTAGCGGCGTGGTGACGGCGGCCGCCACGGCGCCCGCGATGGCGCCACTCATCATGTGCGCCGCCGGGTTGTACACCTGCCACACACCACACACGAGGCTTAACACGCTGGCATTAGCAGGAGTGATGGGGAATGGTAACAGGTTTAGAGACAGCGATCTTTTCAAGCTTAATACTGTCTAAATTAGTGTTTGTTCTAAGGCTTATGACAGTTTGCACCATTACAGTTTAAATACTCAGTTTAATTAAGCTGAGTTTACGTTAAGCTATGGCACAGAATAGGTTTACACAGAAGAGACAGTAAGACAGAGAAACGAAATTTAGAGACAATGCTTCAAGATCATAGAACTGAATAGGGAAACATGAAAGGTATAGGTGGCTTGAGCCGGTGGCATTTTTAGGAATGATGGTGAATGATAACTAAGTCACCATATTGCACAGGACAATACTGCATGTATTCCTACATCTTATTTAATACAGATTACTTCATTTCATTAGCATAATTCAATGAAATTTATATTGTCACCACACTTTGAGAGATTTGATATTTACGGTACATACTACAAGTAAAACCAAGTGACATCAGCTGATTGCTGTCAATCCGCCATATTTGTAGGAACCACGTTTTATGGATGTGGTAACTATTCAAAGTTTCTCCCTGAGTGAAAGAATTGAAACATATGTGACATTTATGCATTCTGCTATGGAATATAGAATTGTACGAAATCCATTAGTATACAATGTTTCTTCCAAGTACCCACCTAAGCACTGGATTTGGAAATCCCAAAGTAACATTAGCATGCCTAACTTCATATAGGTGAATTATTGTACGACATGGAAATAACAAGACAGGAATTCATAAATAATATTGGAGTTCTTAGCATAATTAGAAATCCAAATGTTGATCAATCCGCTTTAGTCCCTTTTAGATTTTCCTACCATAGAAAGCTAGTTAATACAGGGCGTATACATTTTATCCTCCACTCATGTTATATTGCTTGATATTGTACCTTGCACAATTTCAATCTTGCACACCTTTTATCCTCCACACTTTTAATCTGCGAGAATAGTTATCTTACATACATTTTATCTTCCACTCTCTTTATTTTCCACACATTTTATCTTCGACAACATTTCATCTTTAAAACATTGTAATTGTATCTTTCATTCATTAAATGTGTAAAAAATAAAATGTGTGCAACATAAAATGAGTGGAAGATAAAATGTGTGAATGACAAAATGATTTGGAAGATAGAATGTGTGCAAGATAACTTTTCTCGCGGATTTAAAGTGTGGAGGATAAAAGGTGTGCAAGATTAAATGTTTGAAAGATACAATGTGGAGCAATATAACATGTGTGGAGGATAAAATGTATACACCACCAATTTTGTAGTACTACATTTATCTTGCAGTTACAACCCTTTTAGACGTGTGCAAGACCCAATAGAACGACTCGATTTGCGGCATGTTCGAGACCTACTTTCGAGGTCTCCAGGCAAGGGTCATGTATCCTATGCCAGCTACGGCGATCTTCCAGTACTTGTTGACTAGTCAGGACAGTGAGCCGCCAAGGTAAGGATGTAAGGATTGTAGTTCTGATGTCTGTATACAGAGTGTGCACTGAAATGCGGACCACTGTCTACAGACACCAGACCTACAACCCTGCATCCTTACCTGGGCGGCTCTGTCTCCTGGCTAGTGAGCAGATACTTGAAGAACTCGTAGGTGGACCAGCAGATGGCGGTGGCCGGCATCTGGTACATGACCCGGGCCTGCAGGCCTCGCAGGTAGCCGCGCGGCCCGCCCAGCCGGTACACGGTGGCCAGCGCCTCGAACAGCCCGCGGGCCGAGCCGTTCTGCTGCGTGTTGAGCAGCGTCTTGCACACGTCTAGCGGCGTGGTGACGGCGGCCGCCACGGCGCCCGCGATGGCGCCACTCATCATGTGCGCCGCCGGGTTGTACACCTGCCACACACCACACACGGGGCTTAACACGCTGGCATTAGCAGGAGTGATGGGGAATGGTAACAGGTTTAGAGACAGCGATGTTTGCAATCTTAACACTGTCTAAATTAGTGTTTTTTCTACGGATTATGGCAGTTTGCACCATTACAGTTTAAATACTCAATTTAATTGAGCTGAGTTTACGCTAAGCTATGACACAGAATAAGTTTATACAGAAGCGACAGTAAGACAGAGAAACGAAATTTAGAGACAATGCTTCAAGATCATAGAACTTAATAGGGAAACATCAAAGGTGTAGGTGGCTTAAACCGGTGGCATTTTTAGGAATGATGGTGGATGATAATAGGTTTAGAGACAGCGATTTATTCAATTCCAACACTGTTTAAATCAGGGAGTATTGGAAGTTTTCATTTGAATTGACAATTTTGGAGCATAGGTACCAACATCTGTATGCCCAGGAACATACAATTTTTGTCTTTGACGTAAGGTGTGGTTGTAATGTGGTAGAAGGGTTTAGTCTGACAAGAGATCTCGAGTTGACGTTTAAGTTGTTTTATGATTGTGGTATCTATTCAAAGTTTTTCCCTGACTGAAAGAATTGAAAGAAATGTGACCTTTATGCATTTTGTATGTGGTATAGAATTGTACAAAATCCATTAGTATACACTGTTTGTTCTAGGTACCCAACTAAGCACTGGATTTGGAAATCCCAAAGTAACATTAGCATGCCTAACTTAATATTGATGGATTACTGTACGACATGGAAATAACAAGACAGGAATCCATCTATATTAAGTTAGACATGCTAATATGTTGGGATCTTTGTTGATCATTCATCCCTTTTACATTTCCCTACCATTGAAAGCTAGTTAATACGGGGCGTATTACATCTTATACTCCACACATCTTATATTGCTCGACATTGTACCTTGCACACATTCAATCTTGCACACCTTTTATCCTCCACACTTTTAATATGCGACAATAGTTATCTTATACACATTTTATCTTCCAAATTATTATATAATCCACACATTTTATCTTCCACTCATTTTATCTTCAGAAACATTGAACACTTTATCCTATTATAAGTATGTTAATTGCAAGAAAGAAAACGTGGTTCCTACAAATATGGCGGATTGACAGCACCCCTTTAGACGTATACAAGACCCTGCTAAACACCCAATAGAACGACTCGACTTGCGGCATGTTCGAGGCCTACTTCCAAGGTCTCCAGGCGAGAGTCATGTAACCTATGCCAGCTACGGCGATCTTCAAGTACTTGTTGACTAGTCAGGACAGCGAGCCGCCAAGGTAAGGATGTTGGGACTGTAGTTCTGTTGTCTGTATACAGTGTGTGCACCGAAATGCGGACCACTGTCTACAGACACCAGACCTCCAACCCTCCATCCTTACCTGGGCAGCTCTGTCTCCTGGCTAGTGAGCAGGTACTTGAAGAACTCGTAGGTGGACCAGCAGATGGCGGTGGCCGGCATCTGGTACATGACCCGGGCCTGCAGGCCTCGCAGGTAGCCGCGCGGCCCGCCCAGCCGGTACACGGCGGCCAGCGCCTCGAACAGCCCGCGGGCCGAGCCGTTCTGCTGCGTGTTGAGCAGCGTCTTGCACACGTCTAGCGGCGTGGTGACGGCGGCCGCCACGGCGCCCGCGATGGCGCCGCTCATCATGTGCGCCGCCGGGTTGTACACCTGCCACACAACACACACGGGGCTTAACTCGCTGGCATTAGCAGGAGTGATGGGGAATGGTAACAGGTTTAGAGACAGCGACATTTCAATCTTAACACTGTTTAAATTAGTGTTTGTTCTAAGGCTTATGACAGTTTGTACCATTACAGTTTAAATTCTCAGTTTAATTAAGCTGAGTTTACGCTAAGCTATGGCACAGAATCAGTTTATACAGAAGCTACAGTAAGACAGAGAAACGAAAATTAGAGACAATGCTTCAAGATCATAGAACTGAATAGGGAAACATGAAAGGTATAGGTGGTTTAAGCCGCTGTCAGATTTAGGAATGATGGTGGATGATAATAGGTTTAGAGACAGTGAGTTTTTCAAGCTTAACACTGTCTAAATGAGGAAGTATTGGGAGTTTTCACCTGAATTGACGATTTTGGAGCATAAGTATTGACATCTATATGCCCAGAAACTTAAATTTTTGCTAAAAAATTATGAAGGTGGCTTGTGACTACTGTTACTAAGAGCTAGGAGATAGATGGCTTAATCCAAGGTCATAGTCTGACAAGAGATCTCGAGTTGACGTTTAAGTTGTTTTATGATTGTGGAATCTATTCAATTTCCCTGAGTGAAAGAATTGAAAGAAATGTGACCTTTATGCATTCTGCTATGGAGTATAGAATTGTACAAAATCCATTAGTATACACTGTTTGTTCCAGGAACCCAACTAAGCACTGGATTTGGAAATCCCAAAGGAACATTAGCATGCCTAACTTAATATAGGTGGATTACTGTACAACATGGAAATAACAAGATAGAGATCCATGTGTATTAAGTTAGGCATGCTAATGTTTCTTTGGGATCTTTGTTGATCACTCCGCTTCAATTCCTTTTAGATTTTCCTACAATTGAAAGCTAGTTTATACGGGGTGTACACATCTTATCCTTCACACATGTTATATTGCTTGACATTGTATCTTTCAAACATTTAATCTTGCATACCTTTTATACTTCACACGTTTAATCCGCGAAAAAAGTTATCTTGCATACATTTTATCTTCCAAATCATTTTATCATCCACATATTTTATCTTCCACTCATTTTATGTTCCACACATTTTATCATTTACACATTTTATCTTTAAAAAAATTTAATACTAAATATTTCATGTAATTATAAGTATGTTAATTGCATGGGCAATAAAATGAATGAAAAGTACAATTACAATATTTAAAAGATAAAATGTTGTCGAAGATAAAAAGTAAAATGTGGTAAGATATTTGGTTTAAATTTGAAATGTTTCAACAAGATAATAACCCAAAATATACTACACGTAAACTGAATCCCATTGAACATCTCTGTGATTTATGTAAAAAAATGTGTTAAACAAGACGCCCAAAGAATATAAACGAACTACTACATTTATGGTAGAAGAATGAAGTAAAATTGACTCCCAAACTCTAAGAAAATTAGTGGGAAATATGACAAACTATTTAAAGGAAGTAATTCTAATAAATGGCGGTTCAAAAGATCATTGATTCTATATAATTTACAGGTGTACGGAGACTAAATTGGCGTACTTAGTTGTTATAATAAACTTTTTTTTTTCTAGATTTCATTACGAAAAATTTAGGGAGTCAATATATCATTTTATTTATTAATACCTATAGTAAGTATAATATAAAATTTATTTCGTGTGTATAAATTTAATAAAAAACTTTAAAAGAGTAAAAAACTTTTATCCTTTACTTTTTTTCTAAATTAAATTTCATTCAAAAATCCACAATTTTCTTCTATTATTATTATGTAAAAGAATATTTGGATAATTATATTTTTTTATTATAAATACAGTTTTTTAATAAAGGCTTTAGAAGTAGGAGTGTTTTTTTCCAAAATTTCCCGCACACTAATTTGAGATTGAGATTCCCGACGTTGCTTATGTTACGAAAATCAACTAATTTTATTATAAGAGTGCAAAAAAATATATATTTGTCTTACCTTCTCTTTATTGGTGGCATTTTGCATGAACTCATAAGTCATGAAATGTATACTTTGAAATGGGACATTCATCGTTAGTTGAGTCGTGTATGATCGGTAGAACGCTTTGGCGCCTTCTGCTTTGTAGACTTTTCGTAAGCAATCGATGACTGATTTGTAAGGTGTGTTGTACATTTGTAAGCGTTGTTTTATTACTGAAACAAAGTTTCCTTCCTTAAACTTCTTGTTAACATATAGTATATTGCGTCATAAGGGAAGATATAGGCATATTACATCCCGAAGATTTCTCATACACGAGCGAACGTAGTGAGCGAGGGCAGCAAAAGCCGAGGGATGTAATTATGCCGTTAGATTCCCGTAGGGCACAAGCTATTTTTTCCTTTCCGCGAGAACAATCTTTTAAATAAAATAGTTAATTTTTTAATGTAAAACAAAAAAAAGTGTCGCTTTCCTATTTACTACTGAAACCATGGCAACAGGTAACAAAATACCTAATGTAAATGTCATTCGAAAAGATTTTTTGATATACAACCTCAAATTATAAATGTCTAATTTTGGTTTAAATAATAATTTCTATAATAAATTTATGCAAAAATTTGTATTGTATTATCATGTAATTTAGAGTTAACTTGAATAGTATTTTGTTGTTAACCTCAATGAAGTAAACAATTTGTCATTTACATACCATGGATACGGAAAAATAACATTCATTGCTGAATTTTTCATCTGATAGTTACATTATTTATTTATATACAGGATGGCCCAATGAAAATTATCAGCGCTAATTTTTGCATTTAACATCAATTTTGCAAAAAACGCTCGAACACGTCAATTTTAGTATTTTTTATTTATTTATATATTTTAAATGGAAAAGGGTATCATACATGACACAGTTTGAAAGACCTTTCAATTCTCTTTTCAATATTTATTTTTCAAATCCGATCATTAGAGAGAAATATCGTTTAAAACAAATTTTATCAGGTGTTCAAAATTGCAATCAAGTATTAAACAAATGACAGAAACTCAAGTATCAGTCTATTAGGTGTTCAAGATGACTACCACCAACTTCTATACAATAATAGAGATTTTGCTCAAAATGTCGTACGTTCTGCAACATTTGTGGAGTAATCTGACGACACTCAGTTACGATACGTTGCCGTAAATCTTCTAAAGATTCTGGTAGCGTGGCATAAACTTTACACTTCAAATAACTCCACAAAAAGAAATCTAACTGTGATAGATCTGGCGATCTTGCTGGCCATTGTCAAAAGAATTTATTTAGTTTCTGTCGTTTAAGTCTACTTGATTGCAATTTTAAACACCTGATAAAATTTGTTTTAAACGATATTTCTCTTGAATTAATAATCGGATTTGAAAAACAAAAACTGTTGAAAGGAGAATTGAAAGGCCTTTCGAACTGAGTCATGTTTGACACCCTTTTCCATTTAAAATGAGATGCAGTCCACTCCCATTTTAGGGTTGAAGATATGCCATTGTAAATCCATTCAGGTGCCTTTATACTAAAATTGACATGTTCGAGCGTTTTTTGCAAAATTGATGTTAAGTGGCCAAAAATTGCCCTGTATATATATAAATAAAAATTTGTTTCATACCCCCACTATAAAAAATGCAGAGTAATACTATTTAATTTATAAATAATTTACAAGTCATCTTCAATTTTTCCAAAGGTTACTTCTTTTTATAGCTGCATTATTAAAACATGTAATATGTATATTGCAAGTAAAACCACAAATTTGAATTTTAAATGTATTTGTACAAAGATATCTTGTGGTTCGCAATATTTTTTTATTGTAATGAATAAATTAATTGAATGTATTACTTATTTACTGAATACTGATTAGTGATTAATATGACTCACCTTCTGCCGGGTTCATAATACCATCGTGTAAAAATGTTGCTACGCAGCCAGCTGCACCTAAAATTCGGTTAAAATTAGATTTAAATTAGGTTTAAGTGTGTTTAAACTGCACAAAAATATTTAAAAAAAAAACAACTATAACTTGTTTCCATAAGTTGATCCTCACGTCAACAATTTCTGCTGCAAGAATTATTAAATTCTGACATAGTTCAGACGTTTAAGGCTGTTGTACACTGTTCTGCACCGATCAGCAGCAAGCTGATCGGCAGAAATAAATTTCCATAGTTTCTTATGGAGGTGCACACACAAATATAGTAGAGGTATAGATATATGAAATTCACTTTCGGATAAGCCAATTAGCCCTTATAAAGTTTTATGGGACTTGCGGTAATGGTTCATTTAGGCAGCTACTTTCTTCTGTCGTGTGCTGTTAAGGGCCGTACCAGAAAATTTTCTTTCAAAGTGTTTCCTAATTATATGTACTTTTAAATCTAGATTAAAATATTCAAATAATAATGCATTTTAAACGCACGTCTTCTAATTTCAATTTGAAAATTGAGAAGAGATTAGAGTAAATTTTAAATATAAACAGTTATTGACGTAAATATAATTTAATTATATATTTGGTTGGTAAGCAGTGGGAGTTTCTCATTAGGCACAAATTGAAATTGGTATCACTGTTCTTATATATTATATGACACGCAGTGTTGCCAAATGTGTTATAAGTAACTTAGTAATATCAAATATTCCTGTACAATGTAAACCACTGTTTGTACTGTAATTTATAAAATATTAATAAAAATTTAATTTCAAAATATAACTACATGGATTTAAGTTAAATAATATTACTAAATCAAGTCGATCGGCTTTTGTTTTTTGTAAAACTTTGTCCAAATTGTCTCGTGTTTGTTATAAAATAAAAGTACTCAACCAGGGCTGGCTACAAGAGTAATAAAAATTTGTCATGTTAATCGGCTTTAGTTTTTTTTTTGCAAATAAATATCAAAAGTATGGCGTGATCAGTATCAAATGAAAGCTTTTGGTAAAGATTGGCTTGTCGAAATGACAATATTTAGCCATTAAATGTAAGTTTTTAATTTTACTGACGCCGGAGGCCTAGGGAATACTAGTATTTCATCTATTTATTGAAAACTTTTGGTAAAGACTGGCTTGCAAAAATGACAATATTTAGCCAATAATTGTAAATATTTCACTAACGCTGGAGGCCTAGGGAATACTAGTATTTTCTCTATTTATTTACTGATATCATCAATCCGTCTTTCCCTAACGATTTGAATCACACATTTACAATTAACACCGTGAGAATACACTCATGGAAACAAACACTTTCAGTACTACCACAGAATAGGTTTTTACAGAAGCGACAGTAAGACAGAGAAACGAAAATTACAGAGAGATGGAGAAAGCCAACAAATTTAAAGGGCTCATCGTTTAAAATCGGAAAGTTTCCTCACATCTTAGTGAGAGATAAGGGAAGGCACAAATTTAAAGGTCTACACAATGCTCCAAGGTCAAAGAACTGACTAGGGTAACATGAATGATACCGACACGGAGTGTCGCTTCTGTATGTAACTATTCTTTGGTTTAGTCACAGAATAGTTACACACAGAAGCGACACTCCGTGTCAGTACCTTTGATGTTACTCTATTCAGTTCTATGACCTTGGAGCATTGTGTAGACCTTTAAATTTATGCTCTTCCCCTATCTCTCTCTAAAATGTGAGGAAACTTTCCGATTTTAAACAAGCCCTTTAAATTTGTTGCCTTTCACCATCTCTCTCTAATTCTCATTTCCCTGTCTTACTGCCGCTTCTGTATAACTATTCTGTCATACTACCTCAACTAAAACCCTTCCTTACCATAAGCGAAGGTATTATAGCTACTGTTGTTAATCCTAGCAACGAAGTTATCCTTCAAATACTCATAACACGAGAAGTAGAGTGCATGTGACGGCCCCGCTCCCATGACCACCGCTGACATGCCCTTGACAGGTCGTAACAAGCCCTCCGTTCGGACCATGCGCAGTAGAGTCCCAGACACTCCGTCTCGGCCTGCGGTGGGTGCCAGGGACTGCATTCGGGTCTGCAAGAATGCGAGACAGTTAGTAAATGGGTACACGGAGTTAGGAAATGGGAGAAATAAAAGTAGGGATTTAAGTTTGTAAAGAGTATGTATACTTGTTAGATGTGTATTCTTAGTCTTGGTAAGGCATGGATTTCGTAAAGCCGGAATACGCACTTATAGGTAATGCACAAAATATATTTAAACACGGAATACGCACTTTTAGGTAATGTACAAAACTATATATTGTTTTAATGTAAAAACTACTGAATTTCAGAAAGTACATGTATTTATGAATGTTGACATACAAAACTAAATATTTATCAGCATTTATTTTAAAAAAAATACAAGTACATTATTTTTTGAGTTATTATATATAAAATTTAAAATTAGGCATCTACCCTGTACGAAAAAACTTTATATTCCGAAAAAGAATGTTATATTTTTTCAGGTTAAGTATTATTTTTTTTGTTTTATATTAAATGAAATAGAATTATATATTTATTTTTGTTATATTTACATATTTAACTTATAAATTAATCAATTTTCGAACTAAATGCCTTAAACGTTAAATAATATTTATTTTTGTAACATGTCCTTAAATAAAGTGATTTTTTTAATTAGTGTAACTTTATTTTAATATGCACAAATCTGTATATGTATAATTTAAAACTTAAATAATATTAAATAAAAAAAAAGGATCAACTTGTCGATGAACTACTATACCTCCAATTTTATGAAATTTGGCAAAAAGTTCTTATTAAACATAACACATATGGAAAAAATATAAAAAATTGAAATTGCTTTTTAAATCTATTTAATTCTAAAGGTGTGTACACACACGCACCTAACCTAATATAACCTAATCTAACCTAACCTAACCTAAACGAACCTAACCTAACCCAACCTAACCTAATCGAATCTAATCTATTTAGGTTAGGTTAAGATAGGTTAAGTTAAGTTAGGTTAGGTTAGATTAAATTAGGGTAGGTTAGCCTAGATTAGTTAAGTTAACTTGAGTTAAGTTAGGTTGGGATCTATTGGGTTTGGTAAGTTTAGGTTGTATTAAGTAAAGTTATATTAGATTAAGTTAGGTTAGGTTAGATTACATTTGATTGGGATAGATTAGGGTAAGTTAGATTGAATTACATTTGATTGAGTTAGGTTATGGTAAGTTAGGTTAGGTTACATTTGAATGGGATAGGTTAGGTTAGGTACTTGTGTGTGTATGTGTGTATACACCAAGTTTGAATTGATTTAAAGCACTTGAATTATATTATTTTGCCCATATTTGTCATGCTTAGTAGAAACTATTTGCAAAATTTCATCAAAATCAGAGTTGAAGTAGTACATAGACAAGTTGACCAAAAAAAGTCTTAATAATTTATTATATTTAAAAGGAATAAATCAAACAATCTGTAAATAAATTTTGTTGTATAGAACGCTATCTCTAAAAAATATATTCCCTTTGCAATATAAAAAAATTCTCAATAGAAAATTATTAACTTATGACCAAAATTATGTTTTTTGTGTTAATAAAAATAACTTGATAAAAATAAAATTTGTATTTCAAAGACAAATATTTGTGTACAATAGATAAGTTGATAATATTATCATGCAAAATCTTAGATAAAAAAATAACGGCGTAAATAAAAAAACAACTTTGCCCTAATTTAACCAACTTCGTATCTCTTTCGGTTCTCGAGATCCCATTGGTTAAAAACGGACACCTGTATATTTGCAAAATTCAAAGATTTGTTATTTTTAAAGTAAATAACTTAAATATAGAACATTTCAACAATACATTTTTATTTATTTACCGAAAATCTTCCTATAATTTTAATTCAAAATTGTTTAATTTATTTAAAAAGAGTTCTTGAACTTTGTTTGAAGATAACAGATACATAATTACAATTTTTTAAATATCATTCTCATTCTTAAGATATGTATTTTATCTATTTTTTGAAAACAACACATATTTGGTATCCTTTTAGGTTGTAAATTATTCTATAAATAAATATAAAAAAATATTCAAAATACAAATAAATCTATATATAAATTATTACAACTAAATTTAGACACAAACTAAAAATAGTAACACAATTATAAAAATATTTGTCTTTAAACAAGAATAGAACTATAATACTTCAGCTTGAAAAGAGATGGCAGTAGTATCTGACTAGTATCGTATTTTTAAAATAAATCTTTTGCCAAGTAAGTCAGTGTAACTACTAAGTAGATTAAATTGTTGCCAAATAAAATTTGTATGATATTTATATAATAATATTTCTTATCTTTATTATCAGACTAAATAAACATAACCTCAATAATTTAAAACAGTTGTTTAGATAGTTAAATAAAAAAATTGTGCATTGTGCTGAATTTGGCGGGAATATTTTTATATTAAAATCAATATAAAATTCTTGTTGTGCTACAGTGTAAATGAGGTTTACTTTGACGTTTAAAAATTATTTATATATTAAAATTATTGTAAGTTTTTTATTAAAAATATAGGAAATACATGTGAAATATATTGTAGTACAAAATATGAACAGATTTTTGTTTTTTACACAAATGTCAATTTTAGTGGTGTAAGTCTGACCTAACCTAACGTACATTACTATAACCTTGTACTATGATATGCAGATGACAATGATGTATAAGAAAATAGTAAGAATTAACAATTGTTTAACAGAAAATAGATTAAAACATACCTTAACTGAATCCAAAGGGTACATTACGCAATGTTCCATAATGCCAGCAATGGCTCCAGCCGTCATATGTGAGAGAACATTAGTAGTTGGTAGGGTTTCATAATCTTCAAAGTTCATAATAGACTCCGTATTAGTACCAACAACCACCGAAAAGACCAATTTCGTACGCAGTTGCAATTGACAAGTATAAGTTTTGTTTTATTTTCGAGAATTTCACTTCAAAAGACACTAAAATTTAGTACATCAAAACGCGATCCACCATGCTTGAAACGTGAAAAGGAGAGAGAGAACAGATACGCATACACACGTGCGCGAGAGAGGGATAGACGATACGTTCCCCCGCCTATTGCTTTTGCATGACCAGTGGCGTATCTCACATAATTTTCTTTTTGTGAATTGTAGAAAAATCACCACAAAATAATTCTTTTTTATAATATTTTTATACATATACTCTAAGAACTGTTTAAAAAGACACTTGGCTATAAATTATACCGTTTTTTTTATTGTGTTTATTAAGAAAATATTCAAAAAATTTAAAACCTTAAAATTGGTTTTGACAGCTGTCAAACTGACAAAACAATTGAACATCTGAACATATATTTTATGTCAAATATAAGTAACCTTATTTTTTATAATTTTAATTTATAATAATTTAGTTTAGCTAACAGCAGAAAAAACATTTAAACGTACATGTTTTCACCTTTTCCTAAATATCTTAGGAATTATTAACTTTAGCGAAAAAATACCCATATACAAAATTAAACTAGAGTAAATTTGCTACAAAAAAGTTATATACATTTTTGTCGTAGCTTCAATAGTTTTGGAGATAGAGTTGGAGAAAAACTTTAAAAAATTTAAAAAAAACTATAAATATATACAAATATATACATATTTCAAACTATAATTTTCATTATTACAGCATTCTTAAAATGTTTCAAATAAAAATAAATAAATAATGCATTATTTATTTAGAATATTTTACAGTAAATTTGTTATATTATATAACCTATAAAACCACTACATTGAACAGCATAGACACAAACCACCAAATGCCATCTATGTGTGAACAGCCGTACTACAGACCAAGTTAGTGAGGTTAAGATTTACATTTGGCGCGAAACCCTAATTCAAATCTGAGTGTATGCGTTTCTTATGGGACTACATTTTCAATTCACAGTATTAAAGCATTTTGACAATTTTTAATTATAACATAGGGTTTTTTTTTATATTTTAAAACATTACTCTTTGGTTTCTATACAGAAAAATTACAAATAAAAGAATAAATTAAGAAAAATTTGATTTTAAAGAAAGTAGTATCGCAAATAGTAACATATGTCGTTACTTGTTTCAGCAGGTTAAAAACGCCAAATTAAAGTGACAGGTTCAATTGAATACTAAGACAGCTACGACATACGTTTTCAGAAATTTGCAAGTATTGTTTAAATTGAAGTGTATTAAATATTATTATGTTTTTTGGTTGTGTATATTACATTAGAAGATAGATAAAACATTAGAGATTAGTATTTATAAGGTTTAATAGTTAAGATTTGTATTTTATAATACTTTGTAGCAGTTTAAAGATAGCATATTTTGATTCCCATAAGAATAACATGGGCGTATAAATCGGCAGAGGCGAGTTAGGGTCTCAGTTTAAATTTGGCGCCACAAAATGACCGTTACACGAATGTAGTCTATTTCAACATGTGTACTGAACGAATCCTTTAATAAATAATAAGGTTTTTACAAATTTGTATATATAAACATGAAATTGCAGAACATGATTGAAATACAAATAAAAAATATTAAACAATTATTAAACATGAAAAAGCACGTAGGAATAAACAACCTTGAAATGTAGTTTGAATTATAATTTCGATTGTCACTTTTTTTAATGGATGAGTCAACCTTGGCCATGATTTTACTTTTTTTGAGAGATTAAATTAGTTAAGTATGTAATTTAAATTACATTAAACATAAAAAATATAAACTATTATAGTAAATAATTTAAGTTATACAGTGTGTGCAACGAAATGCGGAACATAGGACTTTAACATGGGATTTCCATAAATTGCAGATACTCTCTCTTCTGATAGATTTAGAGCAAAACTGCAAGAGTACAAAGTTGTTCAAAATTAAATTCTAAGTCAGATAAGATCATAATTGTTGCAACAGCACGTCTGCAGTACGAGATATATTCAATATAAAATGTAACATTTTCGTTCAAAATCAGACAGCCATGGAAATAAAAGAAAATATCTATGTGTCAATTGTGACAGTTAACCTTACTTTGTAATCTTTTTAAAAATTATATTTGTACTATTTTTTTTAATATTAGCATATTGTTAAAGAAATTAATATAATTTCAACTTAAATAATATTAAAATATAGACAATAAATATTACAATTAGTAAGTCTACACTGACAGATAGATATTTTCTTTTATTTCCATGGCTATCTGATTTTTAACAAAAGTATTACATTTTATATTTAATATATCTCGTATTACAGTCCTGCTGTTGCAACAATTATGATCTTATCTGACATAGAATTTAATTTTTAACAACTTTGTACTCTTGTAGTTTTGTTCTAAATTTATTCCATGTTAAAGTCCTATGTTCCGCATTTCGTTGCATACCCTATACAGGGTGAATACTGAAAACCTTGACATAGGAAAATAACATGGGAAAACAGTTTTTTGCTGTTTCCATCTGTCCCGCTAAATAAAATCGGATGTATATGGTATCGTTAGTTAGATTACTTAATTTTGCATCTAATAAAACTAAATGTTGTGTAATAAGGCCTGTTCTAACTGAAATATTTGATAAAATAAATTGTATTTTGAAGGTTATCCTTCATATTTTCGAATAAGAAACGTCAAAAACAAAATGCTCCATAGCCGAGTGGATACGAGGGCTGATTCATAACTTAAATAATCTACAAGACCTGGTTCGAGACCACATCGGGCCTACTTTTTTTAATTAAATTATGCTTATGTATAGGGCGTATGATACTGCAAATGTATTTTAATGACACAACCATATTAAAAGAAATAAAGTAAGGTTATGTTTGGAAAATGTCAAAACTTATACTTGTTTTTTTTTGTTAAATAAAAACTTACCATTTTCTTGTGTAACCATAGAAATAAACAAATTTTGTATTATATCCACCATTTTTATTTTGTTTTTAATACTGTTTACAGTAATACATTCAATAGCACACTAACTAAGGTTATGCGTTAACCAGGTAATACATGAATACGCTATTTAGTTGTCTACGTATTGTTTTATGTTATCAGTATGTCTGTATAATCACACACTGATAATAACATATCTGCAAAATCAGTTCATGTATTTTGATAGACTAAACATTAATTTTAGGTGTTCGGGTTTTTTCGGAGAACATCTGAAGATCACTCGGTTGACCCGAAGAAAAAATAAAATTAGAGTATAATACTACTTTTTCACATTTTTTTTAAATATAGATTACTTCATTTTAATAATTTAATGAAGTTCTCCCTATTTTTTTTATTTTATTTTTTTATATGTTGTATAGTTTCAGAAAGTCTTATTTGTTATTTGTTAAGCCGTAATTTTTTTTAAGTGTTCTCTGACGTAGATGTTAAGGTAATTCGGTTCTCAAACAATGGGGCATGCTCAATTTTCAAATTCCATTCAAATTTTGAGTTAATATTTTATATTTTATAATGTAGTAATTATAGTTATTTATGGTACAAGTGTGTTACATTACAGATAAGTCACGTGGGAAACCTTTAGCTCACGAGGCCGTTAGGCCAAGTGTGGTATTTTTTCAAGTAACTTAGGTAATTAACACACGTGTGCCATACAACATTTTATCCAACACATTTTAATAATTCATATAAAATACATATAAGATTTTTGACAGATGGAATTTCGAAATGATATTTAGGAACAAAATAGTGTAGAGAAGGTTTTATAACGTAGTTACTATGATGCGAACCAAAAAACCGTGAGCTAATATATTTAGCTCACTAGTGAATTATGACCTACTTTATTTATCTAAAAACGGCATACTTATATCGTTAGAATTACACGGTATTGGATAAATATATTTTTTATACTTGCGTTAACAATTGAACAATTATTATATCGAAAACAATTTAATAATATAAGATATTGTTAAACTGTTTTTGATATTTTTGTTGTTGTAAATTTGGTACTTCTAACAACTTATATACTATTTATTATACTTTGCTTCATTTAATTAATAATAATCTTAAAATTATCAATTAAAAAAATAACAAATTGTAATCTAGGGATATATAAATGTGAAATATGGTAACTCTGTTGAATGAAGTTGGGCACATTTATCTGTCAATATGCATTTAAAATATTATGAAAATATTTATAAATCTATACATCATGAGTTATGAAATTTTAATATCTTTAAATTAGTTTTGTTTATTCAATTTTCCTAGTCAGAAATAATATAAATTGTATTAAAAAACATTTAAAAATATTTGAGGTTATCAATTTGACATTTAAAGTGGGGTGCAGTTGTCAGAAGTACCAATTTTACAACAACAAAAATACCAAAAAAATTTAACAATATTTTATATTATTAAACTGTTTTCGATATAATAATAGGGCAATTGTTAACGCGAAGTATAAAAAATATTACGACTTAACAAATTAAATAAACCTTGCTTTCAAATAAATAAAGTTTCATAAAAAAATAAGTTTTGATTACAATAAAAGAAAAAGTATTTTCATTTCCATTTTCAATATTGTATTGAAATTTTATTTTCAAATGTAGTTAAAACATAATCCTATACATATTTCCAGTTTATTATACATATAAATTCAAATTTTCTTTCTTTTCTGCTTGAAATTTAATAATTGTATATATGTACAATCAAACTTAGTAAAAAGATTATTATCGGTATTAACAATCAAACAGAAGTTAAAAATATTCAAATATAATAATATCTTAATCCCTATTTAATAAAACTTTTATATAAAATAGTATTTTTTAAAAGTTTATGACAGGATATAGATTAAATCGGAATTTAAAAATATTTATCTATACGTGATACAATAAAGATAAAAAAATTATAATCAATATAATCTGAAACAATTCAATTATTTTTTAAGTGATATTTAATTAGTCATCATTTTCATTGTAATAACACTTACATAAAAATTATACAATTCATTTATCTGTTGTAGTATTTGTATTATATTGATAGTATCTTTACAACGTATTGTATTATTTACTGTTTAAAAAATAATTGTAAAATAGATATTCAATATCTACTCAGAAATTGGGTGTGAAAATGACATATCATGCAATGAAAAGTCATGCACAAAAACACGATTTTACTGCCATCTAGTAGAATTTATTTGTACTACTACGAAGTATACCGAATAGAGACGATTATGCACGAACATAGAAAACACAAACAAAGGAATATAGGCCTGTTTTTAAACTGTGTAGATTTGTGTTTTGTTTTCTATGGTTCTTACAATAGACTGCATAAGTGTAACGGTCATTTTGAGGCGCCAAATTCAAACTAAAACCCTAACTCGCCTCTGCCGATTTATACGCCCATATTATTCTTATGGGAATAAAAATATGCTACCTTTAAACTGCTACAAAGTATTAATAAATACAAATCTTAACTATTAAACCTTATAAATACTAATCTCTAATGTTTTAACTATCTTCTAATGTAATATACACAGCCAAAATACATAATATTATTTAATAAACTTTAATTTAAACTGTAGGTGCAAATTTCTGAAAACTTATGTCGTAGCTGTCTTAGTACTCAGTTGAACCTGTCACTTTAACCAAGTAACGACATATGTTACTATTTGCGATACTACTTTCTTTAAAATCAATTTTATTTTAATTTATTCTTTTATTTGCACTTTTTCTGTACGGAAAGCAAAGAGTAATGTTTTAAAATTAAGAAAAACCCTATGTTATAATTAAGAATCGTCAAAATGCTTTAATATCGTGAATTGAAAATGTACTCCTATAAGAAATGCATAAACTCAGATTTGAATTAGGGTTTCGCGCCAAATGTAAATCTTAACCTCACTAACGTGGTCTATTGCTAATTCCAAACTAGTGGAGTTATCGTTGGAACTAAATTATATATTTAATTCTTTTTATGAATTGGAACTGAAGTTAGTTTGACATTTCAGAATGTTAATAAGGGCTAATATTTTTATAGCTTTAAATATTTGTAGCTATTTTATTGAAAAATTACTTAACCTTTATTCATCTATATAAATTGCTTACTTAAACTGACCTTTATAAAGTACATAACACACAGCTAAAGAGGATGTATATATTAATATTTTAATATATGTTAATATAATAATAGAACACTATTATATACGATTACATTGTTGCAATATAGAATGATGTAATAAAAATAACATTAAATAATTAATAATAATATATATTTATTTTTATAACCTTCAATTTTGACGTTTCAGAAATTATTTTGTTATTTTGTTTTCGAAAACTTCGTTTAAGTTTCAGTTTGCGAAAAAGGGGTCAGTATTATTTGCAATAAATTTTACTAATTCCATGTCACAGATAAAAATTTATATCATTTCTAAACTTTCACTCGTAAGATACGTAGCTACATAATTTCTAATCTTTTCTGTGAATAACATTTTATAGTTTTATTCATTCCTTTTTATTTTCTGTTTAGAGTAAATTTATTAATAAACTTTTTATACTTTGCGTTAACAATTGTCCTGTTATTATATCGAAAACAGTTTAATAATATAAAATATTGTTAAACTGTTTTTGGTATTTTTGTTGTTGTAAAATTGGTACTTGTAACAACTGCACCCACTTTAAATGTCAAATTGATAACCTCAAATATTTTTAAATGTTTTTTAATACAATTTATATTATTTCTGAGTATGAAAACCGAATAAACAAAACTAATTTAAAAGGATATTAAAATTTTGTAACTCATATGTAGTGATTTATAAATATTTTCATAATATTTTAAATGCATATTGACAGATAAATGTGTCCAACTTCATTCAACAGAGTTACCACATTTCACATTTATATATCCCTACATTACAATCTGTTATTTTTTAATTGAAAATATTAACATTTTTATTAAATAAGTGAAACAAAAAAAAAAATAGTATATTATACTGGTTTTATAAGACGTATTGTTCCAATTCTGTTTTTGGAACACTCCGTGCCCGAAACAACTCATGGAACAATATACCATCTTATAAAACTTGTATAATAATATACTATTGAACGTAATGCATAATATTCAAATATGCAAAAGGAAACGTCATATACATGCAACTAAATTACGTACATATTAATAGAAGAATAAATTATTTATTTTAATATGAATGGCGATTTTTAATTTTTACGTCAAAGAATAATTATTACATGGAATTGGATATTACAATTACAAATATATATTACAATTACAGTGGTTTTCATGTTGTACTCCAACAAAAATTTAATTAATTTAGCAATTAAATTTAACCGACTAGTATCTAAATACTAGTTTTTCTCACTGTAAATTGTTTATATTAAAGCTAGAAATTGCTCTATTTTACTTTTATTTTAGTACATTTATTTGTCTGAAAACATGTTTCAATAATTGTCCATTTTGATCTATTTATAGCGTCATTTTTTTCCTCTTAATTGCCTCATTTTTTTCTCTTAATTGCCTCAAAATATGTTCTAGTTTCTATAGTAACAACTCTAATTATTTGCCTCAAAATATGCTGTATTTTCGCAATATGCTCTAGTTATCAAATTTTTGACATATTGATCTATTTTCTTGGTCTAATGCATATTGTAGAGTTTCCAATAACTATAAATATTTGCCTCAAAATGTGCTCTATTTAGTTGCCTCAGAAATTATTTCAGTTAATTTAGTTCTTTGTGTAGTCATTGCCTCATATTTTGCCTTAAAATTTATTTGTATTTGTCTTTAATATTTGTGATACTAAATCTAGTTGTTTGCCTCAAAACATGCTATATTTTCTCGAGTATTTGGTTCAGTAACTTGCCTCAAAATATACTCTAGACGATCACAATTTTGATCTATTTATTGATCTATTTTTTTAGTTTAATATATTTGTCATAGTTTCCAATAACTACTGTACATGTTTGCCTCAAAATGTACTCTATTTCATTACCTCAAAAATTATTTCAGTTAATCTAGTTATTCATGTATCCATTGTCTCATATTTTGCTTTAGTTTTGTCTTAAAACGTGCTCTAATTTCTGTGATAATAAATCTATTTGTTTGCCTCAAAACTTTCCATATTTTCTCTGGTAATTGATCTAGTAACTTGCCTCAAAATGTACTCTAAGTGCTCTATTTTCTTGGTCTAATACTTTTGTCATAGTTTCCAATAACTTCTATAATTATTTGCCTCATAATTTGCTCTATTTACTTGCCTCAGAGTATGCTCTAGTTTATCAAATATTAATCTATTGATTGCCTCATATTTATGCTTTAGTTTTTGTCTAAGTTCTCACTTATACTTGCCTCAAATTAAGATCTAATTTCTTCTGTAATTGCATTACTCATATGCCTCAGAACTTGTTCTAATTGATGCAAATATTGCCTTATATTTTTGCTCTAATTTTTGTCAAAGTTGCCTGTTATATTTGCCTCAAAATATGATCTAATTATTCTAATATTTGCCCTTATTATTTAATTATTTATGTATTTATTTGTTCATATTTTTAATCTAGTATTTGTTCTAGTATTTAGCAAATTATTTGTTCTAGATTTAATCTTTTACTTTTTGCTTTATTTTAATTTTAATTTTATCTAAGCTAATTGCATTAATTTTAAATATGTATATTAAGTTCTTAAATGGTGTTTATTAATAAAAAAATAAATAAATTATGTGTTTCATATGCCCTAAAAATTACACTACACCACTGTTTTTTTCACAAACCATAAATAACTGATACGAAAATTACTTGCGTATTTTAGTTACAGTTCAAATATTTGAATTATTTTACCCATTTGCTTAGATAAATACGGAAAAATAAACTATAAATGGGTTTTTCATAATTCTGAGTAATAAATTAAAATTATTTAACTTAAATAAGTTATACCTATATAAAAATGTATGTATTTAATTTCTTGTACTGACTTAAAAAGTTGAATAACGAGTTTCAGATATAAATATTGAAGAAAACAGGATGTAGCAAACAAAAAACAATTTCAAGATTATGTAATGTTATCAAAAAAATGAAAACATTTTCTATAAATAACTACTAATTTGTATTGATGGTGGGTGTGTCTATTAATTTTGTCATATTTAAAATATTTTATTATTATTTCATGTTTTTTTATTATGAAATATTTAATAATACAAACAGAATAATGCATAACATAATATTATTAAAAATAAAAAAATATAACCATAATTATTTGACATTTAAGAAATCTATAATACCGGTACATTAGTACAACAAAGTAACAAGAGATGTCGCTACTGTCCAAAATGTTGATGATTTAAGGCCTTTTTGGAATTATTATTTTATTTTCGTAGTAATGTAATGTGTAAAATATATTATTTTATTGTATATTACAGTTATATAAATTTCAAATGGTTAATAATAAAAATAAAATAATATATAACCTCAATTACTTGACGTTTAAGAAATATGTAATACCGGCAAATTTGTACAACAAAGTAACAAGAGATGTCGTTACTGTTCAGAAATATTAAAATTTTAGGAACTTTTTGGCATTATCAATTATTTTATTTTCATACTGATTCAATAATAATAACATTATTTTATTGTATTTCATACTTATATAAATTTAAAATGATTTCAAAATATTTGGCAAAATAAAAGTACATAAATTTTTGCTAGGTTGCAAAATTTTTGTCTGACTGTACTTAAGAAAGTTAGAATTGAATTTTACGGATTTTTGGCATTAATAATTATTTTATTCTTATAGTAATACAATATTAACATTCTAATTTTATTGTATTTCATAGTTACATAAATTTAAAAGGATTTGATAGCATTTGGCAAAATGACAAAAAAAAGTACATAAATTTTTGCTAACTTGCAAAATTTATGTTTGACTGTACTTAAGACAAAACAAAAACGATTAAAATTTTTCAAGGTTACCACGAGTGAATAGCTATTTTTAAACTTTTATGATACATTAAAAAAAGATATGAATGAATTTATTTACAATGTAAAAATATATTTAAGAAGTAACACGTATGAATATTATTAATAATTATTTAAACGTCAAAATAGTTGCATTTGTTTTATTTGTTTTGTTTTCCACAGCACTCTGATTTTACACAAATGACAATATATTTTTTATTGTAGCTTTAGTATTGGGTATAGAAATATATAATTTTTGGGTATAAAAATATGTAGAGTTATATGGGCAACAAAATTTATTTAAATGTTTTTTGTAAAATAAATACTAAAGCCAATTTACGAAATAAATCGCCAATGTATATGCTTTATGAAATACATACATATTATGTAGGTTGCATATACATTTTTAAAGGTTTGTTTGTATTTATTGTTATCGCTTGGTATATTTATAGTTTTAATTGTTAAAAAAGTTGTAAAACAAAAAATTTACATAAACAATTAATTTTATAAAAATATATTTACAAGTAAAAACAATAAAATAATATAAAAAATACTTACACCATCAATTGTTTTTATCCATAGTTGTCATCAATCCACTTTTGTTTTTAAACATCACTTAATTGCAAATTTTAACCAATTATTTCGACGAAATATCACTGTAAATTTATTGTTAATATTCCCTAACATTTTGTGCAAGAAGTAACTGGTAATTTCCAGCATAAATTCGCAAATTCGCGAAACTGAAATATGAAAACAAATGAACTCAGATTCGCACATGGAGTATATGCTGTCTGTCACGTAGACCAGTCCCCACCACTGCAGAACTGACCAATAGGAGGGCAGGATTTTACCCCGGCTACTAGATGGTGGAAATCGCCCTTAACGATTTTTGTTTCGCGTATTCGGATGATTGAATGAAGTGCTTAACTTCAAATTTTGTTTTTGCTTTTATTTTTGTAATTTATTGAATATTCTGTTAATTACGGAACCGTAGAAGGGCCATACACAAAATATTTTAATATTAAAATTTCGTTTTCTATTGAAACTTCAATTTTAAAAATCTTGAAATTTCAACATTTAAACTTGAAATTTCACCTTATAAACTTGAAACTTCGCCTTTTTAAAAGGTGAAATTTTAACTTTTAAACTTGAAAATTAAACTATAAAACTTGAAATGTCAACTTTAATACTTAAAATTTTAACTTTTTATAACTTGAAATTTCACATTTCTTTCTTAAAATTTCAACTTTTAGAAACTAGAAATTTCACCCTTTGTCCTAACCTAACCTAACCTAAACTTAGGTTAGTGCCTCCCCTTACTTAGATTAGTGCCTCCCTTAACTTAACTTAGGTTTGTACCTCCCATAACTTAGGTTAGTGCCTTCTCTTACTTAGGTTAGTGCCTCCCTTAACCTAACTTAGGTTTGTACCTCCCCTAACTTACGTTAGGTTGGTGCCTCCCTTACTTAAGTTAGTGCCTCCCTTAACCAAACTTAGGTTAGTACCTCCCCTAACCTAAGTTAGGTTAGTGTCTTCCCTTACTTAGGTTAGTGCCTCCCTTAACCTAACTTGACTTAGGTTAACAGCTCTTTAAACCTAAAAAAAGTTTATAAGGTGAAATTACAAGTTTTAAAAACTTTTTAAACTTGAAATTTCACCTTTTTAACTTGAAATTTCAAGTTTTTTAAAATTGAAATTTCAAGAGAAAAAGATGACATTTTAACATTCTACGCTTCCATAGTTAATGAAAATTTGTGCATTAGATTTTTTTTGTAACTACACAATAAATTTGAAAGGTTTATAAAAATGAAAATAATAGAAATAATAAATCACGCACTTATCATATACAGGCTGGCCCAATGAAAATTATCAGCGCAATTTTTTGCACTTAACATCAATTTTGCAAAAAAATGCTCGAACACGACAATTTTAGTATAAAGGGGGACACCTGAATGGATTAGTACCAATGGCATAACTTCAACCCTAAAATGGGGGTGAACTGCACCTCAAACATTTTAAATGGAAAAGGGTGTCAAACATAACACAGTTCGAAAGACCTTTCAATTCTCTTTTTAACAGTTTTTTTATTTTTCGAATCCGATTATTAGTTCCAGAGAAATATCGTTTAAATCAAATTTTATGAGGTGTTCAAAATTGCAATCAAGTAGGCTTAAAAAAATGACGGAAACTAAATAAACAATTTTTTTGACAAGTTGTTTGTAATAAACAAGTTAGATTTATTTTTGCGGGGTTATTTGAAGTCCAAAGTTTATGCCACGCTACCCGAATCTTTAGAAGATTTACGGCAACGTATCGTAACTGAGTGTCGTCAGATTACTCCACAAATGTTGCAGAACGTACGACGACATTTTGAGCACAATCTCTATTATTGTATGGAAGTTGGTGGTAGTCATTTTGAACACCTCATAAACTGATACTTGAGTTTCTGTCATTTGTTTAAGCCAATTTGATTGCCATTTTGAACATCTGATAAAATTTGTTTTAAACGAAATTTCTCTGGAACTAATGATTGGAATTGAAAAACAATAAACCTGTTGAATAGAAAATTGAAAGGTCTTTCGAACTGTCATGTTTGACACCCTTTTCCATTTATAATTTTTGAGGTGCAGTCCACTCCCATTTTAGAGTTGATGTTATGTCATTGGTACTAATCCATTCAGGTGTCCCCCTTTATACTAAAATTGACGTGTTCGAGGGTTTTTTGCAAAATTGATGTTAAGTGGCCAAAAATTGCGCTGACAATTTTCATTGGGCCACTCTGTATAAACAGTTATTAAAATTTCCTTTAGAGGTACACTAACACATCTTTACACTTCACATTAAAAAAATGAACTATTCTGAGAACGGTAATAATAAATTCTGTTGATTTATGTTATTGTAAAAAACAAATAAACAATTAAAAGTACTAATATATAGTCATAAACACTTCTTACGTCATATATTAAATATTTAATGTCAAAGGTAAAAAAGTATTAACTAAAAATAGAACGGATCATATCATGTTTAACTGATAGGTTAATAATAAAATACAAAAATTTGATGTGTCCAACACATTACCTCCCGCCACTGTAGTAATATATTCTATATAAGTTTTTCACTGCATTCAGTTGGTAGTTTTAAAATTAGTTTGTTATTGCAGTTCAGATTATTTTTAATTAATTTCATACCTAAAATTTCCTTTATAAAATTTTTATGACCAATATGACTATTTTTGACGTTACTAAAACCGGAACCGAACTTACTTTTGATTCAGGCATGCAAATATATTCTTTATATATTTCTTCCACCTTTTCTAATTCTACAACAAAACTACTTCATATTTACTTATTTCATCTTTTAAACTTACTTTCATCATATTTGACATCATATGTCAAACTTTGTGAACATGTGAATAACTCATCTGTTTATAGAAATTCCTTAGCCTAAACGATATGTAAAATTATAATAATTTATATATTTTTTCTGTTTAGCTAGAAGTTACATATAAACGTAATTATGCAGATCGATAGAAAATAAAAAAAATAAAAAATTTCATTCGTACCATTTTCAAAATCACAAAGAGTTAAGAAACAATGACCATGAAAAAAGAATTGCCTTTTGTGAACTACTTTTGAGAAAATTAATATCTATTCAAATTTCAAGAACAAATATTTATTTACGGATAAAGATTTTTTTACAACAGGAGAAGTAAATTCGCAAAATTGTAGATATTGGAGCAGGCATAATTTACATTTATTTAAATAAAGTAGGGCTCAATATCCAATAAAAATTAAGGAATAATAATATGAATTTAAATAAGGACGAAATATGATTTCAGACAGTTGTCCAACTCACAACCTTCGAATAATAAAAGAATATTTGGACAGAATATTTCCTCATCGCTGGATAAGACGTGGGGGAGAAATTAACCAGGTCTCTCTCCTAATCACTTCTTTTACTGGAGGTTTTATAATCTAAAGTTTATAGGGGAGAAACTGAAAATTTAGAAGAACTTAAATTAAAAATTAGAGAAGCTTCATTTACAGTAACTCCCAATATATTACATTCTGTAATTAATAATTTTTATAATCGTTTAAATTATAGTTTAGTTGTTAATGGTGAAGTTTTTGAAAATTTGTTGTAATTCGTTATATATGTAGTAAATATATTGATTTTTATTAATACTTATTGTACTTTACTTTATTTATAAATGAGTAATTTATGATGCCAAGTGCATTTGACATTGACAACCAATGTTCCCTATGTTGCATTTTATTTGGAACGATACGGTACCATATAACAAGTGCTGTCCATATTAATAACGCATAATAGTTATATACAGAAGCGACACTCCGTGTCGGTACCTTTCATATTACTCTATTCAGTTCTATGACCTTGAAGCATTGTGTAGACCTTTAAATTTGTTCCCTTTCCCTATCTCTCTCTAAGATGTGAGGAAACTTTCCGATTTTAAACAATGAGCCTTTTAAATTTGTTGGCTTTCCCCATCTCTCTCTAATTCTCGTTTCTGTGTCTTACTATCGCTTCTGTATAAACCTATTCTGTGGTAATGACTAATGACAGATTCGAATATGTTGCATCTTAGCTGAAATTCATGGCATATATTTCATTCGTGTACTTACTTGTTGTTGGTTATCCTTTTGCGAATAATCTGTTAAGAAATATACTGAAAGATTGATAAGGTAAACAAGAAAGTTAATGTAATAATTTTTATTACATTTAGCACGTGCATTTCTTTACAATTAATGAAAAATGTCACTTAAAATATTAATAAATAAAATTAAATACCTCAGCTGTAAACAGCTAACTGATTGTACATAAACTCTATTCTTTAGAAGAAATTTACATCATTAGGACCTTTACGGACTAGCTAAGCACTACAAAGCATAAATGCAATATTTTTGTCACTTAACAATTTTTGATCACTTTATTTGTTGTGATTTTTAGGTTAGTTTTGCTTTGTTCGAAATTTTATGGAGTATGCTTTATCAAATCATTTATAACTTGAATCGTTGATTGAAAAATATAAAGATAGGCAAGCTTATGAGAAAATTCGTTTCATTACATAACTGTGTGTCTGGTTGCATTTGGGATAATATCAGGCGTTTCTGTCAAATATTATAAAAAAAGAACAAACGTCAACTAATTTATAATACAAATTAGTTCTATTTTAAAACATACCAATGAATTATTGAAAGAACCATTTTATAGATACCAAAAAATTCAGTAAATATGTAAATCATCTTTATTTATCTGATATTTTTGTCTGTTTAATTCCGCAAAGTAGTTGATGGAATTATGAACGAGATGGCTCTGTCGAATCTGATTCCAAAACAGCGGTACGCAACAACATACAGGCTTGCCTATCTATATATTTTTTAATCAACGCCTAAACTGAGCTCTATAGATTGTGTTTTTAAAGTCACTGTGAGAATTTTTTAACATGAAACATTGGATTTATTATATCCGTGGTTACAACTTGATATTTGATTGACAGAAATATATATTTGTCTCACTTAAAATGAAGTATAGAGAACGAATTTGACATTTGCTATTTTTTACACCAAGTGCAAAATAGTATATTGTTCTAAAAATTTTATAAGACGGTATATAGATATATCAAGTCGTAATCATGGATATGATAAATCCCATGCTTCACGTTAAAAAATATCAACAGTTTTGTTGGGTATATCAAATTACTTAAAAAAAAATTACTTTAACTTGGGTTTTAAAATAATGCGAATACTCTCTCTCCTGTTAGATTTAAAGCAAAATTACAAGAGTGCAAATTCAAAATTCATCACTAAATAAGATCATAATTGATACAACAGCACGCCTGCAGTACGAGATATATTAAATATAAAATGTAATATTTTCGTTAAAAATCAGACAGCCATGGAAATAGTTGTTATTTGTATATCAAGAGACTTATGTATAATTTTTTATTCCACATATGGAATAAATAGTAATTTTAGTGAATATTCACAATTTTTTTTCTTTCTTTTATAAAATATTTTTAGTTTTTTTAAGCATATACTCCATTACAAAATTAAAAATAATTTTAGTATATTTTAATATAAGAGTTATAAATAACAAAACATTTATTATAAACTCGTATTTATTTAAAATAGCGGGAACCATTTTTAGGTTATGTTTTGGGACTATTTATCGTTATGTATTCCTCCGCCCTATTCACAAAATGGCTGACATGGTTCTTTAACAACTATGAACATAGCTACAAATGTTTTGTTATTTTCTCATTTTGACACTTTATGTTAATTATACATAAAAGTTATTTAAATTTCCTTTTCCAAAAATACTTTTCTGTTTATTGTCTAAAATACCTTTCGTATTTAAATAACTTTCTGTATTTGACTAGAATCTAAAAAAAAATATCACAGAAGCTGGTAACAAAAAAAAAAGTTAAGTGACAAAAATATATTTAAAAAATATGAGAGTAAAAATATTTTCTGTTTTGTCTGCTAGTAAAATAAGCTTTATTTTGTGTATATATTAATTTTTATATATTTAAAATATTTATATTAAATACATCTTCTATGTTCATTTTGAAATATATTTGAAATAAATTTATACTTTGTCACTTTTTAAACGCACTTCACTTATTTTTTTCCCTTCAGTATAAATTCATACAAATATACCTAATGAAGATGTATAGTATAATCAAATTAAGTCATCATTTAAATAAACTTTAAAATATAAATAACAATGACAACTTAATTTGATCGTACTATAAGACATTATGAAATTTCTTAGCATATACTATACTTAAGTCTACTGTAATATCATTATTTACGAAGCATAAATGTCTGTTTTAAATTAGGAACATAAAGTGTACCTTTAAAAATAGCCACATTTTCAAAAAGTTGAAACCAAATAAACGATATAAAATTATTATTAATATTATAAATAATAATCTGATATATATGTATAAAAGACACTATATGTTATATCTCTCTTTATTAAGCACATTTCAATTGCCAACTTACTGAAAAAGTTTCACTTTTTTTAAAAAATTATAAATAACCATTATTGTACAACTTATAGGTTATCTAAGTGTCACTTTATCAACTGAAATTATTTTAGCAAAGTAAATAAGACAAAATAATTATAATTAATTTAAAATATTACAACTAACGAAGAAATAAACAAGAAATGTTGTATATAGTATTGTTTTATTGAATTGTAAATAATTTTAATTTATTTTTTGAGGTTGACAGTTTGACATAGTTGTTTTTATGTTCTGTAGTTGGCACTGTTTACTTGTGAAATGTCAAATATATTGTAATTGTAACCACCTAAAAAGCAACCAATGAAATTGTTAAGACGTATTACGTCATAGCATGTCGCAATATTTTTACTAATACTTATTAATTAATGTATATTTTCATATTGTACTGCAAAATAGTCCTTTTGTAAAAATGGAATACGACCTATTGAATGTGTCTTAAATAATAGTAAAACTTTGTGACTATGAAATTAAAAAGCACCTGTCATTTATGTATCTATCTTAATAATATTCCTCTCGTTTTAATATAAAGTTAAAGCACTTGTAAGCGCCAAATTTAAATAATACAACTTTAAAAAAATGTGGCAGCACCTGTCTATTCTATAACTAACTGCTTCGTAAAAATGACATGTATTTACAATGAGGCAATTATTGCAGTGGTGGCCATTCAAAGCCGGCGAGACTATTATATGAGATATTGTTGCATGTGTATTCTTATTGTTACTATCATCTTTCTTAAACCCGGAATACGCACCTATGGGTAACGCACAAAACAATAAAAAGAATTATAATGAAAGTACTTGTATTTATGAACGTTGACATAAAAAATAAATATTTTTCAGCAATTATTTCTGAATTCGTGAACCCGGAATACGCACCTATAAGTAATGCACCAAATATTATTAAGAATTTTTATGAAAAAAATACTGTATTACAGAAAATACATGAACTTATGAACATTGACATAAAAAAATTAAATATTTATTCGCGTTAAATTAAAACAGAGTTTGTTAATGTGACGTACATAAAGTGTAGACGTTGATTGGTTAAATTTAAAGGCGAGACAATACCACGTGATCTTGTTGCTATTTCACTCACATAACCTATTTTGTCTTTTGCAAGTTTTTATATATAAAATTTAAAAATTGGTTTTGTATGTCATTAGTAGAATGTACACTCAACGATAAAAAAAACATATTTTTCGTTACAAAATCAAGAGTTTTGTATAAAATGAAAATAAATTCTTGTAATCAGTATTTTTTTGTAGAAAAATCAAAGTTTTCTGTTGTAATCTAAGTTATTTGGTATAATCGTAATTTTTTGAATGAAAATTCAGTTAAACATTTCATTATTAGTAATTTTTGCAAAGCATATTACAAAGTGATAAAAAAATTGTGTATTTCAGGATTTAAAAGTCAAACTACGATAAAAATAATTTTAATTTTATACAATGGTCAAAAGTGTAAATTATTTTAATTAAACAATGAATTGGCCTTTGAATTTATTACGCAAGCGCGTTTGACAGATGTACATAACCTCAAAAATAGATTTGGAGGTTAGAATTTTCAAGATGGCGTCTCAACATATTTTTTTTTGTTTTATTTTGTTATACAAATGTCACACGTTGTTATAGTAACAATAAAAATATAAACGCAACAAATAAAATTGAAAAATTATGATTATCTTATATTTTATCCACCACTTAGCCTAAAACTACAATAAATATTAAGAAAATATCATCACCAAAAATTTGTGACAAATAATTTTTCCACATTATACAGAAATCATATCAAATTATTTTGATTTCTAGTTGTGCGTTGTCAAAAGTCAGTTTAAAAGTGTGGTTTAAAAACAATAGTACGTTCAGATTTCAAAATAAAGAAATATGATATTGGTACTGTATAATAATAACAATTATAAATAAATTCTTGCATGTAAATACAGGAATTGTCAACAAATAATAAACAAACTTAGAAGCGTATACATTTTATCCTCCACACATGTTATATTGCTTGACATTGTACCTTGCACACTTTCAATCTTGCATACCTTTTATCGTGCACACTTTTAATCTACGAAAAAAGTTATATTACACACATTTTATCTTCCACTCATTTTATCATCCACACATTTTATCTTCCACCCATTTTATGTTCCACACATTTTATCTTTTACACATTTTATTTTCAGAAAAATTTAATACCTGATATTTTATCTAATTACAAGTATGTTAATTGCATGGGCAATAAAATGAATGGCAGGTACAATTACAATGTTTTAACACGTTAACTGCCACCATTAAAAAAAACAGATTTAGGGTGTTTTCATATTAGAAAATACAAGTATGATAACAGAATTAATTTTTTTTAATGTTGCTCTAAAATTTGAAGAATTTTATTGAGGCACAAAATTTGCAGTATTTTATCATTTCAGAGACTAAAAAACAACAAAATCATGCGCTAAGAATAAGTTTTGGTCTGCCAGGCCACCGACAATGAAACTACGTTCACAGATATGCGTTGCGAGGTACAAACTAGACCACGAAGCATAATGTGTATTCAAACACTGAGGCACAAACGATTTATCTCAGAGCATACGAGGATATTTTAGTGAGACACATAAGATGTACCTCATGGCAGTTAACGTGTTAAAGATGAAACGTTGGCGAAGATAAAATGTGTGGAAAATAAAATAAAAGAAAGATAAAATTTGTGGATGATAAAATGTGCGCATGATTAAATAGGTGTAAGATTTTTCTTCGCAGATTAAAAGTGTGCACGATAAAAGGTATGCAAGATTAAATGTTTGAATGATACAATCTTACATACTTTTTATCCTCCACACTTTTAATCCATAAAAAACTATCTTACACACATTTTATCTTACAAATCATTTTATCATCCACACATTTTATCTTCCACTCATTTTATGTTCCACACATTTTATCTTCAGAAAAATTTAATACTGAATATTTTATCTAATTATAACTATGTTAATTGCATGGGCAATAAAATGAATTACAGGTACAACTACAATGTTTTAAAGATCAAATATTGGCAAAGATAAAATGGAAAATAAAATGAATTAAAAATAAAATGTGTAGATGATAAAATGTGCGCAAAATGTGTAGAAGATAACTTTTCTTCGCGGATTAAAAGTGTAGAGGATAAAAGGTATGCAATATTAAATGTGTTCAAGATACAATGTCGAGCAATATACCATATGTAGAGTATAAAATACATACGCCCCATAATAAACAAACTTATAAACAATCTTTTCGAAAACTTTTTCCGAAAAGATTGTTGAACCACACTTGTAAACCAATGACCTATGTAAATATGTACATAAAAGAACAACGTTGAATGTTAGCTGTCAGTGATGTAAATGAGGTTAGGTTTACCTTAAAACAACCGAGCGCGGCGTTTTAATTCGCTCCGGCGCCACTGAGGGAGGCGGTAGAACTCGGCGCGTTGACATTGGAAAATGGCTTCGAATTCTGCGTCCGATAGGTGTCTCTGTCAACAGGTATATCCATGGTTTTACAAGTCACACAGAGTATAGTTTATAAAGAATAAGCGAGCTCACTAGATGTTTCACCGAACTATTTAAAATGGTGATTACACTGGTGAAACTAGTACAGACAAATTGGCAGCATAAAGTAGGCTGGGAATAACTTTACCCCGAGAAGCATAGATGGCATTACTAGTACTGGGGGAAAATTTAGTAACTTTTAATTTTAATTTTATTTTTGTTTTAATAAAGTAAACTGTGCCAATTAAATAAATCGCAACAAACAAAGGATACGTTTTTATATTTTATCAATATAATTATATATCTAAAATATTTATTATTTACAAATCAGAATTAAAAAAATACTAGTAAATACCCGAAGTGAATGAATAAGAGATGTGTGAATACCCGTGACACACAAAACATTCTTATAGGGCACGAGAGTAAAACCGTCGACCTGTACCCACTCATCTCATCTCATTTCACATCATTGTATGATTGTCTAAGTTCACACTATTCCAGGCGGAAGAGAAAAAGTGGCGCAAATTTAAATGGACGTCATTGGCGAGTTTTGTATTCATTTCATTCTGCGATCTCTATGTGTGGTTTATCCATTGCGATCTTGTTGTTGATTTTGTTATTGTTGTTGAGTTGAGTCAATGCCGTCGATTTAAATTTCCGCCACTTTTTCTCTTCCGTCTGGATTGGTGTGAAATAAGGCAATCATGGAATTGTGTGAAATGTGACATTGATAGAATAGTGTGAAATGAGATAAGATGGACAAGATCGACATTCGAAAATAAATTTTATTAGTAAGTTTCAAATGACTTATTAAACGTAAAATAGAATAACAATGTCAGTGAGCTAAATTAAATCTGGCTTTCAATATAGTATATTTTTAATTTTATTTAAATTTCCGCCACTAGAATAGTGTGAAATGAGATGAGATCATTGGGCAAAGTCGAGGGTGTTGCTCTCGTGCCCTATTGAGGTTAACGAACATAGTTGTAGTAACCAAGGAACTCAATAGATGGCAGCACACAATTTTAACATGGGAGTAAGTAATTGTAAAGTGACAGTTAAAAGATTGGTTACAAAAACAACTGTTAAACAAGATAACACTTAAATGTTTGGTTATGTACTTCTAACAGTTTTGAAAATAAGAATATTGTTGTAGTAACCATACAACTTAATAGATAGCAGCATACGTATAATCGCCGCCAGCCCATATAGAAGTGACGTCATTTGGAAGATTTTTATCATGCACATTCAAAGTATTATTTGTCTTTGTCTTACTTATTACAGTCGTATAACTCTGTCATGGTTGCACAAAGCTTCATCAATTTTGATTAATGATTAAATTTTTGACAGCAATATATTTTTAATACGTGGTCATGGTAACAACGTCAAATTAATGGGTGCGTTCAATGAGCTTAGCAAACTAGCGAAATCGGGCAGCAAACCGGATATGACGTCATATCTGACGTCATCGTTGATGATATGCTGTCATTTGATAACCTAGCACAACAGCGTACATTTTCTCGCTGTTGCTGTTGAAACAAGTTGCACTAAGAAAGTTTAAATATCTTTTATAATGTCAGACATACTTGAAAATAATAACATGTGTATTAGAAGTGAGTAATAACAGCTATTTTGTATTTTAAGACAAATGTCAAATAAAATTTCAATATTTGAAACTCGCGCTGTAGATGCCGTTCAGTGTACATTTTGCTAGTGCTGCTGTGCTGTTCTGCTAGCGCTAACCTGCTAACTTCATTGAACGCACCTATTCATTGATTTTTTTGATTAGCTTTTCTGCAACCGAGCATATGACTTATAATTTGTCTAAGGGGCGGGGCTTATTTGTTTTTAAGGTTTATAACACTACCCGAACATTACTTATCCCTTTACTAACCTCAAGGTTACACCGATCCACGTCATGCGGCAGGCGGTAGTTAGTGCTGAGCAGCAGGTGGTAGGGGTAGATCTTGGCGGGCTCGTTGATGAGGGCCGAGGTGGCCATGTTGGGCAGCGAGCGGCGCATGTGGGGCACGTAGCCCCCTCGGCCCAGCCCGCCCGTGTACGTCGTGGACACCGGCAGGGCGTCCGCGTTCTAGGGGGCGTATACATATAATCCTCCACACATGTTATATTGCGCGACATTGTATCTTGCACACTTTCAATCTTGCACACCTTTTATCCTCCACACTTTTAATCCACGAAAAAAGTTATCTTACACACATACATAACTGTTGCTTAAGGTATACGGGGTTAGTGAGATATGGATACTGGCTTAAGGAGTACATTCAGACTATCTTGTTGTGGCATTCATAAAGTATGGGGAATGTTGAATATACAGGCTGGCACAATGAACATTATCACCACAACTTAACGTCAATTTCAAAAAACGTTCCAATATGTCTATTTTAGTATAAAGTGAGACACCTCAATGGATTAGTTTGTGACATGAGGATACTATACTGTGCTACTAGACTAGCTTGTGGCATTCGTTACAGGTGAGGAGAATTGTGGATGGTAAATGTACAAGGGGATACAATGAAGATTGTCAGGGCAATGTTGGGTACTTGACATCAATATGAGTGTTTAGGCAAAGCTAGTCGTTGAGAAGGAAGGAACATATATTATATTGCTCGACATTGTACCTTGCACACTTTCAATCACAGAATAGGTTTATACAGAAGCGACAATAAGACAGAGAAACGAGAATTACAGAGAGATGGGGAATGTGCACAAATTTAAAGGGCTCATTGTTTAAAATAGGAAAATTTCCTCACATCTTAGAGAGAGATAGGAGAAGGGTACAAATTTAAAGATCTACACAATGCTTCAAGGTCATAGAACCGAATAGAGGAACATGAAAGGTACCGACACGGAGTGTCGCTTCTGTGTGTAACTTTTCTGTGACTGTAGCTTGAGCCATTGAGAAGGAAGGGGCGTATACATTTTATCCTCCACACATGTTATATTGCTTGACATTGTACCTTGCACACTTTCAAGCTTGCACACCTTTTATCATCCACACTTTTAATCCACAAAAAAGTTATCTTACACACATTTTATCTTTCACTCATATGCATGACTTGTGGATACTGGCTTAAGGTGACATTCAGCATTCAGTCGAATAAGGAGAAATGTAGAAGCTAATATGTAAAGGGGTACTATAGGCAGCAAAGTTAGTGAGATGTGGATATTGGCTTGTTGTGCTAAATGTATGAAGGGGACTTGTTGCGAGACAAACTTCTATAGTTAACAACCTAAAGTATGGTTTATAGTATTGTTATAAGATAACATACAACGATAAAAACGTCTTAAACCAGTTTAGTAGATAGGTTTATCATGAAAGTGAGGGAGAAAATGTGATTTGGGGATACTAGGTTGGGTTTGCATTCGTTACGGGTGAGGGAAAAATGTGCTCAATGTATTAAGGGGATTTGTTGCGAGAAAAAGTTCTTGTAGTTAAACACATAATCTGTATGGTTTATAGTAATGACACAGAATAGTTACATACAGAAGTGACACTCCGTGTTAGTACCTTTCATGTTACCCTAGTCAGTTCTATGACCTTGGAATATTGTGTGGACATTTAAATTTGTTGGCTTTCCCTATCTCTGTCTAATTCTCGTTTCTCTGTCTTACTGTCGCTTCTGTATATAACTATTCTGTGGTAATCATGGCGTATGTTAAGTAAAATAGCAAAAACAGTTTAATAATATAAAATATTTCGATATAATAAAAAAGGCAATTGATAACGCAAAGTATAAGGCTATTATGTTCAATTATATTAACTATTTCTCGCAAAAAAACGCCCTTAAATTTAAATAGTTTAAGAAAATCTATATAGTTTTTTTTGCCATGAGGAGAAATTAGAAAGTCAGATTTATAAAAAAATAACAAAAAATTACTGAAAAGACTTTTGTATACTCCTCATGGTTAAAAATATACTAAAACACACATTCATAAAAGGAAATATCATACATTCATTCATTCTCCTAAAAAATAAAATCTAATATTATTTACATAAGTATAAAATATTACTATTTTTTAATAGTATTGTACTAAAAACTATAACATTGCAAAATTTCTTTCATCTAACTAATTGGAAGACTTGAAATTTTGTTCCTAAGAATCAAAATGTCAGTGATTAGATAAATTAAACAAAGAACCAAATCTACTTAAATGAAGAAGTTTAACTTTAAATTATATATAAATTAGGGCGAGTATTTCTTTTATTTTAATCTTGTGCCATTTTGGAATTATAATACTACAAATTTTACCACGAGAAAAAATCTCTTCCACAAATTTTAGAGAAAGAACATCTCTTCCACAAGTGACGAGAGAACATCTCCAAAAATTTCGCCGAAAGAACTTCTCTTCTACAAATTTCGCCAAAAGAACATCTCTTCCATAAATTTCGCTGAGGCAACATATCTTCCACAAATTTCGCTAAGAAAACATAGCTTCTACAAATTTCGCCAAATTAACATATCTTTTAGGGATAACACCAAGAAAACATCTTACAAATTTCACCGAAAGAAAATCTCTTCTACAAATTTCACCAATATCTCTTCTACTAATCTACATTTAGAAGTATTTTTAGAAAAGTAATATCAAAAGTATTCTTATTTTTAAACATTTGTAATAAGAACCAACAATTCTTTTAGCAACAAAAATAATTTTTAAAATTGTGAAACTTCTTCATTTGAAAAGAACACCACACTAATATATTCCAAGAATGAACCATAGTAACCTAACACAACCAGAATCACAAAACTGGTTTAAATGTCAAATTCAAGCTTCGATATTTTTAAACCAGTTTGAGGCTTACATCTTAAACTGGTTTAAATATGAAGTTTAAGCTTCGATATACAGGGTGTTCATTTAAAATGGGCCACCATTGCTATCTCGAGAACTATAAGAGCTACGAGGTCGGTTAAATTAGCAAACAATTTCTATTTTAAAACATGACGAAAAAAACGGAATATAAGTCATTTTTTAAATCTGGAATTATAGAGTGTCTTGAATTAAATATGTGAATACTTTGTTTTGTTAAGTGATCATAACTGACAAATGAAATTTATAATTAGTTAATTAATATTAAAAATGTATAATTTTACGCACATTGAAAAAATGTTTGAAATATTCATTTTATCAAGAAAATAAAAATAAAAATTATAAACTTTTATTTCATTTATTATATTTTTATTCACTTGTTTTTGTCAAGGCATTCTAATTCCAGGTTAAAAAAAGACTTGTATTCCGTTTTTTCCGTCATGGCACTCTTATTATTGTTATATTTTAATCAAATTAATATAAAACTTCAGATGCATTTTCCTCAAAAAAATTGTTATGTTAGGGTATAATAATATTATATCATTGAATTCAGAATAAAATTCTCTATTGAATAAGCAAACAAAAAAAGGTTCACATTTAAAATAAAAAAGTTGGGACCCCTATTTTGAGAAACACTGGTTCAAAAAAAAATGTTTGTCTCATGTTAATAGTATTTGCTAATTTAACCGACCTTGTATCTCTTATAGTTCTCGAGATAGCAATAGTGCCCATTTAAAATAAACACTCCGTATTTAAACCGGTTTAAGGCTTAGATCTTAAACTGGTTTAAATACCAAACCTAACCTGCAACATACTAAAACCAGTTCTAACCTAGCTATATAAGTTCACTTTCGGAATATCGGAATACACAACCTACGTTAGTACCTAAATAGCATAAAGAGCAAGCACAGCAAAGTCTACATAAGTGTGAAGCTATTTACATACCATGGCACGTCGTTCCGCGTCCGTATTCGATCCAGTGGAAACTGCAGAACAAAGCATTCATGTACACGAGAACTGGCAAGCCGTGTGAGATTCTATCTGAGTCGTAAGTCGAGAATCGTGAAATTCTATCTTTGCAGATGTGTTTGGTGGGAATAGAGTTTATAGAAGGTTTTAGTGGAACTTCGCTAGTAAATATATGTGATTTGGTAGTCTTTTGAGTGATGAATAAAGCATTCATGTACACGAGAACTGGCAAACCGTGTGAGATTCTATCTGAGTCGTAAGTCGAGGGTTGTGAAATTCTATCTTTGCAGATGTGTATTGTGAGGATAGAGTTTGTAGAAGGTTTTAGTGGAACTTCGCTAGTAAATATATGTGATTTGATAGTAGCTAAGTGATTAAGGGTGGTATTTTTTAAGTAATTTTAAGTTAAAAATATCTTATGACACTAAATATTGTAGGATTTGTAGACCATGTTATATTTCATAGATTACATTTTACAATTGAATTCGCTTATAATAGACTCCAATGAACAAAAATAGTCCTTTATTATGATGAAAATTGAAATATTAAAAAAACATCTTCAAAAGAACGCTTTGTACTAAACAAAACTTAAAAACTAGTATTATGAATCAAGTCAGACATTAAAAAACACAGTTATTTTGGTTTGAATGAAGTGATATTTAAAGCATTCCTTCCCATTTGTAATTGATTTTCCAATAATTTTAAATTTTTGACACGGTTTTTCCAAATATTTGAAACAGTAGATTTGATTTGAGTTATTCAATACATTTTGTACTTAAAATATCTTTTTGAAGTTCCACTAATTTTAATAACGTCTAACCATTGGAATCTCGAACTTGGAACAAAGTTACTGCATTAGTTGGCCATTTCAATCATTTCTTTGTTATCCCGAAAAAATGCGTAGCTCATTAGACATGAGCAAAAAATGTTTTTGTCCAATTTACCTCAAAAGTGTATGAGATATAAAAATTTTGAGGGTCGCTGTGAATTCGTCGTAAGAAAGTGACTGAAGAATGTGCAAACTAGTAACTTATATGAATTGAATTAAGAAAATTATAAGTCAAAAAGTAATTTTGCCAAAATCAGTTTTTGCTCATATTTAGTGAGTTATGTATTTTTTTGGGAAAACAAGAACATGATTAAAATAGCCATCCCCACTTTAACCGACTTCGTATCTCTTACGATTCTCGAGATCCTAATCGTTAGCCTCTTAAAAAGGACACCTACATAAATATTTCAAAATTCTTATTTATAATTTTGTTGATAAAGTTTTTTATGACGTCACTTATTTTTGTTTTCGCTTTAAACAATAAAAATGTAAAACCAAAGTAAGTCTATAGAATTGGTAAATCTTACTTTTCATAATTATTTATTAGAAAAACCTATAAATGTACATTGAACAACGAAATGTGTATTAAATTAATATACCCGACCGGGTAATAAGCAATACTCGGTCAAACCGGGTCTTGCAGACGAAATTACATATTTCAAATAAGTGTGATCCATAGAATTAATACTCTCCGATAAGTATACAAAATTTCAAGTTAATATCTTGCACTGGGGAGATACTATTCATAATTAACTGATATCCTATATAAATCTCTCATGTGTCGGTCGAGCTGGGACACCCGGTATATCAAGACATGAATGATGATCATTTTAAAGTTTACCACAATTTTTATATAGATTATTATAGAATATATTCATGTTCAAAATGAACTAACTATAATTATTTCTTAGATAGTAGGAATATTAATGTAAATAAGTGACGTCACGACAATATTTGAATTTATTTTACGGGAAATATTATTTAAAAATTAAAAACTATTAAAAAAATATTGTTCACAAAAATATTATTTCTATGATAGAATCTTAAATGTGCAGAAAAGAAATATATAGCATGTGCGTGAAAAGCATACATTATAGTCTTAAATTAAATCTTAAATTTACTTTAAATGTAGTCAAATTTAAATTTGCAACTATCTAATATGATATTTAAGTTTTTTATACTTGACTACTATAATACAAATATGATTCGCAACAGAATATAATAAGCATGATATTGACTATATTTTGACTATTACTTACTGTCAGATTTTCCGCTACTAAAGTCAGTGCTATGTGTTTTGTCTCCCAGACCGCTAAAGGAATAGTCAGCCTGCCAAAACAGGAAAACATGTTGTAGTCATGTGACTATAGTGTAAAAGTGTGTAGTCAAAATATATATGGAATGTAAGATTGTGACAATTTAACTATTGGTTATATATACTCATATTTGTTTTTATTTTCACTGATCTCTATATAGGGTGAGTCATCGAAATGCCCGTCTTCAATATCTCCCTTGTCGTTAGAAATACAGCATGAATTTATTAACAGAAATTTATTCGTCCACTCAAGGAGCATAACAGGTATTGCATTACGGCTCGGCGATAATTGTTTGTCTTTTTTTTAAATGGAACACCCTGTATTTTATAATTCAGTTGGGTGTCTTTTTTTTATTATCTTCATATGTTATTAAGGGTATCCTATGTCTAAAACCAATAATTTCGGAGATTTTTACCATTTTTTCTAAAACTATTTATTCAATTATAAATTAAATCTAGTATACCATGGATATTATCCGGAGATTGTGGTTCCAACATGATGGTGCACCAGCTCACAACAGTCTTTAGGTTAGGAATTATTTAAATGAAGAATTTCCTAATAGATGGATCGGAAGAGGTGGTCCAAGAAATTATCCCGCTAGATCTCCGGATCTTACAAAATTAGATTAGAATTCGTAACTGTTTTGATACTGTCGACGCAAATATCTGCGAAGAGTAAATTACTCATTTATAAACCGTCTGCAAACATGTTTCCGTGAGAATGGCGCGAACATTTAAAATCTTTTGTAATTTAATTTGTAGAAATAAATTTAAAATGGTGAAATACTCCGAAATGATTGGTTTTAGGCATAGGATACCCTTAATGACATATGATGATATTACAAAAAGACACCCAACTGAACTATAAATATGACGAGTTTTAGTCATTTGAAATTGAGTAAATTTGATTCGCTTTATAACTGTATAATTACATTTAAAAGAAAAATATTTGAGAATATAGAGTATAATTACAGTTGTACAGAAAAAAATTCAATTTTTACTATTAAAATAACTACAGTATATCTTTATAAAGCAATGCGTGTATTTGGATTAGATTAAAAGGTGAGGAAAATGGCCGCCATATTCTTCACTTTTTTATGCTATGCCCTATCCAGAAGTATATATAGAGATCAGTGGAATGGAAACGTGAATTAAGCGCATGAGAGGCGGACCAAGATGTACAAAAAGGGAATAGATCATGAGTAAAATAGCTACCAGACCTCGTGATATTATTGCCACCCCTTCAAATTTAACCAATCAGTATTTGCACTTAATTTACGTCACAGTAATGAACACTGTTTCTATTTAACATGAATTCATAAATAATTAAAGGAAAAACTATGACAAGATTGGTTGTTACGTTTATCCAAAATTTATAATTCAATACGATTTAATATTTTTGGTACATAATTCTAAGTTTTCTATAAATTGGGACAGATGTACCTAACAGTATTGAAATAATCTTATTTTATTTCTTAAACAACGTGTGTTGAATTTTGAGAATTAAATTGTCACATGTTATACATTAAATTATATCTAAATAATAAAAAAAAAATATATCAATACTATGAATTAACTAAAAAAATAATTACAAACACCAATTTCCAATAAAAAAATATGTTTCTATCATGCAATTTTGAAATGCAATAAATATATATTGTATGATATAAACTAAATAAAAAAACTTCAAAAATACTTCTAAAAATAATTGTCTATTTACGATGGAATTCATGCAAAATAATTTGAGTTTATAACGAAATTATATTTTCACAATTATATGGATGTGGAAAACGTTTATAATATTTGTAATCAAAATATATTTTTTTCCAAAGTAGTAGCTAAAGTAAAACTTTACAGAATCTTATGTCAAAGTTTGACTTTACGGACTCATCTGTCAAACTGAATTAACCTATATTTTAATAGTATTTTATTTTTGCAGTTTATTTTAGCACTACCTAAAATAACAAACATATCATTCTATAATATTATTGGTGAATTTATTTATTATTTGCCTTTGATAATAATTTATCTGATTTCATGCAGACGACGTCTAAGCAGGTATAAACATAAATCGAAATTATAAAGAAATATTTGACACTTTGACAGTACGTTTGTTATCACAGCCATCCCCGTCTCTATAGCTAGCTGACGTTTTACAAATATATAATGCTATTTATTTATGTTTGTAATTAATAATTTAACGATTTCGGAAAAAATATAATGTATGTACATCTAAGGACTAAAGTATTTTTTATTACTCACACAGTTTATTTTCCTCGGCTATCGCCTAAATTAAATATGTGTAATAAAAAATTATACTTTAGTCCCTTGATATAAAAATAACTATTTCTTCAAACGTCATAAAAGTGATATATTTTACATGATTTTTTTATAAGTCTACATGTGCACTTACTATTGATTTTTTTTTTAATTATGGTGTATATAAAAAATAAATAAATATAATAACGAAGCAACGATTGCTTGCACTACTCTTTATCCGCTTTACAGATGTATACACATTTCTCCGAAGTGACAATTGTATTTAATGTTATTACGATTGATTTAAATTAGATATTTGAAGACATTGCCCAATTATTTCTATATTATTTCGTTTATCTGTCTTGTAATCGCATGAAATAATATGTCCAGCTAAAAATAATTAAATAAGTAGTTAATAAGCAGTTGTGAATCTTATTTTTCTTTTATAATATGCTTCTACTTCGACCACAGACCGCACAGTTAATTTATTTTTTTATTTGTACGTTTTCTATACGGAAAGCAAAGAGTAATGTTTTAGAATTTAAAAATCCCTATGTTATAATTAACAATCGTCAAAATGCCTTAATATCGTGAATTGAAAATGTACTCCCATAAGAAATGCATACGCGCAGATTTGAATTAGGGTTTCGCGCCAAATGTAAATCTTAACCTCACTAACGTGGTCTATAATGGTCTTACATTTTGAAATTAACATCAGCGCCGCCAACGGGAATGTTCATAACGAATAAGTCAGGCACGAGTGCTGTCAGCTCTAGGAAGTGTCTCTTCCGGATTACTCAACTTACACACCTCTTATATATTCCGTATTATACGACATATCACATTCGTCTGCATATATTTTGATTACAATATCCAACGGTAATATTCCTCGCGAATAAGTCAGACACTACTGCTGCCATCTCTACGAACTACCTCTTCCGCATTACTCGACTTACACACCTCTTACATATCCCTTTTTACACAATATATTCTTTCAATCGTCTGCATATATTTTGATTACAACATTACATCTCACTACCATCTTCCACACCCAATACCCAATACCCATTTCTAGCTTCACTTACAGGAATCCCCGAGCAAGAATCGACGGTAGTACTGAACGTATGAGATCTCGGTGCTAAACCGTACCCAGGTTTGGGCACTTGGCGTAAAGAGCTCACAACTGTGTCAAATATCCAGATATTCAATACCCAATTCATATATATATATATATATATATATATATATATATATATATATATATATATGCGAGTAAGGTGTTGTGGTTGTGTGTTGATAGCTATGATTCGGTCAGTTGTTTCAATACCAGAGAACTTGGTTAGTGTGGGAATATATAAGGTTTTGTAATGACAGTTATATATAAGGTTAGGAAGTCAAAGCTACATTTTTTTTATTTCATTTTGGAATCATAACTTGTTTATACGCCGTCAAATACGGGCGTACTTTGGTTTTTATCGCCCGAGAGCGTATAAAGTTGCTAAGTAATAATTTTGCTCTAAATCTATCAGGAGAGACAGTATTCACATATTTCTAAAATGCCATTTTAAAAATCTTATACACTTGTGCTGCCATCTATTGAGATGTATGGTTACTACAACTACGTTTTTTAACCTCAAAATTGTTACAAGTACATAACCAAACATTTAACTGCAGTATTTTTTTAACATGAAACATAGGGATTTATCATATCTATGGTTACGATTTGATATTTGATTGACAGCTATGTATACTTGCTTGTGTCATTTAAAATTAAATATAGGGAACGAATTTGACAGAATTAATAAATTTTAATATTGTAACAAATTACGAACTAAAGAACTAATAAACCAACTAACAAACACAGAAATATAATAACCAACAATTAAACAATAATTAAAATAAAATTCTAAAAATCCATTTATTAACTGCTAACCAATGACTAATCTACTATAAAAGTTTTTAATTACATATGATAACATTTGAGCAACGGTAATATTTTGAGAAATGTTTCGAATTTGAACTATTAATTCATATAAACTTTAAAATTTCCTCCCAGTACAAAATTTTGATATTAACAATAAAAAGAATCTAAATTTGTATGATTGAATGATCTAGCAGACCATTTCTACTATTCTACCATTTCCTCTAAAGTTATTAATGATTCTTAAAATTGTTGCATTTGGTGTAGGCCAGTCAAAAAATTTTATAATCCAAAAAGCAAATGTCTAATTCGTTCTCCATGTTTAATTTTAAATGAGACAAGCAAGTATACATTGCTGTCAATCAAATATCAAGTCATAACCATAGACATCATAAACATTTGTTGCTTATTGGAAGTACAGAAATTTTATTTCCATATTTTTATTATTGTTCCCCTATGGAAAATTTTGAATGCGCGTTGATGAAATGAAGAAGGAAACTCTAGTCAAGAAGATGTGACGAAATTTTCCGATTTTAAACGATGAGCCCTTTAAATTTGTTGGCTTTCCCCATGTGTCTCTAATTTTCGTTTCTCTGTCTTACTGTCGCTTCTAAACTTTGAACTGTCAGTTTACAATTGTTTACTCCCCTGTTAAAATTCCTATATATGCGTGCTGCCATTATGGAGTTGTATGATTACTACAACAATGTTCTGTAACCTCAAAATCGTTAGAAATACATAACCAAACATTTAACTGTCAGCAGTCATCTTGTTTAACAGTTGTTTTTATAATCAAACTTTAAACTGGCATACTTGTGCTGCCCTCTATTGAGTTGTATAAGTACTACTACAACTATTCTAACCTCAAAACCGTTACACATACATAACCAAACATTTAACTGTCATCTCATTTATCATATTTGTTTTTCTAACCAAACATCCAACTGTCACCCCCCCCCCCCCCCCCCTCTAGTTGTCATGGTATTGAAACACCTGATCCTAGAGCGACATAACCTAGACTTACTAAGTATCCATTGCCATTCCGGGCCGCAATGGGCAAAGTGGCGCTCTGCAACCCGTACCCTGGTCTTGGAACATTCCGTAACGAGGACACAACTACAAATACAAAAGGCAAATGCATACGTACAGGCACAAATCATGCTGGGGGGTGTTATACTGAAAAATACTACGGGGTTGTAGAATTGTAATAAGTTTTGGGAAAGTTTATGTAAATTGTAGTGATGGTTGATAAGTATATAGATAGGCAAGCTTATTTTTGGGTAACGATGTTTTGTTTTGGAATTAGAGTTGGCAGAGACATCTGTTGGTGGTTGCATAAACTACTTTGTCAAATTACACAGACACCATATTTACTGTATATTTTTGTATCTATTAAAGTAGTTTATAAAATAACTAATTTGTATTATTAATTATTTGACTTTTGCTATTAATTTAAAATATTTTATTTCCACCTTCTATAATTGTCAGTTTACAGGCTTCTTGGTAGCTAAGTAAATAAACAATTACAGTAACTAACCTGAAATAGTTATTTACGTGGCCAGCGGTGTAAATTGATATTTACAGGGCAAGCTGGAAATTTGTTAGGCGAGCGACGAAAGAGCGAGCTCTCATAATCCAGTGAGCCCAGTAAAGATTAATTGCACGCGTGCCAAGTACAAAATTTTATTTCCACCTTCATAGCGTTTTTTTCAAATTTACTTTATTCTTCAAATTTAATCTATTTTGGAATCAAAGGTAGTTGGCGGTGGTAGAACAATTTATAGCTAGACGTTGTCAATCAAAATACAAATCTTGCAAATTTACAAATGAGTTTCGCCAGTGAATCAAAATGTACTATAAATGTGTATAATTACTCACATAAACCTAATTAAATAAAATTTGTAATATTTATAATAAAATGAATAAAAATACTTTAATTATTTTCTATTATTTTTTATGAGCATTGTAAAATTTTACAAAGCTAGCCTTGTAAATTTTTACAGGTTAGTTACTGTAATTGTTTATTTACTTAGCTACCAAGAAGCCTGTAAAGTGACAATTATATAGAAGGTGGAAATAAAAGATATTTTTGCGTACCGTTCTTTTGGAATTAGATTTGACAGAGCCATCTATTGGTGGTTCCATGAACTACTTTGTGGAATTAAAGAGACAACATTACAAATAACTATTTTTTTCACATATTTTCTAGATGTTTTTGTATCTATTAAAATAGTTTATAAAATAATTAATTTGTATTATTAATTATTGGACTTTTGCTCGTTTTTTTTTTACAATATTTGAGTAAAATACCTGTTTACAAAAATGTAATCAGACTTCTAGTTATGTAAATGAAAAAAATTCCTCATAAGCTTGTCCATCTATATATTTTTTTATCAACGACAAAAAATAATTTAGTTAGATAGTTTTGAGTAGATTATTAAAAAATATGATTTAAATTATAACCTAGAATTTCTATTTTGGTGCGTTCAGACAATTTTCAATTTTTCAAACAGAAACTTGTTGCTCAAAAGAAACAAAGATATTAAAATGCTGTTTCAAAAAATGAGAATTTTTAGTACATTTCTGTAGAACGCAAAATCTAAAATTTTAACTGGTCAATTTAATAGGAACAATAAATTCTTCATATTGTGAGTTGTTTGTAGTAATATTTTTCAGTAAAATAAAATATATTTATGTAAAAATAAACGACTGTTCAATTGCAATTAAACTAAAACTAACTAAAAATAAAAATATTCTCAATTTCTTTAGAAATATGTATATACTGTAATATAAAAATCATGCCCAATATCTATTTGTATAAAACTACTCATATATTAAAATAACCAAAATAAAAATACTTTTCAAAATATATAATATACATTCAAAAATTTCAATAAACTGTATTTACAAAAATTAAAATTCGGGATTTGTATATTTGTGTATAACAAACTACAAATAATATCAACAAACATGCAACAATAAAATACAACTTTACTTGCTTAATGGATCATGCGTCTCACCTTTTACTGAAAATTTAAAGTCCTTAGACTCTAGAAATATTATAAATAAACCCTATTATATCCCTATCAGCCAATTGTGTCAGTCGTATATTAATTTAAAAATGGCGGGAAAATCGAAAAAAAGTTCACATAAAACAGCTGAAAAATTTTAAAAAATTCTTCCAGATTTATATTCAGCGACATCGACTTTAGTTAAAAACTTGTTTTGCAACAATTAATTTCTCTTTAAATTTGTTTAAACAAGTAGAATACATAATACGCGGGAACAGCTATATGTAAACTACTTTTGTTTATGGCTAATAAATGGCTAAAAAATTTTAAGAAATTCTTCCAGATTCATGTTCAGCGACATCGACTTTAGTTAAAAAGTAATTTTGCAACAATTAATTTTGCTTTAAATTTGTTTAAATAAGTAGAATACATAATACGCGGGAACAGCCATATGCAAACTGCTTTTGTTTATAGCTAATAAATAGCTAAAAATTTTTAAGAAATTCTTCCAGATTCATGTTCAGCGACATCGACTTTAGTTAAAAAGTTATTTTGCAACAACTAATTTTGCTTTAAATTTGTTTAAACAAGTAGAATACATAATACGCGGGAACAGCCATATGCAAAATTATTTTGTTTATAGCTAATAAATGGCTAAAAAATTTTAAGAAATTCTTTCAGATTCGTGTTCAGCGACATCGACTTTAGTTAAAAACTTATTTTGCAACAATTAATTTTGCTTTAAATTTGTTTAAACAAGTAGAATACATAATACGCGGGAACAGCTATATGCAAACTTCTTTTGTTTATAGCTAATAAATGGCTAAAAAAATTTAAGAAATTCTTACAGATTCGTGTTCAGCGACATCAACTTTAGTTAAAAACTTATTTTGCAACAATTAATTTCGCTTTAAATTTGTTTAAAGAAGTAGAATACATAATAAGCGGGAACAGCTATATGCAAACTTCTTTTGTTTACAGCTAATAAACGACTAAAAAATTTTAAGAAATTCTTCCAGATTCGTGTTCAGCGACATCAACTTTAATTAAAAACTTATTTTGCAACAATTAATTTTGCTTTAAATTTGTTTAAACAAGTAGAATACATAATACGCGGGAACAGCTATATGCAAACTTCTTTTGTTTATAGCTAATAAATGGCTAAAAAAATTTAAGAAATTCTTCCAGATTCGTGTTCAGCGACATCAACTTTAGTTAAAAACTTATTTTGCAACAATTAATTTCGCTTTAAATGTGTTTAAACAAGTAGAATACATAATACGCGGGAACAGCTATATGCAAACTTCTTTTGTTTATAGCTAATAAACGACTAAAAAATTTTAAGAAATTCTTCCAGATTCGTGTTCAGCGACATCGACTTTAGTTAAAAACTTATTTTGCAACAATTAATTTTGCTTTAAATTTGTTTAAACAAGTAGAATACATAATACGCGGAACAGCTATATGCAAACTTCTTTTGTTTATAGCTAATAAATAGCTAAAAAGTTTTAAGAAATTCTTTCAGATTCGTGTTCAGCGACATCGACTTTAGTTAAAAATTTATTTTGCAACAATTAATTTTGCTTTAAATTTGTTTAAACAAGTAGAATACATAATACGCGGGAACAGCTATATGCAAACTTCTTTTGTTTATAGCTAATAAATAGCTAAAAAATTTTAAGAAATTCTTTCAGATTCGTGTTCAGCGACATCGACTTTAGTTAAAAATTTATTTTGCAACAATTAATTTTGCTTTAAATTTGTTTAAACAAGTAGAATACATAATACGCGGGAACAGCTATATGCAAACTTCTTTTGTTTACAGCTAATAAACGACTAAAAAATTTTAAAAAATTCTTCCAGATTCGTGTTCAGCGACATCAACTTTAATTAAAAACTTATTTTGCAACAATTAATTTTGCTTTAAATTTGTTTAAACAAGTAGAATACATAATACGCGGGAACAGCCATATGCAAACTTCTTTTGTTTATAGCTAATAAATGGCTAAAATTTTTTAAGAAATTCTTCCAGATTCGTGTTCAGCGATATCAACTTTAGTTAAAAACTTATTTTGCAACAATTAATTTCGCTTTAAATTTGTTTAAACAAGTAGAATACATAATACGCGGGAACAGCTATATGCAAACTTCTTTTGTTTATAGCTAATAAATGGCTAAAAAATTTTAAGAAATTCTTTCAGATTCGTGTTCAGCGACATTGACTTTAGTTAAAAACATATTTTGCAACAATTAATTTCGCTTTAAATTTGATTAAACAAGTAGAATACATAATACGCGGGAACAGCTATATGCAAACTTCTTTTGTTTATAGCTAATAAACGACTAAAAAATTTTAAGAAATTCTTCCAGATTCGTGTTCAGCGACATCGACTTTAGTTAAAAACTTATTTTGCAACAATTAATTTCGCTTTAAATTTGTTTAAACAAGTAGAATACATAATGCGCGGGAACAGCTATATGCAAACTTCTTTTGTTTATAGCTAATAAACGACAAAAAAATTTTAAGAAATTCTTCCAGATTCGTGTTCAGCGACATCAACTATAGTTAAAAACTTATTTTGCAACAATAAATTTCGCTTTAAATTTGTTTAAACAAGTAGAATACATAATACGCGGGAACAGCTATATGCAAACTTAGTTTATAGCTAATAAATGGCTAAAAATTTTTAAGAAATTCTTTCAGATTCGTGTTCAGCGACATCGACTTTAGTTAAAAACTTATTTTGCAACAATTAATTTCGCTTTAAATTTGTTTAAACAAGTAGAATACATAATACGCGGGAACAGCTATATGCAAACTTCTTTTGTTTATAGCTAATAAACGACAAAAAAATTTTAAGAAATTCTTCCAGATTCGTGTTCAGCGACATCAACTATAGTTAAAAACTTATTTTGCAACAATAAATTTTGCTTTAAATTTGTTTAAACAAGTAGAATACATAATACGCGGGAACAGCTACATGCAAACTTCTTTTGTTTATAGCTAATAAATGGCTAAAAAATTTTAAGAAATTCTTTCAGATTCGTGTTCAGCGACATCGACTTTAGTTAAAAACATATTTTGCAACAATTAATTTTGCTTTAAATTTGTTTAAACAAGTAGAATACATAATACGCGGGAACAGCTATATGCAAACTTCTTTTGTTTATAGCTAATAAACGACAAAAATTTTTTAAGAAATTCTTCCAGATTCGTGTTCAGCGACATCAACTTTAGTTAAAAACTTATTTTGCAACAATTAATTTTGCTTTAAAATTGTTTAAACAAGTAGAATACATAATACGCGGGAACAGCTATATGCAAACTTCTTTTGTTTATAGCTAATAAACGACTAAAAAATTTTAAGAAATTCTTCCAGATTCGTGTTCAGCGACATCAACTTTAGTTAAAAACTTATTTTGCAACAATTAATTTCGCTTTAAATTTGTTTAAACAAGTAGAATACATAATACGCGGGAACAGCTATATGCAAACTTCTTTTGTTTATAGCTAATAAACGACTAAAAATTTTTAAGAAATTCTTCCAGATTCGTGTTCAGCGACATCAACTTTAGTTAAAAACTTATTTTGCAACAATTAATTTCGCTTTAAATTTGTTTAAACAAGTAGAATACATAATACGCGGGAACAGCTATATGCAAACTTCTTTTGTTTATAGCTAATAAACGACTAAATTTTTTTAAGAAATTCTTCCAGATTCGTGTTCAGCGACATCGACTTTAGTTAAAAACTTATTTTGCAACAATTAATTTCGCTTTAAATTTGTTTAAACAAGTAGAATACATAATACGCGGGAACAGCTATATGCAAACTTCTTTTGTTTATAGCTAATAAATAGCTAAAAAATTTTAAGAAATTCTTTCAGATTCGTGTTCAGCGACATCGGCTTTAGTTAAAAACTTATTTTGCAACAATTAATTTTGCTTTAAATTTGTTTAAACAAGTAGAATACATAATACGCGGGAACAGCTATATGCAAACTTCTTTTGTTTATAGCTAGTAAACGACTAAAAAATTTTAAGAAATTCTTCCAGATTCGTGTTCAGCGACATCAACTTTAGTTAAAAACTTATTTTGCAACAATTAATTTCGCTTTAAATTTGTTTAAACAAGTAGAATACATAATACGCGGGAACAGCTATATGCAAACTTCTTTTGTTTATAGCTAATAAATGGCTCAAAAATTTTAAGAAATTCTTCCAGATTCGTGTTCAGCGACATCAACTTTAGTTAAAAACTTGTTTTGCAACAATTAATTTTGCTTTAAATTTGTTTAAACAAGTAGAATACATAATACGCGGGAACAGCTATATGCAAACTTCTTTTGTTTATAGCTAATAAATGGCTAAAAAATTTTAAGAAATTCTTCCAGATTCGTGTTCAGCGACATCAACTTTAGTTGAAAACTTATTTTGCAACAATTAATTTTGCTTTAAATTTGTTTAAACAAGTAGAATACATAATACGCGGGAACAGCTATATGCAAACTTCTTTTGTTTATAGCTAATAAACGACTAAAAAATTTTAAGAAATTCTTCCAGATTCGTGTTCAGCGACATCAACTTTAGTTAAAAACTTATTTTGCAACAATTAATTTCGCTTTAAATTTGTTTAAACAAGTAAAATACATAATACGCGGGAACAGCTATATGCAAACTTCTTTTGTTTATAGCTAATAAATGGCTAAAAATTTTTAAGAAATTCTTCCAGATTCGTGTTCAGCGACATCAACTTTAGTTAAAAACTTATTTTGCAACAATTAATTTTGCTTTAAATTTGTTTAAACAAGTAGAATACATAATACGCGGGAACAGCTATATGCAAACTTCTTTTGTTTATAGCTAATAAATGGCTAAAAAATTTTAAGAAATTCTTCCAGATTCGTGTTCAGCGACATCAACTTTAGTTAAAAACTTATTTTGCAACAATTAATTTCGCTTTAAATTTGTTTAAACAAGTAGAATACATAATACGCGGGAACAGCTATATGCAAACTTCTTTTGTTTATAGCTAATAAATGGCTCAAAAATTTTAAGAAATTCTTCCAGATTCGTGTTCAGCGACATCAACTTTAGTTAAAAACTTGTTTTGCAACAATTAATTTTGCTTTAAATTTGTTTAAACAAGTAGAATACATAATACGCGGGAACAGCTATATGCAAACTTCTTTTGTTTATAGCTAATAAATGGCTAAAAATTTTTAAGAAATTCTTCCAGATTCGTGTTCAGCGACATCAACTTTAGTTAAAAACTTATTTTGCAACAATTAATTTTGCTTTAAATTTGTTTAAACAAGTAGAATACATAATACGCGGGAACAGCTATATGCAAACTTCTTTTGTTTATAGCTAATAAATGGCTAATAAATTTTAAGAAATTCTTTCAGATTCGTGTTCAGCGACATCGACTTTAGTTAAAAACTTATTTTGCAACAATTAATTTCGCTTTAAATTTGTTTAAACAAGTAGAATACATAATACGCGGGAACAGCTATATGCAAACTTCTTTTGTTTATAGCTAATAAATGGCTCAAAAATTTTAAGAAATTCTTCCAGATTCGTGTTCAGCGACATCAACTTTAGTTAAAAACTTGTTTTGCAACAATTAATTTCGCTTTAAATTTGTTTAAACAAGTAGAATACATAATACGCGGGAACAGCTATATGCAAACTTTTTTTGTTTATAGCTAATAAACGACTAAAAAATTTTAAGAAATTCTTCCAGATTCGTGTTTAGCGACATCAACTTTAGTTAAAAACTTATTTTGCAACAATTAATTTTGCTTTAAATTTGTTTAAACAAGTAGAATACATAATACGCGGGAACAGCTATATGCAAACTTCTTTTGTTTATAGCTAATAAATGGCTAAAAATTTTTAAGAAATTCTTCCAGATTCGTGTTCAGCGACATCAACTTTAGTTTAAAACTTATTTTGCAACAATTAATTTTGCTTTAAATTTGTTTAAACAAGTAGAATACATAATACGCGGGAACAGCTATATGCAAACTTCTTTTGTTTATAGCTAATAAACGACTAAAAAATTTTAAGAAATTCTTCCAGATTCGTGTTCAGCGACATCAACTTTAGTTAAAAACTTATTTTGCAACAATTAATTTCGCTTTAAATTTGTTTAAACAAGTAGAATACATAATACGCGGGAACAGCTATATGCAAACTTCTTTTGTTTATAGCTAATAAACGACTAAAAAATTTTAAGAAATTCTTCCAGATTCGTGTTCAGCGACATCAACTTTAGTTAAAAACTTATTTTGCAACAATTAATTTCGCTTTAAATTTGTTTAAACAAGTAGAATACATAATACGCGGGAACAGCTATATGCAAACTTCTTTTGTTTATAGCTAATAAATGGCTAAAAATTTTTAAGAAATTCTTCCAGATTCGTGTTCAGCGACATCAACTTTAGTTAAAAACTTATTTTGCAACAATTAATTTCGCTTTAAATTTGTTTAAACAAGTAGAATACATAATACGCGGGAACAGCTATATGCAAACTTCTTTTGTTTATAGCTAATAAATGGCTAAAAAATTTTAAGAAATTCTTCCAGATTCGTGTTCAGCGACATCAACTTTAGTTAAAAACTTATTTTGCAACAATTAATTTCGCTTTAAATTTGTTTAAACAAGTAGAATACATAATACGCGGGAACAGCTATATGCAAACTTCTTTTGTTTATAGCTAATAAACGACTAAAAAATTTTAAGAAATTCTTCCAGATTCGTGTGCAGCGACATCAACTTTAGTTAAAAACTTATTTTGCAACAATTAATTTTGCTTTAAATTTGTTTAAACAAGTAGAATACATAATACGCGGGAACAGCTATATGCAAACTTCTTTTGTTTATAGCTAATAAATGGCTAAAAAATTTTAAGAAATTCTTCCAGATTCGTGTTCAGCGACATCAACTTTAGTTAAAAACTTATTTTGCAACAATTAATTTCGCTTTAAATTTGTTTAAACAAGTAGAATACATAATACGCGGGAACAGCTATATGCAAACTTCTTTTGTTTATAGCTAATAAACGACTAAAAAATTTTAAGAAATTCTTCCAGATTCGTGTTCAGCGACATCAACTTTAGTTAAAAACTTATTTTGCAACAATTAATTTTGCTTTAAATTTGTTTAAACAAGTAGAATACATAATACGCGGGAACAGCTATATGCAAACTTCTTTTGTTTATAGCTAATAAACGGCTAAAAAATTTTAAGAAATTCTTCCAGATTCGTGTTCAGCGACATCAACTTTAGTTAAAAACTTATTTTGCAACAATTAATTTTGCTTTAAATTTGTTTAAACAAGTAGAATACATAATACGCGGGAACAGCTATATGCAAACTTCTTTTGTTTATAGCTAATAAACGACTAAAAAATTTTAAGAAATTCTTCCAGATTCGTGTTCAGCGACATCAACTTTAGTTAAAAACTTATTTTGCAACAATTAATTTTGCTTTAAATTTGTTTAAACAAGTAGAATACATAATACGCGGGAACAGCTATATGCAAACTTCTTTTGTTTATAGCTAATAAACGACTAAAAAATTTTAAGAAATTCTTCCAGATTCGTGTTCAGCGACATCAACTTTAGTTAAAAACTTATTTTGCAACAATTAATTTCGCTTTAAATTTGTTTAAACAAGTAGAATACATAATACGCGGGAACAGCTATATGCAAATTTCTTTTGTTTATAGCTAATAAACGACTAAATTTTTTTAAGAAATTCTTCCAGATTCGTGTTCAGCGACATCGACTTTAGTTAAAAACTTATTTTGCAACAATTAATTTCGCTTTAAATTTGTTTAAACAAGTAGAATACATAATACGCGGGAACAGCTATATGCAAACTTCTTTTGTTTATAGCTAATAAATGGCTAAAAAATTTTAAGAAATTCTTCCAGATTCGTGTTCAGCGACATCAACTTTAGTTAAAAACTTATTTTGCAACAATTAATTTTGCTTTAAATTTGTTTAAACAAGTAGAATACATAATACGCGGGAACAGCTATATGCAAACTTCTTTTGTTTATAGCTAATAAACGACTAAAAAATTTTAAGAAATTCTTCCAGATTCGTGTTCAGCGACATCAACTTTAGTTAAAAACTTATTTTGCAACAATTAATTTTGCTTTAAATTTGTTTAAACAAGTAGAATACATAATACGCGGGAACAGCTATATGCAAACTTCTTTTGTTTATAGCTAATAAACGACTAAAAATTTTTAAGAAATTCTTCCAGATTCATGTTCAGCGACATCGACTTTAGTTAAAAAGTTATTTTGAAACAATTAAGTTTCCTTTAAATTTGTTTAAACAAGTAGAATAGATAAATACGCGGAAACAGCTATATGCAAAACTCTTTTACTTGTAGCTAATAAACGACTGAAAAATTTTACAAAATTCCTATAGATTCATGTTCAGCGACATCAACTTTACTTAATACATTGTTTTTTAACAATTAATTTCGCTTGACAATTGTTTAAACAACTACAATACATAACACGCGGGAACAGCTATATGCAACATGAAGTTTTTTTCGATTTTACCCCACTTTAACATAACTATCTCACGTTTAGATGAGGTATAACTAGAGATATGTCATTGCCCAAATATATTGTCGAAAGATCTAAGGTTTAAAATCGCTTGCAGCCAGCTGTTTGAGAACAGTGGACCAGTGGAGTAGTTATATGGAAAACTAAACCAAACAAAAAATGAGAATAAACACTAAACACTATGACCAATATTTGGTTCGTGTAACTGTAAGTGTGCACTATTCATTTGGCGGATTGTTCTCACGCAGCTGACTGTTAGGCGATTCTCGACCATACCGGGTGTCCCAGCTCGACCGACACATGGGAGATTTACATGGGAAATCAGTTAATTATGAATAGTATCTCCCCAGTGCAAGATATTAACTTGAAATTTTGTATGCTTATTGGGGAATATTATTTCTATGGATTACAGTTATTTGAAATATGTAATTTCGTCTGCAGGGCGAGATTTATTAAATTTAAAATCTATCATTTTCGTTCAAAATCAGTCAGCCATGAAAATAAAAGAAAATATGTACGTGACAGTTCTGACAGTTAATGACATGCCATTGTAGATATTTATATTTTTGTAATATTGGTATATTATTTCACAAAAAGAAACTAAATTCAACTTAAATAATATTAAAATACAGGGAATAAGAATTAAAATCAGTGATACTTCACTAAACTGTCAGATAAATATTATCTTTTATTTCCATGGCTGTCTCATTTTGAACGAAAATGTTAGATTTTAAATTTAATAAATCTCATCCTGCAGACGAAATTACATATTTCAAATAACTGTAATCCATAGAAATAATATTCCCCAACAAGCATACAAAATTTGAAGTAAATATCTTGCACTGGGGAGATACTATTAATAATTAACTGATTTCCCATGTAAAACTCCCATGTGTCGGTCGAGCTGGGACACCCGGTACATGTTTTGCTTGCTCACTAGTCCTTGCTATAGGAGTGTGCCACATCTCTATGTTATACCTCATCTACGATCTCACGTATGAATCATATACAGTAACTTACCATTGTAACCAGCACCTGGGGGTTGAGACCTGGTGACACTAACGCTTCTGCAACTGACACTTCGGTCTCCGGTGACGCTATAAGTGGTGTCGTCTTCCTCGAAAGGTTTAGGGTGATCTGTGTTTCTAGATGGGGAGGCACCGATAGGAGAGTCGTAGCGGAGGCGATGTGGTGGTTCTTTGTTTGCTGATGGTGTCCTGAAGAAATAATGGTGGTTTAGTATTGTGATAATGAATATGTTTAGAGCAAATGTAGTAGAGAAATTAGTTGAAAAAGTGAGGGAATATGTATAATAATGTGTATTAATAAAGAGTTAAAATCATATCTTTAAAATACTTCCGAAATAAGGGAACTTTTATTATAGAGTGATGTAATAGTATATTACATGTGAGGTGGGAAATGTTTCATTACAGCCGAGGGCTTATTATATGACCGAGAGGCTCAGATATAGCGCAAGGCTGTAATAAAACTCCCACCGAACTATGTATACTATTTCATTCACAATTATCCAAATTAACTTCTACTCGTATATCGCCTGTTTCCAATAAACTAAATTAATGTACGGCAGTAGTCTATGAAAACAAATGTTTAAATTTATTTTAATATGTTTGACAGCACTGATCACCTTACTTTTAGAGATTTATGACAGTATTACTAGGCAACCAAGTAAACACTTTCTCCCCAAGGGATTTTAAAGTATTTCCCATCCGTGAGATTGTCATTGCAGTTAAAAATGACATACGTTTCCAACCTGTGACAGGTTAGGAATTGACATATTACAATAGTGGTTGTGAATAATAGTTATTTACATTGCAAGACCGTTATACAAAAATTTACAAGTGAGCACAGAAAGGTTATTTGTGTGAGACAGTAAATTTCAGGTAACGGTAGAGCATTGTACAACATTTTATGGGCATTTGCATCGCAATATATTTATGTTTAATAAAATTCATTGCATTTGTGCAACGTCAATGTCAATGTCAAAGCATGTCAGACGTTTTAAAAAAGATATGTTGTCATGGTATATCCATGTCAACAGCCCGTTATAATTTTTACACGGTCTAGCCCGTAAAATGTCTTGTAACTACTAGAAACAGAGCTAAATAAACAGTTCTTTACTGTTCAAATTCCCAAAAAATAATATAAATTGGGGAGTGAAAAATTTTGTCAAAAAGTCTAACGAATGAGCTTGAAGAACAGAAATGGCGTGACTTTGAGTCACAATACACTTTAATTGTGTACTTTTAAAGTGTTGTCTGTTGTATTTGTGTCTTATTCATTCATTTTTACTATTTATTTTACATGTGTGGTAGTATTATTTATAAATAGGTCAGCGAATAAATTACTGTTTATGTACAATATGTTAAAAGTTTGTATCACTGTTTTAATTTCGCTACAATTTATTCGTGCAGTATTATAATTTTTTGTAAAGTTATGTTGCTAAGTATAATAGTATATTCCCGCTATTGTTTTATTTTCATGCATTAGTGTCTTAACGGAAACTGCTTAAAAGTGTTATTGTATTTTTAATTTTTTTGCACATTACATCAAATTTAATATACGAACAAGATAATTGAAGACAATTAGTTAAAAGAATAAAAATTATCTAAATTATATTAGAAATTTCATTGCTAATTTTGACATTTTAGTACTACTAGCGCTATCTATTAGCACCACAAACAAACAATAACAACGGTGAACAATGACATACAGTCCATATCAACGAATGTTTATTCGCTTTATTGACGATTAAATGACAGTTACATTATTATTAATTACGTTTTATAATTAATTCGTTCATTACAAAAAATCTTGTAGAATACTTATGCGGAAATACCTTCCGTGCATTCGCCTATATGCACGAGCGAGCAATGCACGAAAGTTCATGTTTCCGCACTTGTATTGTAAATAACTATTCCGCCAGATTTTTTTTTACCTGCTAGCATTTCTAGGATCTAAATGAGCAGCCTTCCACTTTTTAATCTTCTCCCTTTCTTTAACATTCTTCAAGAACACTTTCCCAATTCCCGTTGCGATTTTGCTGAGTTCTTGTTCTTCTTTCTTCAACTGCAGGTCTTCTATTTCTTGAGGACTCAATGTACCATCTATTTCTTCTTCAGATTCAGATTCTGGAACGCCTTTGTAAGTGTCAGACCATCGACGACGTCTCTCTGCAAGAAGAAGAAAGATGAAGACAAGAAACAAGAATAAATGGTGTTAAGGTGTCTAGATTTTAGACTATTCTAGATATATAGAAGAAAACTACCATTGTTGATTGAAAAATATATAGATAGGCAAGCCTTTGTTTTTGCGTACCGCTGTTTTGGAATCAGATTCGACAGAGCCATCTCGTTCATGATTCCATCAACTACTGAATTAAACAGACACAAATATCAGATGAATAAACATGTTTTACATATTTACTGAATTTTTTGGTATCTATTAAAATGGTTTTTTCATTCATTTGTATATTTTAAAATAGAACTAATTAGTATTATTAATTATTTGACGTTTGCTCTTTTTTTTATAATATTTGACAGAAACGCCTGATATTAACCCAAATGCAACCAGACACACAGTTGTGTAGGTGAAACGAATTTTCTCATAAGCTTGCCTATCTATATATACCGGGTGTCCCAGCTCGACCGACACATGGGAGTTTTACATGGGAAATCAGTTAATTATGAATTGTATCTCCCCAGTGCAAGATATTAACTTCAAATTTTATATACTTATCGGAGAATATTAATTCTATGGATCACACTTATTTGAAATATGCAATTTCGTCTGCAGGGCGATATTTATTAAATTTAAAATCTAATATTTTCGTTGAAAATCAGACAGCCATTGCAGTAAAAGAAAATATTTATCTGACAGTTTAGTGAAGTATCACTGATTTTAATTCTTATTCCCTGTATTTTAATATTATTTAAGTTGAATTTAGTTCATTTTTGTTAATAATATACCAATATTACAAAATTATAAATATCTACAATGGCATGTCATTAACTGTCAGAACTGTCACATAGACATTTTCTTTTATTTCCATGGTTGACTGATTTTGAACGGAAATGTTAGATTTTATAATTTAATAAATCTCGTCTTGCAGACGAAATTACATATTTCAAATAACTGTAATCCATAGAAATATTATTCCCCAATAAGTATACAAAATTTCAAGTTAATATCTTGCACTGGGGAGATACTATTCATAATTAACTGATTTCCCATGTAAATCTCTCATGTGTCGGTCGAGCTGGGACACCCGGTATATTATTCAATCAACACTACCATGCTTTGTTTACTTACTTGCCCAAGCTTGAAAAAAGCATGTAAAAAATTGTAAGTGTTAAATAAGGTTCCTTTTCTACAAACTAAATTATGGTAAATGAATAATAAGCAAAGAAATGTGCGAATGATAAAGTTGAAGCTGTGTTTTTGCAACATTGCTTTAGTAGTTTGTGAAAAAGTGTATATACAAGTTAATTTATAATGATTTAAACAAAATGAAACCAAATATTCGAAGGAGTAGCATGTGGTTTTCAAATATGGATATCTATGTATCCCTAAATCGATTTTTATAACACAGTTTCGGCATGACATCTGTATATACGATGTACACACACTAAAACCAATTAGTCTCCGTACACCAGTAAATGAAAAAAATATTTTTATCTACAACTATTGAAATATGGGTACATTATACGTGTGATACTACATATAATATACTACTCATATTACACAAGTGTAATATGAAAAGTTATATTACACGCTACACTTTTCTGTAATAAATAGAGCGTATAATTTAACACATAACATTTTAATAAACTGTTAATTTATTAATAATATATTTGTTATTATAAATATCAATATAAATGATTATAAAAGTATAATAAATACAATTTGAATAGTTATTTTGACATTTACGTGCTACCATGGCGCCATCTGTTAAGCTATATATGAACTACTCACATTTAACTGAATATTTAACAAATAATTATCAGATTTTTTATATGCCTGATAGTTGTAGATAAAGTATACTATTTGACTCGCATAATATGGCTACATTACACTCGGATGATTAAGAATACTCGCTACCGCTCGTATTTTTAATTACATCCTCGTGTAATATAGCCTACATATTATGCTTGTTAAATAATATACTATTATACTTTGCGTTAATAATTTTCCTATTATTATATCGAAAACAGTTTAATAATATAAAATAATGTTGAACGGTTTTTGGTATTTTTGTGGTTGTAAAATTGGTACTTCTAACAACTGCACCGTACTATAAATGTGAAATTTATAACCTCAAATATTTTTAAATGTTTTTTGATACAATTTATTGAGTAGGAAAACCGAAAAAACAAAACTAATTTAAAAGGATATTAAAATTTCATAACTCATAATGTATAGATTTATAAATATTTTCATAATATTTTGAATGCATATTTACAGATTAATGTGCCCAATTTCATTCAATAGAGTTACCATATTTTACATTTATATATCCCTAGATTACAATCTGTATTTTTTCAATTGAAAATTTGAAGATATTTATTAAATAAGTAAAGCAAATGACTACACGTCACTGATAGGAATCATTTTGAGTATATCATTATAAAATTTAAAATTTGTTTTTTTATCTATATTGTACTCTAGCTTAAAAACAAATAAAAACAAAGCAAACAATGAGCAAAGTATAAAAATTATATTCTATGTACTATTCCCAAATATAGTATTATGGAATATGATACATTTTAACTGACATATTTGCAAGATTAAATTGAATTTTGAGAGTTGTTCTTCATATTCTATTTACAATATATATCACATTCTATTAATTGACATTCTTGTAACATTTATTCAGAAGATTTTATTTGATTACAACAATCGGATCACAATTTGCGTTAATTCCAGAAATTTTAGGTATGAAATGAATTAAAAATATTTTGAACTGCAATAACAAAATAATTTTAAAACTACTGCACCTCAAAAATTTTAAATGTAAAAGGGTGTCAAACAAGAAACAGTTCGAAAGGAATTTTAATTCTCTTTTCAACAGTTTTTTTTATTTTTCAAATCAGATCATTAGTTCCAAAGAATTATCGTTTAAAATAAATTTTATCAGGTGTTCAAAATTGCAATCAAGTTGACTTAAACAAATGACAGAAACTCAAGTATCAGTTTATGAGGTGTTTAAAATGACTACCACCAACTTCCATACAATAATAGAGATTTTGCTCAAAATGTCGTACGTTCTGCAACATTTGTGGAGTAATCTGACGACACTCAGTTACGATACGTTGTCGTAAATCTTCTAAAGATTCGGGTAGCGTGGCATAAACTTTAGACTTCAAATAACTCCACAAAAAGAAATCTAACTTGTTTATTACAAACAACTTGTCAAAAGAATTGTTTATTTAGTTTTTGTCATTTGTTTAAGCCTATTTGAGTGCAATTTTGAACACCTCATAAAATTTTGGACTGCACGTCCACCCCCATTTTTTGGTTGTTATGCCATTGGTACTAATCCATTCAGGTGTCCCCCTTTATACTAAAATTGACGTGTTCGAGTGTTTTTTGCAAAATTGATGTCAAGTGGCCAAAAATTGCGCTGATAATTTTCATTGGGTCACCTGTATTTTTGTATTTTTCAAGTAAATATCTCTCTTGTTTGCCATAGAAGTTTTTGGCAGTTGTTTGAGAACTGCAATCCGTTTTACAATTACAATTTATTTCTTATTTTTTTATAAAATAAATATTTCTGTACAAATTTCTTTACAAACCCCCTTCTTACTAAACTACCCCCCATTTAAACCTCCATGCATTCTTACCTGGATCAGTATACGGGTACGGAGGGGCAGGAAAGTCATCTCTTTCTATCTTGGGTTGCTGTCCTGGTTTCGGTTTCTTGGCATCGGGGAAATGGGCCAATTCTATTGGTTCTTCATTATTCATATGAGGACTTTTAGGTCTAGGAGTCTCAGAACGGATTGACTCAGCCATTACTCTCATCCCTGACTTCTTGGAGAAGGAACGAGGGGTTGAACTACGCATTGAATGTTGAGCTGTTGAAAAAAAAATAATTATTTTTGTAAAAAATAGCTATTTTAGGCGGCTGGTACATAAATTGTTGTTTTTCGTATCTACAAGCAACCTGAAAGTATTAATTTTTATTTGACATCTGTCAAAGTCAATATTTTTGGTCGCTTGTTTGTTCATTACTGATTTACATAGTTCATATTAATGTGATTAATTATTTTTCAGACAACCACATATGAAAGTAGCCATATTTACAGTGTAATTAACACCAGGAAATGTAACATAGCACACGGCGTGTGTTATAATAACACACTAGTGTGTTATATAACCGGATATGACGATTAGTGGTCAATAGATGGAACTTTGATAATGAAATGTAAGAAAATTAATGAAAATTTGCTTAAAACTACGATTTTAAAATTGGTAGTGAATTAATAACAGAAATAAAGAATCAAAATGTACTGATAGTTTTATTAATTGTTCAAATAATACGTACTAGACTTCCAAATCAGTTTCCGGTTAACTAGTGATACTTAACCTCAAACCCAAACGTCAATGCTTTCGTGAGTTGTGTTTGACTTTGACACTTTTGTATAAACCCTGTTTTTATTATAATATTTTGTGGTCGTCTGAAAAATAGTGTACATAACTCGCTTGAAAGTGCATAGCAACGCTCGTGTATTAAATCACTCAATCTCGCTATTTACCACTTTCCACGCTTGTTATGTAAATAACTATTGCTTGTTGTATGTTTGTTACATAGAATACTGTAAACACATTTTCATTTCCCACGGTAACCATAGACAACGTTAAGGTATTCATTTCTCACAGTTCTGTCAAAAATAAATTGTTCCAAATTTAATTAATTAGAAAATAATATCGTGGTCGTAGAAAAAGTATAGTGTACAACTCGCATGGAATGTCCATTTCATACTCGTATGATTTGCAGAATGAGCAAACTGTCATACTCGTATGAAATGTATACCATTCCATACTTGTTGTACAATGTACTATAACTACACGATTATTTTTGTAAAAAATAACACATTTTCAATTAAAACTTAATAGTTATTTACATTTCAAGACCGTTATACAGAAATTTACAGGTGAGCACAGAAAGGTTATTTGTGTGAGACTGTAAATTTCAGGTAACGGTAGAGCATTGTACAATGTTTTATGGGCATTTGCATCGCAATATATTTATGTATAATAAAATTCATTGCATTTGTGCAACGTCAATGTCAATGACAAAGGATGTCAGACGTTTCAAATAAGATATGTTGTCATGGTATATCCACGTCAACAGCCCTTTATAATTTCTACACGGTCTAGCCCGTAAATCGTCTTGTAACCCCTAGAAATAAAGCTAAATAAACAATTCTTTACTGTTCAAATGCCCATAATAGTTATTTACGTGGATTACGAGGAAATTTGTGAGGCGAGCGACGAAGGAGCGGGCTCCCATAATCCAGTGAGCCCAGTAAAGATTAATTGCATAAGTGCCAAGTACAACATTTTATTTCTAGCTGCATAGTGGTTTTTTTATTTATTCATTTTATTCTTCAAAAAATGATTGACTATTTTGGAATCAAAGGTAGTTGGCGGTGGTAGAACAATTTATAGCTAGACGTTGTTAAATGAGTTTCGCCAGTTAAATAAAATGTACTATAAATATGTATAATTACTCACATAAACCTAATTTCATCGTAAAATTTTACAGGGCTAGCCTTGTAAATTTTTACAGGTAAGTTACTGTAATTGTTTATTTACTTAGCTACCAAGAAGCCTGTAAAATGACAATTATATAGAAGGTGGAAATAAATATTTTTGTAAAAAAAATCACATTTCCAATTAAAATTAAAATCTTTTTATATCACTCAGATATTCTAATCCAAATTGATAATCACGTTCCAATTATTTTCAATCATTGGTAAACATAAAATAGTATATTATTTAACAAGCATAATATGTAGGCTATATTACACGATGATGTAATTAAAAATACGAGCGGTAGCGAGTATTTTTAATCATCTGAGTGTAATGTAGCCATATTATGCGAGTCAAATACTATACTTTATCTACAACTATCAGGCATATAACAAATCTGATATTATTTGTTAAATATTCAGTTAGGTGTGGGTAGTTCATATATAGCTTAACAGATGGCGCCACACTAGCACTTAAATGTCAAAATCACTTTTCAAATTGTATTTATTATACTTTTATAAGCATATATATTGATATTTATAATAAAAAATATGTTATTAATAAATTAACAGTTTAATACAATATTATGTGTTAAATTATATGCCCTATTTATTACAGAAAAGTGTAGCGTGTATCATGACATTTCATATTACACTTGTGTAATATGAGTAGTATATTATATGTAGTATCACACGTATAATGTACCTATATTTCAATAGTTGTAGATAAAAATATAATTTGTAGTTTTTATCGTTAAAATTTTTCATTTATAGTCGAAATTATCCAAAAATTACCATTTTGGAGTCCAAAATTTTGATTTTTAAAAATAGTCCAAATTGATAGTCGCCGATGCGCTGATTTCAAATTTTCAAACAGAATTAAATTATCTCTGCCCATTCCTGAGATATTTGCTCTCAAAGTTGCACCTCAAAAAAGTGTGTTTTTGTGTATATCTTTAAAATGTGTAGAGATACAATCTCAACGATTATACCAACCGATTCTACAGGCAAAGTTACGTAAAGAAATGTTTTCTCCGCATATACGTTCTTTGGAACGATTTGGTGTAAAATTGGAAAAATGAAAAAACCGGAATTTCAGGTTTTTACTCGAAAACTTTTTGTCTCCAAAATTTATCATATTCTAGACTTAAGTAAATATAGATGTGCTGATTCCAAATTTTCAAACCGAATTCAATTATCTCTTACCGTTCTCGAGATATTTGCGTTCAAAGTTAGACCTGAAAAAATAGGTTTTTCAGGAATAGTCCTGAAATGGATCGAGATACGACCTCGGCGACATCACCATTCGATTCTACAGGCAAAATTACATAAGTGTACCAATTTTCAGATTTTTATTTTCACGGATACAATTTTTAGAGTGAAAAAACGAAAATCGGCGAAAATCGAAAAAAATCGCAAGGGGTTCATCAGGCGATTTTTCGATTTTTGCGATTTTCGTTTTTTCGCTCTAAAAATTGTATCCGCTGGTATAAATATCTGAAAATTGGTACACTTATGTAATTTTGCCCGCAGAATCGATTGATGAGGTCGCCGAGGTCGTATCTTGACCCATTTCAGGATTATTTCTGAAAAACGATTTTTTTCAGGTCTGACTTTGAACGAAAATATCTCGAGAACGGTAAGAGATAATTGAAATCGGTTTGAAAATTTGGAATCAGCGCATCTATATTTACTTAAGTCCAGAAAATGAAAAGATTTGGAGACAAAAAGTTCCCGAGCGAAAAACTGAAATTCCGGTTTTTTCGTTTTTCTAATTTTTCACCAAATCGTTCCAAAGAACGCATATGCGGACAAAACATTTCTTGACGTAATTTTGCCTGTAGAATCGACTGGAATAATCGTTGAGATTGTATCTCTACCCATTTTAAAGATATGTTGAAAAAACACACTTTTTTGAGGTGCAACTTTGAGGCCAAATATCTCAGGTATGGGAAGAGATAATTAAATTCGGTTTGAATATTTGAAATCAGCGCATAGATGACTATCAATTAGGACTATTTTTAAAAACCAAAATTTTGGACCCAAAAATGGGTATTTTTGGATAATTTCGGTACATGAAAAATTTTAGAGTGCAAAACTAAAAAATTTAATTTATCATGTTTAACAATGATTGAAAATAACTAATAGACCACGTTAGTGAGGTTAAGAATTACATTTGGCGCGAAACCCTAATTCAAATCTGAGTGTATGCATTTCTTATAGGAGTACATTTTCAATTCACAATATTAAAGCATTTTGGCGATTCTTAATTATAACATAGGGTTTCTTTATTTTCTAAATCATTACTTTTTGGTTTTCGTACAGAAAAAGTACAAATCAAAGAATAAATTAAGAAATATTTGATTTTAAGAAAGTAGTAACGCATATAGTAACATATGTTGTTACTTGGTGCAGTTAAAGTGACAGGTTCAACTGAATACTAAGACAGTTACGACATACGTTTTCAGAAATTTGCACCTAGTGTTTAAATTGAAGTTTATTAAATAATATTATGTTTTTTGGGTGTGTATATTACATTAGAAGATAGATAAAACATTAGAGCTTAGTATTTATAAGGTTTAATAGTTAAGATTTGCATTTTATAATACTTTGTAGCAGTTTAAAGATAGCATATTTTAATTCCCATAAGAATAACATGGGCGTATAAATCGGCAGAGGCGAGTTAGGGTTTCAGTTTGAAGTTGGCGCCACAAAATGACCGGTACACTAATGCAGTTTATTTTATTGTGCCTATATGTTGAATGTGTATTCTTAGTCTTGGTAATTCATGTCTTTCGTAAACTCGGAATACGCACTTATAAGTTATGCACAAAATATATAAATAGTAATAATAATAAATTTTACTTACAAGTTGGTCTATGAAAATGAGGGCTAATAGGTGTCTTATCGTAAGGGTCGATTGGTCTTCTCAAATACCCTAAAGATGGTTCTTCGGTCAAGTAACTATACGTGTAAATTCTGGATATATCTTCGTGGGCTGATTTGTTGTATTCTCTCAAAATTAGTCCAGGAGATGGAGTACGATATGAGTGCTATATAACATATATTACGTTATTAATTTGAAGTCATTTATATACTATGTATAAATATGAATCATTTCTTACACCTAAAGTTTTACTAAATTCTTAAAATACTACTATATTTGACTCATAATAAAATAAAAAGTGTTGTATAATAAATAAACTAAACCAAAATCTACAAATACAAAATTTGAACTTAAACATAAAAAGCAGAAATAAAATATTTAATTTTTTATTTTAACTTACCACTTAAAATTTTGAAGAAGTACAGTACTTTTTTTTATATTTTTCTTTATGTTGTTTATATACAGTACAATGGATTCTTCTAATTTTTGTTTTTAAAAATATAATTACGTATACATGTATGAATATTTTGCTTATTATCATCTACATTTTATGAGAAACAAGCAAACAATAACCAATAAGTTTTCTAAAAAATGTCAATTTTTGAAAACCCCTTTATATTTGACAGCTTTTTTAAGGGGCAAAATGTCATTGAAGAGCTGTCAAATTATAGTGTAATTTTCACCCATTTCACAGTTTCCAGCTCTTCTAAAAAACTGTTAATTTTTGAAAACCCCTTAAAATTTGACAGCTTTTCTACCTCAGTGAGTGGATTACTTAGGATCAGTTCGTTAAATAGAGGATGTGAAGTGATCCTGTCAAATGGAATGAAAAATAAACGATCCGGATTCAAAAGTGTAAGTTGGATCACTTCAAAGTGACAAATGGAATGCGCCTATAGACTCACATCATCAGAAATCAAAATCGGAGAATCAGTTAGAATATTTAACATATAAATGAAAATGTAATATAAATGTTTAAATAAATTATGTATTAAAAATAAAATATTTGTTTGCTGGTCAAACAGTCCTTGGAAAGCTGTCAAATTATAGTACAATTTTCACCCATTTCATAGTTTCCAGCTCTTCTAAAAAACTGTTAATTTTTGAAAACCCCTTAAAATTTGACAGCTTTTTAAGGGGTAAAATGTTATTGAAAAGCTGTCAAATTATAGTTTATTTTTCAGCCATTTCACAGTTTCCAACTTCTCTAAAAACCTGTTAATTTTTGAAAACCCCTTAAAATTTGACATCTTTTTTAAGGGGTAAAATGTCATTGAAAAGCTGTGAAATTATAGTGTAATTTTCACTCATTTCACAGTTTCCAGCTTTTCTAAAAAAACTATCAATTTTTGAAAACTCCTTAAAATTTGACAGCTTTTTAAGAGGCAAAATATCATTGAAAAGCTGTCAAATTATAGTTTATTTTTCACCCATTTTACAGTTTCCAGCTCTTCTAAAAAACTGTCAATTTTTGAAAATCCCTTAAAATTTCACAGCTTTTTTAAAGGTCAAACTGTTCTTGGAAAGCTGTCAAATTATAGTGTAATTTTCACCCATTTTACAGATTCCAGCTCTTTTAAAAAATTGTCAATTTTTCAAAAAACCCTTAAAATTTGACAGCTTTTTTAAAGGCGAAACTGTCCTTGGAATGCTGTCAAATTCTAGTATTTTTCCATCCATTTCACAATTTTCAGCTCCTCTAAAAAACTGTCAATTTCGTGAGAAATATGGCCAAAAAAATGAACATAATATCTCTTTCTTCACAAGTTTTTGAGCGTTTAAAATAATTTTTTATAGATAATGTAATAAGGCATAGTGAAAAACATTAAAAAAAAAATAAGCTTCGAAGATATGAAACGAATGTAAGTTAAAGAGTGGTTAGCTGTAGAATAATCTCACTTTCAAATGAAATAAGTTTAAATGAAATGCAGCAAAAAGTGTATAATTTAGCATACAAGTAAGTCATTTAGTGTCCACATTTTTTTTATAATAATTTAATACGTTGGAAAATCCCATTGTTCTGCATAACCAATAAAATAAATAGTGAAAAACTGTATTTATAATATTTTATTGACATTTTCACTCATAATTTGTCATCCAATTAAATCATAGTATCCTTAAATTTGGATAATGAAGTAGTCGTAAATGTTGAAATTTTGCATATGGGACTGCTAAACATCTAGCTCTGCACCTCACTTTTTATTGAAAACGATGATCCATTTTGAAAGGAAGTTCGAAGATATGAAACGAATGGAAGTGTGAGAAATCATTTCTCAAAGTAATGGGGAAGTTTAACGTGGTTGAAATTACATGTGAAATATCTTTTAGTCGTAAGTATATGAATAATTATAACTTAAAATGCAATTGAAAGTTAAAATTATGTTGCCAATTATTTATTATTAATGATTTAACTTCGAGCCACTCTGACGTCACAAGTGAGTTATGCGCTTGCGCAGAAGGGATGGTGAGACCTGACTTGTTGAACGTAGGTTGTATTTTGAGGCATTACACCAAACGCTTCTCTGTTGCCATGGGAACCCAGCGCGCGCTGTTTAAGATAGACGATACGTTCTCCGCGAGCCACTCTGACGTCATTTTTGTATAAAATTTCATTTTTTGAGAAATCTAGGCTTCTTTGGGTGAAATAAAATGTAGAATATCACTTTTGAAGGCAATCTTGATAAAATAAAAAAAATTTAAAAAATACGCTAAACTTCCCCATTGCTAACACTGCGCATGCGTGAAGGTACTCTTTGTGAGGTTACCTGCGCCATATTGTTCTTTATGTCATATAGATTTTTTGTATTTTTGTTCTGTAAGGTCTACATTTTTTTTTTATAATAATTTTCTCGAAAAACCCCATTGTACTGTATACCCAACAAATCCATAAAAATCTGTATTTGCAATATATAATTATGTATAAGATATGATATAAAGATGAGAATGAAATGAACAAACCTTTCTCGACCTTCTAGAGGGAGGACTATACAAAGACCCTGTTAAGCTTGGAGTTCTTGACCTCATGGAAAACTGAAACCACGACACTCATGCAAAATCATAAACACACCAAAATAAGCAACTTAACAACTTAACAACTTAACTATAACTCATATTATAAAAGAAGCTAATGAACTAAAACTAACCAAATGTAAGAGCAACAACATTATACAATATACTACCTGTAGGGAATCTTCTCAACTTGTGGGGTTGTAGATCTGTTGGGGGTTTATATTTGTACTTACTTGTAGTTCGGAGACTCCTGAACTGCTCATGCGGTCGAATTCACGACCAGAAGTGTAGCCGCGCGATTCGGTGTCTGTGCAATGGCCGTTCGTTTCCGGTGTGCCGTTTAGGATTGTTCCTGGAGAAATAAATGTGATTTAAGAGTTGAATTTACCAGTAGTACATTGGTAAATTAGTAGTACATTGATTATTGGTAAATTGATTTAAGAATCAATTTTTTTTTGTGTCAAGGTAGTAAAAATTGGACGGCAGTCTTAATATTAAGAAATTTTATTTCACAACCAAACTATTCTATAGTCTTCTTAAGGGTTAGAAAAAGTCAAATGTAAAATTTGTAAGACACACATTATATGTATTTGTAATGTGTGACCATATTTCGCTCTGTGAATTATGTGTTATTTTCATTCATTTATTTATTTTATAATTTGACAAATCCTGATGTACATCACCCACACGTGTCTTACAAATTTTACATTTGACTATTTCTAACCCTGAAGAAGACTATAGAATAGTCGAAACGTTAAATAAATATATATATATATATAAATCTACAGCAGCCAAAACTGCTCCAAAATGTGCTACGGTTTCAGCAGACTAAAAATAAAAGCAAACACATCTGAGTGCTTTAATTATTGAGCCACTGAAACTAAAGCACAATCCAAAGCAGTTAAATCTGCTCCAGAATGTGCTCTGGTTTCAACAGACCTAGAATTAGAGCAACCACTACTTAGTGCATTAATTCCTGACCCACTGAAACCAGAGCACAATCCAGAGCAGCTAAATCTCTTCCAGAATGTGCTCTGGTTTCAGCAGACCTAGAATTAAAGGAAACACTTCTGAGTGCTTTAATTCTTGACCCACTGAAACCAAAGCACAATCCAGAGCATCCAAAACTACTCCACAACGTGCTCTTGTTTCAACAAGCCAATAATTAGAGCATACGATAAAGCGTGCTTCAATTCCCGATCGGCTGAACTAGACCACCTTCAGGGCATTAAATACCCTAGATGGTGGTCTAACAAAAATGGCAAAAATTGACATTAAATGTAAATAATTAAAAATAAAGATGAACACTTTTCTCGATTACCCACAGAATTTATTTTAAAGTCTTTAACTTTAAAATAAATTCTGTGGATAATCAAGAAAAGTGTTCATTTTTATTTTTAATTATTTGATATAATGTTCCACCAAAAACCAACTACAAATTCTCTATCAATAATTAAATGTAAACATTTCACTGACGCCGGAGGCCTAGGGAACGCTCAGCATAACTAAGCATTTTCTATTACGTACTTTGTTAGTTATAATTTGTAAATAATGTCTCACCATTTTCTGTAGGTCCAGGCCCACACCGTGGATGCCAAATGGCCCCTCCTTGAAGGTACATCTCCTCTCCATCTCCAAAAGGATCTCCACATTTGGTACAGCGAGCACAGGTTGGATGGAAGTGATGGTTATCACCCGCCTTAAAAAAATTAAATGTAAAACTTCCACTTCACTATATGAAGATTTATTTCAGATTGTGAATTAATAAAACGGGGACAGTTTAACGAGGGGTAGTAGGGGTGGGAGGGCGTTAAGTATTGAGTTGATTTCGGGCAGTTAGGCTTGGTTGGACTTGAAATCGTTGTTTATTTGTCTGAAAAGCTGTTTAATACGAAAAATGTGTTCACACACACCTAACTTAACCTAACAAACCCAATCTAATTTCACTCAACCTAATCTGATTAGGTTAGGTTAGGTTGGGTTAGGTTGAATTATTTTAGGTTACGTTGAGTTAGGTTAAGTTGAATTAGGTTAGGTTAGTTTGGGTTAGGTTAGATTAGTTTGTGTTAGGTTAGATTGAGTTAGGTTAGGTTAGGTTGCGTTAGGTTAGGTTAAATTAAATCGCACAGAGCATGACCGAACATACTGGGGCCAAGGTGATCGTTTGCGGCGACTTTAATGCGAAACACCCAGAATGCGGTTCCCCGAGAACGGATCCGAGGGGAATAACACTCGCAGCCTGGGCGGCTTGCATGGACTTGGTAGCGACTAACTCCGGGGATAGACCAACTTTTCAGCGGGATGGCTCTTCGAGCCATATCGATATCACGTGGGTAACCGCGAGTTTCTACCCACACTTGGAAGATAAAATGTGTGGATGATGAAATGTGCGCAAGATAAAATATGTGTAAGATACCTTTTCTTCACGGATTAAAAGTGTGGAGGATAAAAGGTGTGCAAGGTTGAAAGTGTGCAAGGTACAATTACAGAATAGATTTATACAAAAGCGACAGTAAGACAGAGAAACGAAAATTAGAGAGAGATGGAGAATGTACACAAATTTAAAGGGCTCATTGTTTAAAATCGGAAAATTCCCTCACATCTTAGAGAGAGATAGGGGAAGAGCACAAATTTAAAGGTCTACACAATGCTTCAAGATCATAGAACTGTATAGGGGAACATGAAAGGTGTCGACACCGAGTGTCGCTTCTGTATGTAACTATTATGTGGTACAATGTCGAGCAGTGTAACATGTGTGGAGGATAAAATGTATACGCCTCTACTTTCACACTTTTTTGTGTTGCCAAAATGGGGCGTATACATTTTATCCTCCACACATGTTGTATTGCCTGACATTGTATCGTTCAAACATTTAATCTTGTACACCTTTTATTGTGCACACATTTAATCTTTCCACACATTTTATCTTTGCCAGCGTTTGATCTTTCGAGCCATATCGATATCACGTGGGTAACCGCGAGTTTCTACCCACACTTGGAAAGATGGGAAGTCCTAGAGGAAGAGACTCTAAGCCTCCACAACTACACCAAGTTCTGCATACGAAGCCAAAGACCTGTATTGCAAGTAGAAAGCAACAACATTGCAAGGAGATGGGCCATGAGGGGAGGGGAGAGAGGAGAAGATCGACGAAGAAGTGCGCACATGGCTGAACGGCATCACCGAACCCCCTGACACCCCAGAGAAACTTGTGCGCTGCCTTCGGGCGGTGTGCAAGCGAAATCTTCGACAGAGGGGGGTTAGTGGTAGGCCCGGGGTATACTGGTGGAACGAGGAGATAGCAGCTCTTAGGCGCGAGGCTCTGGCGGCGAGGAGATGCTATCAGCGACAGTTGAAGAGGCATGGGAACGGAGAGAGAGAGCCTGCGGGAAGCCCGAAAGGCACTGAAAGCGGCAATTAATCTCTCGCAGAGGAGGAAATGGAAGGAGTTGATCGATGCTGTCGATGACAACGTATGGGGGAAGGGGTACAAGATCGCGGTAAAACGCATCAACGGCGCTCGGAAAACGACAGCTCGAGGACCGTGTAACCTCTTTGTTCCCCCGCATGGGAGAACGAACTAGAGGGTTATTCTAATTCAGACGGTAGCGAAGCTTCGCTATTCGACTTGAAGCCATCTATTGGTCTTGAAAGGAACATAGTCTATGACGTCACAAAAATGAACGATAGCGAAGCGTTATGCTCGTAGCGGGACCTCTGTGGCTTTCGCTATGCCTACAACATCCCTCTAATCTATGACGTCATATGCGAAGTTCCTTTCAAGACCAATATATGGCTTCAAGTCGCATAGCGAAGCTTCGCTACCGCTATCTGAATTAGAATAACCGCCCTGGGATGGGATTCTGTAACTACATAACGCACTCAAATAACAGTTAATGCGTTATTTGAGTCCGTTATCATAACAAAAGAAAAAAAGTATCTGTCACATATCATTAATTTGTCCACTTCAAAGACTAAAACTTAATTCATAAGTAAGTAATATGTAAATAATCAATAAAATTGTATTTTTTTGTTAAATGAGGATGGTATGATACTTATTTCATCTGAAATTAAATATTTGATTACTATAAAATTTTATGTTTATGTCTATTATTTCCATCCGTTATATAACGTACACAAATCATAACGTACGTAGTTATAGAATCCCACCCCTGGACACCGACGGTGGTAGCAGAGAAGCTAGAGCCTTTCACAGTGAAGGAGATGGAAAGAGCTGCTATGAAGATGAGGTCCAATAAATCTAACCTAACTTAAACCAATCTAATCTAATGTAACATAATCCAATTTAATCTAATCCAACCTAATCTTATTAGAATAGGTTAGGTTGGGTTCGGTTAGGATTAATTAGATTAGGTTGCGTTAGCTTCTATTAGATTGGTACCATACATGTAACAAAACTACTAATCCACCCTACCTGCAGCACTTTTCCACTGATATACCTCTGGCAGTAAGCGCACTTGACGCCGAACTGCCTCTGGTAGTCTCTCTCGCAGTACGGTATGCCGTCCCTGCCCATGTATTCCCCGTGCAAGACCTGGCTGCACGCGCCGCACTTGAAGCACCACACGTGCCATTGCCGCTCTAGCGCAATGAGGGCCTGGCCTTCCTTCAGCTGCTCTTTACACCCGGCACACGCTGCGGACAGAGAGACGAGTTAGAGGGCGTGTCTACCTCGGGACACAGAGACACAGTACAAGGGAAGTAAGTGTCAGGTGTGAGCACTAAAGTTAACTACTGCGAAAAGGGAAGTATACATTTTATACTCCACACATGTTATGTTGCTTGACATTGTTCCTTGCACACTTTCAATCTTGCACACCTTTTATCTTATAGTCTGACTAGAGATGTCAAGTTGACTTTTAAATTGTTTTATGATTGTGGTATCTATGCAAAGTTTTTCTCTGAGTGAAAGAATTGAGAGAAATGTGACCTTTATGCATTCTGCTATCAGGTATAGAATTGTACGAAATCCATTAGTATACACCTTAGATGAGGTATAACATAGAGATATGGCACACTCCTATAGCTACGTACTAATGAGCAAGCAAAAGATGTATGGTCGAGAATCGCCTAACAGTCAGCTGCGTGAGAACAATCCGCCAGCTGAGTAGTGCACACTTACAGTTACACGAACCAAATATTGGTCATAGTGTTAGTCACTTGTCCTCATTATTTGTTTGGTTCAGTTTTCCATATAACTACTCCACTGGTCCACTGTTCTCAAACAGCTAGCTGCAAGCGATTTTAAACCTTAGATCTTTCGACAATATATTTGGGCAATGCCATATCTCTATATTATACCTCATCTAAGGTATACACTGTTTATTCCAGGTACTGCATTTGGAAATCTCAAACTAACATTAGCATCCCTGTCTTATTATTTCCATGTCGTACAGCAATCCATCTTTATTAAGTTAGGCAGGTTAATGATGTTTGGGATTTCCAAATCCAGTATTTAGCTGGGTACCTGTAATAAACACTGTTTACTAATGGTTTCATCAGGGAAAAACTTTGAATAGTTACCACAACCATACAACAATTTAAACGTCAACTCGAGATCTCTTGTCAGACTACACATTTATTTTATCTTGCGCACATTTCATCATCCACACATTTTATCTTTCATTCATTACGAGCACCACATTTGAAGCTTGTAGTCAGGTACTATACGGGGAATACATGGGCAGAGAAGGTGTTCCTTACTGTGAGAGCGATTACCAGAGACAGTTTGGCGTCAAATGTGTTTATTGTCAGAGATATATCAGTAGAAAAGTGCTGCAGGTATGAGTTTCCTTATACCGGGTGTTAATACTAAGTTGTAACACCCGAAAACGGCAGTTAGAACTCATTGAAACACCAACTTTTCTTATATCAACTTTTTGATTTACAGCCTCAGTTCATAGTTATTACACTGCAGCACTTTTCCGCTGATATACCTCTGGCAGTAGGCGCACTTGACGCCGAACTGTCTCTGGTAGTCCCTCTCGCAGTACGGGACGCCGTCCCGGCCCATGTACTCGCCGTGCAGGACCTGGCTGCACGCGCCGCACTTGAAGCACCACACGTGCCACTGCCGCTCCAGCGCGATGAGCGCCTGGCCCTCCTTCAGCTGCTCGCCGCACCCGGCACACGCTGCGGACACACACACGGGTTAGAGGCGCGGCCACCTCGGGACACAGAGACACAGTACAAGGGGAGGAAGTGTCAGGTGTCGGCACCAACATTAACTACTGCGAAAAGGGACGTATACATTTTATGCTCCACACATTGTATATTGCTTGATGTTGTACCTTGAACACTTTCAATCTTGCACACCTTTCATCCTCCACACTTTTAATCCGCGAAGAAAAGGTACCTCATAGTCTGACAATAGGTCTCGAGTTGACGTTTAAATTGTTTTATGGTTGTGGTACCTATTGAAATTTTTTCCCTGAGTGAAAGAATTGAAAGAAATGTAACCTTTATGCATTCTGCTATGGCATATAGAATTCTACGAAATCTATTAGTATACACCTTAGATGAGGTATAACATAGAGATATGCCACACTCCTATAGCTACGTACTACTGAGCAAGCAAAACATGTTTGGTAGTTGAGTAGTGCACAATTACAGTTAGATGAACGAAATATTGGTCATAGTGTTACTCACCTACCCTCATTATTTGTTTGGTTGAGTTTTCCATATAACTACTCCAATGGTCCACTGTTCTCACACAGCTGGCTACAAGCGATTCTAAACCTTAGATCTTTCGACAATATATTTGGGCAATGCCAAATCTCTATGTTATATCTCATCTAAGGTATACACTGTTTGTTCCAGGCACTGGATTTGGAAATCCCAAAGTAACATTAGCATCCCTGTCTTGTTATTTCCATGTCGTACAGTAACCCATCTATATTAAGTTAGGCATGTTAATATTACTTTGGGATTTCCAAATCCTATACTTAGCTGGGTACCTGGAATCAACAGTGTTTACTAACGGTTTCGTCAGGGAAAAACTTTGAATAGTTACCACAACCATAAAACAATTTAAACGTCGACTCAAGATCTCTTGTCAGAGTATACATATATTTTATCTTGCGCACATTTTGTCATCCGCACATTTTATCTTCCATTCATCACAGGCACCACCTTAGATGAGGTATAACATAGAGATATGGCATTGCCCAAATATATTGTCGAAAGATCTAAGGTTTAAAATCGCTTGCAGCCAACAGTGTGAGAACAGTGGACCAGTGGAGTAGTTATATAGAAAACTCAACCAAACAAATAATGAGGATAGGTGACAAAACACTATGACCAATATTTGGTTCGTCTAACTATAAGTGTGCACTACTCAGCTGGCGGATTGTTCTCACGCAGCTAACTGTTAGGCGATTCTCGACCATACATCTTTTGCTTGCTCAGTAGTACGTAGCTATAGGAGTGTAGTATATCTCTATGTTATACCTCATCTAAGGGCACCACACTTGAATTCACAGAGAAAAGGTACAAGAAATGTGATGCTTGTAGCCAGGTACTACACGGGGAGTACATGGGCAGAGACGACGTACCGTACTGTGAGAGCGATTACCAGAGACAGTTTGGAGTGAAATGTGCTTATTGTCAGAGATATATCAGTAGAAAAGTGTTGCAGGTATGGTGGATTCTTAGTTTCCTTATACAGGGTGTTGATACTAAGTTGTAACACCCGAAAACGGTAGTTTGAACTCATTGAAACAACCACCTTTCCTTACATCAACTTTTAGATTTGGAGCCTCAGTTTATAGTTATTACACTGCAGCACTTTTCCGCTGATGTACCTCTGGCAGTAAGCACACTTGACGCCGAACTGTCTCTGGTAGTCCCTCTCGCAGTACGGGGCGCCGTCCCGGCCCATGTACTCGCCGTGCAGGACCTGGCTGCACGCGCCGCACTTGAAGCACCACACGTGCCACTGCCGCTCCAGCGCGATGAGCGCCTGGCCCTCCTTCAGCTGCTCGCCGCACCCGGCACACGCTGCGGACACACACGGGTTAGAGGCGCGGCTACCTCGGGACACAGACACACAGCACAAGGGGAGTCAGTGTCAGGTGTGGGCACCAAAATTAACTACTGCGAAAAGGGAAGTATACAGTTTATCCTGCACACATGTTATATTGCTTGATATTGTACCTTGCACACTTTCAATCTTGCACACCTTTTATCCTCCACACCTTAGATGAGGTATTACATAGAGATATGGCACACTCCTATAGCAACATACTACTGAGCAAGCAAAACATATATGATCGAGAATCGCCTAACGCCAGCTGAGTAGTGCACACTTACACTTAGACGAACGAAATATTGGTCATAGTGTTAGTCACCTATCCTCATTATTTGTTTGGTTGAGTTTTCCATATAACGACTCCACTGCTCCACTGTTCTCACACTGCTGGCTGCAAGCGATTTTAAACCTCAGATCTTTCGACAATATATTTGGGCAATGCCATATATCTATGTTATACCTCATCTAAGCTCCACACATGTTATATTCCTTGACATTGTATCTTGCATACATTCAATCTTGCACGCCTTTTATCCTCCACACTTTTAATCCGCGACGAAAAGGTATCTTATAGTCTATTCAAAGTTTTTCCCTGAGTGAAAGAATTAAAAGAAATGTGACCTTTATTGTACGAAATCCATTAGAATACACTACTTGTTCCAGGTACTGGATTTGAAAATCCCAAAGTAACATTAGCATCCCTATCTTGTTATTTCCTTGTCGTACAGTAACCCATCTATATTAAGTTAAGCGTGTTAATGTTACTTTGGGATTTCCAAATCCAGTACTTAGCTGGGTACATGTAATAAACAGTATTTACTAATGGTTTCGTCAGGGAAAAACTTGGAATAGTTACCACAACCACAAAATAGGTTTATACAGAAGCGACAGTAAGACAGAGAAACGAAAAGTAGAGAGAGAAGGAGAATGTGCACAAATTTAAAGGGCTCATTGTTTAAAATTAGAAAGTTTCCTCACATCTTAGAAAGAGATAGGAGAAGAGCACAAATTTAAAGGTCTACATAATGCTTCAAGGTCATAGATCTGAAAAGGGGAATATGAAAGGTACTGACACGGAGTGTCGCTTCTGTATGTAACTATTCTGTGCCACAACCATAAAACAAGTTAAACGTCAACCCAAGATCTCTTGTAAGACTATACACATATTATATCTTGCGTACATTTTATCATCCACACATTTTAACTTCATTCATTACAAGCACCACTTTTGAAGCACTAAACATGCCATTGCCCCTTTAGCACAATAAGGTCTTGGCCTTCCTTCAGTTGTTCTTTAAATCTTGCACACATTAGAGACAGAAAAATGTGTCAGAGGGTAAATTTACATAGATAAAGTACAAGAAATGTGGTGCTTGTAGCCAGGTACTACACGGGACGGCGTACCGTACTGAGAGAGCGATTACCAGAGACAGTTTGGAATCAAATGTGCTTACAGTCAGAGATATATCAGTAGAAAAGTGTTGCAGGTATGGTGGATTCTTAGTTTCTTTATACCGGGTGTTAATACTAAGTTGTAACACCCGAAAACAGCAGTTGGAACTCATTGAAACACCAACTTTCCTTACATCTAATTTTTGATTTGGAGCCTCAGTTCATAGTGATTATCCTGCAGCACTTTTCCGCTGATGTACCTCTGGCAGTAGGCGCACTTGACGCCGAACTGTCTCTGGTAGTCCCTCTCGCAGTACGGGGCGCCGTCCCGGCCCATGTACTCGCCGTGCAGGACCTGGCTGCACGCGCCGCACTTGAAGCACCACACGTGCCACTGCCGCTCCAGCGCGATGAGCGCCTGGCCCTCCTTCAGCTGCTGTCCGCACCCGGCACACGCTGCGGACACACACGGGTTAGAGGCGCGGCTACCTCGGGACACAGACACACAGCACAAGGGGAGTAAGTGTCAGGTGTGGGCACCAACATTAACTACTGCGAAAAGGGAAGTATACATTCTATCCTACACACATGTTATATTGCTTGACATTGTACCTTGCACACTTTCAATCTTGCACACCTTTTATCCTCCACACTTTTAATCCGCGACGAAAAGGTATCTTATAGTCTGACAAGAGATCTCGAGTTGATGTTTAAATTGTTTTATGGTTGTGGTATCTATTCAAAGTTTTTCCCTGACGAAACCATTAGTAAACACTGTTTATTACAGGTACCCAGCTAAGTACTGGATTTGGAAATCCCAAAGTAACATTAACCCGCCTAACTTAATAAAGAAGGGTTACTGTATGACATGGAAATAACAAGACAGGGATGCTAATGTTACTCTGAGATTTTCAAATCCAGTACCTGGAACAAACAGTGTTTACTAATGGATTTCGTACAATTCTATACCCCATAGCAGATTGCATAAAGGTCACATTTCTTTCCATTCTTTCCCTCAGGGAAAAACTTTGAATAGGTACCACAACCATAAAACAATTTAAACGTCAACTCGAGATCTCTTGTCAGACTATAAGATACCTTTTCTTCGCGGATTAGAGGTGTGCAAAAGTCTTTTGTATTCAGTAATTTTTTGGGGCGTATACATTTTATCCTCTACACATGTTATACTACTCGACATTGTACTACAGAATAGTTACATTCAGAAGCGACACTCCGTGTGGACACCTTTCATGTTCCCCTATACAGTTCTATGATCTTGAAGCATTGTGTGGACCTTTAAATTTGTGCTCTTCCCCTATCTTTCTCTAAGATGTGGGGGAACTTTCCTATTTTAAACAATGAGCCATTTAAATTTGTGCATATTCTCCATCTCTCTCTAATTTTCATTTCTCTGTCTTACTGTCGCTTCTGTATAAATCTATTCTGTGATTGTATCTTGCACACTTTCAATCTTTCACACCTTTAATCCTCCACACTTTTAATCCGCGAAGAAAAGGTATCTTACACATATTTTATCTTGTACACATTTCATCATCCACACATTTTATCTTTCATTCACCACAGGCAACACATTTGAAGTTTGTAGCCAGGTACTACACGGGGAGTACATGGGCATAGATGGTGTACCGTACTGTGACAGGGATTGCCAGAGATAGTTTGGAGTCAAATGTGCTTACTGTCAGAGATATATCAGTAGAAAAGTGTTGCAGGTATGGTGGATTGGTAGTTTTCTTGTACAGGGTGTTAATACTAAGTAGTAACACCCGAAACCGGCAGTTGGAACTCATTGAAACAACCAACTTTCCTTACATCAACTTTTTGATTTGGAGCCCCAGTTCATGGTTATTACACTGCAGCACTTTTCCGCTGATATACCTCTGGCAGTGCGCGCACTTGACGCCGAACTGTCTCTGGTAGTCCCTCTCGCAGTACGGGGCGCCGTCCCGGCCCATGTACTCGCCGTGCAGGACCTGGCTGCACGCGCCGCACTTGAAGCACCACACGTGCCACTGCCGCTCCAGCGCGATGAGCGCCTGGCCCTCCTTCAGCTGCTGTCCGCACCCGGCACACGCTGCGGACACACACGGGTTAGAGGCGCGGCTACCTCGGCACACAGAGACACAGCACAAGGGGAGTAAGTGGCAGGTGTGGGCACCAAAGTTAACTACTGCGAAAAGGGAAGTATACACTTTATACTCCACACATGTTGTATTGCTTGATATTGTACCTTGCACACTTTCAATCTTGCATACCATTTATCCTCCACACTTTTAAGCGAAGAAAATGTACCTCATAGTCTCACAAGAGATCTCGAGTTGACGTTTAAATTGTTTTATGGTTGTGGTATCTATTCAAAGTTTTTCCCTCAATGATAGAATTGAAAGAAATGTGACCTTTATGCATTCTGTTATGGGGTATAGAATTGTACGAAATCCATTAGTATACACTGTTTGTTCCTGGTACTGGATTTGGAAATCTCAAAGTAACATTAGCATCCCTGTCTGTTTTTAGTATTTCTGGGTTTTAGTGTTACCCCCTGGCCTAACCGACCTAGAACTCCCGTGGCACACTATTTCTCTTTCACAGGACCCGCTGATTGACGCCCGAGAAAACCCGACGTCCTGAGGAAGAACCACGACATCACGGACCGACAAAGTCGCTGCGGCCCAAGTGATCGTCACAAATAGGCGGCCCGAATAGGGATACGTCGTAAATCTATATCTATATTAAGTTAGGCGTGTTAATATTACTTTGGGATTTCCAAATCCAGTACTTAGCTGGGTACCTGCTATAAACACTGTTTACTAATGGTATCGTCAGGGAAAAACTTTGAATAGTTACCACAACCACAGAATAGGTTTATACTGAAGCGACAGTAAGACAGAGGAACGAAAATTAGAGAGAGAAGGAGAATGTGCATAAATTTAAAGGGCCCATTGTTTGAAATCGGAAAGTTTCCTCACATCTTAGAAAGATATAGGAGAAGAGCACAAATTTAAAGGTCTACACAATGCTTCAAGGTCATAGAACTGAAAAGGGGAACATGAAAGGTACGGACACGGAGTGTCGCTTCTGTATGTAACTATTCTGTGCCACAACCATAAAACAATTTAAACGTCAACTCAAGATCCCTTGTAAGACTATACATATATTTTATCTTGCGTACATTTCATCATCCACACATTTTATCTTTCATTCATGACAAGCATCACTTTTGAAGCACCAAACATGCCATCGCCGCTCTAGGACAATAAGGGCTTGGCCTTCCTTCAGTTGTTCTTTAAATCCTGCACATATTAGAGACAGAAAAATGTGCCAGAATGTAAATTTACAGAGAAAAAGTACAAGAAGTGTGATGCTTGTAGCCAGGTACTACATGGGACGGCGTACCGTACTGCGAGAGCGATTACCAGAGACAGTTTGGAGTTAAATGTGGTTACTGTCAGAGATATATCAGTGGAAAAGTGTTGCAGGTACGGTGGATTCTTAGTTTCCTTATACAGGGTGTTCATACTAAGTTGTAACACCTGAAAACGGCAGTTGGAACTCATTGAAACAACAACTTTCCTAACATCAAATTTTTGATTTACAGCCTCAGTTCATAGTAATTATCCTGCAGCACTTTTCCGCTGATATACCTCTGGCAGTGCGCGCACTTGACGCCGAACTGCCGCTGGTAGTCCCTCTCGCAGTACGGGACGCCGTCCCGGCCCATGTACTCCCCGTGCAGGACCTGGCTGCACGCGCCGCACTTGAAGCACCACACGTGCCACTGCCGCTCCAGCGCGATGAGCGCCTGGCCCTCCTTCAGCTGCTCGCCGCACCCGGCACACGCTGCGGACACACACGGGTTAGAGGCGCGGCTACCTCGGGACACAGACACACAGCACAAGGGGAGTAAGTGGCAGGTGTGGGCACCAACATTAACTACTGTGAAAAGGGAAGTATACATTTTATCCTCCACACATGGTATATTGCTTGACATTGTACCTTGCACACTTTCAATCTTGCATACCTTTTATCCTCCACACCTTAGATGAGGTATAACATAGAGGTATGGCACACTCCTATAGCTACGTACTACTGAGCAAGCAAAACATGTATGGTCGAGAATCGCCTAACGCCAGCTGAGTAGTGCACACTTACAGTTAGACGAACGTAATATAGGTCATAGTGTTAGTCACCTATCCTCATTATTTGTTTGGTTGAGTTTTCCATATAACTACTCCAGTGGTGCACTGTTCTCACACTGCTGGCTGCAAGCGATTTTAAACCTTAGATCTTTCGACAATATATTTGGGCAATGCCATATCTCTATGTTATACCTCATCTAAGCTCTACACATGTTACATTGCTTGACATTGTACCTTGCACACTTTCAATCTTGCATACCTTTTATCCTCCACACTTTTAATCCGCCAAGAAAAGGTATTTTATAGTCTGACAAGAGATCTCGAGTTGACGTTTACATTGTTTTATGGTTGTGGTGTCTATTCAAAGTTTTTCCCTGAGTGAAAGAATTACAAGGAATGTGACCTTTTCCATTCCGCTATGGGGTATAGAATTGTACGAAATCCATCAGTATACACTGTTTGTTCCTGGTACTGGATTTGGAAATCTCAAAGTAACATTAGCATCCCTGTCTGTTTAATTTAGTATTTCTGGGTTTTACTGTTACACTCTGGCCTAACCGACCTAGAACTCCCGTGGCACACTATTTCTCTTTCACAGGACCCGCTGATTGGCGCCCGAGAAAACCCGACGTCCTGGGGAAGAACCACGACATCACGGACCGACAAAGTCGCTGCGGCCCAAGTGATCGTCACAAATAAGCTACCCGAACAGAGACACGTCGCAAATCTATATCTATATTAAGTTAGGCGTGTTAATATTACTTTGGGATTTCCAAATCCAGTACTTAGCTGGGTACCTGTAATAAACACTGTTTACTAATGGTTTCGTCAGGGAAAAACTTTGAATAGTTACCACAACCACAGAATAGGTTTATACAGAAGCAACAGTAAGACAGAGAAACGAAAATTAGAGAGAGAAGTAGAATGTGCACAAATTTAAAGGGCCCATTGTTTAAAATCGGAAAGTTTCCTCACATTTTAGAAAGGGATAGGAGAAGAGCACAAATTTAAAGGTCTACATAATGCTTCAAGGTCATAGAACTGAAAAGGGGAACATGAAAGGTACCGCCACGGAGTGTCGCTTCTGTATGTAACTATGCCACAACCATAAAACAATTTAAACGTCAACCCGAGATCTCTTGTCAGACAATACATATATTTTATCTTGCGCACATTTCATCATCCACACATTTTATCTTTCTTTCATTACAAGCACCACTTTTGAAGCACCAAACATTCCATTGTCGCTTTAGCACAATAAGGGCTTGCCCTTCTAACAGTTGTTCTTTAAATCCTGCACACATTAGAGACAGAAAATGTGTCAGACGGTAAATTTACAGAGAAAAAGTACAAGAAATGTGATGCTTGTAACCAGGTACTACACGGGACGGCGTACCGTACTGTGAGAGCGATTACCAAAGACAGTTTGGAGTCAAATGTGCTTACTGTCATAGATACATCAGTAGAAAAGTGTTGCAGGTATGGTGGATTCTTAGTTTCCTTTTACAGGGTGTTAATATTAAGTTGTAACACCCGAAAACGGCAGTTAGAACTCATTGAAACAACCACCTTTCCTTACATCAACTTTTTGATTTACAGCCTCAGTTCATAGTGATTATCCTGCAGCACTTTACCGCTGATGTACCTCTGGCAGTGCGCGCACTTGACGCCGAACTGCCTCTGGTAGTCCCTCTCGCAGTACGGGGCGCCGTCCCGGCCCATGTACTCGCCGTGCAGGACCTGGCTGCACGCGCCGCACTTGAAGCACCACACGTGCCACTGCCGCTCCAGCGCGATGAGCGCCTGGCCTTCCTTCAGCTGCTCGCCGCACCCGGCACACGCTGCGGACACACACGGGTTAGAGGCGCGGCTACCTCGGGACACAGACACACAGCACAAGGGGAGTCAGTGTCAGGTGTGGACACCAACATTAACTACTGCGAAAAGGGAAGTATATATTTTATCCTCCACACATGTTATATTCCTTGACATTGTATCTTGCACACATTCAATCTTACACACCTTTTATCGTCCACACTTTTAATCCATGAAAAAAAGCTGTCTTACAAACATTTTATCTTCCAAATCATTTTATCGTCCATACATTTTATCTTCCACTCATTTGATGTTCCACACATTTTATCTTCCACTCATTTTATATTTCACACATTTTATCAGGGAACAGAGACAGGTGTCAGAGGTTGAAATTACCTCTGTAGAGAGAGAAAAAGGAAAGTAAATGTCAGTTTTGGGCACCAAAATTAACTACCTACTGCAAAAGTTGTACAAAATTCTCAACATAGAAATGATATGCTCAATTTAACATTTTGGTAACTCAAAAATGTATGGTACTTATAATTAAATTGTTATAAAGGTGTAAAAAGTATAAATTGTGATATTAATATGTAGCAATGTATGTAGTTATGAACACTAGACACAGAAATAATAAAATATGTATTAAGTTATTTAATTATTAAATTAAGTGACTTTTTAACTTCATATTGTTGTTTGATAAGTATAGGAAAGAAATCTTTTTTTTTCGAAAATTTACATGACAAAACCGTTTTCACATGTTAAATGCCTATGAAAACACTTTCTTGGAACACACGGTATACAGGGTGAATACTGAAAACCTTGACATAGGGAAATAACATGGGAAAACAGTTTTTTGCTGTTTCCATCTGTCCCCCTAAATAAAATCGGGTGTATATGGTATCGTTAGTTAGATTACTGAATTTTACATCTAATAAAACCGTAATTTAATTAAAAAAAAGTAGGGCCGAGGTGGTCTCGAACCAGGTCTTGTAGATTATTTATATTATGAATCCGCCCTCTTATCCACTCGGCTATGGAGCATTTTGTTTTAGACGTTTCTTATTCGAAAATATGAAAGATAACCTTCAAAATACAATTTATTTTATCAAATATTTCAGTTAGAAAAGGCCATATTACACAACATTTGGTTTTATTAGATGCAAAATTAAGTAATCTAACTAACGATACCATATACACCCGATTTTATTTAGCGGGACAGATGGAAACAGCAAAAAACTGTTTTCCCATGTTATTTCCCTATGTCAAGGTTTTCAGTATTCACCCTGTATACCACAGTTGAAAATACTATTATTGACCAGCGCCTTGTGCCCCTCGGTTGCTTCGTTTCTCGGGGCACAATTTTAGCACCAGATCATTAATGATAGTCTTTTCAACCTTGATGTATAATGTACTATTTTTCTACGGTATAATAATGATAATTGCAATAATTCATTAAATTTTTGAATAAATACAACTTTTTCTGTGACTAGTATATATGTATATTACATGACATAAATAGAAAACCTTATTAGATGATACAAATACATTTTGCATTAAAAAGTAATTACTATATCACTAACGTAGAACTTAGCTAGATACATGAATATGTATATTATTATGATTTTATGAAAGTCCATGATTCAACAGGCTGATAGAAACGCAGAACCATAAGCTTTTAGCGAGAAACCAAGACAGAATCTTTTAACAAACCTGCATATATATTCCCGTTTGTTGACGGTGTATTTAATTTAGAATTTTGTAAAGGGTATGACAAACACACATATGAGTGAACTGGAAATAAAAACATAGTATTATAACCTACACTCCCTATATTTTTATTGCCTATTCTATCTATTTTCTTGTCTATAAATATAAAATGGGTAAGTTTTAGCCTTTATAATCGTTTTTGGTATTGAATCTATCTGTATTTTGTATCTTTGACTCAATTCTTTTTATATTTCATGATAAAAAAATGATTTTTTTTAAAGATGTCTAGAAATTCAATAGCCATATCTTAAGATAGGGGATATAAATATATTTATTAATTTATTTATAATTGCTTATAATAATTAATTTTATCATGAACCATTGTATATTATTCTCTAATTTTGTATAAAAGATTATAAGAATACTAGCAGTCTCACATCATATAACAAGATAACTTATATCGATGCGCGCGCAAGCATTTACACTCGCAGTGTGAAGCGTAATTCGGCACTGCAAAACAAGCAGTTCCTTTACTAAATCAGGAAAATAGACGTTGTCAAATAATTTTCGCCAGTGAATCAAAATGTACCATAAATGTGTATAATTACTCACATAAACCTAATTAAATTAAGTTTGTAATATTTATAATAAAATGCATAAACAAACTTTCATTATTTTCTATTATTTTTTATGAGCATTGTAAAATTTTACAAGGCTAGCCTTGTAAAGTTTTACAGGTTAGTTACTGTAATTGTTTATTTACTTAGCTACCAAGAAGCCTATAAAGTGACAATTATATAGAAGATGGAAATAACATAAATAACCTGTAATCATGGCCTGCTGTATTAAATTTAATATTGCATATAAATCCTGTAATATTCAGTTTCGGACATTACTGTATAAGGTATTTACAACCTTAAGCTATGGCTATTGAGTTACGAGACACTCTGCTTATTAAAAAAATGATAAAATCATGGAAAATATCTTGTAGGTCTTCACTTATAGTTAGAAATATTCCCAGAACGTCAAACTCCTAATACATATAAATTCTATATATTTCTTGAATCCTTTGTATTATTATAACGTACAAACCTTTACCTAAAAATTTACAATCTAAATTTCAACATAACTATTAATACAAGTATAATTTACTTCATATCTTATAACCCCTCATTTAATTACTAACCCACGTAAAAGAAAACCAACTCAAAGTCCTTATAAGATTATATAGTCCTTTAAAGGCACCTACCATTATCTGAAGGACCCTATTTCAACACAATAATTAATACAACTATAGTTTCCCTCATTTCTTACAACCCCTTTACTAATTACCAATCCACATTACCACCAACTCCTTATAACCCTACACAATCCTTTAGAGTCACCTACCATTATCCGAAGGACCCTATTTCAACACACAACTACTAATACAACTATAATTTCCCTCATTTCTTACAACCCCTTAAGTAATTACCAATCCACATTACCACCAACCAACTCAAAGTCCTTTATAACCCTACATAATCCTTTAGAGTCACCTACCATTATCCGAAGGACCCTATTTCAACACACAACTATTAATACAAATACTATTTACTTCATATCTTATACCCCTCTACTAATTACTAACCCACGTAAAAGACAACCAATCCTAAGTCCCTTATAAGACTATACAGTCTTTGATAGGCACCTACCATTATCCTTATAAGACTATTTCAATACTCAACTACTAATACAACTATAGTTTCCCTCATTTCTTATACCCCTTTACTAATTACAAATCCACATTACCACCAACCACCTCAAACTCCTTTACAACCCTACACAGTCTTTGACAGCCACCTATCATTATCCTTACAGTCCTCAACACTCCTTTACCATCACCTACCATTATCAGCAGGACCTTCAGCAGGACTCTGCGGCGACGGAACCGTAGGACTATTAGGTCCTGATATAACCCCTCTACTAATTACTAATCCACATTACCACCAACCATTCCTAACTCCCTTATAAGACTACACAGTCTTTGATAGCCACCTACTATTATCCTTACAGTCCTCTACACTCCTTTACCTACACCTACCATTATCAGCAGGACCCTCAGCAGGACTCTGCGGCGACGGAACCGTAGGACTGTTAGGTCCTGACTCCCTGACTGGAATAGCGACGCATTTCTGACAAAGGACCTCTTTTCCTGTGTAGGTGACTTTCTCTCCTGTAGGGAACGGTTGTCGACATCGACCGCATGTGAAGCAACGTTGGTGGTAGGTCTTTCCAAGAGCTGTTACTACCTGGAAGGAGATAATAGTTAGATTGTGGTTTTTAATGTTATACCCGGGACACACGAAGAAAATTAATTATCATTAACAGATAATACTTATTGGGGAAGTTTAGCGTATTTTTTTTATTTTATCAAGATTGCCCTCAAAAGTGATATTCTACATTTTATTTCACCCAAAGATGCCTAGATTTCTTAAAAAATGAAATTTTATACAGAAATGACGTCAGAGTGGCTCGCGGAGAACGTATCGTCTATGTTAACCAGCGCGCACTGGGTTCCCATGGCAACAGAGAAGCGTGTGGTGTAATGCCGCAAGATACAACCTACGTTCGAAAAGTCAGGTCTCACCATCCCTTCTGCGCAAGCGCATATCTCACTTGTGACGTCAGAGTGGCTCCAAGATAAATCATTAATTATAAATAATTAGCAACATAATTTTAACTTTCAACACATGTAATTTCAACCACGCTAAACTTCCCCATTTAGTTGCCATTCTCCATTTAGGTAATTTCAAACTTCATAACGTGGAAAGTGCCGATGAAGTTTAAAAACCGATGATCGGAAACGTTCAGTTGTCATCGCTCGAATGACAGATGGGGTTGTTGATGTTGAGGTTAATGTTGATAACTAGTTAAATTATTCTTATTTGTGTTGACGATTGTCAATGAAGTATAGTGGCATGGGTAATACTCTAAATTTAGACACTACTTCGGTGTCTTTAATGACTCTCTATCTTCTTTTTTGCATTTGCGCATGTGCAAGAAATTTAAAGTAATGTCCGTGTGTCTGCATATTTTTCTAATGAAAATTATCTTCAATTGAGAATTTACTTAATGCTCATTATTTATACCGTGTGTCCCCGGCATAAGGCACAGAATAGTTATATACAGAAGCGACAGTAAGACAAAGAAAATTAGAGATGGGGAAAGCCAACAAATTTAAAGGGTTCATCGTTTCAAATCCCAAAGTTTTGTCACATCTTCCTACCTCTAGTTTCTTTGTATATCAATCATTAACACACCTAGAAAAAATATAATTCGTTTTTATTATTGATTAGAGACACAAAATCATTTTTTTCTGATGTATATATCATGTATAATTATTGTTATTCTAGTTTCAAGGCCAATAAGCGAAAGAATTTTTTCTTGTTTAAGAAGAAAAAAAACTTATTTAAGAAATACTATGATACAAAAAAATATTGGTTTTTAATACTTTGGATGTCCACCCTAAAGAATGTCGGACCGGCCTGTGCCCACCCAAATAAAATTGGCTAGCGACGTCTCTGACCGTATGAAAATAGGGCACGAGAGCAGCACTGTCGACTTTGCCCAATCCTCTCATCTCATTTCACACCATTCCAGTGGCGGAAATTTAAATAAAAGTCAAAATATACTCTCCCAGCGAAAACAAGTTGTATTTGTACATTGAAAGCCAGATTTAATGGTCATTGATATTGTTATACTATTTTAGGTTTAATAAATCATTTAAACCTTACTAATAAAATTTGTTTTCGAATGTCAGTGTTGTCCATCTTATCTCATTTCACATCATTCCATGATTGCCTTATTTCACACCAATCCAGGCGGAAGAGAAAAAGTGGCGGAAAATTTAAATGGACGGCATTGACGGGTTTTGTATTCATTCCATTCTGCGGTCTCTATGTGTGGTTTATCCTTTGCGCTCTTTTAGTGTTTCTCATGTTAGTTATTTGTTGTTGTCGATTTTGTTATTGTTGTTCTTTAATTTATTGAGAATGACAAGTGTGGTATACGGTGTGGCTAGTGTCTGCTGCGTCCAGGGATGCAAAAGCCGTTATCCTTTAAAGAGGTTTAGGATTCCTTCGGGAATCGATATAAATGGTAATATTGAGATCTGTAGTAATTCAAAATAAGTTACACGAAGTGTAAACAATACAACGTCCAGCAAACAAATGTTCTACTACTCCGTATCTTTGTCACTTTTAACAATAAATAAAATAACAAACTCAACAACAATAACAAAATCAAAAACAACAAATACTAACACGAGATACACTAAAAGGCAATGGATAAACCACACATAGAGATCGCAGAGGCAGAATGGAATGAATGATTTAAATTTCCGCCACTTGTTCTCTTCCGCCTGGATTAGTGTGAACTGAGACAATCATAGAATGGTGTGAAATGAGCTGAGAGGCTTGGGCATAGGTCGACGGTGCTGCTCAACGACAAAATATAACTAGACAAAACTTCTCTTGGTTTATTATGTTTTCGGTAAGCCAGAAAGAGAAACCTAGAGATAGATATAAAATGAAAGTATTGTTCGAGCATTGCTCACTAGAGGCGCCCGTGCTTTTATGATTAACATTAGAACTGGAAGTTTTAAATTTATGTGTTTCAAATATAATCAAATTTAACGCGTCATTGACAAAACAAAAACGTAAATAATGATAAATAACAAAAAATAATGACACCTACAGTGACGCCTCTAGCGAGCAATGCTCGAACAATACTTTCATTTTATATCTATCTCTAGGTTTCTCTTTCTGGCTTACCGAAAACATAACAAACCAAGAGAAGTTTTGTCTAGTTATATTTCGTCGTTGGTGCTGCTCTCGTGCCCTATATAATCTACAACATCCTTACCTCGCCCTCAACATACTCCAGGCACAAGGCGCACTTGGTCCCGAAGTTCCGCTGGTAGTCCTGCGTGCAGAAGTACTTCCCATCCCTGGAGAAGAATCCTCCCTGAGCCAAGGACCGGGAACAGACTCCACACTTGAAGCAATCCGTGTGGAAGTACTTCTCCTGGACACGGAGGACTTCCCCGGAACATTTCTTCTTGCAGGCCTGGCATAGGGTTTTGCCTGGAAGAAGAGGGTAATGTTAGAATGGTGGTTGAGTGGAGACTAATTTCTAATTTTTAAAATAGTTGTTGATAGGCAATGGACAGAATGCGAAGTATGCACTATTTTGTTACGAAATAATATATTGTGGAACAGGTACAGAAAATCGGCTATTTTCCACGAGGTGTGAAAGCTGTGCTGTAGCACGAGACATAGTCGAGTCCACTCGGCTAAACGTTACAGAACAAAAATAAATGCGTGAAATTTTTTTTGAGATAAAGAACAATATAGCGCAGGTAACCTCACAAAGAATACTTTCACGCATGCGCAGTATTGGCAATTGTAGTGAGAAATGATTTCCCATACTTTCATCCACGATTGTGGGAAACATGCAACTTTCAAGCTTTATATAGTGAGAGAAAAGTACCACTTTCTTCTAACTTAACACAACCTAACCAAACCTAACCGCCAGGTTAAGTTAGGTTGGGTTGGGTTAAATTTGGTTCGGTTAGGTTAGGTTAGACTAGATTGAGTTAGAGTAAGTTAGATTAGGTTGGGTTAAATTAGGTTAGATTAAATTAGGTTGGGTTAGATAAGGATAGGTTTGGTGCATTAGTGTGTATGAATACACAGCTTAAATTTTATTAGGTTAGGTTAGGTTAGATTAGATTAGTTTTGGTACGTGAATGTGTGTATGTTTTGTATTAAATAGCTTTAAAAACAAATAAATGCGATTTCAAAAATCAAAATCGCAGATGAAGTAGTACTTCGACAAGTTGACCAACTGTAGATCGATGTATAAAAGTTTTCAAAATTATGTAAATAAGAATTTAATGCAGGATCGGTTTTATTGACTGGTACCTAGTGTCTTCAAAATCGACTAAATTTAAGGTCCAAATGTGCCCTAGTAGAACATTGTCAAAATGAAGTACATTTTATCAATTTTGAAGATACTAGGATACTAGAAACGGAGAAGAACTTGACTAAACGTCTCACTCTTGAAATGTTATTTATACAGAGGGATCAACAATCAGTCAACTCACAGACCGACATTCAGAATCTCAGCTTCATAAATTCTGAGATTTTGAGAATACATTATGGACAATTGTTTATTCCCTGTGTAGTTTCATTTCTTGTGATAAATCTGTGATATTTAATTAGTTTTACATTAGTTGTACAACTAGAAACTTCTTGTATTAGGCAGTTGGTTGTTGTTAAGTAACATGTATGTGTGTGTGTGTGTTTTATTTATATTTGACAAAAGATTTCTGTAAAATAATTTACATGTTATACTCGATAATATTTTAAAATCATTTATGTAAGTCTGTTACCCGAGTAGAATGTATGTCTGTATATTTGATTGTATGTTTTGTATGTTATCAGCACCCTGATGAAAACAGATTTACAGTCAAAACGTTGGTGTATCAATGGATTTTATTAAATGACTGCAACTCCAAAAACAACTTTCCTTTAATAAGAATTTATCGTTGGTATAGAGTCAAAATACATGTTATTTATTTGAATTAAATACCACTTGCATTTTTTTGGCGAAATTAAAGAAATTCTTTCTTAGACAAACAAATATTCTCAGTCATAAAAAAAATTATTTGGCACAATGTAACACATAATTTGACATTTACATACAATACTTTCTTTATCACGGTTTTTTCTGACTACATTACATAACAGACCTTGAATTTAGAATTTCGGTGGGCGATTTATTAATGAACTCTAAATTCTCTTGCATCAGTTCTATTTTTAAGTTGAAAGTAAAAATGTTTTGTTTTTGAATGTTTTCAAAGCTTACTTTAAAAATAAAAACGTTTTATTGAAGTCAAAATACCTATTAGTGTTTGATGTATTGATAACAACAAAAAATTGTGCCCAACAGTGATATATAGAAGTGGTTCTGTGCTTGTATGGGGTTGTATGAGTGCAGAATGGGTGGGAAACTTAATTTTTATTGATGGGAAAGTGGGTTATTTGAATATTTTAAAATTTAGAAACATGTGCAGAAAAATTGGGTTTTAGGGATTCTTATATCTTTCAACAAGATAACCTCAAACATACTACACGTAAACTGCTAGAATAATTATTGTACAACTGTAGACAACAATTAAAAATCACAGTCTCCAGATATGAATCCCATTGAACATCTCTGTGATTTATTTAAAAAATGTGTAAAACAAGACGCCCAAAGAATATAAAAGATGTACTACATTTATTGTAGAAAAATGGGGTAAAATTGACTCCCAAACTCCAAGAAAATTAGTGGAAAGTATGACAAACCGTTTAAGGGAAGTAATTCTAACGAATGACGATTAAAAAAATCATTGATTCTATATAATTTACAGGTGTACGGAGACTAAATTGGCGTACTTAGTTGTTATAATAAATATAATTTTTTTCTCGATTTCATTACGAAAAATTTAGGAAGTCAATATATCATTTTATTTATTAATATAGTAAGTATAATATAAAATTTATTTCGTGTATACATATTCAATAAAAACTTTAAAAAAATAGAATGTTTTTTTCATTTTCTGATGTACGGAGACAATTGATTTGAATGTAGGTGTTTTCATTTTTTATTCATTCTTTTCATAAAAATTATCAAATCAATTCAATTAATTCACTTTTAGTTCTAGGTATGTTAATAGTTAAAAAAATTAATATACATGAATGAATTAAATTAATTACAAATATTTATTTTAATTATTAATTTTACAACACTTTTCTACGAATTCATATTTAATTTATATTATACAATAAAATTTTTATTATAGATTTAACATCTTAATAATCTATAATTATAAACCACGAACATATTTTAAAACGGAAGTAGTCACTGTAAAAATTAAAATTTTGACACAATAATTATTAAAATTATCTCGTCAAAATTTTTATTTCTCAAATTAAAGTGTAAAGTCTGACAACCTAATTGGTGTTATTAAAATAAATAAATTAATTTTATGTCAAATTAAATTACGGATTGAGGTCACTGCATTTTTTGGTACATATTTGTAAAAAGATTTTTATTTGACTGTACAAGATTTTAGTTGATATCTTATACAATAGATGGCAGTAGTTTTCTATATAGTTTTAATTCAATATAAAGACAATATCTATATATTTTCATAAAGGTAATTGTAAAAAAATATTGTATATTTTTTTAAAAAATAATCTTTAACCTGTTTTTGTGTAGTTTGTATTTAAAATTGTAAAATGATAGGTAACTAAAAAAGTAACTAAACTTTTGTTGGTGACACTAAATTTTAGTACATCTCTAAAAAGATTTTCCTTTGTGTGTACAACATTTTAGTTGTGTACCTTATACAATAGATGGCAGTAGTTATCTATATAGTTTTAATTCAATATAAAGACAAAACAAATAACTTTTTATAAAGTTAATTGTATGTAATATCTTGTATAAATTTTTAAAAAAATAATCTTCAACTAATATTTGTGTAATTTGTATCTAAAATTGTCAAGTAACAGGTAACTAAAAAAGTTACTATACTTTTGTTGGTTACACTACATTTTGGTATATTTGTAAAAAGATTTTCATTTGAGTGTACAAGATTTTAGTTGGTACCTTACACAATAGATGGCAGTAGTTATCTCTATAGTTTTAATTTAATATATAGATATAACCAATAATTTTTTATAAAGGTAATTGTATATAATATTTTGTACATATTTTTAAAAAAATAATCTTCATTCAGTTTTCATGTAATTTGTATTTAAAATTGTGAAATGACAGGTAACTAAAAAAGTTACTAAACTTTTGTTGGTGTCACTACATTTTAGTGAGAAAATATACCAGTGGTAAAGAAACAAATGTATAATGACATTTCACTCAATAATAAATATACATTTTATTTTACAATATGACATTAATTCAAATATATAAATATTTCGTTTTAGAAAAAATAACCTATATTACTGATATTTATTTAATATAATAAATTCAAAATGTGAATTTATTATATTTTTGAAGTTGATACATGTTTCTCATATCTACGGTTCATTTAAAATTAAACATAGGGAACGAGTTTTAATAATGTAAGAAATTACAAAATAAAAAACAAGTAAATATAATAACGAACAGTAATGACAATAAATTTTTAAAAATCAATCCATTAACTGCTAAGCAATTACTCAATCTGCTATAAATTTTTTGAATTACATACAATAATATTTGGGCAATTGTAATATTTTGAAAAATGTTTTGAATTTAAACTTTTAATTGATCTAAATTTTGAATATTCCTAGTACAAAATTCTGTTTTTAAAGGTCACTAATAAAAAGAATCTAGATATGTAAGATCAAGTGATCTAGCAGACCATTCTACTATTCTACCATTTCCTCTAAAGTAATGATTCCTAAAATTGTTGTTGCACTTGTTGTAGGCCTGTCAAAAAATTTTATAACCCAAAAAACAAATGTCAAATTCGTTCCTATGTTTTATTTTAAATGAGACAAGCAAATATACATTGCTGTCAATCAAATATCAAGTCGTTACCATGGATATGATAAATCTCATGTTTCACGTTAAAAATACTGACGGTAGTGTTATGAAGAAAATTTTTAAGACCTATGAACATTATTTAATCTTTCGATCTAAATTTATTCTGTGTATTTTTTAAATTCATTATTATATTTATTTAAAAGATGAATCTAAATTACTTAAATAACTGTATTATAAATTATATAGTGTTTTATGATTTATAAGTACTTTCACATTATTATTATTGTTATATGTGCATTATAATTATATAATAATTATGTATAAGTATGAGAAAAAATTATACAAGTGCATTTAATATTCGTTTCGTTATATCTTTTTTTAGTTTATTATCGTTTGTTCTTTTCTTATACTTTATTTTAAGTTTTTTATGTATAGTCATCGGCTCGTAAAATAAATTTCATATTAGTAATAAAAATTATACTTCCCTTCCCTTGATATATAAATAACTATTATTACAAAAACAAAAATGTTTTAAAAGTATTAATAATTTACACGGCCGGTTCGTTTAAAATGCTACTATATAATTTTTAAAAAATATTGTACATGTAAGTCATGCATATTTTGTCATATTTTAGGTTTAAGTAATAAAAATGTGCATATTAATCAAATATTCATATTTAAAAGCGATATCACCAACAATAAATAAAATGCTGTCTTTTTGTTTTTATTATTATATAAACTATACTATGACATTTTTTTACTTTTTTTGTACATTCCTTTTCTAAGAATATGTATTTATAATATCCTAAAATTTGAAAATAATAGTACATGTTCATTAGTAATTTAAAGTTAAATTTCCTCATATTCAAATTCGTATCAAAAACTGTTTTTTATACATATTGTATTATTTTTTAAATTGCTGTACTTAAAAAAGCTTTATCTTTCATAAAAATCAACAAATGAATGATGATCATTTTAAAGTTTACCGCCATTTTTTATATGGATTATTATAGAATATATTCACGTTAAAAATGAACTAACTATAATTATTTCTCTGATAGAAGCATCTATTTGTATTTGTAATAGTATATTTATACAATGACAGGCACACTAACTGGTGTGGAGACTACACCACAGTTGGTCATTTTACCCATTAGACCACAAATATATACCGCATTTAACACAAAATAAATTATTAAAATTATAATCTTAATTATATCTTTCTTAATTTTTTAATGAATTTAATGTAGTGTAACGAAACTGTGTTAATGTTTAATTTAATTTATATACGTTTTAGCATACTTTAGTACCACATTAATCAAATGCATGCACATTTATTAAGTTAATGGATTAAACCAAGGAATTTATAATATTTTTAGTAGCTTATAATTTGTAGGAATGCTCGTTTACTGAAGGCTTCTCACTTCCAAATATTTAGAATATGTGAGAAAAGTTTTTTAAGGTTATATACATTGCTCATCAGATGTACAGTCAAGGCCAAAAGTATTATAAACACTATAGACCACGTTAGTGAGGTTAAGATTTACATTTGGCGCGAAACCCTAATTCAAATCTGAGTGTATGCATTTCTTATGGGGGTACATTTTCAATTCACGATATTAAAGCATTTTGGCGATTCTTAATTATAACATAGGGTTTTTTATATTCCAAAACATTACTCTTTGCTTTCCGTACAGAAAAAGTACAAATAAAAGAATAAATTAAGAAAAACTTGATTTTAATGAAAGTAGTATTGCAAATAGTAACATATGTCGTTACTTGGTGCAGCTGGTTAAAAACGCCAAGTTAAATGATAGATAATTTTTATTATATGAATTCAAATTCTGTATCTAATACTATTCCCCATTTCCGTTGAAATCTCAATGAGCCAAGGAATTACGAGACATTTATATAAATCATTTGAAATGTGAAATATAACAACGAATTCAAACACGTAAAAAATGTTTGTTTAATGTGAATTTCGCAACAAGTGAAAGCAAGTTCACAGAGGATGACCGTATGTCGTAATTTAATTCATCAGTTCACAGGAAATCCTATGTAAAAGGTAGATTTCAAGATATACTAATATTATTGTTACAGTACACGCTTCGAAAGTACATTTCTTTTACCAAACTTATGTTTGCAATAATTAATTAAATATAAATCAACACTTTCTAATGTATTTTATAATTAAAGTATGTTTTCACAAGATTTTTTCTGTATTTATGGACATTAAAGAGAAAATCTGAAAATATGAAATTGTCAAGTTCGAAGAACCTTAATAGACTGCATTAGTGTAACGGTCATTTTGTGGCGCCAAATTCAAACTGAAACCCTAACTCGCCTCTGCCGATTTATACGCTCATGTTATCTTAGGGGAATCAAAATATGCTATCTTTAAACTGCTACAAACTATTATAAAATGCAAATCTTAACTATTAAACCTTATAAATACTAATCTCTAATGTTTTATCTACCTTCTAATGTAATATACACACCCAAAAAACATAATATTATTTAATAAACTTCAATTTAAACAGTACGTGCAAAGTACTGAAAACTTATGTCGTAGCTGTCTTAGTACTCGGTTGAACCTGTCACTTTAACTTGGCGTTTTTACGCTGCTGCACCAAGTAACGACATATGTTACTATTTGCGATACTACTTTCTTTAAAATAAATTTTTTCTTCATTTATTCTTTTATTTGTACTTTTCTCTGCGGAAAGCAAAGAGTAATGTTTTGGAATATAAAAAACCCTATGTTATTATTAAGAATCGCCAAAATGCTTTAATATCGTGAATTGAAAATGTACTCCCATAAGAAATGCATACACTCAGATTTGAATTAGGGTTTCGCACCAAATGTAAATCTTAACCTCACTTACGTGGTCTATACTTTTGTGAGAACAGTGTAAAATATTTTCCAGTGTAGTACAGTCCCATGAAAAGAACAACAGTACATTAGAAAATTTTAACCTAAAATCTCCAAAACAAATGAACCAAAACAATCACTCAAGCAAGAAATTAAAAATTAAAAAATTGAGATGAAATCAAGCGTGCTTTGTTTTTTCTTTTGTTTTCTAAGCCTACTATGGGAAAACGATTGACACCATTTTTAATGTCAGTTACCTTTTCAAGTAATGATAACACAATCACTATTTTTGTTGGGTTTTGATAATCAATTGGGACAGCACATTAATTTAATTGATCTAAATTATTCATTTATATTAGTTGTGAAAATAAGTATATGTAAAGTAAAAAAGAGGGATTGATGACATTATCTTGCCGGGTGAAATCGTATGATTTCCCAATTAATAAATGTCAAAATTGACAGTATCATACCGTGTGTTCCAAGAAAGTGTTGTAATAGACATGTAACATTAGAAAACAGTTTTTGGTACATAAAAACTATCCGGCTAACAACTAAGTCACCATATTGTACAGGACAATACTACATGTATTCCTACATCTTATATAAAACAGATTACTTCATTTTAATAACATAATTCAGTAAAATTACTGAGTGGTATTCAGTGGGTTGTATTACCATGTTTTAAGGTCTTTGTTAAGAATAGTATTAAATATTCAATTCAGTGGCTTGTTTTAAGCTGTTTTTCACAGTTATACACTTGTATTATTGCTGTGGTAATTAATACGCTAAAACAGGGCTGGGGCTGTTTTAAACCTTGTTTTAAGGTTTTCGTAGACAGGTTTGACAGATAAATTTTATATTTTAACATTTCAAATTAAATTCAGTTAAGTTATTAAAGTTAGAAGACGAAGAAGAATACATACTTAACAATATAGTAATATATAAGAATATTTAAGAACACTTTGTAGGTCGGTTTTATTATATAAATAATCCATTCTCAAATATTTTTTTGTTGTATATGTAAGGGTATATTATAATTTCTCTTTTTATAATTTCTTTATTATTTAGATAGCTTTAATTCATTTAAAAATCATTAGATTAATCCCGGACTGATAATCAACACATGCTACATCTGTCTGTGGTAAATAATTAACAATTTATATATCACACTTTCATGTAAATATGTTAAACATGATTTCAATCAACTTGTTTTTCTGTATTTGTTGGTAAAAAGTACATTCTTCACGGAGCACATGTAAATTGTCATTCGCTCGAAGAACAAACATCAAAATATGTATTTTTCGGTCAGTATTTGGTTTTCAAAAGGGATTAATATTTTATATTTCTAAAATAATGAATAATTGGACTCCTTATTCCTCTTTCCTGGCATTTTATAACATTAAAACTAAATGTACCACGTAATAACCACACAATTCTCAAATAAAAAATTCAATTCCGTTTGACATAAGATAATACAGTGTTGTGAAGAACATTTTTGAATACGCGTGTTTTAAGTAAAACAAGGTTATTCGGTAGCAGTGAATGAGGCTTGTATTAAAGTACGTTTTAAGGTAAAACAGTGTTTTAACTAATGCAAGTCTTAATATATTCTTTAGTATAACCCACTGAATACCATCCATTATTATTATTATTATTATTATTATCACTATCATTATATTATCAATAAATTCGTAACCATGGATATGACAAATCCTAAGTTTTACGTTAACATAAACTCTCAGTACTATTACTATCTTGTAAAAGAGGCTTCCATAGTTATGTGAACAATTTCAATAGTACATCTTCGCTGTTACTAAAAATAACAAGTACGTCATTAATTGACTTTTAGTACATGTTTCACCGATTGATCTATGTCAATATAAATAGATTCATTGCTAAATATACTGCATACATGTTTGCTAAAATGATTTAGATAGCCAATATTTGAAAAGATAACTTTATCAATATTTATTTATAATTATGACAGTCAGTCAGACATTTATCGTGTTTAGTTTCAAAATATATTAAAGAACGAAAAAGATAGACAATAATAATAATTTTTAATTAATAGTTATTTGTATATCAAAGGACTGAAGTATAATTTTTTATTACGCATATCGTAGAATAAACCATGTGAGTAATAAAAAAAACTTAGTCCTTAGATTTACATTATATTTTTTCCGAAACCGTTAAATTATTAATTAAAAACACAACTAAATAGCATTGTGTTTGTAAAATGTCAGCTAGCTATGGAGACGGAGATGGCTGTGATAACAAACGAACTGTCAAAGGGTCAAATATTTCTTTATAATTTTCATTTATGTTTACACCTGCTTAGACGTCGTCTGCATGAAATCAGATAATTTGTTATGAAAGATAAATAATAAATAAATTCTCCAATAATGTTATAGAATGATATGTTTGTTATTTTAGGTAGTGCTAAAATAAACTGCAAAAATATAATACAATTAAAATATAGGTTAATTCAGTTTGACAGATAAGTTCGTAAAGTTAAATTTTAACAAGAGTTTGTAAAGTTTTACTTTAGCTACTACTTTGGCTAACTTCGCGGAGTGATATCACAGAATAGGTTTATACAGAAGCGACAGTAAGACAGAGAAACGAAAATTAGAGAGATGAGGAATGTGAATAAATTTAAAGGGCTCATCGTTTAAAATCGAAAAGTTTCCTCACATCTCAGGGAGAGATAGGGGAAGGGAACAAACTTAAAGGTATATACAATGCTCCAAGGTCATAGAACTGAATAGGGTAACATGAAAGGTACCAACACGGAGTGTCGCTTCTGTATGTAACTATTATGTGGTATAGGATTGTCCAGTAGTATACTATGATATCTGTGATTTATTATATATAGCTACTTATATTTATAATGCCATCTTTACTATCAGCTGTTGTCACATACACCTAAAAATAGGTTTATAATGAAACTAGTTGACAGGAATAATAATATACTTATAAGTATAGAAGTAGATGTATATGAAACTGACTATTCTGTGGTGATATCGTACTTTAGTATCAATTTCAAAAAAAATAATTTCCCGATGACAACCATGTCAACAAAACAAACGCAACAAATAATGAAACAAGTGAAGCATCAGACCTTAATTTGAAAGTAAATAAGAGTGAAAATTGGCCATTTTATCACTTCCTACTGAACTGTTGCCAAATATTTGTCGCGGCATACTTTCTATGAAGCTATATTTATCCCGTTTTATTTTAGCGTAATTAACTTATTTAATGACGTACCGTGCGTATTTATACTTATGACAGGAGCTGAATTACTATTTCTTCCTTGCGGTTTATTAAAATGTTGACAGCGATTTGAAATTCCCTTCACAACAACAGATATAATAGTTGCTGTTATAGTAGAAATAGATGTATATGAAACTGACTTATGCGGAGTTTACAACCTTTTGTGGAAGGGTGGGAAGCTTTGTGGTCCGGAGTTATAAATTATCCCAAAATGTTTAACTCAAAGGTATCACTTGAAAAGTAACAACAGATCCGTATAAATAAATAACTAATAATGGAGTTCTTAGAATATGTAATAGGAAATCCAAGGATCACCAATGAAAAAAAAAAAACTTAAGAATGAACAACTTGACTTAGTCAATCTACATTGATCTCTTTGCTTTAATCCTTTTTAGATATTGTTACCATTGAAAAGGTGGTTAATACTTAGTTTCTGTCATTGTTTTTCTATGTATAAATACTAAAAATTTTCTGTGATGTATATTTATTAGTATTTCTTGTTAATATCCTTAAAAGTCGAAATATGAATAAAAATAAAATTCAAATTTTTTAAACAACCAAGTATTTCTTATATATATTTAATAACTATTTGTATTTAAAATTTACGGTTGAATTTATTTTAATAATTTAATTTCTTCTCAATTTACAAATTGAAATTAGAAGACGGCATTTAAAATGAATTATTATTTGAATGTTTTATTCTAGATTTAAAAGTATATAATTAGGAAACATTTTGAAAGAAAATTTCTGGTACGGCCCTTAACATCATACGACAGAAAAAACTACTTGCCTAAAAGTACCAATACCGCAAGTCCCATAAAACTTTATAAGGACCAATCGGCTTATCCAAAAGTGAATTTCATATACCTAAACTTCTACTAGAGTTATGTTTAACACATATTACTAATTGTTTGAAATGTCCTCCTCTATGTGAAGACAAATTTTAGCCCTTCTTTGAAGAAGTAGCTCTTTGAAGAGTATCAGGTTTGGCTCGCATGGATGTAAATGTAAATACATGTATTTTTTTTTAATCGATTCGTTATTCGTAGTTTATGAGAAAATAATTATTAAAAATTTGGGGAAGGGATATTGTAACGTCAGCATGGTAAAATCGTAAAAGAAAACAGATAGACTAAGAGTGAAAGAGACAGTCTATCTGCCTTTTTTTACGATTCTACAATGCTGATGTCACATATCCCTTCTCCAAAACATTAAATTGCTAAGAACTATATTATTGTTTACAGATTTTCTTTTATTTCCATAGCTGCCTGATTTCGGACGAAAGTATTACATTTTATATTTAATAAATCTCGTACTGCAGACGTGCTGTTGCAACAATTATGATCTTATCTGATGTAGAATTTAATTTTGAACAACTTTGTACTGTTGTAGTTTTGCTCTAAATATATCAGGAGAGAGAGTATCCGCAATTTTTTGAAATCCCATGTTAAAGTCCTATGTTCCACATTTCATTGCGTATCTTGTACAATATAAAATATGTATATTAAAAAAAACATTATAAAATACATTTATATTTTGGTTTGTGCAATTATTTTCGTACATAATTTAAATTGTACATTTCAGCAACTCATAAAACTAAAGTGAATGTCGTAAAAATTATATGTGCAATTTATTTTCGGCAATAAAAAAACAAGAATTTTTAGATTACATGAAAAAAACAGTAGAATAACAGGAAAAATGACATTAAAAACAATGCTGAACATATCAAGGTTATATTTAAGTGTTCAAATAACAAAAATTCCTGTTTTTTTGACAGGTGAAAAACCACAGCTTGTTATACTAGGTGAAACTATTTCCAGAAATAATGAGTTCTAAAATAACTAAGAAAACTAAAATGAACCAACATATACCGAGTGTTCTGTTAAGTGTTGTCATAGATATTTAACAGGAGAAAACAGTTTTTGGTAAATAAAAACTGTCCCGTTAACAATTAGACTCTTATGTCAAAATTTATCTTTACGGATTCACCTGTCAAACTGAATTAACCTATATTTTAATAGTATTATATTTTTGCAGTTTATTTTAGCACTACCTAAAATAACAAACATATGATTCTATAATATTATTGGTGAATTTATTTATTGTTTACCTTTGATAATAATTTATCTGATTTCATGCAGACGACATCTAAGCAGGTGTAAACATAAATGAAAATTATAAAGAAATATTTGACACTTTGACAGTACTTTTGTTTTCACAGCCATCCCCGTCTCTATAGCTACTATAGCTGACGTTTTACAAACACATAATGATATTTATTTATGTTTTTAATTAATAATTTAACGATTTCAGAAAAAATATAATTTATATCTAAGGACTAAAGTATTTTTTATTATTCACATGGTTTATTCTACGAGGCGATATGCATAATAAAAAATTATACTTTAGTCCCTTGATACAAAAATAACTACATATTATACATCAAACCATGATTACACTTATTTGTTAATTAATTATTTCTTCTCTGACGTTTCTTGTATGTATTATTTTAAGATCTTAACAATGAAGAATATGCCTTCTGTATAAAAACAGGTGTTCCGCAAGGCAACTATCTTAGTCCAAATTTTATATTTTCGTATATTCTGCCGTTGATTGAAAAATATATAGATAGGCAAGCTTATGAGAAAATTCGTTTCACCACATAACTGTATGTCTGGATGCATTTGGGTTAATATCAGGCGTTTCTGTCAAATATTATAAAAAAAGAGCAAACGTCAAAAAATTAATAATACAAATTAGTTCAATTTTAAAATATACCAATGAATGAAAGAACCATTTTAATAGATACCAAAAAATTCAGTAAATATGTAAAACATTTTTGTCTGTTTAATTCCGCAAAGTAGTTCATGGAATCATGAACGAGATGGCTCTGTCGAATCTGATTCCAAAACAGCGCTGCGCAAAAACATACAGGCTTGCCCTTAGATGAGGTATAATATAGAGATATGGCACACTCCTATAGCTACGTACTACTGCGCAAGCAAAAGATGTATGGTCGAGAATCGCCTAACAGTCAGCTGCGTGAGAACAATCCGCCAGCTGAGTAGTGCACACTTACAGTTACACGAACCAAATATTGGTCATAGTGTTAGTCACCTATCCTCATTATTTGTTTGGTTGAGTTTTCCATATAACTACTCCACTGGTCCACTGTTCTCAAACAGCTGGCTGCAAGCGATTTTAAACCTTAGATCTTTCGACAATATATTTGGGCAATGCCATATCTCTATGTTATACCTCATCTAAGGACTTGCCTATCTATATCTTTTTCAATCAACGATTCAGCACTTTTTCAAATTCGTCTACGCATATTTTTGAAAAGTGCAATAACAAAACAAAGTTTAAACGTATAATTTAATGGACAGTTGTTATAAAAGATCACGTTCTATTTATTTGAAA